>OX291544.1:16175020-17375020 GCA_946406115.1 Apoda limacodes
AGCATAGAATGTTTTGAGCGCACCCACCCACCAACCCACCTTTCTGTATTTCAATGTCACTATCTAACTTCTGCGTTTGTACGTTGCGTTTATGCGTTGCTTTTATATGCACCAAGTAACCTCTACCTTTAAGCCGCAACCGACACCTACCACTGCAAGCACTACTGGCCTGTACCAATAACAACATTTTCTTACACACGATTTTCATCATACAGATATGTGTATCTTTGGCTCGCGATACCATATATGTATATATAAGATATAAAATGCTATAAAACAATTATTACACAACAAACCAAAATAAATTTACATTAAAAAATAGTACCAACTAAGAAATCGTTAAAATTCAACTGCTCTGAATGATTAACCGAAAAACCTTTTGTTTACCTAAAAATAAATATAGCGTATTCAGTCACTAAATTAGATGCGTACATAATACTTACTTGTCAATTTTTCCAACCCTCTTTACTCTCTTTTTGATATTTTTTTTAACTCTACCATTAATTAAAACTACACCTGCATACTTGTAATATTTCCGTAACTGGGTACGCTATATTTTATTCAGTATGTAGCCGACGTTGCTCAAATGCAGACGTATCGATATTGATCTCAAAAGATCTCTCTACTATAAAAGTTCTAGTAAAGGAATATGATCGCATAATAGTCAGTTACGAATGTGAGGAATAAAACTAATTTATAAGTGTTAATGACAAGCTTATGTCATGTAAAAGTTATGACTTTAATTAAACAAACGCATATTATGACTTAGTTTTATCTATTATGGTTATTATTCTACATGAGTCAAAACATAAGGATGAACAACCGACTATCAGAAGCTAGTCTCAATATCAGTGTAAATACCTCTTTAAAATATATATAATATACCCTTATATAAATTAATAAATATATAAGAACCAAAGCACTTATAATAAATACACGATAATACCCAAGCGCCATATAATATCGACAATTCCCACAAGTCTACTGCAAATTTCATAAGAAACTAATTGAAAAGCGGTAAAAGCAAAAGTACTAGATACTCTACTCCCACTACTAAAACTAACAAGTGCGAAAGGTGCCTAATAGACAACGGACAGAAGTCCTAACCTGCGTTTTTAAAAAGGTGTCCAATGAAAGGCGCGTGTGGCCGAAATAATTCCTACACCAAATCGGAAACTTGTATTGCTCATTGAAAATTAAAAGGAAGTCAAGCCAGTGATTAGGATTATAATGATTTTTCTGTAGCCAAAACAAACAAAACAAAGAATTTAAAAACTAAGACAACGCCGGTCAACGTTTTACATTATAATCATATTTTTTTTCTACACTGTTCCATTATGAAAATACATAGGTATTTTTAAACTATGCAACTACACTTAAACAAATGGTTCTTATATGAGTAACATTACATGGCTCACGTATTTTCTGTGTAAAGCCGCCATGTAGTCATGTGATATATAGAAGAAAATACATAGGCGAAGGCTATGCGAGGCCCAGCTTGATCACGACAACGGGCGTGAGCGACGAACGTATGAATACGCCACTACCGGCGGGTAGACCCGTACTTGGCGTTTTCGTATGTTTAATATTTCGCGCCTGTCGTCGCGACCGCGTTAGGCCTCGCACTGTTGCCTATAGTTTCAAACAATAGGCCTATAAATGACGACGAATAAATTATACGGGAATATAGTTCTCCTAATCCACCTCCGCGATAACTAGTTCAACATCCCATTAATCCTCAATAGCAATACTTGAGACTAAAATTTCTGCATACCAAAACGGACGTGTTGTCTAATGACAGCTTCGTTCGCGAACGCTCGCAGGCCGCCATGCCACTCGCCGCTCGACACAGGATCCCCAGTTGTGATCCCCAGTGGATCTAGATGTGCTACCAGGTGTCCCCGAGACTACATCGCACGTAAAAATATCCAAATTGTCAATACGCGGCCCTTAGTTAACCTCTTTAATATCCACCGAATTCTGCCTTAACTTTTTAGGCCATAAAATATTGAATTAATAACTCGGTGAACAGTACAGCTTGAGACTTGCTTTCCATTTTAGTCGGTCCGTGAAATTATAGTTTTAGTGAGTGATAGACACACGACATTTAAAACGCCATATACATGGATTGTGGCTGATTATTTTGTTAATCATAAAAACTGAAAATTAATTGCAAAGAGCTTATATGAAGAACGTAAAAAATATTTTAGTACTAATCAGTTTTTAAAGGGTGACTAAGTACAGCAAACATTTAATCTGACGTAATAGCAAAAAAAAGGCGAAAAAAATTTTAGGATTCCACTTAAATCCACAAACAGTAACTATAAAAAAATATATCTACACAGTATAATACAAGATCATATAACTAAACAGCAATGGATTTGCTTATAAATCAAGACCCAACAAATACAAATATGCTGTTTCGTACTGATTATTTTTAAATATCCATTTTTTTTATTCTGCTTTTTTTAAAATAGTAGTCAGAATACTCAAGATATGAAAAGTAAAAATCAGATGAAACTTAAACCAGAAAGAAGCAAGAGATTGAGTATTTTACCAGATAGTATTTAATAATAAAAAAAATTTAAGCTCCATAAAAAATTACATATACCAGTACATGACATGGCTGTGGTATGACATGACATGACATGCAAATTCAAAATGCATTGGGTGGACTGAAGTGGAATGCTATAAAGCGAAAACTATGTTGTGTATGCGCACCATCAATCCATACATAAAATTATGTCTACCGAAATCACTTACAATGTCCCTTCAACTTTACTTGAAGACAATCACTTTCTGTGATACCCTTCTTGTTTAACCTGAATTTTAAGCGAACTATTAACTGTTAGGCTCATTCATTACAGCACTAATATATTGTATATGCAATTAAAAAATATTAATTTGATATTTTCTATATAAGCCTGATACAGCCAAATTGCAGAATGAATAACTTAGTTATTAATAGCTTTAACAAATTATTTATATTCTGAAGCTTTATAAGATCTATATACGTTTTAAATATTTTAGCTTATTTTTTACAATTATTCATTAAAAGATAATATTTTTTCGGTAGACATTAGTATAGTCAGCGGATTGTAACGAAAATAATTGATATTTTAGACAAAGTAGTCTTAGAAACCGAATTAGATAAAATATTGTTGACGTTTGGCATCAACCTTTTGAGCCATAATCTCGTTCTAATTATTTCTACCATTTAGTCATAATTATTGTAAGGTTAGTATAATACGACCTGTGTTATTAATTATCAAATCATTCCGTAACAGAATTTTAACACACTTGCTCATAAAGTGGCTCTCATTGCACCGCTTTTAGGTTCATAATGCAGCTTATGAAACACGCGTGCTTTTTATAATGCCATGATTGCACTAGTGCGTATTGGCACATGTTTTTTAATCTAAGCAAAATATCAACCTATATACATATTTTACAATAGCGTATGTTTACTGCCACGAACGCGAAAAATGAAATTTTGTTATTTCCCAGTAACATGCACATTTTTAACTCCTATCGCATTTTTTACTCTATTTATGTTTTATAACGATTATTATTATTTTTTAGTAGCTTTAACCGCTTTCAAAGTAAACAGATATACAAACAACCTTGAATCCTTGAGTTTACTTTTTACATTAGAAAAGATCTAGATACAAATCTGTACCAAGATACATCTATCCGATGGTATTAAATAACTTAAATTTTTACTTTTATTTGTTACGTAACTAAACGATACAGAAAATTAATTTTCATAGTAACTTTGTACCAAAAAACATGTTTTTGTAATAAATGAGAAATTCATTATTTGATATGTCAACTATTTGCTTATTAAAATTATTACAAAAATTCTCGAGATGGACATCAATAACAAGAACGAAGCAAAACACATATTTGGCTTATTGCAAAAACGAACCCTTATATAGATGAATGATTACATGACTATCGTCCCTATTGTCAAGCAATGCCATGCTATTCGATAACGACACGAAAGTGATTGTTTCCAATGTGAGGGACAGTTGGACGCGAGTCCAGCGTACCAAATTTGAAATATTTCCTCATGATGAGCTCGGAGCGCGGCGCCCGCATGCCCAATTCGGACATCTTGGACGTGGTGATGCCGAGAGGGTCCAGATCTGCCGCCAGGTGGCCGCGAGCCTGTTACGTCGCCACCGCCACGTCATATTAGTCCGTACATAGCCCACCGAAAAACTCATGTTCTCCCTAGCTGCGCTTCGCTATAAATACCTAAATTCAACTTTTGTCTGACAGAGTCAGTGATGCAATTTGGTACCTAGAACTTTTTTGTAATTTCATTCAGGAGTGAATAAAGATGTATATTAGCTACATTCTGCAATTTCTTATAATTATTAAGTGACTGAAAAGAACTTTTCATCACTAATGCCCTGAAAGTAGCTAGTATTTAACTGATGCAACATGTAAATTTATTTTCCATCCCAAGGGATGTAAGTAAAGTTGGAAATCGAACAAGGATTCCTTACATTTATTCCTTCAAATTTATTGGCATTAATGGCAATGAAAAATAACTGTCCTAGCTGCCTAATCACTTGTTGAATTGTTGGTCTATATTTTATTTCTATAAACAATAATACACCATTTTGTTTTTGTGTGTATTGATTCTTATAAATTGGTATAAAACGTTTAAGTAACAAAATAAATGGGTGATATTTTGAAAACAATTGCACTGGCGTGCATAAAGACCGCGGGAAAAAAAATTAAATAAAAATTAGAAGCACGCAGATTTTCTTGATAAAGATGTGTTAAAGACGTCATAGTTTCAATATAAAAAAAAATCAACATAGTTTTAATAAAAATCGATGATGTGTGTGATGATGATATAGTTTAGACGCCAGAATTACCAAAACTAAATGCAATCGTAGAAAATCTGTTACCTCCAATCCAATACTAAAAGGGAAATATTTGAAAATGAGCCTATAACGAGTTTACTGTGGATTTTTATGATTTTTGTTACTTTTGGTTTCCTCGCATTAGTGATAGAAATTACAGTGTGTTAGTTAAACTCAGGTGTAAGTTATCAATCGCACCCTCGAACTATAAGCACCCTAGTTCACTTCGCTTGTCCCTAGTGCCTTAATAACTTGTGTATAAAACTTACTATTACGCTAATCTGATAAAAATAAGAGTTTACCATGTGACAAGTAAAAAGTCTCGTCGAGAAATTACAAAAAAATCTAAATTACCAGACGTTAAGCTGTAACCATAATTAAGAATATTATAAAATATTTTTGTCAAATCTGAAACGCAGCATAGGTAGCAAAGTTGTATAGCATATGTAAGATTGAGTCATCGGTGGGTCATGAACTGACCATACACATTCTTACAACGGAATCGCCATAAATCGCATCATTGCACGGAAAAAAATAACCTGTATTCAATAACACAGTTCAAATTGTTTGTTTAACTTAATACATTAAAAGACTGCTTGTAAAATAATTCAACAGATTAAGATTGCTTAATTTACGTGATCGGATCTTGGAAAGACAGTTACTTTCGGATTTATTATTAACAAATTATAATTTTATATCCTGATTTAGGCATATTTAAATTATACAGCTTGTGAAGCTTCCAAATCATCAGTATGTCAGGTAAACATAATTAATTCTGGGACCAAATTCTACCGTGTAGGTCAAGTTTTACATTGTAACTTAACCAGTTTCGGAAATTATAACTTTATTATTGATAATTTAATAAGTGCACAACTTAGGTACTTATAAATAGAATATTATTACAATACTATTAATTCATATAAACATACTACTAAGCCCGCATCTACAGTATATAAGTATATTGTGTAAGGCATTGATGAAGAGATATGTACAATAATAGAGGTCAAAAGGTATTTAAATCATATGAGGGACTTATTAAAAAGGGGTAAGCAACCCGGTGACTAAAAATAATGTGCAAACAATAACAAATAGCCTTGTACGAGGAAAACAAAAATGAAACGGTTTTCACCTGGTAACTCCTAATGATAGCCTGGACAGCTAAATGGTCGTCTATAATTTTTTCGTTGACAGGAGAACCTGGAAATAAATTAGTCGTAAATATTTTTGGCAAATACCTAGCGTAAGCCATAATAAAGGTAACAAAGTTCGGATCTATTCTATATGTCACCCCTGAATTCTGCAGGTGAATGCAGTCACATGGGCCATAATAAAACCACAAAATCAGCTATTTCTGTAGATAGCTTTATTTCGATCAAAGGGTCCACCATTCCTATTTAGTTTTGTCAAGTCTATAAAATTTGGGTCACTATTTTGATTCGTAAATGTATATCTTCACAAACTCATCGTTATAGATTCTGCCATGTCAAGAAATTCTGTGCATAGCTCACTCCGTATCCCACCGTGCTACGTTCGAGCTTGTGATTAAATTCAGTGTGACATAAACTTAGTACCTGCAGCAATAGACGGCATCCCACCGGACATTGGAACGAGTGATGTAAGCGGGACTTCGTTTTTGGTATAAGGCGCCAGATTGGGGGGAGGTGTATACGCTGCGCCAGGTTGCGCGCCATTTGTAGCGTTGCGGAAGAATGCGTCCCATGACTGTAACAAGATTAAAATCAACAAATAAATAAATGCCTTCTAACACAAACCAGCTCATAGATATTCTGAGGCATAGTTTGCGATTTTTTTTAAATTATCCGATTAATCTCTGGAAAATAATCCCCACGCACTACGCAAAAAATTTGAAGATTGCCGCATTAGTGTTTGAATCGCAATGGAGGATTTTTTTACAGATGAAGGGTTTTTTTTTACTGATAGTAAACTTCAACCTAAGAAATTCTTTCAATTGAACTTCAAAGCACGTACCTAATCTGACGCGTTCGATTTTGAAAACTCACCGCAACTCGCCGCACCGAAGTGTACCCAGCAAGCCAGTTGACAGCCAGTTGAGCTGTCTACTAGAGTGCGCATCATATAAGTTTGCACGTGTTAAAATGCGGAGCGATAATTGTATCGTATATTGTTTTGTTTTGGCACCACTATGAACTATGAACTCTTTCATAGAGGCGCCTCAGCCACGCAAAATCTTACGTGGCTGGTCTAGTGGCAGAGTAGAAGGTCGTCTAAATAATCAAATCATTTTCAAAAATGGTACAACTGAAGATATTTCTTACCTAACTCTAGTTTTCATGGACCGATTCTGACCAAATTTAAATAGGACAAATCCGTGGGTTAACTGGGAGGGTTATATGTAAAACCAAACCAAATCAGTTTATAAATGACGGAGTTCTGAGGTAACAAACATTAAAAAACAACCGAATTGATAAGGTCCTGCTTTTTTAAAGTCGGTTAAAAAATGGGTAGCTGTCTTAATGCCTTTCCCCCAAAACCGAACCAGGTATTCAAATTCTACCTCCGTATGTAATTTCAACAATTACTATAAACCCAAGTCTGTATATCAGTCCAGAAGGAGAACAGCTGTGTTATTTAAATCTAAATTTTTATCAATTTTTTTAGGGTTCCGTACCCAAAGTCTGTAAAGTACTCCGCTGTCCGTCTGTCCGTCTGTCCGTCTGTTACCAGGCTGTATCTCATGAACCGTGATAGACAGTTGAAATTTTTACAGAAGATGTATTTCTGTTGCCGCAAACAAACAACAAATACTAAAAAACAAAATTAAATAAATATTTAAGGGGGCTCCATACAACCAACGTGATTTTTTTCCCGTTTTTATAGATAATGGTACGGAACACTTCGTGCGCGAGTCCGACTCGCACTTGGCCGATTTTATTTGATACTCTAGCTACATAATGAGCTTGCTACTAACAGGTTTATTATTATACATAATTCTCAGATGTAAATTGCTAAAATGCTATTTAACAAATTAACCTTAATATCTACTGCATCAAAGATTTTGTTGCCTGCAGGAATTAATAAAAGAAATATATATTTTTAGCAGACAAAAAAAGGATATCAATTCGACCCGTATGTATGTAATTTATTATATTGTTGGAATTGCACAATAATCATATATGTGGGTCTATGTGGGCTTCTACACAGCTGCGCCTTTCAAAAGTGTATATGTCGCAGCTATCTGGTTAAATTAGCCAGTTAATTGGACGCCTAGGCAGTTCGTCAAGAACGGAAAAGAAAGGAACAGAAATAGCAGTGTATAAGTCATGTAGACTGACAGACAATTTCTGTTGGGTTAGGTTCAGTTGCTCTTTTGTAAACGTAGATGCGGAGCGAGCGAAGCAAGCGGATTGATCCAGCAAAGTTTTAGTTATATGATAATTTCTTTTGCATACTTAACGATCTGCCTAGGCGCCCAATTAACTAGCTAATTTAACCAGATGCCTGCGACATACATATGTATGTTTGTCCACGTATTTTTCAGAAACTAGTCATCGGATTTTAATGATTATTCTTTTGTTGAATTAGGGACCATTACAAATTTTATCAACATCGGTTCAGCAGTTTAAGATATTTATATATTTAAACGAGTAATTCTTGTACATTGTACATACGTACTTGTCTCTCTTCTCAGTACAAGGTCTCCCGCCCTGTAGACTTATGATCCCATGGCGTAGTGACATTCATAAGTGCTCAATTATTGTAGCCTAAATTAAATTAATGATATTGAATTTGAATTTGAATATATATATATATATATCTGTGTATCTCCGAAACGACTCTAAGAACAGCATATTGTCGATTTAAAGCATTGGTTTAAGGGCACAATTATAACCAGGACTTATTGCGTGTATGTCACCTGGTATCTTCGCCGACCGTGATCCGATTTTATACTACTTACGTGGCAAACAAGCAGGCAGCTTGCCTAATGTTAAGCGGCCACCTTAGCCTATGGACGTTTGCAACGCCATCCAGAAGCATTACTCACGCATTTGCGACCCATTGAAATTCTATTAACTCCCTGGTTAAAAAACTTAATACTTTTTAATAAGGGTGATCCCCCACTGAAACCTATATTTATGTTAAAGTACCACCTAAAAATTAAAAAAAAAATAGATAAAATAATTACACCGCTTTTAAAAATCCATTAAAAAGTCAAAAATAACCTAAATAACCCAAATAGAACATTATAAACATAAATAAGCATATGCTTATTGTTTTGTACTACTTAAACTGAAATGCCAAAAATGTGCAGCAAATATAATAAATTTGTACAAAGTGGGTGTATGTACACAAAGTGTTGCTTAAACCATTGACGTCACAGTAATACGCTCTGACAACAAACTGGGCAAAGAACGGCACTTGTCGCTTGTCACCACAGATATATGACGTCAATGCGGTTAGATCTGTGCTTATTATATCTACCAATTTTTATCTCATTTTAATTCACTAGCAGTAGCAGCAGCTAAATTTTGATAATAAAAATATGGTGCCCACTAACGGACATCTATACATATACACAATGAATAAAAATAAGCCGTCCAAGTGCGTGACAGACATTTACTTATAACTTTTTATTAATTACATCACAATACTGTAAAGCGGTTTATATAAGACACCAATTAGTCATGTTATAAATGTCATTAGAATCGTTAAAAAAAACTACACAATTATAAGAAGTGATATGTGTACTACTCCTGTATATTGTGACTAGACTTTGCCAGCGGCCCCGCCCGCCCTAAATCCGGTTAGCGGCGTAAAACTCCTTTATTATACTAATGAAGTCGGCTATACCAAGCTACAGCTATAGTTCGTTTAAGCTCGGTTATAGTGATTCCCGCGAGAACTTTTGAATTTTCGGGGTAAAAAGTAGCCTATGTGCTATTCCAGGACCTAATCTATAGGTGTGCCAAGATTCATCCCGATCCCTCCAGTGGCTGAAGCGTTATTGAGTAACAAACATCCATACTCACAAACTTTCACGTTTATAATATTAGTAGGATATACAGACCAACGGTCGAACATATTGAAACTATAAGGGTTCCGGTGTCGTTTGGCTAACAAACCCTATAAATACAATATATTCGTATCTTCTCGTCCAGAAATAAGTATTTAATATAAGTCACACACAGCGCCGTCTGGCGCCAAAGTAAGCAAAGCTTGTGTTACGGGTACCAGACAACGGATACATATACATATATATTACTTTTTATTTGTTAATACATTTTAATACACCCAGACTCAAGACAATCACAAATGTTTTTTACATAAATGTTTGTCCAGTGCGGGAATCGAACCCGGTGTGGGTCAGCACACAGCAGCCGGTCACACTACCAACTAGGCTGCGAGGGAGTCAAAAGAAAAAGTTAAAAGAGAAAATAAATATAATATACGTCTATGTGTAGAATTATGTTAAGAAATAAAGGATTCCTAGATATTTAAATTGACATAGTTTTATTTGGTATAGTTTGTAACGAATTAGTATATTCTGGTACTATGCGATTTAAATGAACTCATTAAACCCGCACCGGGTCAGGCGCCATCTTGATGATTGAGTTGTTAACAAGTGCCGGGTTTCTTTTATCCATGTGTGATGTGTTATTGTAGGATAAATTGTAAGGTCAGAAAAATATCTAAGGCTTATCGTTACCTTATTTATTCCAAATCGGGATAACAGAAAAGGGCTGCATTATATTTATTATGATATAGAGGTCAGCTGAAACGTGGGCTATACAAAAACTCTAGAATTTTTTACATTAATATTATAGAAAAGATTTAGCGTTTCAGAAAAATAAATGCATTTTTTGGTAACAATGCTAAAATGAAAATGTCCTTAAGATCTTTTCTGAACTTGAGTCTTGTTAGTATCTTTAATATGCTTAATATTTACGCAGTTCTTCAAGATCATTTATAAAGAACACTAATTCATAAGAAACCAACATACCTTTATGGACACAAACAAGTAGATTTATTTAAATGGCCTAAAAACATATATTACTTATATATATATATTATTACATAGTATAAATATTATAATGAGGAAAGATTTATATTTTTGTATGTTTGTAACGAATAAATTTAAAAACTTCTGGCCCAATTTAAATATTTTTTCACCATTAGAATGCTACATTATCCTTGAGTAACACAGACTATATTTATTACTAGGAAAAATTAGGGATCACTACTAAAAATTCAATAATGTAACCCAAGGTGTAAAATAATTGGCCATAAAATATATTTCATCGCATGCGAACAAAAAATGTTCTACAATATTAAAAAACATATCAATATCTATAAAAAAACTGTTGTAGTTATATTATTATACTTTTTTACATTCAAAAAGTTGATAGAAATGCCTTCCAAAATCAGACCATGTTATGCATATCTACCTTTGTAATAATCCTTATCCAAATAAATCATTTCGTATTCAAGACTGTTTCAATAGCTGTAGATTATTTTTTCAATTATTCAAATCGAAAATTCTATTCAAAAGATATTACGAAATTAAAAATGGCAATCTAAACAAAATACTAATAGAAAACTAAACGCCGCCGCGGCGTGATCGGCTCATAGGGTCAGCTCACACCAAGACGCGACGTGAATATCTATAAGATGCTTCGCGCGACGTTGTCTGTTCGCTGTCTTGTGTCACTACGAGCAACGAGACGCGACGCGACGTGAAGCGGCTTGAAGATGTGTCGCGCGACGTTGGGATGCGCCGCGCGACACATCTTCAAGCCGCTTCATGTCGCGTCGCGTCTTGGTATGAGCTGAACCTAGACCCCTAGGTCCCTGCTCTCCCTCCCTACGCAGCGGACGCAACCGACATTGAATATTTAGACTTTTTTCAAAACTTTGAGAATAAAAATAGGTTTATGTATAAAAATATAAATAGTAATTAAAAAAAAAAAAAACATTTACTCTACGTTTATCCTAAAATGTTTAAAAAATAAAAGTTCACCTATGTGAAGCTAATAAATTATTATATATGTATATAATAATATTTATAGTTATGATAATCAAAATGTTGACGAAGGTCAGCTACCTGCTCTTTTTGACCTTGTCAATGTCATCCCTATATTAATAATTTTGGCACAGGTGATATAAGCGCAGTAAATCAAATTTGCACAAGAGATTAAAACACCACCAGGGGACTAACTACAAACAGCACCCAATACCTACCTATCTTCTACAAAGTTTTGAATTTACAGCAATAAGTGAATTACGGCAACACATATCCTTTCGAGTAACAAAGTTCTTTTACATTTCGCTATTTACTTATTTTCTTTTATTTTATTACACTTACTGTCCCCTAATGATACCTACTTCTATAATTTTTTGTTTTGTAAAAATGGAATTAGTCTGGCGGGTACAAGTGAAATACGCGTCTTGTCACGATTGTTCCGTGCTAAACAGTTTTTATGTCTATCAAATCTTAATATGGGGGACAGTACCTTTTTACCAACCGCTTTAGTTCTACATTGCAGGGTGTGAGACTAAAGTGGCTTTATATGCCCCATACGTCGTAAGCTACCCATACTTTAAAGCTGCAGGATTTTGCAGGGGGGGGAAACGTTAATACTGTATTGCAATAAAATAAAACGTTTATACTGTATGGCAATAACTTAGGGAAGCGCGGCATATGACCATATATATCTGTTAATTATAATACAGCATAAAAAATCCAAGTCGCTAGAATAGGAGTGCGAATTCAATAAATAGTACCTGGAAGACTGAGCTTTGCTGGTTTTTTTTTTACAACGCCATCTTTTTTCAAGTAGTAAAAATAATAGTATTACTACTCGCCTATAGATGTCAGAAAGAAACATATTTTTCAGTTTATCATTGCCTGAAAACACGGATAAAACTACGTTTTATAAAACTGAAACCTAGCTAGATCGATTTATCGTCCCCGAAACCCCCTGCACACTAAATTTTATAAAAATCGTTGGAACCGTTTCCGAGATTCAGAATATATATTATATACATGTATACAAGAATTGCTCGTTTAAAGGTATTAGATAGATAGATGTATAAAAATGTGTCAATTAAGCCCTTTCGTACGACACCTCACATCATTCTCGCTGTTTCAAAGGATTTGGTTAGGTTAAAAGCTTCAGGATGTTTCATATCACTGCCACAAACAAGGATGAAAGGATTATGATGTTTTACATACTTAAGAGATAAATAAGATAAATTTCTCAAGTCCACCACGTGACAACGCAGGCATAGCTAATTTAACAATACAATAAGTATGTCCCGAACACATTTTATTAAGTTTTTCTAGTTACTGTACTACAAAGTCACTAATTACATTCAGTACAATTTCGCCGTTTCGTTATTGTTCACTCACTAACCGCAGATTTATTGTCATGCAGATATCAACATTCTAATTTACTAGCTATTTTTAGTGCCTGAGAATTGCCATGCTTCATCAATGAAATTAAACGAATATGACCGTAGCAAATAGAAACGTTTCTTTTGAGCTAGGTGTGATTTTCTGGATGAACAGAAATAAATGTTCAAATAAATAAAACCAATGACGTGATACCAATATTTTTTTTAATAAATCTACCTATACTGGACAAAGTTACTATTTATTTTAAATATTTCCTATAATTTACATTAAAATTCCCTATTAGTAAAATATGGTTTTGTTCTACGTTATCTGCTGGCCCACTGTACGTAGATACTTTGCCAATGTTAACAAAAATGAACATTTTTTTTTACGCAATTAACTTTATTATTAATTGTTGCTAAAAAATAATCATTTAGTTACAATTAAAAGTATACATCAAAGTCTGGTTCACATATTCAGTTAGTTTTATTTTTAACCGTTTTCAAAAAAGGAGGAGGTTCTCAATTCAATAAAAAGGTAAAAATAATTACCTATTTCCAAAAATCTAATCTGAATTACAGTTTGAAATTGGTATCTATATACCTAACAGTTTATAACACACGTCACTTTTATAACACCAACTTCAAACTGTAATTCAGATCAGATTTTTGGAGATAAGTAATTATTTTTGCCTTCTAAGTGCAACTTTATGAGGTCGGTTCTTATTTTAGTTAAAAAGTTTTTATTAAATAATCAAAATGATTGTTTTAAGTTTACAGAAATTTTTTTAGGGAGGCCATAAGCCGTTCTATAATCTATTACGTTATTAAACACGTCAGCACTTCTACGATGCCAAGACCGTGAGTCTTGCATAAATCTCTTGTGTGAGGATAAAGTGGATAATACCAGATATAACAATAACTGGTTTGAATTAGAATAAACTTGTAAATTAGCAAAACACGAAACGGTAATATCATCACTGACAATGTTCGCTCGAGGCAGGATAATAGTTATAAAGATTATTTTTAGTGATTGGAGCAAGTTACTTACTTATAGTGCAGTCATTGAAGCATTTTTGCTCAGATTTTTTTTACTGTGAACCGAATTGCATACAATTCTGGAATTAGGTTCATCTTACCCTTAACTTCAAAAGTGAAAATGATTTGAATTCCGCAACCACCCTGGGGATGGTTGCCACCCCTTCTCGGGGGTGGATTTTTTTTTTTTCAAAATAACCTCGGATATCGATAGAGGGCCTAATTTTAAGCAAAAAATCATCCATAAAGTTTTTCAAAAAATCCAATACTTTTCAAGTTATTGGCAATTGAAAATTCGCAATTTTTTCACGTTTTTCATCGTTTTTTTGCAAATATCTCCAAAAATATACGTTTTATCGAAAATTTTATGAAGAACAAAATTGTAGCAGGTAAAACAATGAATAATTTGGTTTTTTATTAAGTATTCTAAGTGCAATATTAAGCTAGATATTAAAGATCAAAGCCGTTTTTTATTTTGTCTGAAATTTAATCGATATGGTCAATGCCATCTAGCGGCGAGCAGATGCATTTTATGCATTCTAATACAAAAGGGTTTTGTAGTGCTTGAAATAAGCTTTAAAACTAAGCACTATTAAAAGTCTTTTGCACGTAAAATAAGTGAGCTGTATTGCAAATAAGGGGAGCATCTAATTTTTTTTCTTTTAAATCAATGGGTTTCATAAGTGCCATTCCCACCAAAATTAAAATTAATCGTATTCCGCCTAGAATTAACTTTATTATGAAGAGTTTGATAGATAGTATCAGTTTGGCTGCTTCAGGACACATATTTTTCAAAAAAGTCACGATAAAAAAAAAAAACAAAATTTAAAATTTTTAAAAAACCTACTTTTTTTTCATAATATCTCAAAAATGACGACAGATACGTATAAAAGTCTACGGATTGAAAATTTAGGTATTTTTCTGACAAACAATTTTGTTCTTTTTGTTTTTTCTGTCAAACAAAAATTGACAGAGATATGATTGTTTAAAGAGCGTGTAGCAGCTCAATCACAGCCTCTCTTAAGCCCTTTAACCCTTCACCGTTTTCGAAAAAAGGTTTTTTTACTATATATTGCAATGAAGGATGTTGTAGCCCTCTTCATTACCTTAACAATGGTTTTTTGAAAATTGTGATAGCATGAAAATTGAAGGAGTTATGGTCCAAAAACTTATCATATTTTTTTTCTACTTAATAGATAACTGAAAATTTCGGAATGTGTATATTTGGAGCAATGTGAAAGTACGCAGTATAATAGAGACCCACAACTATTGTAATGTGTATATATATACATAATATGGCTCATTGCTCACGAATTGGGGGTGGATCATGAATGACGGTTTATTAAATCCTCTTAAGTCTGTAGATCCACCCGCACCACAAGAACTGCTGAAAATGATTTTTTGCAACTGCAAAAAAGGATGTGGAGCGTCTTGCGGATGCAGAAAAGTTGGTCTGTTTTGTAATAGTAAATGTGGAACGTGCAGTGGAGATAACTGCCAAAATAGCCCTCCAATTCAGCCAGAAGATTTTGAATGTGACAGCAACTCCGACATTGAGTCATGAATAATAATAGTACAATTTTATATAATTTGTAAATATTTTATTCAATAAATGGCAATTTTTTACTCTAAATTAAATTATTTTTAAATATGTAATCATATATATTTACTGTTTTAATTTAGGGGTAGTTTTAAGGGTAGAAAAGCTTAAGAATATGATAATCATTTTCGAGAGTGTGGAATAATATTTAAATCCTTTTCATTTTATCAAAAAAAAAATTTTAACAATTTTTTATCAAGGGGTAGTTTTCAAGGGTTGAAAGGGGTTTAAAAATTTGATAATTATTATAGAGAATATAAAATATTACTTACTCTATACTTACATCTTTTTATGTCATACCAAAGTATTTTTTGTGATTTTTTCAATTTAGGGGTTGTTTGCAAGGGTTGTAAGATTTTCAAAGGGTTGAAAATGATTTTAATATGAGGTAATTATGTTAGAAAATACTTGCCAATTTCACCACTTACTATTAGACATGTTTTCTAGCGATAAAATGGCTCAATGTCAATTTTTCCATTAAGGGGTTGTTTACACCCCTTAAAAATAATAGGCGGAGTTCAGATCATTTTCACTTTTGAAGTTAAGGGTAAGATGAGCCTAATTCCAAAATTTCATGCAATTCGGTTCACAGTAAAAAAAATCTGAGGTAAGACCGTATTTTTCGCTTCAATGACTGCACTATTATAGCCTCTTTCAAATTGATATAGGTACGTACCGAACCTTACGAAATAACTGACAAATCTCATTGGTGACCTGAATTGTAATAATTTGTTCTGAACAGACTTGTCGTTAAATTTAACTATAAATATTATAAACAAAAAAAAACCCATAACAATGGACGCAATCTGCAATAATACTAAGAAAGGTGATAAAATAAATTATAGACAACAACAGGCTAATAATAACTGTCAAAAACATATAATAATTTTTTTTTAACGTTATCCTCTGCTCCTCTCTCCTCTCCTCTTACTAAATGTTTAGATAACCACAACCAACAACCCAAAGCAAAATAAATATGGAAACTTTACTATTATGCATTCATAGACTATAACAAAGCGTTCGACACACTGACCCACTCCATTTATAAAGCTCTGCTCAAGGAATATCACAATGTGCAGATACAACAATACAGCGCAGATTCAGCATGAGAATGTTACAGAATAAAAAAAAAATACGAAAGGGAATGAGACAAGCTGACCCAATGTCTCCTAAACTCTTCCCAGCTGTACGGGACCAAAGATTTTTTTTGAATTTCTTAAAATAAATCGATGGCGACTTAATAAACTCAGATTTGCCGATAATATTGCACATCTTTCATAAATTTACAGAAAATAACACTGTGTGACAAATTTTTTTTTTTGTGCTCTAACATTTAATGAAACGGCTATTTTTTATCAAAATAAACCTGCTGAACAGAAAAACTTAAATAGATTTTTTGTAACACGTATCATTTTAAAGTTATGATAAATTGATGTACTATAAATAAATAAAGACAGTATCAAAATTGTATATCATATTTTTTATTTAAATTATTAATTTTACACAAAAAAAATGTTATATATATTGACAAGTGACAACGAATCAAAATAGCTGAGGTTTAAGTGGTCAATATAAAAAATGAGCCAAATATTCCAAAAGAAAATGATGAAATATTAACTTTGCCTCTTGTGAAGAGTAGAATCCTCTTTCATTACAAACAAATGATTTAAACACTTGCGGTGGTTACTTTTCTTCATGACTTTCGAAAAAAATGTTATGATTACCCAAATAAACTGTTAGAATTATCTTAAGACCACTAAAACTTTTAATTTATAGTCGTACAGACTTCAGTATTAAAAGAAATCTGCAATTAACAACGTTTGATCTTTTGTTTTTTACGAGGGTACACGTAAATAGTATTGACACTATAACTTAGAAACGTGACGTGTTAGACAACCATATCAATTGACAATGTTTTCAACAATGGAATAAGGAATTTAAATCACGTAATCTTATTTATGTTAGAAAAATCGTGTCACACAGTGAATCAATCAACTAGCAAAAGATAGTATATGGTAGGATTCAGTATACTTATATTTAAAACCAGGTTACAAACGGAATTGGAACAAAATGAATTTGAAGAAGCATGAAATAGGACATGTTAGAAAAATTATCGCACCTAAACAGCAACTAACTAATCTGAATCTTACAGTTTTGCGCGATATTAATCACTAAGGAAATAATGGAAAGAAGGTCAATTCCAATATCAGAAAAAAAAAAAGTTTACGGTTTATTTATGTATATTTCCAGTATTGACATATGGGTGTGAAACCAGGGCTTTCACAGAGCATAACAGTCACAGACTGAAAGTCTGTCAAAACAGCATGGAACGGAGCATGATAAACGTAAAATTAAAAGATCTCAAATGACGTTGGACCGGACATATTATGATAAGATGAGGATAATCCAAATGAACTAAAAATCTTACACAATGAAACCCCTGTTATTAGAAAAGATATAAACGGAAAAAAACCGAAAATATGGAAGGGTGACCTGCCTAAAGGATGGCGGCACAAAATAGAGGGTCAAAGAACAACCAATGTTACTATTTTCTTGATTAGGTTGTCAACAAGGAAGAGTTGTCAACGGACTCTTTCTAATTGAGTCTTTAAATGGTGGTTGGAGGAGAAAAAACCGGTACTTAACCGGACTTCGCACATTTAAGACTCCGAATCAAATGTAGAATATAAGCCGTCCGAATGGCAGAATTATTCATAAGCAGTAGGTAAGCGAATCACTTCTGTGCTACGCATTTGACCGCAAAATCAAGTTGGCTGTAAGGAAAGTGAGGGAAATTAAAAGCAAATTATTTATCCATATATTGGTATTTGTAATTAAAATATACGGTATAATAGTCATTATCACCAAATTTTAGGATCATAGGTCAATGGGAATTGATAAAATGGTGGCTTCTTATTCCTTTGTTTTCCAATATTTTTTAAAACAATAAATACACTATTTATCTACAAACCACTATACCCCACTCGATGAGTCAAAAATTATTTTTTTAAATATTCTTTGACAATTTGTATGGCTTTGGGTCAACAATATATTATACTGTACCTTCGGGTGCAAACCCTAAAAATGATTGAATAATGGGATTAACAACGAGAAGAATTTTTGGAAAGCCTCGTAGAATATTCCCTGGTTTCCATGATTCCATTCTCACCAAATGTTGTTTTCCTTATATCGTATTGGATTAACTATATTTTGCCGCTGGGATAAGATTTCTGAATGTCACCATCACTCTAAACAATAACATAATAGAGCGGAAAAGGCGCAAGCCATTTTATCACATCTGATAAGAGGTGCTTGACGAAGTCTAGACACGACACAATTAGAGACTATCGCAATCGTGATTTTACTTATCAAGCGTTACGTATCAGGGACGTGACAATGAAGTGAGTGCGTCATTCAAAATTTCATACCAAATATAACGCTAGCCGTGGCATAAGCATAAACGACCAGTTACTAATAACTTACATCAAGGCTGGTTCACAAGTTAAAAGTCGCACAATGGAACGAGCTATGCTTAAAGTTTTTATGAGGGATCGAATCCAAAATGAGAACATTTGGAAGAAAACTATATAGAGGCGGGCGGGATACGTGTGTCGAAGGATGGAACACACGTATCCTTAAGTAAGACCGCGTACCATAAAATGAAGCGTGGAACGCCTTACTGCTCGATAAGCCAAGAACCTTTAAATAGTATACGGTAGTAGCTAAATACGGAAGGCAGAATACCGCTAGAAAAGGCACGCCATGGAAGAGGCTTTTGGCCAGCAGTGAACCAAAATCAGCTGTTATGATAATGAAGTAAATACAAGAAATTTCAATTACATAAATGTAGCAAATCATCATGTATCAGGATTCCAGTACTTGTGTCAAGATAAATGGGGCACATACAGATACAGATTGGTTTAACAGCGAAAAGGGCGAGGCAGAGATATGTAGCATCACCTTGTTTGTTCAATCTATTCTTTGAAAATTGCCCTAACAGATTTTCAAAGAATGTGGTTTGAGAATGAGTGAGTCAAGCGCATCCTCTATTCCATGCCTATGGCCCAGTCATTTTTGCATCTGCAGCAGTGGAGTTACATATGCAATGGTAACAATTACGTATGAATTACAAAAAGGATGCAATGAACGTTAATGTATATAAGGCGAAATTTATGGTTTTTGATAGGAATAAAACTGTTGCAAAATTTTATTACACGTTATAGTATAAAAGAAAAAAGTGCGAATACTTGTATACTTAATATCTTTTCTCACAAGAGACAAAAAATGAAAGAGTGATATTGAAATAAGAGTGAATACGGGAAATCAAATAAGTTTTCACTAATGTTTCATTTAAGTGTTTATATCACATTTTAACTGTTAGTGAAACTCGCATAGGCAACCGCTCCTCTTTCCCCTCGACTACGCGGAACAAGTAAAGCAAGTGCGTCAGCTGTCTACTAAACAATAAACTAATAGAATTACAGCGATAAGATAAAATGTTTGTGTTTTGACACTACTGCTGTAGTAAATACTAGTAAAAAATGAATAAAAATATGCTTTCGCTATCTTGTCGTCACCACATAATAGAAATTATGTCTTCAGCTGTAGTGGATCAATCACACCATCTAGTGGTCCTGATACACAATTATTCAGAAGATTTGAGAACAATTGAAACACAATTGACCAAAGCGATTACAAAACAATAACAGAGGACACCGAGGCAAACATCCTTGCAGAAGTGGCCGCGGTCAGGATTTCTTTTGCGGAAAAACAACTACAAGTACATCAACCTTGGGTTGACTACAGGGAACTGTTTAGTCTCACAATAATTTTCATAGGAGGAGTTCCTGAAAAGGGCGTTTTATGTCGTCCTGATGGTCTACTTCGAGTTGGATGGCAAGTTGTACTCTTTGAAAATTTATTTATTAAGCTAACGAAGAAGGACGAAAGAGCTCTAAGCATTTTCACGGTAATAATATATGTGAAATATAGGTTTCAAGCCTCTACCGGATGATTAGCACCAAGAAACGACTTACAATTATTGAATAACTTCACAAACTTTAAAAGCCTTAACATAAATATATAAGTCATTTGTGGTATTTGTCGGAAGAGCAAGTTTCGTATGCATTTTTTGATGACGAACTCTCTGTTCAAGAAAGAAGAAAATGGTAGAAGCACTTAAAAATTTAAGGCACAGAAGATGCTTAACAGGAATGAACCTTAATATCAAACATCTTCCCGAAAAAAATATAGAAAACTTCGTGAGTTTCCTTACGATTCTTTCTGATCCTGGGTATCTTATCAAATTTTTTGAATAAAGACTTGGAAACTTGGAAAGTAGACGCTTTTTGTGTAGCTGCCAAAAATATTGTTCATTCTTTGCGAGTAGGAGTGAACGACATAGCTGAGCGCGGCGTTGCTTTAATGGAGGAATATAATAAATTGATTACAACCACTGAAGAACAAAAGCAATATTTTTATTATAAAAACACATCATATAAATATTTGTATAATATCTTAATTTATAACTACAATAGTTTTGTATTTTTTATTTACTTATGACTGAATGAATAAAAGAATCCAACGAATGTAGATTTCGAGTTCTTATTAAAAATTCAAACCTTAGTAAAAACCCTTAAATTTCATTTTAAAAATGTAAAAAAAATACTGTAATAGTTTTTTAAGGTATATAATCAAATTACGTGGTGCCCCGTGAAATTCAAGAAAAAAATATTTTTCTTAAGAATAAGTACCACCCTAATATCTATATCGTTTCACTTTTAGGTACATTTTTTGGCTTAATGTTTATTTTGTAATTTCTCAATTTTATTTATTTGTAACACATAAGCGGGTTATATAGCTTAATGTGACACTATAGATTAGTGCTACATATGTCGAATGGTGATGTTGGTTCACTTACAGCGTGTACAGCACTGGGGTCGTTTAGCCAGGCGTTGTACATGGTTTCCACGTATGCTGAACTGGAGCCATTGAGGAAGGGTTCTGCCGCCGTCGAACTCTTAAGTCTGCTGACGTTTACTGTGGCAACGGGACTCTGTCAGAAAAAAAAAATACATTAGTATTGGTACTGTTTGCGAGGCTGTACTACCAACATTTTTTTACTTAAAAATTTTTTTGCTTTAAACTTTTAGAAAACGCATTTTTTGATAACAATGTTGTGTAATAAACTATTAATTTATTGCATGTATTTCAATGAAAATCTCAGTAAATTGCGATGTAGCTGCACTACGCACGCACGGTTAGTTACATATCGCGTAATCCTTTTTACTGTCACGTAGTACTGCCTCTTAACAAAAAGATAAAAAAATGTATGCACATGTAGCCTAATAGCCCACCCGAAACATTCGTTTAATTTAATTCATACAGTCAGTCATCCCCTTTAATAAATCCAACTCGCGCGCTCTTGTGTTGACGCGAAATCGCAACACTTGTATGAAGATATTTTACTGCTTCTACTGTGCTACTAGGAAAATCCGTACATAATGTCCTTCGAAAATCAAAACATGACTATTGACTTACTTAACAAGATACGATATAAGTGACAGCAGTGATATATGGATCACACCGTATCAGATTTAAAGTTTGTGTCTGATTCGCATGCTAAGTTTAACAGCCCTAATATATACCAGTAACTTTACCTCTTGAAATCGACCAAAAACACTATGGCTTCATAAACATATTATGTAAAATAGTCGTCGTAGTGGGAATGTAGGTGTTAAAAAAAAGTGTTGCCATAACAAATATGATCAGTTTATTAGAAAACAAAAAAAAGAATGAGTTTATTGGGTAGGTATGTAAAACAGACCCAAGGTTTTTTTTGGCAAATATATTTTCCCAGTATTAGAAACGTTACGGTAACTGCATTTATTAAAATCAGACTACCGAATCAAACGCCTAATTTGATTTCTAATGCATACCAAAAAGCATTAGTACTCCAGGGAGCTCAATGCGAAAAACCTGAAGTACTCCAGGCTTGGGTTCTCGGGCGCAAAATGTATGGTAGTACATTTGGCTTTTCGAGACATAGTTTTTAGATATCGAGAGGCGAGATGTACTTCCCTTCTTTCATACATTTTGCCACAACAAAGCAAGACTCATGGTCTCCAGATATTCCGCAGTAAGTTTCCAGGTTACATTTCAAAACATGTATCATACGTGATTTAGTTGTTTTTAAAATCAGCTTGCAAACGTAGGAAAGAACAATAAACAATAATGGAAATTACCTTGTACACAAGAGTATGCGCAATCAAACATAGCGATATCACAGTTATCTTGGTTGCAAGGGGCTTGTCTCTAGCACGTAGAGTGCAAAGTCATTTTATTGGTCAGTTTACGCAGCTATAAATTGTCTTCAGATAAACTATACCTACCTTATCTACGTCACATTTGCATTATATTTCATTAGCACCGATTTTAGTAATGTTATGATTAAAATTTTAATAAATGGATAGTTTTACCCCACAGAGGAGTGAGGCGCAATCGTAATTATACTTAATACCAAAATTTAATTTTGAAGAGTTCCCGACTATTACTTTTTCAATTTCTTACATAGTAAATGAACAAAACGGCTTTTTCAATTTTAAATTTAAATAAAGAAAAAAAAATTGAAATCTGATATAAATTGTTTCATTCATTGTCAAGAACGTAAAATTTGTAGCTATTTTTGGCTATCTTCAGTTACAGTAAAAGTACGGAACATTTTTCCTGGTAGGTAAGACAGGGCAATGTTATCGTTATCATACGAGATAAAGACAAGCGGTTATCTTGCTTGATGAATAATTCAATTTGTTTCAAAACAAAGCCGAAAATATGGATATCATAAAAGTCCGCTTGAACCACCACCTACTTTATATTTCAATTTAACTACTGGCCAGGTGCGAGTTGGACTCGCGCACCAAGGGTTTCGTACCTACCTCCCGCCATTTACGTAATTTACAAACACAAACAAAAACAAAAAGTTTGCCGCTAAACGGTCACCCATCCAATTACTGACCAAGCCCGACGTTGTTAAACTTTTAATAACGCTTCCAATAAACAAATTTGTTACTATTTCGCTTAATAATAGCTAGATGGCGCTTTAAGGAAGATTTAAGATGGTAAATGGGTCGGGCCAGTCACACTTGGCCGGTTTTTTCCCACAAATTATGATCACTGCAAGATTGAATCTTATATGTGTTACTATTTTTACGATATAACAACTAGATTATAAGTTTGATGGTTACCCTTTACCTTGTCCCGTGAAGCGCCGCGTCCCAATTCGAATCAATAATTCTGACACTCTTTTTTTAAGCTTTAATTTAGATTGTTTGGAAAACTAAGAGTGATATTCTCTTCATTCTTATTTCATAAAATACATATTAATATGACCAAGTTAATTTGTTAATTTCATAATTCTTAATAAATATTTAAAATTTAAAAACAACAAAAAACCGAGAAAATCGAGATTTTCAACGTGCGGTCACGGTGCTAGCGCCTATCGTAAGTGGAACTGTGTATCTTTGTATGCTTTAATAGTGTAATATGTCTTTGTACACTGGTCGAAACGGCACGCTTTTGCTAGGGTATGCTTTAGCCTTAAACAAAAAACTTTCATTTCTGGTCCAGCGTATGGTCGCTTTTGTCGTGAATGTTACCATGATGGCGACTGTAGTTTTAATATTTGACCACCGGGTCAAAACAGTTTGTTTGTCGCCTTTTGCCGCGAATCTAAATTCCGTCAACCGGCAAGTGCTATTATTACACTTGATTAAGTTACTAAAAATTTTATAAACTATAGTGTTTCAGGTGTCATTTGATACAAATAAATGATATAATGGACAAACCTCTGGTTTCCTGAGGAGCCATGAAGCGAACCTCTCGGTATTTCCGATTTTAGTTGTCGCTTGTAAGGCTAACCTCGCGCGATGCATTGTTAACTTCTATACTGTGTAATCGGGTCGAAATGTGGCAACCGTCTGATCTGTAACAAAGATAATAACTTCATTATAATGACTATAATAAAGAAAAAAATTAACAGTTAAAAATACAATTGATAGTTAAAATCATTGATTTTCATTTCGTTGTTGTATGGCTTGTACGAATAAATTTAAAGTTTTTTGGTAGAAGTGCCGACATAGCGAGGGATTTAAAGGCACGAGACCGAAAAAATTTGCTCACGCGTCCAACATACAACTTTTCACCTCTACCAGCGAGAAAAATATTTTCACGTGACTTTTCTGGTAAAAAGTTAAGTTCGGCATTAGAGACTTGTTGTCTTAATTCTTCTGGTGTTAGAGAAAGCTTCGTAGCTTGTATCGCTCATTTTTCAACCAAAACAGAATTATTAATTAAATACACAATCTTATGTTCAAAAAACTAGCTTGCCGCCATTTTACTTTGTTTTTTTTTAAATTGAGGTTGCGTTCGGAATTGTACCTACTACAACCTCGTCCATTGCTATCAAAACAACGTATGATATTTTTTAAAGTTAGCTGTATAAACTTTTAATAATACTAATAATTTATAAAAACTCACTTAAAAACGAAAAAATGCTTTGTAGTTATATTCTTAATTAAAATGAACAAGGTAAAGTATTTGTTCCGAAATTTGTTTCTGACCAGTCATTGTATTGTTTTTTTTTCATCATCGGGTTAATTCCAAAAGTCAATGTTCGAACTGAATTACTTTCGATTCCATTTTGCTCACTGAATTTGAACAGCAAAACTATCTTTTTCGTGCTGGTGAGGTGAAAAATACTTTTATCTGTGTCCGGTCTGATGGTATGTTGCAGTCTCTACAATTCACATCATGGTTTTTGCAACATTGGTTTTTGGTCTGACAACTATTCATATAGATTATTAAATCAAAATCATTGCTAAAGTAATTTAACACTTGAACCATGTTTTAGTAAATAAACCAACTAAGAAACGTTTATCAACAAAAGATTTTTGAATATTTGAACAGTCCTAAAAATATTAAATTTCAGTTTTCAGAATTAAATAATTACGATAAAACGAAATATTTTGTACTGTACCATTTTGTTTTAAATTATTCAGATGCTAAATTTTTATTTGTTTAATATTTATATTTTTTATAGTATTTGCTTTTAGCGGTTTCTGCCTAGGTTGCCTTTTAATAATCAGCTTAATTATATCAACTTCAGTGAACATTTTTTTTAAAATAACTCATCCGGTCTATTGACTTTTGTATCAGGACTTAGAACTTATAATACATGCATTAGGTCAGGTCAGGTCAAGCCTGTCAGTCTGCCTGACACACCGAACTCGATCGATAACCAGACGCAGAAACTATCCTCGACATGTAATCATGTGCCACATTTCGCTACTAGGCTAGGAGTGAAAATTTTTTGTTTGTTCAGGTATTCACGTAGTTAGGTATAAAACTTATACATACAAGTACAAATAATGCGTAAGTCAAAACAGCTCTACCCTTTTAGTAACTACGGATTTCGGGGAAATTGCAAGATATTAAAAATTCTATTATAAGCTTTTGCAAAAATATATCTTTGTTTTCTTCCAGATTTTTTATGAACAATTTGAATTGAGGTTTGATAGCAGAACGATGATTACTTAGTAATTTAAGAAAGTACAGGAAAAATTCAACGCTTTCTAAAGAAATGGAGCTGGGCTCCATGGATCAACACGCCCAGACTCCTCCAGCTTTATACATTCCAATCGGTGCGTGCGTACATCACGCCACGCCACGCATCTGGTATGCTCCGACCTTTAAACTCTCATTAAACAAACGCGTGTAAAATCAAATTTCTGGTTCGCTGTATTATTAAAGAAAGTCCTGTGATTTTCGTCGCAGTAATTTATTAATTAAGTACCTATTTTAAATAATATTAGTTATTAGATTGTTATGATTCTGAACAAATTTTAACATAACTAAATGAGTCAGCATTGGGTATGATGCAGTGACGTCTTCTTGGGATTTTTAAATAACAAGGAAAAAGCATGTATCTGACTATATGTTTATTTGAATACACGGTCTGATATAAAAAAATGAAACCGCATTTAATTTTTGTTTTAATTCCTAATCGGCAAAGATGGTAAGTACCTAATATAGTAGCTATTCTTTTCAACAGCCAACCCAGTAATCTAAGAAATAATAAAAGTATTCCGAAGGTAAAGTAACTCATACATAAGCATGTTTATTAGCTACCATAAGATACTATAAGATTTGTATGTTTAGCCAGCTTCAAGGTTTTTGCCATATGAAAAAAAAATATTTTAACGCGTGGAGCGTTGTGACTACAAATTAACGAATTTCAGATTTTTTCTATATTTATGATGTTGTGTTAGTGTCAAATCTCATGATTCTAGGACAACGGAAAATACCCTATAGGTTTTGATTTATTTGTGAATGCCAAAATATGCGACCGCATTTTTTTTTGTGTTGACTTAGAAGCTCGATTTTTTTACAGCTTCAAGGGACCTTAGTATTTGATATACTTTTAAACCCGATACCTTCACACGTTCCTGATAAAAAGGGGATTGACAGACAGACGGACAACAAATTGAGGATCATTTTCAAGGGTTCTTTTTTTGCTTTTGAGGTACGTAACCCTAAAAATAGCCCACTAAAAGATTTACTATACTATTTTTAAGTTAAAATTAACTTAGGACTAATTAATTACTAATTACGAAAACTTCGATGGAGTCAGCTAATTTGAAGTACAATAGGTATAGGCAGGTAGTGTACACTGAACAATCAAATAGAAAAACATAATTTTCTACAATCAGACACCTTGACATCATTTAACGTTCCGTGAGATAGAGATGGAAAAGAAACATTATAGTCAGTATTTAGGCCAGCAGCGTCACGACCGCTGATCACAATGTCACAAAACTAGCTCAGTCACAACACTTTTAGTTAGTAGTTGTTATATAACGAAAATACAAGCTGCCAACGTATAGTTACGCTTACGCCACATTATTTCTGTATTAATACATTCCATTACAATAAAGTGATAGCAATTATTAAACTTACTGTTGCGATAGGTGAAACAACTTTAATTAGCAAAAACTTACTATCAAGGTCTACATATGCGAGCGTATTCAATTACCTTCATAATTGGGTATTCAGGAGTATACAAGTCTGTCCCTAGTCTTCCATTACACCGCTTATTAAGCTGGTATTTATGGCCTATGGGACATATGTAATGCCACCTTAGTCCAGATACACTGCTATCAGAAGCAGTGTTGCGGCGATGGGCTCACCACCGTCACGCAGGACTACAGTGGTTGGTAGAAGAGTGTCCCCCACATTATGACGTGGGTGAGGTTTCATCCACTGGTTAACCCCTTCAGAGATAAAACCGTGATGACATGAATACATGAATTTCATGACAGTTTCATAAATAGCTATTAAGTCATTTTGCTCATTATAATGACCTATGTATAGCACTTACCTATTCTAGCTAACTACTACTTCTAACTCGTACTCATTACAAGTAGCTATATTCATACCTACTATGTAAAAGTGTACCAACTGCCACCTTTTATATTTAACCACTAATATACTCAGTGCATACAACTGCACAAAAAGCTTGATAAGCTTTCAAAACCTGAGTGGGGTATACTCATCTCATTATTCATTTTGGCTTGTTCCATCGATCAAGCAATTTTCACTCTTACACTTTCAACTATAAGGCAAAAAACGAATTTGTCAAAAATTTGTTTGTTCATTTGGCACATGCTCAAGTTCTGTGTTATAGACGGTTATAAGAATGCTATAAACAGATGCTGTCAAAAATAAACCTAGTTCAAGACCAAATAAAATTTAGAATCAGGTTAAATTGTAACTTTACTTAACCATCTATCTTACCTATAAATTGAAGAATTACGCTTGTCACAAATCTAAAAAAAAAGAAGAGCACTTGGGTAAAGACTTGACAGTTCGATACCACACAATATACGACCACAAACTATAGCCAACCATTGCTAGTAAAGATTTTTTTTACCAGCATCATCTACTTTTAACTTAATTCTAAGTAATGACAATGTTTTCTAAAAGATGGCGCTAAATAATTATTCTCTACATGTTTCATACATCTTCACACACAGTTTGTCGAGCTCTGCATATTAAAGGATTGCATCATAGAAAGCCAGCTAAAAAACCATATTTAACTAATACCCATAAACAAAATAGATTGTTGTTTGCAAGGAAGTATTAAGATTTTGACTGAGAGCACACATTATTCACCGATGAGAAGTCGTTCGTATCATCAGAAAACGGGAGGCTTCATTTGTGGCGTAGAAATGGGACCCGTTATGCAGAACATAATGTTGTCCCAAATATGGAATCTGGACGGATATCACTAAATATGTGGGGGTGGATGACTGCGGCTGGTCCTGGTGAATTAATCTCGATAGCAGGGCGCGCTAGAGCTTCACATTATGCGGAAGTGTTAGACGAGATCATGTTGCCAACAGCGCGGTGTCTTTACCCATTAGCTGATATGCCACAAATACAGTTTATGCATGATAACTGTCCTGTGCATCGAGCGCATATAGTGCAGGATTGGTTTACTCAACACCCGGACATTAATGTTATTCCTTGGCCTGCAAAATCACCAGATTTAAATCCCATAGAAAACCTATGGGGTTTGATGGTGCAAAGATGGAACATGCGAAATGGCAGAACTACAGAGTCATTAGAGGCTCACTGTTTAGAAATTTGGAATAATATTAGAGGAACAGATATCTGTTCTAATATAGTCGGATCAATGCAGCGGCGCTTGCTTGCTGTGATTGAAAATAATGGAGGTTATATTAAATACTAAAAATCGGCCAAGTGCGAGTCGGACTCGCGCACGAAGGGTTCCGTACCATTATCTATAAAAACGGCATCACGTTTGTTATATCAGAGCCCCCCTTAAATTTTTGTTTTATTTTAATTTAATTATTTATTTTTAAAGTAACTATATAACTAAATATGTTGTAAATATTTTAGGGTCTATCTGTTGCCGTTATCAATATCGAGCAAAATCGAGTAAAAAAATCACGTTTGTTGTATGGGAGCCCCCTTAAATATTTATTCTATTCTATTTTTTAGTATTTGTTGTTATAGTGGCAACAGAAATATATATTCTGTGAAGATTTCAACTGTCTAACTATCACGGTTCATGAGATAAAGCTGGAGCCTTAGCCTTTGGGTACGGAACCCTAAAAAGAAAGTACCTACTATTTTTCTTACAGATATTATTTTACATTTCAATATATTTAAGACATAACATATTTTTTTACTTTGTTGTTTTTCAACCAAATGAATGGTGACTTGTATTTTATTTTATTCTTATGGTTAAGTTTCAATTTTCTTTTCATTATGAAAACGATTATGTAAGCTATAACCTAAAATTTTAATTCTTGCAAACAAAACAAAAAGTTCTCATACCAACTGGTCCTTTTCAGAGAGAACTAGATGTCAAAACATAAAAAAAAAGTTATTCCTAACAAAAATACTCAATACGGAACCATAGGCTCGCTGGATTAAGTCGCAGCGCCTACCTACACTACCACTACACCACCGGGCAGATATCATTTAATGCGAAAAAAACAATACCTATGTAGAACAACACTGCAGTTTACACCTAATTAATTTGTTAGGTTAAGAAACCAAAAGATAGAAGAACGGTTTAAATAAACTGGTTAGTATAAAGAAAACTAAACCTAATTTTGTCGATTTAAGGTTAATATTATTGACAGTTCTGATAATGTTAATGTGTGAGTGCGAGATTCACAGAATGGCTTCACGCAATTTTAACCTTTACACTATGCATGCACTTTAGCAAATGACTGTCCATTACCATGCAAACTTCCACCGACAATTGGTTTGAACGAGATCTAGAAAGTAGTTTTTTTTAATATTTCATAAATCGTTAACCGCAATTTGCCATTCATTGAATCAACTCAAATATAAAAATATTTTTGTTTGTGTTTGTAGATTACATAAATGGTGGTAGGTAAGGAACCCTCGGTGCGCGAGTCCTACTCGCACTTGGCAGGTTTTTTTGTTTTTTAGATAATTACTGTAATCCATTTTTAATTAATTGCTGGTTTCATGCGTAATTACTCATTTATTATTTATATATTACCACTGGGCGACAAAATAAAACTTTATTTTTATATTATTATTAATTGTCAGGTTAGTTTTATATAAGAACTTAAAGCACAGAATAATTAATAGTACCTACCTAAAGTAAGTATACTTGTAAAAAGGAAAGATATTTTACTATCTACTACGAGTTACTATCATAGGATTGCGGTGATTGATTTAATTGGGGCACCATTTAATGTGCAGTCCTTTATACTTCCTTTTTTTTTCTTGTAAAATGTGTGTTGTTAGCATACCCATAAATAAATAAATGTTTTGACAAAAACAATAGAAAAGAAAGGTGACTAAACATTGCAATCGTTCTACTTTAAGTAAGAAATCAAAATAGAAAGAGGAGTACGCCAAGGCGATCCCCTATCACCGAAACTTTTTACGGCAGTGCTAGAGGAGGATTTTTGTCAACTAGACTGGGAAAAATGTGGACTGCCCATTAACGGTAAAAACCTGTCACACTCAAGATTGGCAGATGATTTATTAATCCTCTCGCTGATGAGTGAGGCCTGCAGATGATGTTGAATGAAAAGGTAGGATAGGTAATGAACACACAAAAGTCCAAACCTATAACAAATGGAAAGCAAGAACCTATCAAGATCAATAACAACCTAATCTAATATGTTAAAGAATATATATATCTAGGTCAAATCATTTCTCCTTTAGATCTAACCACAGCAGGAATTGACAGACGTATTGGAAATGCCTGGAAACAATATTGGAGTTTGAAAGAGATAATGAAAAACAGTAAAACCAGGATAACTATTAAACGTAGGCTTTTTAATACCTGCATACTGCCTGTACTTACTCATTGTTGCCAAACTTGGGCGCTCACAAAAACTCAACAAAAGAAGCTGGAAACATGTCAGAACTCTATGGAAAGAAGTATGACCAATAGAATAAAATTGCAACCATTAAGAAACAAACAAGAATAAAAGATGTCATAAAAACAATAAAAAAGTTAAAGTGTCGTTCTACTTTAAGTAAGACCTCTGTATCTTAAAAATATACCTAAGATATACTTAGTGCATGGATGCACATGGTGCAATTTAAAAAATGAACCAGAAAAAAAAATACTTTACAAATTGAATCCTCTGAATAATACTATAATCTTCACTTGGTTTCTGTTGGTCATTATTTTTTATTTTGTCTCTTTTGTTAGTAAAACATTGGTATGATCCTAGTTTTTCTGCAAATAGTACTATATTATCGGCTGACCTGAAATGTATCAATTTTCTACCATTTATATTCTTGTCCCATGGCACAGCAGCAGCAGGCCCCTGTCACTCGTTTATAGCTACAGCGATAAGCACCTAGAGTTTCGATTCGGTTGCCGTACGCACCTAATATACGTAATGTAACGCAAATATAGACGTGGATGAAAAGTTATGCTAGTTATAGCTTCCAAAGTGGATATTTTGTGTTTTGTGGCATACCATTTTTAAGTTAGTATGCAAAATAGTTATGATAAACAAAATTTTTTATTGTATTGTATTGTGAAATACATAGAATAGGTAACATCAACTAATTATCTATACAAAACCCCCCCAACCGAACTCGGCACGGTCGTAAAACCATCGTTAGGCGGCCTCAGCACGTACTAACGGAACCAGATGACGATCTCGCTGTCCGGATTACGAGATTAGTCACAACGAGCTACACTAATAGGGCCTCCCTCCAAACACGCCGCCGACGTCCCCGGGTTCGTCGGCGCCCGCAAGGATACACGAGGTATCAAAGAGTGCCGGGGCGCTTCCCGCCCCCACTCAATCGCAACCGCACCCGCGTAACGGGGAACTCCCCTCCTGGCGCTGACTCACCTTCGGGTTCGAGACTCAAGCCGGTCGAAGAGACGCCCCCTATAGCAACAACCAAGCCGAGGCTCCCCCCGCGGGGAGCCCTTGAGCGTTGGGCGCTATATGGGCTGAGGCTCCTGAGGCCGAGGTTGGTCAGGGGGATGAAATGCAGTACAACCTGCTACAATCTTTGCCCCAAGGGTTAAGTACTGCTTAGCTCTAGCTTTACCTTGTCTTGCAAATGATCTCGGAACTGAACATCGTTGGAGATGTAAACACTAAGGATCCCAATGCTCTTGGAGATAACTCCAAGAGCAAGGGGTGTGTTCTGGAATTGTGGGACTTCAATGAATGGGGTTTTCTAGCAGTGAATGTGCAGACTTGTTTCGTCCACAATGGAATGTTTGCACAGCCCATATGGTAACCGTCTCCAGTACTGTCTAGCAATGTATGTTGTTGATGGACAACATGAAATTGACACGCAGTAGAAACAGCGTAGGAGACAGCACAGAGGCTTGTGGGATACCAGCATTAGGTGAGCTAATTTACACTTTGAACCACCCTAGGGGTCCAGGGAGGAGTCACAGAAAAAAGTCCTCCATACTAAAGTTGCTGCTGACAATGTACTCTATTATTTCCATTCTCATAATATATAGTTATAATATACACTATATGTAATAAACACTATAAGTCCTAGAGTACCAGACATAATCTCTGCAGAAATAAATAAAGCAGTGATATCTCAAAGGAAAGACAAAATCCCAGGATCAGACGGCATTACCAATGAGGGTCTCAGGCTTAACAAAGACCACCTAATGCCAACTCTCAAACAACGATTTGATGAAGTTTTACACAGCGAAATTATACCTAACCAATGGACAACGTCGACTATAATACTTCTTCATAAAAAAGGGGCAAAAATAACATAAATAACTATAGACCAATAAGCCTGCCGTCAAATATCTACAAAGTCTTTAGCAAAATAATACTCAGCAGAATTACTAAGCAGTTAGATTAAAATCAACCAAGAGAGCAGGCAGGATTTAGAAGCAGATACTCGACTTTAGACCACTTTTATGTTATCAAACAAATATTTGAAAAAATAAGGAGTTCAACTTCACCTTTTATTGCTGTTTCGTGGACCACAATAAGGCTTTTAACACTATAGAGCATGAAATAATCTGGAAAGCACTTAAGAACCAAGGTGTCGATTACAAATATATTAGAAACAAAAAACATGTACAAGAACAGCAAAGCTAAGATTAAATTAGATAAAGAAGGAAAGGAAATCAAAATAGAAAGAGGAGTACGCCAAGGCGATCCCCTATCACCGAAACTTTTTACGGCAGTGCTAGAGGAGGATTTTTGTCGACTAGACTGGGAAAAATGTGGACTGCCCATTAACAGTAAAAACCTGTCACACTCAAGATTGGCAGATGATTTATTAATCCTCTCGCTGATGAGTGAGGCCTGCAGATGATGTTGAATGAAAAGGTAGGATAGGTAATGAACACACAAAAGTCCAAACCTATAACAAATGTAAAGCAAGAACCTATCAAGATCAATAACAACCTAATCTAATATGTTAAAGAATATATATATCTAGGTCAAATCATTTCTCCTTTAGATCTAACCACAGCAGGAATTGACAGACGTATTGGAAATGCCTGGAAACAATATTGGAGTTTGAAAGAGATAATGAAAAACAGTAAAACCAGGATAACTATTAAACGTAGGCTTTTTAATACCTGCATACTGCCTGTACTTACTCATTGTTGCCAAACTTGGGCGCTCACAAAAACTCAACAAAAGAAGCTGGAAACATGTCAGAACTCTATGGAAAGAAGTATGACCAATAGAATAAAATTGCAACCATTAAGAAACAAACAAGAACAAAAGATGTCATAAAAACAATAAAAAAGTTAAAGTGGAAGTGGTCAGGCTACACAATCAGAGGAAGTGAAAAATGGTCAAAATTAGTCATGAACTGGTACACAAGTGAAAGGAAAAGAAAATGGGTTGATGGCATCAAAGCCATAGCGGGCGGCATATGGACAAAAGCAGCTAAGGCCAAGAGAAATGGCGTCAGTTGGAGGTGGCCTTTGTCAATCAGTGACATACAGACAGGGTGTTGATGCATGATAAAATGTGTAATGGAAAATCTTTTTTGTTATAATCAATTGTATACTGAAACTTGTCTGAATAAAGGCTATTATTATTATTATAAGTCCTAGAACGGAATCTCTAAGAAATGCAAAGCAGTTTCCCAAACAGGGCACAACAGACAAATTTTTGTCAAAAATTGTGGTTTCCCTATAACACTATATTTTTTTGACTGTGATCGACGAAAAGGCTAGAGATGCCTTGTTTGTAGAGCAATGTTTCTAAAAGACACTTTTTGTTCTACGGAACCCTGAAATTTTCATTTTGATTTCTATTCATAGCAACTGAGAGAATAACTTAAGAACAAGGCACCCTTCTAGCTCATTCAAATGTTTTTGGTAGATAAATAGATCCCTTCAACCTCAAATCTGAAATTTCTTTCAAGGAAATGAAAACTTTTTGAGTTATGAATTTTTGAAAATCATGAAAAAAGAATTAAAAGTCGTAATATTTTTAAATCTATGGCCAGAGATTTGTTTTTAAGGACAGGAAAAAATTATTGATACTTTAGGGTAGTTTGGGTTATCATGTACTTTTCGATTTTGATATTATTCTACAGCAGTATTATGTCAACAATAGAGTGAAATGCAAGAGTTTGTTTAAAATCATATAACTGGAACTTTCATTATGTGTGCCGTGTGCCTATAGTAATAATTAACTATTTTTAGGCTTCAATGTTTGACAGATGGTACACACACCCAACACATAGAAAGCCAGTAGCAAAATCTAAAAAATAAATCCACAAACTTAATTATAATGGTAATTTTGAAGACTGGCTGTTTGATTATTTATGGAGGTAGGAGTTACTCAGTAATTATAAGGATGGTTATGTAGAACTAATAAAAGCTAAGAAATATGTTTACAAAGTGCAATAAAATCTTTTATTTTTTATGACCAATTTTGGGTAGTAACTGTATTGATAGAACTCCATACCACTGTTATAAACTCAAAAGTAACTACTTGCCTGTTGCATTGCAAAACCTAGTTTGTTATAAAAATTTTAATTCAGAAACAACTCTGCCAATCCCGAAACGCTGTGGTTGCGGTCTGCCTCATCCCTAGTGTTTTTAGAGCTAGGAGGCGCAGAGGAAGAGCAGCCTGAGGCTAAGATAAGGTAGCAACAAGTAATCTGAAGCTGCGGAGGGTAGTGAGTGCCTGTGAGTTTGTAACGCAAATGCAGAGGGGCTGCTAGCCCCGCAGTGCGGAAGATAAGGCAGAAGTAAAATTTTGGGCCTCCTAAGGGGCCTTAAGGTGGGGGAAGGGTAATAAGTTGGGGGGAACTCCCCAAATCCTTTATTACATTTTAATAAAAAATGGAGTAGTTAGATAAAAACCTTTTAAGATCCATATCTACGAAACTATGAATTTCCGTAAGCAGGGACTGGTAAGGGGAATACTTCTTACTAATGCTTCCCCTACCCCTCCCTCCTTAATACCCTCTGCTGGGGACCGTATTCTAAAGACCTTCCTCATGAAGACACAACCCCTTTTGAAAAAAATTTGAACCCCCCCTAGAGGCCGGAGAGGGGTCACAGACAAATATGCACCATACAACGCCAACAATGTACTCTATTGATTCCCATCATCAAAATAAATGGTTATGGGGACACCACAAATTTTCATTTGAAAAATGACTGAAAAAAATGTTGAATTTTTTTTATTCACTTGTTTTTCACACCCACTGGTTGCCTTGCTCAATCCGATTAGAAGATAGAAGATGGCATGAGGTACTTCCATTTTGTAGTTTGATTACATTGTATGTACATAGTACGTGTATTGTAGGGTTTGTGGCTACTGTGTTAAAGGACCTGAGTACAATACCCAGTAAGGGGCAACCAATGTTTTTACAATTTCTTAGTTGTAAAGTTTTCTACACTCTGGTATGACAGTAGGATTACCACCTATCATGATTGTGGGACAGAATACTATCAGTGAAACATAGATGTTGGAGCATACATCCATAACATTTCTGGGTAAATATTTACTTTGGCGACGGATAACTTTTTGAGCTGAAAATAAGTTCTAAATTTGTCTTATAATTTTAGAAACGTATTCCAATAAAAATTTTGCGGCGGAAACTTAAATAACAATGATAAAGATTAAAAAAACGTTAAATTGATATTTACGAGACTTGTAAATAACAGATCACAAATGTAGTTTTTTTTTTAATAACAATGTTGCTAGCTTTAAAAAAAGTTGTGAAAAAAACGTCTAAAAAAACTAGTTGCGCCAGAAATCAAGTTAGCGGAGTAAAATATGATAAAAAAATCAAATTCGTTACCCCAACTTTACAAAACGAATAGACCGGGTTATATTGTTCTACCCAGTCATCTTGTCAGGGCACCCCAACACGGCCGGGTTAGGTTAGAAGGTTAAGGCAGGAGCGAAGCGAAGCAAGCTCCTGCCTTAGCCTTCGTGGTTATTTTTTTTATTTCTACCCAGTAATCTTGTTAGGGCACCCCAACGCGGCCGGGTTAGGTTAGAAGGTTAAGGCAGGAGCGAAGCGAAGCAAGCTCCTGCCTTAGCCTTCGTGGTTATTTTTTTTATTTCTACCCAGTAATCTTGTTAGGGCACCCCAACGCGGCCGGGTTAGGTTAGAAGGTTAAGGCAGGAGCGAAGCGAAGCAAGCTCCTGCCTTAGCCTTCGTGGTTATTTTTTTTATTTCTACCCAGTAATCTTGTTAGGGCACCCCAACAAACTAAAAACAGAATTCGTTACAACCCTAAAAAAATCTTTTCAACTAAAAAACATTAAGAGTGAAATTCGTTTAGGGTAGCAACATTGTAGAGCTATTTCCGGTTGGTTGTTGGTTGTGAGATTTGTGAGTGAAGTTTTTAGTTTCCGTTATAGCTTCAACCTCGCGCGAAACTTTCAGTTGCAACGGCTGTAATTTGAAGTGTAGAGAAATAGGACATATTAGTTTTGTTGGTTCTGCAGGAGACTCTCAACTTCTATTTGATTTTTTAAAAAAACACGGTGTCCTATTGTTTAATAGGAATTGTGGAAAGTGCGGCAAAGAGTGCAATTTTAGTGCAGTCACAAATTTATTTAGGTGTGACAAGGCCAACTTGGAGTTAGCCAAGAAAACTAAACGCAAAGCGGTTCCTTGTACATTTAAATCGTCTTTGTTCAAAGGCACTTTTTTTGAAAACTCGAGCTTGCCGGTGTGGAAAGTGTTTGAATTTGTTCATCTTTATTTAAGCATACCGCATAGTCGCAGTTCGTATATAATTAGTGATTTGGACATTTCCACCAGAACTTATACGGACTGGGCAAGTTTTGTGCGCGAAGTAGCTGTCGATTGGAGTGTTCGTCATTCGCAAAAAATTGGTGGTGAAGGCGTTATCGTTGAAATTGACGAAGCTAAATTCGGTCGCCGGAAGTATAATCGCGGGCGTATTGTGCAAGGACAGTGGGTTTTTGGCGGAGTAGAAAGACTAGACAAGTCAAAACAGTTTTTTGTGCCTGTCCAAAAACGTGATAAGGACACTCTTATTCAATTAGTGAAAGACTATATTAAGCCGGGGTCGATTATATATAGTGACTGCTGGAAAGCCTATGAAACTTTGACGGAAGAAGGCTTCCAGCACTTGTGTGTGAATCACAGCGTGCATTTTGTTGATCCCGTAACAGGTGCACACACGCAAAATATAGAAAGACTTTGGCGGGATTTGCGTGCGAATGTTCCACAATATGGCCGCCGTGAGGCCTTTTTCGTGGGATATTTAGCTGAAGCGCGATTCCGACAAACTTTTAAAGTGGCTGGTGAACGTTTTCACCAATTCTGGACTGCAGCTGGGATTCTCTATCCTCCGCAGACGTAATACTATGTAAGTTTATTGTAATTATTAATTTTGTAGCGTATAAATTAGTAAAAAACAATTTTTTTTTCAACATTTTTTTTACGAAAAAATAGTCGTTTCCGCCGATTTTTGCGTTTCATCTGTGCATAAGGGGATGCCTTTCTATCGATTAAAATTTTTTTTACGTAAAAATACGATCCGTCGACAAAGTAAAAAATTACCCATTTCTGACCACCCCTTAGAGGTAAGTGTCGAAGTGGTGATATTTTTGTGGTTGAGCATCTGGACCGATGCTTTTATTGAACACATGTAGAATTATCTGAAGCATATATCAGCGACTGAGACGCACAAAAGTACACCCCAACCCAGGACCCTAAAGAATACGACAGAAAGTGACACGAACTCATGATTAGACCTTGATGTGAATCCATCAAAATACCTACAAAGTTCAAACATATAGATTTTGCATCTTCTTTAAATATGTATCGTTTAATAAAACATAAACGTTCCTTACCTGTCTAACATCGAACAATAAAACACAAAATGAAAACAACAGCACAGTCAAATCCCGTGATTCAAGGTTATGTAACACACAATTTCAGAGAAATATTAGCACTACTAACAGGATACCAGTCCGAAAATCCCTTATTTAATATTTTTTCTGTAAATCAAGTAACTTTACCTTTAACGGTTTAAAGTGAAATATTAGCGTATGAAATTTATGAGAATTTTGAAAAATTTGGGCTGTATTTTAGTGCTGCCAGGGTGGAGTCCAGTGTTGCCAACAACCTATGCCCTGCTGTCGCCATTTTTTACAGCTTAAGTAGCTACTGTTGCCAACTTGCCGAAAGCGCTAGATCTAACGCTTATTTGACTCTAACTGACAGCGCCCAGCAAAACTATTTAGCACTTAGCGCCCATTCTAGCGCTTAACCAAAATTTCTTAAAGTGTAACGAGTTTCAGTAAAATTGCGCTATCGTTTTCAGTTTAGAAGGATAATGTTCGTCTTTATAAATTAATTCTTACAGAAAAAGTTGGGAGCAAGGAAGTGACCATTGTTTCAGCACTTGTGCAAATTTTTAAAGCGGGTATTGAATTTTCTTGTGATGAAAGTTAGTTAAATAATTAGAATAGCTAGTTGTGCATTGACTTTGACATTGAATATATTCAATACAATCAATCCAAAAAAAGTGTGTGCATCAGCTCCGACACACGAATGGTTTTTTTCTCTCTCTTTGTCCCTCTGTCTCTTTCTTTCTCGGTCTCGATCTGTCTCGGTCTCGGTCTTACATATAGTTCAATTTCTCTCTCTGCTAATATGATAGTAAATCAAAACTCCCAATAACTAAGTTACAATGTTATTCCTTGCACTTTCCGAAATAAACTACTTATCGCATTTTTATGTGACAAAATCAAAAATTTAAAATCAATAAAAAAATTACTTAACACAAAATATAATTGCAACGTTAGTATAAAAAAATGGTTAATTATTGGATGGGTGAACGCTTAACTGCACACATTTTGTTTTGTTTGTGTTCGTAACTTACGTAAATGATAATACGGAACCTACAGTGCACGGACCCTCGCCCTGGCACTTGACCGTTTTTTAAGCAAACAGTTTCGTGATATAGCCATTTTTATATTAACGGCTGTGATCCAAACTAAAAGTTTTGATGAGATCTAACATGTCTTCAAACAAACTGCTGGTCTACAATCAATAGTAACGGAGATAAATAAAGACCTTTCTAGTTTGACTTTTGTCTTTTTAAATAGGATCTTGATGAGATCTATCACTAATGTAAAGAAACTACTAGCCTAAGAGCAATATTTTACGAGATATAACCTTTCGTAGTTTAACAGCTGTCATCCGAAGTAAAGTTCTTGATTATATCTATCACTTCTGTAAAGAAACTACTAGTCTACGATCAATATATAATGAAATATAGCCCTTCCTAATTTATGCAACACCAGTAAACGTTATAAAATTAAACAGAAATAATTGACCTTTAAATAAAATAAGTTTTGTATACATATTCCTAATATGTTTGCGTTTGTCTACCATTGTAGACCAAAAATGTAGTTTTAATCATTTATTTATATACCAACTTTAAAAAATACTTCTGTGTAGCTTAAATGTACAATAATATTAATAGTATTCTACGGCCGTTCGCTATGTGTTTCGTGTACCCGCCTTCTGAGCACAGCCTGGAAAAGACATAGAAGTCCGGGAATTATTCTAAGCTTGTACGTTCTTCAGATCAGTATAGCATTATTTGGATATATACTACGTATTTTACCATGTTTTTGTCGTTTATTATTCTATTTATCATTACCATATAAATACTTTTTAACAAAATTGTTACTGGTTTTCATTTCACCAAAAAGGTAGCAAAATCCATAGAAATTATCGTGTAATCCTAGGTCTGTGACAATCATAGCAAAATTTTATGTTGACTTTTAGCGTTTCGGCTACTGCTATATATATATATATATATATATATTTATATATTAACTATAGCTGTAGCTATAGTTCGTTTAAGCTCAGTTAAATTTATTAACGCAGGATTTTTTTTTGTGTTTTTCGCGATAAAAAGTAGCCTGTGTCCTATTCCAGGACCTAACCTATACACGTGCCAAGTTTCATCCCGATTCGTCCACCACGTTGAAGCGTGATTAAGTAATCAAACATCTTAACATCCAAACCTTTACATTATAATATTAGTTGAATTGTCAGAATTGCACAGTTTTTGTATATGTTAGTCCATACCAGCTTCTAAACATGTGAGCCAAATTTCATAAGTGTATGTAAGTATATTTGTATGTGTGTCCACGCATATCTCAAGAACAATAAATGGGACTGCAAAAAATGTTTTTGAGTTGGACTACTTAGGGAACAGCGCAAGTTTCATAAAAACCGGTTCAGTAGATTTTGAGATAGACAGTTAAGTGCGTATCAGTCACTAGGAAAACATATCGTTGGCTTAAACTTCAACATCATTCAAGTACTAATGAAATTAAAAAAATGACAAATAAAAAAGTAATTTAAAAAATTAAACGGACTTCAAAGGCTATGAGCTCCGATCGCGCCCAAAGTCGATTGTAATCGCTTCCTTAAATTCGTGTATCCCTGTTTCTTATATAGATATTAGACTTTCCTTAAAAGCTTATTTTATATTAATTCCTTAAGGTTGTTCATTAATTGTTTTAAGTTTTGTATACTTAATAGTATTCCAGATTTCGTTTTGTTTCATACCTAATTACTGTGAAAATGTACAGTAATTACTTATGTAAATAAATATTTCTTATAAACTAAGGCTGGCACCGAGCTCAAAGAAAATAGTTGGCATATTTACTATGGATTTTCAAAGATAAAACTTTTATTCTCCTTTTTTTAGGGTTCCGTACCCTAAGGGTAATTAGCGGAACCCTATTACTAAGACTCCGCTGTCCGTCCGTCCGGCTGTATCTCATGAGCCATGATAGTTAGACATGTATTTCTGTTGCCGCTATAACAACAAACAGAATAGTAAAAAGATTTAAGGGGGCTACTCCCATACAACAAACATGATTTTTGACTCGATTTCGCTCGATATTGATAACGGCATCAGTTAGACGCTTAAAATATTCACAGAATATTTAGTTATAAAGTCACTATAAAAATAAATAGTTAAATTAAAATTAAACAAATCTTTAAGGGGGTACCCATACAACAAACGTGATTTTTTTGCCGATTTTATAGATAATGGTACGGAACCCTTCGAGCGCGAGTCCGACTCGCACTTGGCCGATTTTAGTTATTCATTAAATAAATTACAGTTTTGTAGTCAGTTTAATTTTTTAAATTACTTTTTGTTTTCTTAATATAACCAATCTTTTACATTTGTTACATGAAAGTTGATTTTTTTTAATTTCTTTACGGTCATTTGTGATTTGGCTAATTTAGAAACCTTGTTTCAGTAATAACCTAATGGGCAATTAGTCGCCTTTCAGATTTTTTTATCGTCTTGACTACTCTAAATGGCGTAAAATAGCCTACGTTGGCAACACTGGTTGCCAGATGTTTGCGGCTCATCGATATGAAATACAATAGATACGTCTAAAAAGTACAGACAGGATGGCAGCCCATAGCGTAATGCAATTACTACCAAGTTATTACGCTATGCTCATAGTCTGATTTTTAGACTATGTTGAGTAGCGTATCGATCTAACGGAACAAACACAAGGTCACCAGTGGCAAGTGAGCAATGTTTGTGTGCTTTACTTAAATAATGTTCGTATTGTGCAGTCAACACCTGTAAAACAAAAGGTAAAAAATAGAGTAAAAAAAATAGCGACGTTATTTCTCACATCTGTCCATTATTTTTAGGGTACCTTGAAAGAAAAAAGGCAATAAATCCAAATTTAGGGTACTGCCCGTTGACCTAAAATCATGATATTTGGCAAGAAGCAAGATGTTACATCACAAAAATTTCAATATTAAACACAAATATCGGAAGTTAATCCAAAAACTAATCATAAACCTCTGGGACTTGATACGGAACACTTGGTGGGCGAGCCAACTCGCACTTGGCCGGTTTTTTCATAAATAACTGATTTACTTCAATTTAATAATTCCTATGGAATTACTTTCAATAGAATTGCACTAACTATATCAAAATTGTTTTGATCTACACTGACATTTCGTTCTTAAAAGTGTGATTTTTGTTTTAAGGCATTATTTGAAACATTTATTTTTGTTTGTAATAAAATAAATTACGAACTGCATTTGTTTTACGACATTATTTGAGAATTACAACACAACACAAATTAAATCGATACTATACCGAAGATATCCTGGTCGTCAGCCTGTATGAGATTAGAATGGCTTTCGGATTGGATGACGGTATGACGTCAGAACTTCTAAAAGTGGGTGGAACACTGATACTCAAATCTTTAGAGGCTCTTTAATTCTATCATCCTCGAACGCACCATGCCAGACTTGCGGTTATACTTTTCTTAAAATATGGTCTTCGTAATAGGGGTTCGTTGGCACTCCTAAAAATAATTGCAAAAGTGTGACAGAGACGAAGCAAAACTGTGTCTCTTGTCTATTTCCTATGGACGTTGATGGAAAGAGAAAAGAGATAAAAGTTTAGCTTTTATATTTTTTGATTTTTTCTTGTTGACGCTTGCTTTACCGAAGGTTGTTGGAAGTTAGGTCTAGGTAGCCTGGCCATAAACGTATTGCACGCACGGCAGCGGCTCCTTAACTTTTTTGACGATGGAATGGATGATCCTATTATTCCTGCTGTAATTTGATAAAATTGTTTCTGTTTGGAAGAAGATATTCAGTGGTTTTTCGACCAATAGCTTAATTGAGGGTTTAGATTGATATTATTTTGGCAGACCCCTTGCTGATGCCTTGCAGAGCCCCAGGGCACATCTTGAGTGTGGGTACATACAACTATATATTTTTGACGTGACAACGTCTTATAAATTGGTTTGCCGGGTGACACTTCAAGAAACTGCGTTACGCTCCGCTCACGTTATGCGCTCACAATAAGAGCGAGTGAGAGGCACGCGGCATGGTTAGCCCGCCTAAGAGCGAGAGAGACAGACATAAAAAGTGAAAGGCACAAGTTGTCACGATTCCGGACGGTTGTCCGACACTAATTTTTTATATGGATACTTGAGGCTATACGGATAGATCCAGATAAAAGGGAAAATTTAAATACTTTACACTTTTAGCCTTTTAGCGAATCTCCAATGAATCACCATTAAAGTAAAGTAAGGTAAAGTAACGCTGTCTAGACTAGTTATCTTTGTCCATGGCTCAACAGTTATAAAAAAAGAAACCGTTCATAAGCATCAGCTCTGATTGTACTTCGAAACTGACATTGGCAAATACGTGAGTCTACCCCGACTACTGACTCAAATAAAGCCACAAAGTATAAAAAGGAGTTTTGGCGCGAATCTTAAGAAGGAGTGGTGTTTTTTTCTGTTTAATTTTTCTAAATTCATTTAGTGACTTTCGATGTATATATTTTAGTAATGTTTTACGAAAGCGTGTTAAGAATTGTGCAGCGAAGGCTCATGAATAGTGAATTATAAAGAAATAAGTAGGACATGACGCGCAATGTCTGAGGATCCACACCAAATCTCCCGGCCAATCTTGGTACTTGAAAACGAGGACGCGCGGTAACGCCCGCGCCACGATACGATATAATATAATTGACTTTGACTCTGGCAAATGCATAAATGGTCTGCTAAGACCGTACGAGCCCATTATAGTATTAAAAAAAAAGTATAAAAAAGAACAAATGATTAATCTGTTTTGTTTTGTAGTGTATGAGGGATAGAAATTATATTAATTGTAAAACTGATTTCGTTCCAAATAATGTCTGTAATATCACTGCGTATTACTAATATACAGCGACAGTTATACACAACGAGATCGTTATCCAAGGTGCTCTCAGTAATTCCTCGAAAACAACAATTTTCTTATTACAACAAATTCAGTAGTAGTAAAAACCATAAAGGTCAGGAAATTTTGCATAAATACTCTTATAGATATTTATGCTATGGCCTTCTATTTGGTAGTGCTGTATACTCTTCATATAAAATGTGGTAAGTAAATATTTGGGTAGGATAACCATCGGATTTGATATATCTACTTACAACAACAAATTATTGCTTAGCCATTTCTAGGTCACAGTAACTCAAAGGGGGCGCCGTGAATAATAGATGCTTTGTTGCAAAAGCTTTTTATGTCTTTTCCCTCAGCACCCCTGAGTACTCAGACTAAGATGGGTCATCTACATAATATTTTCAACCAAACTGACTATTAATTTTATTATCTGTAGGCAACCAAAAGGAAGGTACTACATAGCCATTAAAATATTTTATTGGTGTGAAATAATAAGCCAATTTAATAATTAGGGTGTTCCATCTGACTACTTTTTAGCAGTTTGCATTCCAAGCTTCTGGTAGCAAAATTTACTGTTGACTTTTAGCATTTCGTCGTAAGTGATTTTGCAACAAAATGTTGCTACCAAAAACCCATGTCTGGAGGTGGGTATTTTGCTCTACTCTTTGAGTCTTAATTTGCCTCATCGGGCACCATGTGGCGTGTCTATTGCTATTTGAGGGTTTTAACTTTATGAATCGCAATCTGTTGAAAAAGAGCTTTACCCATATAAGAAGTATAACACACTTTCAAGCAATGAGTGGCATTTTTGGTGAAAAAACCATATCTGTAAGCTATCTGTGAGTACAGGTAGTACACTGGTGTTAAAGACTTTTGTTTTCTCCAATATGAGATATATATTCAATACAATTAGGTGTGGCCTATATTATATTGTTTTAGTATAAAACTCTAATTGTGCAAGCCTTACAGGCAAAAAACTGGATTTTCATATTACTACAGTTATGTATTTATCTTATGGGTGTGCAAAAATAGCTGCAAATGCTTCAGTAAAGAGTGTCCGGTAGTGCATTGCTGTGCTTGGTAGTGTGCTGCTGCACACTCACATTAGTAATGTTGCCAACTTTGTCTTGCTTTCCCAAATGTTAGTATGAAAGTATAATCTGCAACTTTTTACCCAAAGCTAATTGGATTAAATATGCATTGAATTGTTTTAGGATAAAATTTCCAGTTTTTCCTTCAATAACAGCTGCAGAAAAAATATCTGTAACTGACTTGGAAAATGAGGTTGATACAAGAAAGAAAAGGTACAGGAGAGAAAAAATAGGATTCAGAGATAGAAAGGTATGGGCTTCAACATAATCTTCATATGTTTAGTATAGAGCTGCTAAAGATTAATATGCCTAAAAATACTTTTTTTATCACTGAATTCATCAAAAATTTAGCAAAAAACCTTCCATCACTTAAAAAGTGAAAAGAATTAGTCTCAATCTTATCAATATGTTAGTTATCAACTAATAAAGGCCTTTGCCAGAAAAATAATTACAGTTAGACAAACTTAAAAAGGTTTCAATATTTGTTTATTGTTGTCTTCACACATTGTTTATCATATTTTTACCCTTGGATGATACCAATTTAAACCAACCAAATAGTTATTCATCATCATTGGTTTATTCTGTTTTACTGCTGGACATAGCCCTCTTATGCCATGCCACGTCTCCGCACAGCACCGGCTCTGCACTTCCTGCTACCACCGGCCACCCTCTTAAGGCTATGGCATATCCTAGCAAAAGACATATTACACTTTTGAAGCATACAAAGAGACACAGTTCTATGTATAATAATAATGGACATTATATCACTCTAAGTTTTTCAAATAATTTCAATTAAAGCCCAAAAATAGTGTCAACTTTTAATAGGCAAATTACTATAATACATATTAGCAAATTCACTTAATTAAGGTTTGAACTATAACATATATTTACTTCACGTCAAAAAGTGTACTCAGGACTGCAACAAAATGAAACAAATTTTTGCAAACATAACTCATTTGGGTATGCCATCACCTCTAAGTTATCAGTCCATGGAGCCAGCGGGCATCCCATGCTTCGCTAGATCATTATACTTGAATTTTATCCTTGAACACATATAAGATGTCTGTATAGACTGTCTACGACAGCTTGACATCCCACCACTGTACTTTATGATACATTTCATCTTTATTGAGAGTTGCTCAAATTGTCATGGTGCTAAAAACTGACTTGACAGCATAGAGGGGCATAGAATACTTTTATTATATTGAAGTGTTCCGCTGGGATTAGATCTCTGCAGGTAAAAACAGCCACATGATGTCATCACATCACACATCTAGAAATATACATTTTAAATATTTTAAACATTGAAAAATATCGAATGTTACTCAAACCTTACCTCTTTGAAGGTGCAAATTCTAAAGTTCAATGCCTTGATACAGGTCTGCGGTCAGTGTATCTACACCGGCGATAATACCGCGGTAGAACTGTTCAACACTGTGTGCCTTGTGATTTTATGAGCATACATGTGTCAGTGTAGATTTTTCTTAAGAGTTCATTTTTTGGTGAAGGACTTGTAACTTGTCTGATTTCTTTTATTGTTACTCCTGGTAAGAGCCATCGGATGGATGCAATTCTATAATTTTCATTATAGAATTGATAAAATTTCGATGTAAAAATAATAAAAAAATATGCAACCTTACAGCAGTGTGAGATTTGGTTTCTTGTCATCATCACACACAATTTAAATTGTGTTTAAGGTACCTCAATTTTGTTCCGTTGGAGAAACCTTATCCTAACTAATAAATAAATGCGGATGTTTGTTTATTTGTTATTGCTTGACGTCGCAACTCACCGTCCAATTTTTCGTTCACCAAGAAGACTTTATGATCAGATCGAAAGCTCTCGCGAATTTTTTTTCCGCAGCTCATACATTAGAGCACTTTGGCGTCATATTTTAACAAAGCATCTAATCTTTTTATTTTTTTAACATAGTAAGCCGATCCGATATTACGCCGGTGAAGTCGCGGGTAAAAGCTATATTTTTTAAAGTTGCATATGAAGATATATGTAGGTAAGCTAAAGGTAAAAAAACAGTATAGGTAAGCAGATACAATATATATTAGCCACAAAAATTGATGAAGGAATAATTAAACATCTTTGAATATGAGCCATAAATTTATTAAAGTTAAATACCTTCAAATTTTATGTTTCATTATATTTTATTTGATTTTTTTTGTTTTGTTCGCCACAGATAATTGAATATGAAAACCGTATGAGGTCTTATTCAACACCTGATAAAATATTTCGTTACTTCGCAACTATTAAAATGACTCATGGAGAAAATACAGAAGTTTTTATGACTCCAGATGATTTTTTACGTGCCATCACGCCTGGCATGAAACAGCCGGATGGTATTATGATTTTTATTTACTTTTTGGGTTGTGAATAATGTTATGCTTAAATTTACTATCATTCATTTCACATTTTTTGGGTTTATGGTGTCATAATTACATAACTAACATAATCATGGCAAAGTACTTAGAATACTATAAGTAAGTCATCTTTGCAAAAAACAGGCGACAAAAGTGAGAGGTGGTGCGGTAGAATATTGAATGCGCTTTCCCCGATACTGCTTACATATACATACCGGGTGAACCTAATAACGGTTGACGTATAGATTATGTGGCTGGACGTTGATCGATTGTCTATGTACAGTGGGCAGCATATCAAGCTATCCTTAGTAGACTTAGCGAAACGCAGCAAAAATCACATGAAAGAGGAATAGACATATTTTACTACTTCGTCTCACATTAGCTGTCTACCGTACATTTTGAATTAATGACAGCCAAGGGTAGGGGTGGGTAGCTTGATGTGCTGCCTTCTGTGCATGTTTTTACTAGTTATTATTTTCGTTTTTATAATATCAAGATAACACAACTGCATTCGATAACCTCAGCCGTAGTTTGAGTTTAAATTTTGTGAACAGTTGCCAGTATATAAGATGAGATACTCACTGGGCAGCGCACGCTCTAAGTACTTTGATCGTTGTGATTCTTCGTTCATTATTTACTAGAACATAAGCGAGTCAATATCATAATATTATTTTAATGCTGCGGAATAGATCATCGAGTATGAGAATCGCATGCGCCAGTACTCAACTCCAGACAAAGTATTTAGGTACTTTGCCACACTGCAAGCACAGCACCATGACCAGCATGAGGTGTTCATGACACCTGATGACTTTCTGCGATCTATGACTCCTGGCATTAAACAACCTGATGGTAATGTTCTATTACTTCAGTATTAAATCATAATAGTACGACCACAGTCTAAACATCCATATAGTCGGTCATCGAAGGTGTTTAAAGTCTAAACAAGTAGTCATAAACTGCATTGGGGCCGAAGGCTCCCGATAAGCCTATGTCTTCACTTATGGCCATTCGGGGGCTATCAGGCAAGTCATGCGTCACTTCGCGTTGCCATAAATGTCTAGACGCTCTAATTTTTCTTAACCATCAAACGCAATAACTGTTTAAACTGTGGTACGACTATGTTCAATAGAAAGTTCCGAAAATATATTGACCTTTTTTACTTATTTGCATATTGTTTATCGTTTTTGGAAATTTCTGTTGCGTAGAAGAAGCTTTTCACAATATTCGGAATAAAATAAAATAAAAATGTAAATTGCAATTATATGCCGCTTGGAAACTTACTTCTGAATTGAATATTATATCTGAGAAGCCATGAATAACCTTGTGAAAAAAATCTATGTTCCAAATTGTCAATTTTTTACCATTTCTTATTATTTCTGCATATTGTGCTAATCGGTTCGGCCTTAATCGGTATAAGGCCATCTTGCATGACTTGGGGTTTTGTTCATACTGTCCTAAACTACATTACATCAAAATAAATTGGCAAATATCATCATCATAATATGATCATCATAAAGAATATCCATATATTGTAATGCATACATAGCCATAAATGTAAAGGTCAAGTACTTAAAAATTATTTAGATAAGGTTGAAGAAAGTCATATATTTTAACAAGACCATTAAATATAATTAATATAATTTTGATTATAATGTAAAGATAAGATTTATATTTTATTTATTGAAGGTTGTGTCAACGCATATTTAAAACGATTCCTTGTTTCTCAAACTCTAGATAATCATTTCAGTCTCAGTTTGTCGGACAATCGTATACAGTTATTAACATAAGATTTACTTTGCAGGTTTGGGCCTTGACCAGTATAAAAGATATGACCCTAAGGTAAGATAATCTCTTTTAATGTCTTTGTAAAACATAAACACCAAGACTCAAACAGGACACATAGGTATTTGACATGATACATTGAAATCAGTCTTCTTAATTTTCACACAGCTAGGTACATACAGGTATCATGTAATTGGGTATCGAGAGTGTCTGTCGTTAAAAAATGTTCGTTAATATTATTGTAGGTATAAAGATAATATTAGTAGCGGTTTTTACATTATGCGTTTAATGTCAGTAATCCAACCAGAGAATGTACTAAGATTTGTACAGCGTGTCACACAAAATTTATGTCTTTAACTTGGCTGGATTATGACAATAAACGCATTGAAGCAGTGAACAGAACGCACCTATTATTTTGATGTCGTTTTGCGAGCTGGTATGCGTCCGCGGGACCAATAATTAATAACATTTTAAAAGGTATTTAAGTAAACCAATCGTAATCTAACTGGTTATCGTAGGCTTCCGGGTGTCCTTTATATAAAATATGTAAACAAGGCTATTACTTAGTCTCTACATTTATGATATTAGATTAGGTATTAAATATTTCCAATTTTTTTTAACAATGTCGTTTGGCCGCGTATCTTGTCTCTTTTTTCGAAAATATTTTAGGCTTGTGTAAAATTTTGAATAAAACAAGTGAGCTGGAGGTCGCAAGTCCCTCCTATGAATTTAATTTCTTTAATTATCAAAATATTTTCAAAACTAAGTAGAACAGAATACTTAGGTTACTAACTATATACTAACTTCCTTATTAAAATGGCACTAATAATTTGCACAACACATAGCGCCACTTTCTTGCAACTCACACCACTTTCTTGTCTTTTCAGAACAGCGGTGAGGTACTGTCCTTTCTTCTCTTCTTGATTTTCTACTGCTCTCAATAATTCTTGCAATACTTTTTAGGTGCACTTTTTAACATTCATTTAATCTATCACGCCTCCGATATTGTCACAAACACTGAACACACGTAGAATATAGTTCTTATTTGTCTCACATGTTTAATTTGCTTTTAATATGTTGAGTTTTTTATTATTATCACACTGCCGCTCACCACGAAACACTGCCTGTCAAAAAAAGAAAATTTAGTGGCATACTTTTTTTGTAGAACAGTTAATGTGTTATTTAACAAATTGTTTTCTTTTTTGATTATGACTGATGGTGATAAAATTCAAATAATAAAATTAAATAAAAACAAACATTTAAAAACTAAGCAAGACGATTTAAGACACTTATTTAAAATTCACCTATCTATGGAGTCCGGAACATATTTTCGTATGTAGACGGTTTATCTAATCATTTTAGGCATTAGTTCTCCTCTATAGCTTAAGCATGGCCATATGTTCGGAATGGCTATATATTCCAAGTTTCTAATCTTGCAATTTTTGCTTAAAATTATTGTAGAATAGGTTTAGAAGAAAAGTGTCATTTCTTGTTTTGTTAAGTAAACTATCGAGTAAAGAAAGTTTTAGTCTAAAATGGAATTTTAGAGCTTAGTAGATTTTTTATATAAAATACTGGCTATCTAAACTAAATCAAAACAGCATGTCTAGGTGATAGTAAATGCAAGAGCGTAGCCACGAACGGGCAGGGGGCAGCAGCTGATCCCCCTCAAACAAAGCATAGGTAAGCGTATTTTCGAAATGATTGAATCACGCAAAAAGTTCGTCTGCATTTTTTATTGCTAAGTACTACACTATAATATCGTCCAACAGTCAAACTGCCTTACGCACCTGACTGCTCTTAGCAATTTTGCATATATCATCGCGTCATATTTCTGGGTTACGTCCCACACTACGTTTGCCTAGACGTCGGTTATTCTAGTTTACTGTCGGATTACCTGATTGCAAATAAGGCATATTGTCAATTTCGATTTTTAAAATGCTCCATCAAGGTGTCAAAATTCCATTAAAGTTAAAAATCTCTTCAGAGTCAAAAAAGAAAGGTACCCATTTTAAGAAGTTTTAGTATAGCATCTGTCAATTTAACAAGAAAAATTAAGCAACTTATAAACAAATAGTATATTGAAACTTACCAAAAATTGTTTGATAGCTAAAATTTTTTTTCTTTTTTTTTATAAACTAATAAACGCAAGTGGTGGTAAGCTATATGTTGCTCAGTAACAGTTGCCAGTTCGTGCGCGTATCAGGCACGTCATAGGTATGTTAGCGTGTGTGCTAGAGAAGTAGAGCGTTTTATCAACTGGGCCTTTATACTAATTTTACTATTGGGATGAGGGCTATGGTGCCGTAAAACCCCCAAAAACCCAGACTGCTCAAATGGTTGGAATTCGTTTAACAATGGCAAAGCTCAAAAGCGAGATTGGACGAAAATTTATGAAAATAACATTTTGTACTAGGTATGTGCCCCACCCGTAACCTAAAAGCTGGCTACGCCCTTGAGTGAATGGATAATAAAAATATACTGTCATAAGCTACTCTACCATTAATTTATTTTGCAATCAGACAAAATCAAATCCTAAACTGGCATTAGTACTTTGTGTTTAAAAACGTTAATAATGTTGTTCACATTAACTCAACCTTTCAACTAAGCAAATACGACACAAGTAAGATTTTAGCCGCTGGCCCTGGCTATATTTTAGATCTTTAAAGAAGTAAAATAGCTCATATTCGAGCTATTTAAAGATTTAAGAAAATCTTTGATAATACCAGTTTTGGAACATTGCATATTGTTGTCCGCCTTATTTTAAACTTATAATTTCAACCAAAAATGCCGCTCTAGAACTACAAAATACACTTTCTTAACTAGTAAGTAGTTATAGTAATTACTGTCCATGTCATAGCGTTAAGGATGATGTTGAGAAAAATATTTTTAACAATGTTTATTTTTGCATAGAGCATAAGTCAGAGGTTGAACTTAGACCTGGATGAAGACTCCATCTTCTACAAACTCGGCTCCTCAGGACTCATCACCTTCAGTGACTACATTTTTCTCCTGACAGTATTGTCAAGTAAGTTGATTCGTATTATTTATGTTAGTATGTCTGTAGTTAGGTCCCGTTTAACGTACGCCGCGCCGGCTTGGTACGCTTTGCTATCCGCCACCAAAAAGAAAAAGATTCAAGTCGTCCAAAATAAATCGCTAAGGATAATATCGGGTGCTCCGCGCTACGTCCGCAACAACACAATTGCTAGGGACACAAAACTAGAGCCGATTGGTGAGTTTATCGCCAGACTGGCCGTCCGGTTGTTTGACATGGCGAACAACAGTACCCACCTTCACCTAAGGGGCATTGCACCTCTGCATGCCCGCCCACCGGAAGGCCGGCCACTTCCCAGGGAGCTAATACCTCCCAAAAACTAGCCTGACTCAAATGCTTGTTTAGTTAGTTTTTGTTCAAAATTACCTACATTTTATTTATCTTTATTCTAAAGTTTCGTTTTCATTTTTCATTTTATTTCATCTCAGTTTTTATTTTATTTTTCGATTGCACTTTTGTTTTTGTTTTTAACCCCCATTTCTACCACTTCTAAAAAGTGGCCACTTTGTTTATAGGGGGCCTGATAAGTAGGCCCTCTCCAAAAAATTACCGAGGGTGCGTCCACCCTCGAGACTCGCCCGGTTCATGGGGTAAAACGTCCATTCTTATCCCGACACCCGTACCTCTTTTGCCCGACAGGGGTAAAGAAGATGTCCACAAACGTATGTCTGTATATGAATCTACACGGTGTTAATATCTAGAAGGGGTCATCAGTGGCTGGATACAAACGTATATCTTTATGTGTAACATAGCATCTTTTTACCTCTTTTCATATCTAAAATAAAATGGCTGTAACTATAGCCCATAAGTAGGATATCACCAGCTGTTAAGTCATAAGTTAGTTTTATAATGAAAGAGCAGAGTCAGAACAATATGCTTCCTCTTCAGTTCCTGACGAAGCATAACAGGTAAGTCAGGATTAAGAAGGGGAAGAAAATGTGAAATAAATTTTAACAGTCTTTATTTTCTAACATATTCATAATAAACTTTATAATCATATCCAAACATTTCGAAATCTATACCATATATTTTCAACAACTCTGTTAGCATGTGCTTGTTAAGCTGGTTAAAGTAATATTTCAACAGGGCATTTGTATTTTTCCCATCGCGTGATTTGTTCATAACGGTTCTAATACGGGTCCTGCGGTCGCTCACTCTTCGTTCAAATACGTGGCCTAATCCAAGTTGCTGAATCACAAACGCTGAATCTCTCGACAAAGTTTCTACTTTACCAATAACTGTGAAGTTTACAGCACATGGTGAGCAAAACTGATAGTATGGAACCCAGTGTTCGTCAAAAGTAAATGCTTTATCATGAACTGTGTGTCTCTCTATAAGATACGCAATGAACTCGTAGAACATAGGTCCAATACTCTTAATCGGTCCAAATACTTTTGTTGCATTATCCCTGTAACCAGACACTATGGCTTTTGCCAGTTTTCGGTAGTAAGGTGGTGTTAAGTTCTCCAGTTTGTCCCTGTACGCAGAAAGTAGTCTAACGAACGGTTCACGCACTACCAGCAGTGACACAACGCCTGGAGTGTTGATTGCGTCTTTAAGTTCGTCTTCACTCGGTCTTGGAAATTTTTCTCTTGCTAAAGTTAAAGGTGTGTGCCTTGTTCGTGCCAAGAATTGCTTGTTATAACCTCCTAAAATAAAAACACAGTAAGTATTTAAAACCTCAAACAAATACCAAATCTGTCTATGTATTTATATTATTACTAGCGGACCCAAAAAACGTCGTCTGCTAGTCCATGTCCTGAACGACGGGTTCACCAAAGGTTTTTCCATATGCATTGCCGAAGAATAATCTTTAAAAATAAAAAAAAAAACATAAAAAATAAAAAAGATATCCACCATAAAGCTCCACCTAACAGGTCCAACTGTGAATCCAAGCCATCCAAAGACTCTCAAATACACACAAAAAATGTATCAAAATCCGTCAAAAAACTAAACTCCTAAAAACCTATTGCAGCGCAACGTACCATTGTAAATCAAAACTATCCATTCGCTCCAGCCGTTAAGAATGAGTTCAGTGACCTGCACACGTACAGAAGAATTATAAAATTAAAAGAAACGTGTCTGTGGATTGGCCTGTTAAAACGTCGCCAAAACTAATGTAATTATTTTTGGATGTTTTGTCTGTTTCTGAGCGCATCATACAACAACTACTCAGGTGTGATGCGATTTTCTTTTTTCGATAGCCAAGGAAAGATAAAAACTTCTATGCATTTTATAAACCGTAACTGCGTAATCGAATTCCGCATGAACGAAGTCGCGAGCAAAAGCCTATTTTGAGTAATGGTTATAAGTTATAACTTACCCAAAATATTAAACTTGTATAGCCATGATGAGCTAGCAGCTTTGAAAATATTACACCACACAAGGTTGTGAACGTGGTCTACAAAGAACTCTTTACTATTTATGAAATCCGTAGGTAAACCTCTTCTGCGGCAAACAGCACGCACATTTTCTGCTCTTCTTTCTAATTCGTTCAGTGATTCGTTGTTTTGGTCAGACCAGTCCATACTGTATAGATTCACTTCAGGTTCATCATTTCCAAAGACAGGACCCTGAAACTAGTCAAATTTCATTTTTGCGTTTAATTTTTAGAAACCTATTTCTAATTCACAATACTAAAACCACGAATGTGTGTATTCATATTTTCAAAACTCCGATTCGGATAGCCTATTTAGAAGTCGGACCTTAAAAACATTTGTTTATTAATAAATTTGCCTGTTTGCTATGGCACACCGCAAAAACTACTGAACGAACTTTAATGCGAGATATGCTATGTTTAAGTTACACAGTGGCGTTACTTTAGAACTTAAATGCATTTGATCTTCTAAGATTGATATCTATATTTACCAACGACTTCGTATAATTGTCGGGCACCATAGGTTCATCTTTCTCTACCACGTCCTCTCTGCTCTTGAATATTGTTAATCTCATCACCATCATATACAAACCGGCCCAAAATAAAAAGGTAAAAGTTTTCGCACCACATTTTAAATACTGACACACTTTTATTTTGGATTTTGTTCGAAATCTTTTCATTGATATAGTCATTATATTGTGTCATGTGGTAGTCCGATTTAAAATATTAATTTTATCAAAATATTGTTTACATCACGAGATGTTTTTCTTCTCGTGGATGTCAATGTAGTCGCGGAGCCTGTCTGCGCAGCATCCAAGGTAAAGGGAGCGTACGGAGCATGAGCAGATGTAATGATTTTGTGGATTCATTCATTCAAGATCTTGAGAGAAACAGGGATGAGAAAAATGACAGTACGCGATGAAACTTAGTCTTCGATTACTTGATTTGCTAATAGATGGCTTATTTGCTTGTAAGTCAACTAATTAGTAACTACAAACTATTGATTTGTTTAGGATAAAGGATAGTCCTGTTTTACTATCAAAGCATCCAGCGCCACTACAAAGAATAATTGAAACTCATCATAGCTATTCATTTCATTATGTTATGTAAAAAAAGGGTTAAAAAATTAGCATTATATTTTTTGTACTATTATTTTACAGTGTTATTGAAGCATATTCAAGTTCGCATATACGAATTGAAGCAGACCTTTTTTTAAAAATAATATTTGAACCATTTAAGATGATGCTTAAGACTGGTGGTAACTAAGCGAAAACTATTGACCTAATCGCTTTCTTATAATTGTAAACGCCATTTATGTTATCTTTTAACCTTTCTTCGAAAAACAAATAAAACAAGCCAAGTTCAAAATATAAAACAAAAACAGTGGCACTCCGGAAGCCACACCCACAGAAATGAAAACTAATTTTTTTTTTACACTTTTTCTTTAAAAAGAAGAAGAAGACTCGAATTCTTGTCTTTCTTTTAGAGTAGAGTAGAGAAAAGTGACAGCTGACGTGTACATTGACCACATTAACCCTTTTTACATCCTATAACTTTAAAGAACCTACTTGTAGTAAGCGAATCGGTAGGGAGTTGAGTTTGGTACCCATGTAGGTAGGTTATGATTAAAATGTTTAATTAAACAAATTCGACTCTAAAATTGCAAAATAAAAGTTCAACCTTTTAAAGAATATTTAACTGAAATTTATTAATAAGGGCCAAGTTGTAGTAGGGTTAAAATTAAAGTCTTTAAATGATAATCAAATCATTAAAAACTGAACTTTCAAAGCGAAAATTGCAAACTCATCTAGGCGTTCTTCATCTGCGAGACATCCAAACAATATGCGCGCTTCTGAGCGCAGCTACCTGTCACACCCTCGATTCGATGTTGCGCCAAGTGCTCCGACTAGTCCAATGCGTTATTTGAACGTTACTATTGTTATCAGTTTAAGAAGAATATTCTTTTGAATGTTATTATTTTATTTTTCTATAATTATATAAGTTCATATAAGTAACTTTTAATGGACACTTGACTCTAACAAAAAAATAGTTCTTTAAAGCTAATTGTTTCGCAAACGAAGCCCTAAATCAAAAATTGATCTTTACATACGTTTTGATATGATGATGATATTGATATGTTTATGGAATTCCTATCCAACGATACCCCACATGATAGGGTAGTCGAGAAAAATAAATTACGTCCCACTTCACGTGCAGGGGAGGAACCTTAAAAAAAATTGTTTTCAAAGATTTTATTCTACTACATTGTCGGCTTGATCAATGTGTATATCCCTTCCAAATTGCAGCTTTCTCGTATTAGTAGTTTTTGAACTAAGCCGCGGACAGACAGACGGACGGACGGACGGACATGTCGAAACTATAAGGGTTCCTTATTGACTACGGATACCTAAAAAATAAGTTTCATTTGATGTTAAATATGCTGATGTGCTGGAAGTACACTGTCGTAAAATTACTGTAAGTAATTTTATAGTCAATAACCATTAGTTGTATTGCGCATGTAATATTTTGTTTTTAACATGGAATTATGGTATAAACACTTAGTATTGTAATTATTAAAATATAAGCATTGAAACTAATTCCAGCATCCCGTCGCCATTTCGAGATCGCTTTCCAGATGTTTGACTTAAACGGTGACGGAGATGTAGACTGCGAGGAATTCGAGAAAGTTGCAGCGCTTATTCGACAGCAAAGCAGCATTGGATCCCGGCACCGCGACCACGCTAACACCGGCAACACTTTCAAAGTAAGCTTATTAACTACAATATGCTATCTATAATACACTGTATGCCGTTGCCATGTGCATAAATGTCAACTTTTAAATGTATACTTTGATACAACAACGTAAGGAAGGTAAAACTTACAACGTTTGAGGAGTTATAGAGCTCCTAAAAAAAAGAATGAAATGAATTAAGAAATAAGATAAAAAGTCTTTGGCTGGTCTATCACAGGGATGTAGCGGATGTTTACATCCGCATCCGCAATTGCGAATCTTCTGCATTGATTAAGGTAATGCAGAGCTTGCGGATGAGTTGCAGTTGCGACAAGAAATTTTAAAGGGTCAGCGAGCGACCAATAAAATTATCTACGCTTGGTCCAAGAGTCCGCGGAGTCCGGAGAATTAACACCACGTTAATTTTTTAATTTTTTTTTAAACGCCGCGGCACATAAGTCTAGCAGTGAGCGAAACGTGCGGAGGTGATGGTTGCACATGAGTTGGTACTGTCGACAACTCAATAGTTATTAATTTATGATTTTTGTTATAATCTTTTATGTAACAATTGTGAAAACTTATTAAACATTAGGCTCGATCGCGTTTTTGTGCAAATTTTATAACACAATTAAAAAAGCATCTGAGGATTGTAGAAAATATATATAAGTTGGAAAAACTTGCTATTTCTAGTGCATAACTTTATTAAGTTTTATTTATTGTACTCAATGTAAAAACATTTCTGGAAGTATTTATTGTTTCAACACTTGTGCAAAATTTTAAACGCTATAATTTTAAGTATATATTTGCATTGAGTTATAACAGTTATTCGAATCTTTGGAATTCATTTTACCTCAAATTTTAACCATAAATGAATTGAGCATGACTTGAAAACAGTAAAAAGGTAAATTTTCATACAAAAAACGAAAAGTTTCATGTAGTGATTGTAATTTTCAATTGCAATAAGTATGTCGAAAATACATCTGATCGTAATGTATTTGTAATTTTCTATCATAATAATTTTTCAGATTCTTAGAACTCGCGATAAAAAAAGTAGTAAAAGGAAGACGGCACACAACATTTTACTTTAAAAGATAATATTTTTTATTGTACGCACATAATAGAAAAGTTATATGAAGGCCGGTTTTTTATTATTTGTTGTTATACTCTAAATACTCTTAAGGAGTTCACACTATTTTTCACTGCAAGTTTGAGGTTTGTATGTATTATTGTTTTTAGGATAGAGCAAAAACAACAAAAATGTGTTTCTTGTATAGGGACCCCCTTTAAATTTTAACTTTTTATTATTTGTTACATAATCCCCCATAATATTACATATTCTGTGAAAAATTCAGTCTACCTATTTCGGTCTAAAAGATAGAGCCTTTAAATGGTCGGACAGATGGACAGACAGACAGCGTAGGCTTGGTAATAAGGATCCATTAGAACCCTAAAAATAAAAGACACCACATCTATGGCTGTCACCCTTTTTCCTTTTCTCATTTTTAGAAAATTTTTCTCTTCAAAGTTATCAGAAGATCATCTCTATCACAAAACTATAATAAATAATGGTTGAGAATACTGATGGCTTCTCTCTTTCAATTAAATGACCGCTATCTTATTTACATAGTAGTCATTTCACACAATATTTAATCTCTAGTTGAATCTAATAATATATGTTTTTTTTTTTTATTTTTAGGGGATAAATTCTGCACTTACGACGTACTTCTTTGGTGCGAAACTAAATCAAAAACTAACTATAGAGAAGTTTTTAGATTTCCAGCAACAACTTCAGAGGGAAATATTGTCTCTCGAATTTCAGAGAAAACAGCCAGGTATGTGCCTGTATACATTTTTGATTAAAAATAAATAACCGTAAAACGTAATACAGATGTTTTCAATATTTGATTCATAGGTAACGCGTATGGAGGTTTAAAAACAAATATATGTGATGCACAACATTGACTTACTGCCTTGATTTATTGGTTCAGTTGGGAGTGATCGTGCTGTACCGAGGGCGTGGTTTCGATCCCCGCACAGAATAAACATTGACGTTCAAGATCATTTCAGATTGTCTGAGACTAGATGTCGTCTATGTAAATTATTAGTTGTCTGGTACCCATAGTACAGGCCTTGCTTAGTATAGGACTGGCGCTGTATTTTGTTTTAATGTGTATGAGTGAACAGACTTACTGCTTGACTAACAAAAGCGGCAGTTGTTTAGCAAATGGCAGATGATGTTAGGCATTATCTTGGCTGATGCAGGCTTAGTTCCTTGTAGACAAGAAATTGGTTGTGGTCCATGCATGGTTGCAAATCATTTTACTTTAAAGGTCAGACAGGCAACGTAGACTAAGTAACAGTGCTCTTTTGCCCCCCTTTGGGTACGGAACCCTAAACACAGTTGACTTTGGATTACAATTTTATGATACCTGTAATTGGGACCGTTTAATTCCAGATGAGAATGGCCGCATTACAGAGGCGGACTTTGCGGAACTCTTGCTGGCTTACGGCGGTTACCCAGCCAAGAAAAAGTCAAGAATGTTGAAACGAGTGAAAAAGGCGTAAGTAAACAGTTCGCATTTTGTGTATTCATACTTAATTACACACGCATGTCCTATCTTCAAATTGAAAATATTTCATTAATAAGTAGATGAAGCTTGAAATACAGGAAACTTCTCATCCTGTTATTTAATTAATAGTTGATAGCATTCAAAAAATAATTTTTGTTCGATAAAATGCAACCAATACGACAAAATAATCTACGAACTGTCTCGTCGGTAAAGATGTTTATCATAATTTAAATAGACACTATAGATTTTTCATGACAATAACGTAAACTTGTCGTTTTTCTTTTAAATTGTAGGTTTCGCGACCACGGCGTGGGTATAACTGAAGAAGACTATCTGAAGTTCTTCCACTTTTTGAACAACATAAACGACGTGGATACCGCATTAACCTTCTACCACATAGCGGGCGCGTCGATCGATCAGCCGACACTGAGACACGTGGCAAAGACAGTAGCGCACGTAGACCTCGATCCACACGTCGTCAACGTCGTCTTTACTATATTCGACGAGAACAGTAAGTGTGATGCATCACAGGCAAAATTCACTTCCTTACTAGCTCCATACGTCCCTAAGGTTGAGGCACGGCCTAACCTCACCGAGGATGATTTGGGCCATAGTCCACACGCGGGTCCAGTGCGGATTCACATACGTTTTTTAAAGTCGTCAATCGATTGTTCGATGCTGAGACATATAAATATCGTCAACAAGTAATGTCGTTCACCCCTAGTTTTCACTTAATGCGTAAAGTAAGTATTATGCATTATCAAAATCACAATACACAGCATTATCTTTTTATTGCAGAACCATTTTCACTATTTTCCACTGCCTAAACTTTTGTATTCATACAGTCGGTCGTAGCGTTTGATGTTAAAGAAAATCCGACAACGTCTAGACAGTCATAGCGCCGTAATAAAACGTGCCAGTACGTTGGCCTCATCTCACAATAATTCTGATTACACGCCTCCGATGGCCGACTGTCTGAATTAAATAAATGATTAGTCTGTAGTATAACGTTGCGCGGCTTGTTACACGTAAATTGGAATTCACAAACGTAGGCTTCGTCTATTTTATCACCACATTACGCTTGTACATGTCGCCGTGAAATCGTTAATGCCGTCAGATTATAACCTACCTAGTGAGAATGATGCAAAAATTTGCACTGTATAAAATCTTTTTGGGTGGGTTAGGTTCAGTTTCTCTTGTGATCACGTAGACGCGGAGCGAGCGAAGCGATCGAATTAAGTTTCATATATACTAAAAAATACGCTTTATAATATTTTTTGTTCCATATGATACAATCTTTCTAGATAGATTATAATCTAACGGCATTTACAATGTCTCTGCGACATATACATTAAAACACCACAGAACCATATCTCTTACTATGTTAATGACGCGTTAATATTGCATATATCCGATTCCAGCGGCTCGGTTGACAGTTTTATAGGAAAAGTATTTATTTTATTTTTAACTTTGTAAATTGTTAAAATGTAGTCTATAGATGTATGGCTGTAGGCTGGGGTGGGGAAATAGGGCGGGGATTGTTATTAGAATCCCCCCTCGCATTCAAGTCCCTGACTAAGGCATTTTAAGTAGTGACCCGGCGTGCCTGGTCTAAATTCAACTTTCGCGTTTGCGTAAGCTATTGAGCAGATCTATGAGATAAAATGTTTTCAATACGGAATTCAATGCCGTAGGCGCAGCTTCAATTTCAAATATTTTATTTCTCAAAAATAGGATATCATATCACTTTTTCGAATTACTACCGTTTCAAGGTCAAATGGCGTTCTGGTGAGAAGAAACTCCGAAAGAAACTCTTTAGCAGTCGCTCTTTGAATCTTAATTAATCAAAACAAATTACCAAGTAAATTATATTAACAAGAAATTATTTAATTCCATGCATTTTGTCAAGTTTCAGTTTTACAATTTTTTTTTACGTTTTTTAATTTTAATTTAAATACTTCTGCAGGGATTTTATTGTTAAAACGGCGGATACATTTAATGTTAATGATTTATCTATTTTCTTAAGCCTTGTGTGGATCAGAGCTAATTTGTGTCTTCTTCGTGTATAACGGTTATGAATATCGCTATTCTATTTAAAACAATAATTTTTTTTATGAACATAAATTAAATTTTGTAATATATACTGAGACGGTAAGGTTAAGGTTATATCCTTAAATTTATCTCTTCAAGAACTCTCTCTCTCTCTCTCGGACAGCCCTCTTCTGCAGCACAAAGATTGTTTGAATATTACTTGCGTGTCCCCATAGTAAAATATACCTTAGGACATCACGCTATGATAGTAGCTGAAGTATACTATCCGGGCAGTAGCTTCGGCCGTAAGTGGACAAATCTTTTTTACCGCGAATGCTGCAGAACTAAGCCTATTTCCGTACATTTGTTTCGTTGACGTGAACGCGATAGTCAAGTTAGAAACTCACAATAGGCACACGGATGTAGTGTATAGTATTGGTTTAATATAATAATACAGCTCTATAAAAAAAAAACTTTTTTCCACAGTGGATGGTCAACTGAGCAACCGAGAATTCATAGCTGTAATGAAAAATCGTCTGCTCAGAGGTTTGGAAAAACCGAAAGACACCGGTTTCGTAAAACTAATGCACTCACTCGCTAAATGTGCTAAAGACACGAAACCAGCAATATTGGATTTCTGAAACTTATGGAATAGTCATATAAATAGTGTATAATAAGCTCTCTTTTTTTCTGGTCATTATAAATCTCGTTTTATGTTTAATTGTTTTTTATTTGTGTTTTTAACACTTGTGCTCTAGTTGCCATATTTGTGATAGATATAATTTGTATAGTAATATTTATTAGTATTTGCAATGTTTGTAAATTATAGATATGTACAGCACATATTTAAGAAAAAAATTATCGAGATACGAGTTGCACCTAAATCTAAAGCCTCATCTAATTTCAAGACCTATATTGCTTAGAACACATGTATATTTTAAATATTGCTTGAAACATATAAAACACAAATACTCAAAAAGATTAAATTTTCTGTACGGCAAAGTCATATTGAGCCCTCAGTTGACGACTAACATCAATTTTGAACATTTATACCAAGCGGCATAAGGTTACATTTCAAGCATCTCTCAAGTTGACTTTTGTGGAATATGAACAAAACTACTATAAACTAAAGCAAAAGGCAAATTTTTCTACGTTATTAACGAATGAGTTTTTAATTTAAAAACATTACCAATATAGTTATTTTATGCATTTTGTTATATTTAAATAATTATATACAAATGGTTCGATATATATATTCATTTTTTTATCGCTAATAGTGAGAAATAACAGACTTGTTCTGTAACACATAAAATATCTCGAATTCTGTTGCGAGATATCTATAGGCAACCTTTAAGTACTTAGGTCTTTTCATTTACATGGACATAATCCGTAATAGGTTTTTTTCTACTTTTGTTCAGGAAAAACTTTTAGGCTCAACGCTAATAGGTAGAAATTTCCTGTTAATTTATGTAGTTAAATAATTATTACAATTTTATCTTATTTATCTATTAATTCTCGTGTTCATATTTATTTGTATAGTTGAGACGACTGTTAATAAAGAAAATTATATTATACCCATTTTAATAAAGGATTAAGGATTAAGGAAAGGCAGTCTTAATCAATTTAAAATAGTTGTAAAGATTCGGTGTCATAATCCTATTAAACTTTTTTAATTCTGTTAATAGGGAGGAGACGTAAAAATGTCTAATACCAATCAATTCACTTGTTTAGTCAAAAGACATTAGTTCATTGGTGTGATACGGCATGTATTGAACGCTTATTTAATAATTTATTAAGTCAAATTTATATGAAATACCTTGCTAGCTATAGCTGAACTTAAGTTTCTATTAGTTTAATTTGTAACATTTATATTAGAAAGTAATATATTTACAGTAGATAATGTTAAAATGCTATTCGAATTTGTGAATTCTACATTTAGGGCCGTTCAAGAATTACGTTAGCACCAAAAAGGTTCTTCGGTTTGCTTATTATTCATGACATGGGGGAAAGGCTAATTTTTTTTATGTGCTCCAATTTTTTGCAAAATTTAGTAGTTAGATTCCGATTTGAACACATATGACAAATCGTTGTATTTATGGAGGAAAGCGAAAAGTATATTCATGGATTTCCTATAATGATAGATCATTACTCTCGCGCCGTGCTGTATGATTCATTAAGACTATTTTTTAATTAATGTAGCAATGCTTTCGTTAGTATAGAAAGGGGGGGGGGGACTTACGTAATACTTAAACGGCCCGTTAGGCCTTTTATTTAGCACCTAAATACTTCTAGCGTTAACATCGTTACGTGTGTTTTTGATGTTCAATAATACAATAATGCTGCCTTATTTAAATATTTCACCGGTCAATTGTAAATGTCATTGTATTTCTCCGATAATAAATTCATGTATATACCTATTATTAATGTTTAGATTTCAGTTTTACTATGTTCATTTATATTTACATAAAGATGTCGACGAATCTATATTATATAATGTTTTAGGCAATACTTTTCAGTTAATTGCATGTAGATTTTGTAGATACATAAGAGTGAGATACGTAGATAGATTTTATATTCTTTTAATTTAAATTTTATTGTGAATTACAAATAACTAACAATAAAATAGTAATGTTTAATGTTATGACTTTTATTGTCCTTGTAACATTTTCTTTTAAATATAATATTCTTTTCCATATCATAAAAATAAATAAATCAGTAATGGTATATTATTATCCACAGATTATATATTTATCATTATCACATGATTTCTGTTACCCGTCCTTCATGTAAGTAAACATTTGTGCACTAATTGGGTTTGCATACACTAGTCTAGAAGTTACTTTTCGTTAATAGGCTGCACTATAGAGTTTTTTTCGCAGTAGGTACCTACGCAGTTTTGATCGATTCCGGAAACATATGGGATTTAAACTTTAGGCACCTATTTGATCAGTGCTTAAACCTTACCTCGTACCAAACCTTTATTACATTTGTGGTGTAATCATTAAAAATATTATTAACTTGATAAATAAATGTGTAAGAAATAAAATATTTTATTGGAGGTTATTAACTTTCTGTGAACTGATTCCATTTTGTAGATTTCTTCACAACATAATTCTCAAAATAAAATGTCTATTATACAAATTATAAAAAAAACCTTGCGAGTTCATTGAACGGAGCACACTCTATTCCAGAAATGAATTCTTCAGTAAATTTAAACTGACGAAAAATATAGTGGTAAAATTTAAACAAGGGGAATGTTGCGAATTTGTGATTGTGGCCGCTCTAGCTTCTTGGCATAAATTATTTGGGGCATAAACCGTCGAACGCACGCCACGCTCGCTCGATTCGACGCGAAAAATAGACATTGCTTTGATGTAGCCCGGAATAATTTTGAGATAACAGAATCCGACACTGGCCGAACGACGCTGAGCAAGCAACGACGCGCGCCCCCTGGTGAGTCCACACGCTTTCTGTAAACTCCGCTCCCACCATTATTATAACATCATAACTCCCCACCCTTTTATATTTTCTTGCGTTTCACCTTTGTAGTGTAAGGACACATTCCAGTTATATGAATCTAACTTGCCTTGTTATTGTTAATATGTTTGCTTCTAATTTAGAACTGTTTTGTTCGGTACGTTTTGCGTGATTCAATGACGTTGTGAATGGACGTCTAGAATTTTCCAGTACATAATATTTACCATACATACTTGTACCTACTTATTCAAATTTTTGCCTTTATCCAAATCGCCATAGGCTTGTTTTGTGTATAAGAGTTACGTATATATACGGCCAATATAAATAAATATATTTTCATAGCAAAGATGTAGTCAAAAGATCAACCATGAGACAGGACTTGAACCTGCAACAATCCTTACAGTCCGTGTAAGGCTTTATCAATTGGGCTATTGAGGCACAACCCTGGTCAATGAAGATCTTAACTAAATCTTCGCTCTGGAAATATGGTCGTTGTATAGATAGATACATATGGTATTTACGATATATTTTCTTTGAAGACTGAAACCTTCAGGTAGTCTCTCACGAAAGAAGATTATTTCTATGTAATTTTTTTTTATAATGAATTTCTAAGTCTATGACAATTGGTGTATGTTTAAGATTAATGTACTAGGATTTTATAAGCCACTGAAAGTTGTTTGTATATAGGATCAGTACAGTCGTTGACAATGAAGCAAGTTAAGTTTTGCAATGGCCACACAAGTAACAAATAACATTCGTAATGCTTTACTACCTGTTGTTCAAGAATTGGAACTAATGATGACTTCACACACTGTCACTCTCTGTGGTTTAATATACTTCTGGCATTTTTTATAAGAATCGTCTAAGCCATTAAACGTTAAAAAAACCTTTGCTGTACATCTCTAATATTAAGGTGGATTTTTCGCTTTTGTAATTTTAGTTTTTGATTTGTAGCTAAGGAATTAATATTATTGAACTTACATAGAATATGTAACTCACAATATTTGCCATCTGCATTTCTATAATAATTTACAGTATGGTTTTCTGCATAATGGCATCTGTTTTATATTGTGTTAAAGGTCCCTGTAAACTTTATATAACAATAGTTCTTCTCTGACCCGTCGAACGTTGCTACTGCTTTGTTGAAACGACTGGCGCGATACCTATTGTCAAAAAAGAGTTTTACTAATTCAGAAACTTTCTCTGGCGTTGCACAGTACTTACTAAAATCTAATCTAATAATTACTAAAATTTAATCCAACTTTTTACCCCTAGTGCGTGAGTCCGAATCGCACTTGATCTATTTTTTCTCTTAAACTCTTAAACCTTGTCTTGGCAGTTAAAAAACGTAACAAAAAACAAATCATCCAAATCGGTCGAGCCGTTTTCAAGTGATGCTCCGACATACACGTGGTAATTGATTTTTATTTTTATCGAAGATCCTTTTTTTTAATTAGTTTTTGCAAAACCTAAAAAAAAAATCGAATGTGTGTGTCGATGGTTCACTAGATTGTAGTTGTGCCTGAACAAATTGACTAATTTTAATTTGATTTGGAACTATGCTAAAATGCACCAAGATTCATTCCTGTTTTTATTTGTTTGACAAAAAGTAACATCAGGTACAGTTTGCTATAGCTTTAGAAGAAAAAAAATTAAATTATTGTGTAGATAGATAAAAGTAAAAAGTGACTAACTGTCTTTAGTCTTTGCAGGTTTTATGAGTAGGTTTATTATTTATGAGATGGTTAACATTATAATGTACCTAAATTATTCATTTCTTAGTAAGTAAAACTAATACTAAGTTTTGCTCGTGATTGAAGTGCAGAGTTTTTTTTTCGACGAAAATGTTTTGAAAAATCACCAAGATAGATAAAAAGTCTTGTTACCTTTAAAGTAGACAAAAATAACGTCGCCAACTTGTAAATAAAGATATTATTTACAGGAAGACACACAAAGAGCCGTAAAGATGCCATATCAAAGACCACCATTCTGGCGGGTGCCGTATATACGAACTGACCCTGAGGATGAACCGAGCAACTTCAGGCCGCGAATACAGGTAAATTTACTTTGTTTATTAACATCATTGTTAGTGGCTTTTTTTAACCGACTTCAAAAAGGTCTATGTTCGATTTTATTTTTTTTGTATTTCCACTTATTTCTCCGTCAATTGTGAACCGATTTCAAAAAATATTTTTTTATTTAATAAAGAAAGGTTCCTGAGGTGGTCCCATATTAATAAAGTGGATTTAAAACTTAAACTTTTGGCGAAAAAAAATAATTGATGTTAATTTGGAACTGGTAAAACACCCCTTTTATGTTGAGGATTGTATAAAATTTTGTTACAAGTATGGATGTTTGTAGTGTAAGAGAAAAAAAAAGCAATTTTGCCACTCAAAAGACAAAAATAAATTTGGTTATCGGTTTCATATTCCGACGGTAACTTCTTGATTCTCCGAAAAAAGTTTACTACAGCAAGATAGTAAGTATATTTGTAGCTAACCTGTCGTGTATATACCTAGTTCGTTCATTTGAATTCGGTTGTAGTTATTCCCGCGAGAACTTTTACGTTTATAATATGAGTAGGCCCTAAGCAATGAAATAAAATGCATTGACATTTCAAATGTTGATTGATCGAAACAGGTGTTTTGTTAAAAAAAATTACAAGCATAATAAAGGTACACGAAAAATGCGTTTTCACAATTATTTACGAGAGAAGCTTGATCTTTGTATCTCTATTGAACGATAGATGGCGTCAATTTAAGAGCTAAGATCGTCGCTCAGTTACACATAAATGAAGCTAAAGCGCCAGCTAACTCCTCTGACTAAAATTCTGTACGCTTTTTCAATAATTTTAACTCTAATCAAAGCTTGCCAACTGAATGTAATATATTTATTTCTGTACTAGGTTTTTCCCGCGGCTCCGCCCGCGCATAGTTCAATTGTGGCAGGATTCCAACGGAAACTCGTGATTGGAATAAAAAGTATTGAAGTAATAGGGCCCCGAGGTATATCCAAAATAATTATTCCCATGGGAACTCACGATCAAGATTTATAACAGGAACATGATGGACAAGGACATACTTTTAATAAGAATACTTACTTTTTATCCTGGTCGAAAGTTACCTACCTACTTATATAGTCTTTACGCAGGTCAAACCGTGTAGCACTATTCCTTCAAGTCACAACAGGGTGACTTTATTTTGGCACAAAGAAGGACATAGATTTTTTATTATAGATTAATCAAGGGGTTCTGATAGCATTCTTTCGGCGATGACTGAAAGAAATATTTTTTCACTTCGTAAACGATATTTATCACCTAGTCAAAATACAAAATTAAATTATGGCATAATCATTTTGCATCAAAAATCCACTGCGTTTCGCCTTCCCTTTAGTCTGATGCATGGGAAAGGGGGGATTTAAAATATGTCCAAAAAGGAGCACAACAACCTGCCCACCCCTACTCAACTATAGCTATAACTTTTAGCTATAGATAATTGTGGAAAGGGGACTGAACGTTTCTCGGACCGCCAATAGCTTCCGCGCAGCAGATTAGTATATAGGCTATTGTTGGTCCGAGAAATATCCAGTCCCTTTTCCACAATTAATTTATATCTAAACGGTGTAGTTATAGGGTTGGCTAGGTTGATGTGCTGCCCTCTGTGCAATAGGACTAACTGCAACAGGAAGGGACAGCCACCGAATTACACTTAATAATAAAATAAGTATAAAATTTGACGATTTAAAAGAGCTTTCAAGAGGCCTATACAAATAAAGATGTTTTTATTTCATCAAAAGTTGAATATGAAGAATATTTGAATATGAAGAATACATTTTTATTTTATTTAGATTTGTCGCTGCGACATTTTTGATTCAGATTATTAGCCTCAAACGCGTACGAGAGACGATTTTTTTTAAACCTGCTTTTTAAATGTCATTGCTAAAAGAATTTCATATCGTTTGACCACGCTTATCGCAATTATTATAAAAAATGTTAATTTCTGGCATTCACCGGTAAAAATACTAAAACTGAAAATAATTACATAATAAAATTATTTAGGTCACGGCTTTCGATATGAATGTAAATATTAATTATGCAAATAAATCGAACATGATATTATTTATATTTTATTCGTTCATCAAACAGTTTCCGTTAATTGAATTAGGTCGATCGCGATGCAAAGTCAGCTGCGACGAGTACAGAAACCACGGGATAAAGAGGTGAGGGGTGTTATTAGTGCGGCTAAATTTGCAACAGAACGTCGCGTCTATCCGCTGTGGCCGTACGATCGCGTACCTAGCGCGCCAACCGCGCAGTGCATCCGCTCCGCTCCGCTATGGGCCGACTGCACACCTTCGTGGTAACTCTGCGGCGTGAGAACCGCGACACCAACTGGGGCCTGCGGCTCGTCGGCGGCTCGGACCTCGCCACTCCGCTTATTGTCACGAGGGTACGCCCTTCCCTACTAGATACTTTCAACACTTAGCTTGCGTTATTTTGAGGTGTCAATGATGCGCGCCGCCCGGTGTAAACAAAACAATCTGAGGCGAAACCCAATTCATTACCAAGGATTTCTTCAGTATCAACGTTTTGTAAACTTTTGTTCTTCGAATTAGGTCAGGGTATTATTATTATTATTATAGTTATTATTAATTGTTAAAGTAGGTATTTCTGTATTAGTCTTTATCATTATAGTAATTCACTACTGAAGAACCTGTAATAAAAAAAAAATTTTGTAAAAGTAAACATTTTTATTTTGCACTTTCACTGCATTAAATTCTACCTCTTAACTAGAATTTAACATATTTATAACTTTTATTAAACACGGTGATTTGACAAGATAGTATTAATATCGCAAAAAAATTTAAGACAGTTACTTCTATAGTAGTTTTTTATATATTTATGAATATAAGCTTGAATTTAAAATGGTGTTAAATTAAAGTACATTTTATCTTTTTTAAAACACATTATTTCTATTATACTAGCTTTCTTAGTTTTAAGGCAATAATATTTTTAAATAAGCTGCGCGCAAACGAATTTCAAGTAGATGTGAAATGTATGCAGGATTCGCGTGAAATAAAACTAGAAATTTTGCAGCTTCTTTGAAAGCTTTTCTCTCGTTAAGTATGGAAAACACAAAAAAATACAAAATAACCTTTTTTTAGCAAATTAATTAAGCTTTCTTTTCGTAATAAAAATATTTGTTATCATATAAATCAGATAAATCATATAAAAAAGAAGTTTGTTTTCCCCTTAAATTTCGATTCTGTTGGCACGTGCTTGTCAGCATTACCTCTGCTATTTCCGTTTCCGTCGGCTTCCATTAGGTTTTCTTGTAATCATAGTCAGTTGAATTGAGAGTCTAGTCAAAAATGTGTAGGCTAGTTGGTCTTGAATGACTTCTCAGTTTAAGATTTGTGGTGAAGTGCCGAGTCATGCATAAATGTTTATTCTCCTTGTTGTATTCACCATGTTTTATTCATTCCACTATAAAAAGGTCTATGGCTGCAAATAACTGACCACACGCATTCACGGCTTTTTGTACCTTTCATCCGGTTTTCTTCTCTTGAACACTGTTTTGTCCACGAGGATCTGCAAAGTAGACATATTAGAAAAACGAACCAAAGACCTTAACTAAGAAGCTATTAATGTTATTTTTAAATAACGATTTAAAAGACCGTTACTAATTTACAGTCTTCGAAAGTACGATGTGGCCCATTGTAGCCACTTCTTTATGATGGCAGTTTTATTTTTTAATTAATTTATTTAATACAACTTTTAAATGACACAAATTTATTGCCTTCCGCTGAAGCTTCGCAGGGCTTTTATGCAAAAAGGCGAGATCGCTTTGCTCTGACATAAAATACTTTTTTTTTAATTATTTAAATTTTTTTAATTTTTGCACAATATGTTGTGGCAGTCCATGTAATATTTCTGGTAAGAAGATATATTTTGACGTTCGTTTACCATATACATTGTTATTTTTTGGTGAACCATAAGTTGGAAGGTAGCTTAGTTTTCGTAAGTGATCATGCCTTGTTCTTTCCACTAAGTTCTTTATGTTAGTGAATTCGTCTGTTAGTATAATCATTTTTGTTTTATCATAGACATTTATTACTTTGCAGTGTTAAAATAGACCTTTATCATCGTTTTTGTATAAATGTTTACCAGGTACCAGGGAGGTCCCTGTTTCTTTGTCGAGCTGCTGTGTCCTAAATATTAATGCCTGACTCCTGCGGCCGTAAAAATAATGTTTTTACCATTGCCACTCGAAAAAGGGCATCTGATTTATCTTCTTCATCTTATTTGCCGATGCAATTTCGTGGGATTTTCCTTTGTAAAATTAAGTTTTCGTTTTTTACCCCAAAATTTTTATGCTCCTCATTTGTATTTGTTGTTAGTCTTTTTTTGTTTTGAATATATCTTATAAGGATTTTATAATTTTGTATAATCCGTTGTTAATATTTTTATTGGATCTATGTGAGCAATATGTGTTCGCGTAATACAGAATTAAACACTATCAAACACACGCCAACAGTTAGAAAAACAGTAAATGTATTAAGAAACACGAGGGCAAAACGCGGCTTAAAGCACAGAAATTAGATGAATAAAAAGGAAATTATTTATTCTTTAATAATAACAAAATCGCGTGGTTATTAATTTAGCACTACAAAATACAGGCTAAACAGTTAGGGACATAAAAGCAACACAGTAAAAGTATTAAGATACACGAGGGCAAAACGCGGCTTAAAGCACAGAAATAAGATGAATAAAAAGGAATTTTTTATTCTTTATTAAATATAAAAAAAACGCGTAGTAATAAATTAAACACTACAAAATACAGGCTAAACAGTTAGGGCCATGAATGAAACACAATAAAAGTATTAAGAAACACGAGTGCAAAATGCGGTCAAAACCGAGTTTAGAGATAAGATGGACTGAAAATGTACACAAAAATCGTAGGTCGAGTTCCTGATACCCTAAGCTAAGAGCCCCGCCAAACTATATGAGCTAACGAAATGCTGCCCTAGTGAAAGTTATTTAATTTGATGAGCGTTTTCTAATGGTCTATATTTCAAAGATCTAGAGTTGATACCTGATGTGGAACGCAAAGAGCGCACCCAAGCTGCAAAAGCTTTACATGGCTCCTATGTTTTCTCGTGTGGGCAAGTCTACGTAGCACTTTGAATAGTTGGGGTTCTTCGTCTGTTTCGGAATTTCAAAATTGCTAACTGGTTTCGAAAAAAGAAGTAATTTTCTTATTTGGAAACCGGGTTTCGGTAAAAGTAATATTTTTCTTTTTTGGAAACCAGTTTCGAAACTTGGTTTCAAAAGCAGCCGAAGAAGAATACCGGTGATGTTCGAGTCTGACTCGCGCACTGAATTTTCATAAAACGTAAACTGCGTTGAGAGACCAACTTAACTTTGCCGTTAGACAACTGTTGTCCCAATACATCGACATTAGCCCCGGCTAATTTCCAATATTTGTGATATAAGGCCTATCAAATTTCATGATTCTAGGACAGCCGGAAGTACCCCATAGGTTTTGATTAATTTTACACGTTCCTGAGAAAAAGGATCTTGAGAGACATACAACGAAGTGATCCTATAAAGGTTTATTTTTTATTTTTGAGGTACGGGACCCTAAAAGTAGTGAAATCTCATAAGCAAAAGCCAAGTTTAGAAGGTAGATATAAGAAAACGAGTAATTTCGGCTAAAATCTAGCCTATCTTTTACTCATTAAATGCAATTCTTTAAAATCTACTGTGCCCAATTATATGCTATGGGCAATATGTGTTTCCCTTTCATAATCATTCTACATTATCAAGATATAGGCTTAACAAATAAAAAAAATCTACTGTGCCTAATTATATGAGCCCAAAACATTTAGTTATTGCGACAAGCCGCAATTTTTAAATGCTGTGGAATTTTTTCACTTGAAAAAAACTAAAAACATCTTCCAAAAGGATCTTTTTTTGTAAGAAATGTATGAGTATCCCAGTCGTTATATCAGTTTTTTGTTTTTATGTTGTCGTATATAAATAAGATTGCTTATTTTAAACTGGCAATTATCTTATGACATCAGTTATTGCTATAACTATACCAATATTTCTAATACTTCTGCGAAACCGCACAATCTATGAGTAAAGATTAGCTGTAGTTTATAATTACGAAGCAACATAAAATCCAGAACGTCCACGAGGCAATGTATTCTGGGATCCATATCGATCGACAGCTGCCGGCGAACATACGGCTCGACCTCATTACTTTGACTTTTCATCAGCTCCCGAATTTACGAACCCGCAGGCTTACGGGTATTCTGGTAGTTGTTTATTTTTATTATCTTGATTAACATGTTTATTCTGGATACTTAGTTATGATAGTGATATGATTACACATCGTAAAGTAAACTCAAAATGTTTAAAAGTTCGTTGGACACGCAGTTGTACATATGTTCTTCTATATTTTGGTTTCTTAACCTAACAAATTATTTTTTTCGATATAGATGTACCAACATCTATTTCAAAGGTTATTTACCTAAAAAACCTTAGAGCTGCAAAAAATCAAGCTTATAAGTCAATGCAATCCAAAATACTTCCATTTGCATTTTGTTACACTTGCTCACAAACCAAAATTTTTTGAGAACTCTCGTTGACCTGATTTAGTATGTGTTCACAGATCCTTAGGTATATTTTTGGGACTTTTATTTTTTTACTGTTGTACGCTTTCGAATACTTTTCATGAAATTAAGTGGATCTTAAAGATAAAAACCCGGTCCAAGTGCGAGTCTGACTCGCGCACCGAGGGATCCGTACTAACTTATTATATGTTGATAGCTCTTCTATCATCAGAATGCTTCAAATCGATGCGCTACTCAACATAGTCTAAAAATTAGACTATGGGCGGCTAGCCTGCCGATGCTTTTTGGAAATATCTATTGTTTTTTCATATCGATGATTTAGATCTGATACGTCTATCCACTAGGCTACGGATACGGTAACTTTTATTGTGAAATTATTATTTCTAATATTTAATGAAACCGATATTACTCAGGTCCTACAAGAAATATTATTTTATTTCTTTAAGTGTGTGAGTGACTTCGCCTTGCCATTCTATTTTGTTTTGAAATTCTATATACAGTTTTGCAAATGAGTGTACTTGAGAAATTAAAAAAACGAGTTGCACTCCGGGAGTGCCGGCAGAAGTGAAAACCTTTACACACGATTCGCGCTTAACACTCAAATATGTCACAAGACATGTCTTTGACATTGTCAAGAAATAATAATGTTTGTTTATTTACTTTTTTGACGTAGTATATTTGACATCGCAATCTGTCATAGAATTAAAATTCCATATCCAACCTCCCTGTACTACTCATAATCGCGATATACTAAAAATAAAAATTATAATAGGCGTGGCATTACGGTTTCCGTCTGACGATCAGTCTGACGCGAGTTTACCATTTTTTACCCATCACAAAAACTAACCTAAAGTAAATAAATCTGACGCGAGTTCCGTCTTACGAATTTTATATGAATTTACGATTAGGACACGTGACCTGACGCGAGTTTAACATTTTTTACCCATACCAAAAAAAGTGCACAACGCCGCTAAAGAAGTTTTCACTTCAAAAAGGATTCATTGATTGATACACGCGGGGCTTAAACCACCGCCACTCTGGATGCAAGGTGAAATCGAATCCCCTATGCCACCACCGACTTTCCATAAATTTCCTACTACTATTAATTCAAAAGTGAGTTTGTTTGTCCTTACTTTACATCGCTACGGTGCACAAGTTCCCACAGGAATACTTTTAATCGAATTCTACGTAGAAACTATAGGTACAGCTATAACTTGCTATACCAAACCTTCTTACTATAATCAAAGGTTGCCGTACAAATCATAGGCCGATTACAGAATTTAGCACGGGTGGAGCCGCGGGCAAAAGCTGGTACCTAATATGAGGAAGGTTTGAGGTATGTTCCATACGAAACTTAGTGAACATTTTGTGTTCATGATGATCATCATCACGAACTGTGTGATGAATGACTTAGATTACTTAAACTAGTAATATAATAAAATCGGCCAAGTTCAAGTCGGACTCGCGCACGAAGGGTTCCGTACCATTATCTATAAAGACGGCAAAAATTTTAGTATTTGTTGTTATAGCGGCAACAGAAATACATCTATGAAAATTTCAACTGTCTATCTATCACGGTCCATGAGATAGAGCCGAACGGACAGCGGAGTCTTAGTAATAGGGTTCCACTAATTACCCTTTGGGTACGGAACCCTAAAAAGCGACAAGGAAAAGGTTTCTTGAGATTGATCTATGTCTTGTACGTTATGATATACCTAATTGTTAAATTGATTAGTGCCGCAATAATTAGTGTTACAGGCAAGCATAATAAGTATAGCTGGTAGCCAGCGGTCCGTCCTCGCTATAAATAAACGTACAATCAACGCTGCGCCCGTGCACTTCCAACTTTTGTATACGCAGATTTACAGCCATAAATGTATGAATCACAGAAAGCACTCGCGAAGTTTATATTTACACTTTCGTCCAAATTCAGAGGAATACGATCATCGAGGTATACTTATGCACATTTAGGTAAATATCATATCAAGTACACTTATCGTAATGTTGCTTCTTATGAAGTGTTATTTGCACAGTTTTCGCGCCGAGGTAGGTACCTACCTAATACCTTAGGCAGTTGGAAAACTAAGTACCTAAGAATACATAAGAATAGGTCCGAAAATCGAAATCGAAAATTTTGTGTTTTCTTTACGTTTCAAGACTTGGAGAATCATTTGCAATCATTTTTAAGGGTGATATGTGTGTGTGTGTAAGTTTGTGAGTAAGCGTGTGAGTGTGTCTGTGTGACACAACATACGCATCGAACATAGAAGCTCCTCCTCTATTTGATAAATAAAAAAAAAAACTTGTGGAATATGCTAAACAGTCCGTTCATATGTTCTTGCCGTATAACCCTACATTCAAATATTGACACTGTATTTCAACCCCACTAATGTCTGCTTCACTGTAAATAAAAGCGGGAAACAAAGTTCCTTGTATGTAACCTTTGTGCCACTAACGTAATAAACCTATTATTACTGATCTACATGTATGTCAATGAATGCTTTGTGCTTTGTTAGTTTAGTATGTGGCCACTCTTAGCCGCCCTATAGCGTCGATCCTGTGTAACTGCACACATACGACACGCATAGGTACATTTGCGTCAAAACACACGTCATTTGTTTTTTAATGTCGCCTCAGGCGTTGTACGCTCCATTGCAGGTGCACTGGCCTCTCCTTGAAGAAGGAAGCTTAGGCCGTAGACGATCATGCTAGCTCAGTCAAAATTAGCGGATTTTTGTCCAGCTATTGGCCATTCGCCTGGCAGAGTTTTCCATTTATCAGGCTATGACCACGCCCGACGTTACTTAACATCGTTTCTTAGAAAACGAATGCTATTGGGCCTCGAGCTCCTGCTCTAGTGTCAATAGCCACGAATAACACGATTTTTGTATAATGAGGTCAGAGTGTAGTGGTTGAGTACTACTTCCTAAATCTTCTATTAGTGTCGGTCGTCGGTTTTTTTTTTTTTTAATACTACTAATGTGGCAAACAAGCTTACAGTCCGCCCCTGATGGTAAGCGGTCACCGTAGCCTATGGACGCTTGCAACACCAGGGGTATCACTCGTGCGTTGCCAACCCTTCAGAAATCTAATAACTTCTTTCTTGAAGAACATCATACTGTAGTCCTTGGAGCAAACCTTGACAGGGAGTTCATTCCACAACTTAAGCGTTCGCGGTAGGAAGTTTCTCTGCAACCGCATTGTACGCGGCCATTTCGGTTCTAAAGTGTGAAAATGAATACCCTGCCGATGGCGAGCAGTGCGATGGTAGAAAGTAGCCGTGGGCATCATTTCGAGCAATTCTTCAGAACACAACCCATTGTACAAGCGGTACAACACACACAGGGTGGCAAAGTCTCTCCTCTGACTTAAGGGCTCGATACCGCAAGTGAATTTAGAATCATCGACAATTCTCACAGCGCGTCGTTGATCCGAGTTAAAAGGGCCAAGCTGGTATCCAGGTGCACCCGCCCACAGATGGCAGCAGTACTCCATATGGGGCTGGACTTGCGATTTGTAAAGTAACAACCTTTGCCCTGACTGTTGAGTACCCCAAGTTTTTTGGACGCCAGCTTTACCTTGCCCTGCTGATGATCTCGGAACTGAACATCGCTGGAGATTTCAACACTGAGGGTCCCAATGCTCTTGGAGATGGAGAGGGCAGTGTTCTGGAATTGTGGGACTACAGTGAATGGGGTTTCCTTAGCGGTGAACGCGCAAACTTATGTCTTTGTAGGGTTGAATCGGAACAAGTTTATCCGTCCCCAGACAGAGACCTTACACAGTGTGGTCTCGATTTGAGACTCAAGTTCTTCGCGGTTGTCCTCCACAACGGAACGAGGGATGTTTGCAGGACCCTTGTAATAAGCATCTCCAGTGCTGTCATCTGCATAGCAATGCATGTTGTTGATGTCCAACATGTCATTTATATGCAGTAGAAACAGCGAAGGAGACAGCACAGAGCCTGGTGTCCCACCAGCATTAATGTCCATGCTATCAGAGCAACTAACGTCAACTACGGTTCGTATGCGTCTAAAAGCTAGCCACCCATTTGCACAAACCCTCAAGCACTCCGTAAGATGGCAACTTCGATAGAAGACCCCGGTGCCAGACCCAATCAAACGCCTTCGCTATGTCCAGGCTACGTACCAATGCCTCCCCTTGATTCTCAATGGCTAGTGCCCATCGGTGTGTGAGAAACACTAGAAGGTCACCAGTCGAGCGACCGTGGCGTAAGCCATATTGACGGTCACTGACCAGGTCGTGTACTTCTAAGTATCTTAGAAGCTGTGTGTTGATCATACGCTCCATCACTAATAGCAATAGGCCTGTAATTCGATGGATCTGATCTATCGCCCTTTTTGGGCACCGGGTGCACATTCGCAGTTTTCCATGAAGACGGAAATTGCCTAGTGTTACCACACGGAAAGCGCGAAGAGGCGCGTGAGTACAGGACATAACTCAGGCGCACACTGCTTAAGTCCCACTGCTGGTATACCGTCTGGCCCACTCGACTTATGAACGTCTAGAGAAAGCAACGCCCGCTGGACCTCCCGCTGTGTTATGAAGATATCCGGCATGGTCTTACCGCACCACGGTATAGTAGGTGGTACTGCGCCTTCATCGAGTTCATTTTCATAAAGGAATGTGAACTCCTTCCTGGCTGTGTCAGGAAGCCGTGTTGCTCTATGAAGATACTTGTAAATCAAACTTTGTGCGTAGATTCCTCCTACGTATAAAGTTACATTTACGTAATAATGTCTGCTTTCTATCTTATGTGCGATGGTGGCTGATGCACTTAGCCACTGACCTTGGAAGCCATAAATTCGTGTAGCCTTGTACCCAGTTTTATTTTATGCTGCTTAAAATAGTGTTATGATTAGCTGCTTCCTTGGCATGTGGGCTTCTTATTACGATCGATGAGTCAATTATTGTATCGATATTCAGCTGGCGAAAGTTTGTATACAGGTACAAATACCCACAATGTATACGAGCAGGTACCTACGTAATTTGTTTATTTGGCCTTTATCCAAGTTCTACTAGTTACAGGTAACTACATTGTTGTCGAAAATGTGTTCCTTAACGACTTATGTAATAGGGGTAAAAGTGCACTATGTTATTCTGAATTGCACGGTTAAATATTATAAGTGTCATGTGAAGTCTGTACTGTTAGAAAGGTGTCAACGTGAACGCGTGTGTATACTGAATATAATATATGAAAGCAATTTAAGGACATGCCAAAATGGCAAGGTTTTAAAGAATAAAAAGTTGTTGGTGTGTATTTAAAAAAATTAAAGTGATGTAGTCACAAGAAATTGGTTATTAACAAAATTGTTGTATTGGCGTATCAATAATTAATAAACTATTTTTTTACAAAAACATACGCACCGACTTCAAATCCACTAAAAAGTATTAATTAACCCCTAAAGCAGTCTTACTCACTGAACATCCAGCTACATGTTTTACATTTTACCTGTCTTTACTTGTCTTTATTTTTAGCAATAAAACTATAACTTTTCCTAACAAAAACATACACTTTTAGTAAAAAAATGACAATTATTCTATTTTTAGTTGCCCTATCAAACAATTTCCATTTTCCAGTTGGTCCTTAAAGTCAATTATAAAGAAGCTTAGCACTTTCTTTTATTTTACTTCGAAACCATAAAGTCAAGCGGACAAATGATAAGAGAGAAAGAATTGGAAAGTACAAGGATTCGATTTCTACCACATATTTACGGAATCCTAAAAACAAATGATTGAAAATACAGGAGGAAACTTTGGGTTCGGGTGGGACTATAAATCTCTTCGGATGTAACGTCTCGTATAATTATGGTCGAACATCACTTAAGGTCAGTTCGTTTAACCATCAATTATTCTACGACGTTACATCCTTAAGATATAAAAACACTATGTAGATTTTTAGCGCTTTCTCACAAACGAGATCTTTAGTCGGATTTATTTGAGAATAAAATAAATTATGTGAGACTTGATCACAAGATAAACTGAACCTAACCCACCCAAAAAGATTTATACATTGCGATTTCTGCCTCATTTTGTTTCATAGTATACAATCTCACTAGATAGATTATAACCTAAAGTTATTGACAATTTTACGGTGACATATATAAACAAAACAGATTTATTGTTTACGTAAACAAATCATACACTAAAATTACTATCCAGTAACAAAAAAAAATTATCTATAAAAAACTTCTCCCATTTTAAATTTTTTTTTTTTTATAAATTGCCTCTGCAAATGCACTGTCCTCGTCTACTGATATCTGTAGATTATAGAATTTAGCGAATGTTAATGAGTTACCCGACCATCCAGCGGTTCAACAGAAACTCCGTTACGATTAGCCGCGGAGGTTGATGCGTGGCGGGTACTATGTGCCGAGATTTTTAAAACCCCTTACATAATCCAGAACTATTGGTTTAGTTATAGTTTCCCAATAATTAATAAATTGACGCAATCTATCCGCATGATGTATTACCTCTATTGGTTCCTGCGGGGCCTGTAATCAGCCTTCGTTGCAGGAGGAGCTCGATTCATAGTTGGTGGCGGTCGCCGTCCCTGCTGTGTATGACTTTGACTGGTGAAGTCCCTCGGTTTCTGCCCACCCGGTTTTAATGCCTTGGTCGGTTGATACCTTGGTGGGCCTCCAGTTTACTTGTTGTCTAGATGTGGATGGAATACAACCGTTGGTGCGCTTAATGTGAAGGCCCGATTTTTTCGCCATTTTAGTGGCTTTTATTTTTTCTCCGAGGTCAGTTCCAAAAAGAAAGAATCCCTTTTTACGTCAGTAAATACGGTATTAAACTTCTTGTCAAGCAATGTCGTTATTAGTTTTCTTCTGTGTTTTGTGTTCTCGTAATGCAAATCTAAAAAAATCTGGCTTGTTTCTGACAACCTTTTTAAGATTTCTACCTTCGGGATCTCTTCTTTAATTAGAGAAGAAGCTAAATTTGTTAGTCCTGCAATCCCTAATCCCAATTGGTTTCGAGCTTTTCAAGGAGCTTATCACATGTTGACGAGTAATGTTTGTCGTGTAACTTTTGTTCCAAACGTCTTATTTTTCGTCGTATTTATTGTTTATTGTAGTGTATGTGTGTGTGTTTAATCGTAGTGGGTATACGTCAACCGTTCGTTTTGTAAGTTTTGCAACCAAAAATTTTGTTAGCAACGTTTCAAAGCTATACGAACGATAGGTGTCGGTGGCAAAACTGGCGTTATCAAAATTGTAAAAAGTATCAATCGTGGGAACTCTTAATCCCAAAACGAACACGCCTATAGTATAAAGTACAATGAAAAAAGGATATAACGAACTTAGCTCATAATAAACTTTATTATTTGATTTGATAAGTACATTTGAACTATTTTGTTAAGATGGAAATTGCACAAGCAATAAAAAAGTTACTAAAATAATCTTACTTCGATAACAACACGAACTACGCGGACATACGAAAACAAAAAGGCCGCTATTTCTTAAGTGAGTTTATCTTAATTTTTATGAATTCTTTACTAACAAATAATCAAAAATATATCTCAAATTAATTTATAAGAAATATTAAAAAGTACAACCATAAGTTCCACTAAGTTTCGTATTACTAATCAATATTGCTTACATTCACAGAGCATATTGTTTACATAATTAGATGTAATCCGTCCAGTGCCAACTAGCGCTCTTTAAACATAATATGTCTTTGTGTATATATATGATTATAGCATACTCTACATATATAACGGATATTGGTTGCGAGGAACATAGTTTCCAATTTGGAAGTATTAATTGCAGTCAATACTAAATAAAAAAAAGTTTAGACTGAGTTTTGACTGCATCAAACTGAAAAGTTCCAAGTAATAATACAATGAGAGTAGCGACAAAAGGCAGAACGGAGCTAACGGAGCTCTATTACTGTCTCTGCTCTCGGACTCTGTCCAAGTACCTATAAACGTCACGTGTCTCTAGCTCGTAAACAAAGTGAGTTCTAGCACAGAATAAGGAATGAAGTAACTGTCCTAGTCTTCCAAGGACATTTTGTGTAGGATATAAAACGAATTGGTACTTATTATTTGCTGTTTTTACTTATTATTTGGGCTTTTCTTTACTTTACTTCGGCTCGACAAGGGATACATAGCATACAATATGTTACATATATGTGCCTACGGACACGTACGTAGTTAATCGTCATCCTAAAAAACGTGGTCACATAATTTTTTTGGAAGAGTCTCTCAAAAACTGCCTCGATCAAAAATTCCACGAGTAGTTTGATGTACCATATTTATATATTCAATTCACACGCATTTTTAAAAAGACTACATGTTTTAAGACGACCTTAAATTACGGTGTCGCCAGCAGTAAAGCAAATCGCAGCCAGAGCTTCTGAAGCCTGGATTGCCACAAATTGTTGATGTCGGTGAACAGATACGACAGATACATAGGTACTATATTGCAGATACTTTATTGCAAACAGGTATCTAACTTGTTCGAAAGACATTCCTAATGCAGCTATTCTGGTGAACGTTCATAATGAGCAAACTTGTAAGGTACCGTAACTGCTTAAAGAAGGGGACATTTCAAATTTGTTTACAAACTTCTGTAAAACTGCCAACAAATTGTCCCGACTACTTTGATATCACAAGACTAATTAATGTAGCCCTTACCGATGCTACCAGTCCTCGTTTTCTCATTTTCCTGTGCAATCGGTTTTTAAACCACAACCCGGCGAAATATAATCGCTGAAAGTAGAACGGAATGGAAAGACAAAATTAATGGAGGCCCTATGACTGAGGTAATAGTTTAGTGCAGTGATAACAAAATCCATTATCATACATTCCTTTCCATTCGATTCGCTTATCACCAAACGCAAAGTTCCTCTTTAAAATCACTTATTACTCTATCATAAAATTTGTTACCTCCGTATTTTTTATTTCGTGAAGTTATTTCGTAATTGGGTTTTATTTAATACCAGTTTCGTTTTTGTTTCTGCCATGTGGTTTGCGTCATTCATGACAGTAGCATATCTCTAAAAGAGTCATGGCATTGCGAGTGCGTAGAATTGACGTCTACACAGCGCTAGAATTCCGCATCGCTGGCATGACGCGTGTGGCGTTGATAGACAGCAATATATATACATATGTCCTCGCCATTGACTCCAAGTGTGTGATGGATTTGCGCAGGTCGAGCTGTCGATGTAAGCCGGCCTCCATACGATCTGGCCGGTTGTTTTTAATAAAAATGTCGGTGACCATTGGCTCGGCGACGACGTGGCGACGAATTTAGCCTGGCCCCCCGCCAAACTCGATGCATTATGTCCTGCCCTCCTCTCTTGCGCCCAGTTACAAGGCCGCCCTAACATTCGGTGCATCATCCATTATTTTCTAGAACCACTCATTTTGATTTAACTTACCAGACTTGTTGCTGCCATTGAAGTTAGAAGTGAATGAAATGGTCCATTGTCATTGTAAAACATAAAGTATTTAAAAAAATCTAAAGAGTTTCTGTTTGATAGGAATCCACACTTAAAAGGAAAAAAAAACTTTTAAACATTCCTTCGGACTTTTGGTCTCCAAAATACAGTTTATTTCATTAATAAAATTACAGTTATAAATAAAAGCAAATATTTTATTATTATTTTTATTATAATCAATTCTCAGTGTGCAAACCGCGCACATTTACACATACATATCAGGCGTTTGTATGACAGGCAGCCCGTTAATTATCTTCATAATATCCTCTGTTGGGGCTGCGGCCTAACATCCAGTCGTCCAGAAGCCAGTCGTGTAAACGAAATATTTTAGTAGAAAACTCATTGACACACGCTGAGGCTCGAATCCCCATTCCCCAGAACGTAAGGCAGACGCCGAGACCACTAAACCACAACAGACCAAGTAAAACAAATACCAGACGTGTATTAAGCAATACGTAACATTCCAGGTGACCCCGGGCTCGCCTGCAGGACGTGAACTGGTGCGCGGGGACATTATCGCCAAGATCGATGATTACGACGCGCGAGACCTAAGGCACGAGGACGCGCAGAACTTATTCCGAAACGCACCTAAACAGATCAAAATTGTTGTTCAAAGGTAACAAGAAGAATAACTTAATGTGTAAATAAAAAACTTCTTAATAATAGTTCAATGACTATGGAATTATGGAACTATGGACTACCCAAGTCTGGAAAATGCCTGTTGCCCAAATAAATTAAACAAGATAAGTAAAAGAAAATAATAGGTATCACATGTTTGATTACATCGCATTTCATCAAAGTTTGTCCTTATGCATCATATTGTGGAAACTGTCGCACATTTCAGTTAGAACATTATTTGTGACTGTATGAATATAAAACCAAAAAAATTTTTAGAACTGCACTATTCGTGAATTTGTGATATATTGGATTAATAAAATGTAAAACCATATGAAGATTATGTGTAAACACCCTTTTTAGCTAATTGAGTTGTCTAACCTATATTGCAGATGTTATAATAGTTTTTACAATAAAATAAATTGTGTGCTTGGGTATCGTAAAAATAAAGTGTATGTAACTGCAGGGGCGGGTCAAGTCCGCACCTGTATTCAGTGCCGAGTGCGTCGGGCAGCTACGTAGGGCGCGTGCCCACGCCCACCTTCTTTCACGAGCTCTCAGAGTAAGGCTACCTCGCCCTAGGTGTCATCCCTCTCTACCCCTACCCACCGTTTTATGATGCAGAGTAAAGATATAGTATTGCTACTACCTAATGTTTGTACTTTCGACAATGTCTTGATAACCTTCAGGTTCCTTTAAAATCGCTGTAACAAATGTAAACGAAGGATTTTTATAGCTGTCTAATTTGCAACTCCTAAGAATTATTTTTCTAATTAAATTATCGCTACAAAATAAACCCACGAATAGTATATGATAATATTAAAATAAATGGTTTTTTTAAAATGAGTAGTTTAAAATAATAATAATAGTAGCTTTCATGAAAAGGATAATGGGCAATATGGTCTAAAAAACACAGTTTGTCCCTAGGGTTGATGCATAGTGCGTTTGGAAGAGAAAGTTTAATCATTTTATTTTTTGTATTGGAGCAGATTTTTACATCTGCAGAAATGGAGATATACTGCTGTAGTGCTGTACCTACATATTCAATCAAGCTTATCACAATCATTTAAAGAAAACTGTTTAGACTCAAGTTTTGTATGTGATTATAGGTATTGTTATCCAATGAATATCTATATTGAAAAATATTCATTGATAATTTATGTCGATGATCTTACTAGCGAGTTTGCCTTTCTTGACTCATGCACCAAGCTGTTCTTGATTATATAATTTTTTTTTTTTAAGGTTAGGTAATCTTTTGATTACACGAGTAGACTTTCCTTTTTTAATCTACTGTAAGCAGTATATTATTTACTGTGGGATAGATTTTACAAATGCACTATATGTCAATTCCAAATGCACTATGTCAACCCCAACTTTTGCCCGTCCTCCTTTATATTAAAAAGTAAATGTATAAAATGTTTAAGAGGTATTCGCGGTAGGTATTTATACTACGTATTATAGGTACGGTATTACACTTTTCTTGTTGCCAATGATTTTCTTTTGTAATAATTGAAGTAGCTTTATTCTGTGTCATTATTGCGGTTCTTTTGTCACGTATTTAGTTTGTTATTACAATTTGTTAACTACGTTAGTTTTCTTATAAAATCTTATTTAAGTACTGTATTACTGTAATTTAGTTGTGTATTAAACTAGAAACACTAATGATTTGTGCATGTTCCTTCTCTATGTTGATGGATTCTACCAGATCTGTTTACGATATTAATTTTTACATCTCCAGATTAAGACTAGCTTGACGTTTTGTAGACACGAGTGTCTTAAAGAGACATCTTAGACCTTGTTGCATGATATACACTTTTTGTTTTTTACATGTGTAGGTTTGCAAAGTACCTAATGATAAAGGACTGTTTTGAAAATTATTACCATAAGTCTCAGCTGGTATAGACGACTTCTGTCAGCTATATACATAGTTACATATACAAAGGGGAAAGGATATTTCACAAGAAACATTCATATTTTATGAGCAGGGTTGTGACGCTTTCTTTCAGATTACATTTTAAAGTTAATGATCTCTGAAAAGTTACAGTTACCCTTACAGTTTCGCCGGATGTTTAATTTTGGAATTAAAATGATAATCGCAAATAAACTCTCATTTAAAGAAAAGACAATTGTATAGATGTGACAGAGTGGCTTCTAATTTTTCATTTCAATGCATTAGAACTCTATCCTTCACTTCATGGGATGTTGGATCATTAGTGTATGTGTCAGTATCGTATGACTTGTAGTATCTTACGGTACATCTTTCTTGTCATTTAATGACATGTTATAGGCTATAGTTTTAAAAGTTCCCATCATCCTCTTATACCTTATTATTTAACCCAACACTCAGTTCTGCACCCCTTTAGAAATACATTTATGTTACAGTTTGATTTTTATAACGAATAGCTACTGTTAGAAGTGTGATATTTAAAAAATGGATCTAATTTCAGAATATTAATCACCTATTGAAAATAGTCACTACGACTTTTTACACTATGAAACTAAAAACAGTCTTATTAGACAGTACCTATTCGTCAAAGTGTTAACATTAAAACTTCATTAATACCGTCATCGAATATAGTTTCATGTAGTTAGTTGTTAAATCCATAATGAGCAAGCATGGTGTGCTCAGGGACGTGGACCGCGAAGGGCCGCGTGGGACACCGAGTGCTCCGCGCTCACCTATTCCGAACTCTGCTTCCTCACCTTACAGGTAATTGGTTGCACCACATAGCTATCATTCTTTTCATTTTTGCATCTAGCTTTAATCACGAATATAATAAATGATCCACATAAATCATATACTACCCTAATTTTAAAAATTATCGGTACTAATATTGGTAAAGTGCGAAAGTATTTGTGTAAGTAATTTTGTTACAATCAACGCAACTTCTATATACGCACAGAGATAAATTATATGATCAATAATATGCTGTATGTGAAATCCGGGGGCATAGCTAGTTGATAAAAAATTTTTTTTGGAGGGATGAACCAAGCATGAAAGATTAAGTTAAAAAATCTTATTGTTAATAAGATCAAAAACATCTCAAACATTGTTAGTAAACAAACAAGAAAACAAAGAACAAGAGAACAAGAAAAATACAAATAAGTTTAAGGATATTTGAAGTACCTAAATACCAATTTTATCTACCTAACGATTCTAACTACGCTAACTATTTCGATACTCACCAAGAACTGCAATTTCTTAAAAACTAACGGTAATTTAAAACAACTTTTATTATCATTAATTAAGCTGCTGTTAACATGGCTCTTATGTATGACGCAGGCTGCAGTTCTCCATTCTTTACTAAATCCCTATAAACTCGCTTGAAATTACTGTATTATACCCGTATTCCGATTTTACATCACCTTTATAACAAGAAGATTTTAATACCTAGGACAATCGTTATTTCTGTCTTCATTTTACAAGCGAAATGGTATTGAACCACAACTTATTTTACAATCTAACTCCACTCCATATATCATCTGAAGATGATAACGGTCCTGTAGGACTTAGTGCTATGGTAATTGGTGTTGGACTAGTCATTTTTTCGTCTTGGACAGTCCATTTTATCACCGAAAAGAAAAGAGCAATTCCAGAAAGTGTGCCTCTCTGTTTATTTGTGTAACCAGTATTATTTTTTGAAATTTCAATAACGTTTCAGCCAGTTATTTGAAACCTGATTTGTGTTTTTATACATAGGACCCCAAGCCCGTTGCCAGGGTCTGCGTGGCGCGGACCAGAGTCACTCCCGCGGTCCACGCCGGTGCCGTATTACACACAGTTCCCGCAACAACATGACGGAGAATACAGGTCACTGCTTCTGTCGCCCACTTCCACGCGAACTGACGACACGTTCGATGAGTCCATACAAAGCCAGGTAACAGTGATAAACTAATGTTTGTAAGCTTCATTAAAATACGTGCCACGAATCTTAGTGTCTCTGCAGTTGGCTACTTCATGGGAGGCATGAATGTATTTAAAGGTGAGCAGGGTTTAAAGTGCACGCTGGCAAGAGTGCTAACTTTGTAGACTTAAAGATCCGTGGCGGGAACTGTACGTACTGAACATTTGATTGGCAGAACTTAAAACTTACTGCTGTATAGGCAAATATATATATATATATATATATTCTCTTATATGTGTCGTAGGATAATCGAAAAATCGGATCATTTCGAAAATCCTTGGACGTTTGTAAACGACCGGACGATTGCAAAATAAGAATGGGTTGTGTAATGTTTCTAATTCTAAAAAAAAAGCTATTTTCAGGATAATTCCAAGAAACTGAGTTTGATTTAGGACGGATTGATATTTGAGCGCTGATTGGGTGGGATAAGGGACGATTTATTAGGTTTAGGTTACATGGCTTTTCGTAAAAAAGAGTTTAAAATGTTCCTAGGATATAAGTTCTGCCGATATTGAAAATCGTCATTTATCGTAAACATTCGTTTATTTATCGGAATCGACATCCGTAGATAAGCATCTTCAGGAAAAATCAAAGTTATGGATAAAGGGATAGGACTTACTTACTTGTTTTTTTTTTAAAAAAAAAAAGCCTATATGCAGTACTTAGTACCAAACAACGGCGAAGGCAACGTGGTTCACGTAAGCAAAATAACGTTGAATAACCACTAACACTTGATAAAACGATTCGACAATAAAATAAGGCGATCATGAATCAAGTATGTAGTCGTTAGCCAATAAGAGCCTCTGACAGTTTACTACGTTGATTTCAGCCAATCAGCGCTCATGATTTACGAAACGTGTGTAGCTTTTCGCGCTTAACCTAAAATAAACTCAGATTATTGCAATCATCCTAATTGTAGCTATAAATAGTTCAAAAATTTCTTAATCTCCGCTATGCTATGAGATATACACTTACGGCGGTTAGAGCCATACAAATTTTCTTGATCTATTTAATTTAAGTAAGAAATAGAACAGATTAAATACACAAATATAACATCATGTAACTACTCCTTTAAAGACTTGCCAGTAAATTAAGCTCGCTTATTCCTGCCAACGATGAGTTTTATTAAAGCCGTTAATAAATTTTATTCAGTCCTTTCACTTTTAAGATCCAAGTTGGCACATAACTAATTGCTATCAGTAGCTGTAATGTTTTCATTTGGTGCTTTGCCAAATTATTTTGTTAAATACATTTATTAGTATCTGATGATAATTTCTCAATATCAAATCATAATTTGGTCTACGTATTTTACTCCTAAAATTAAAAGCATATTTTGAATTATAAATAAGAGCATTTACTATTTCACGTCAATTTATACATTTTTACCAAAAAAATAGACCTCCACAATATGTGCCAACAATTCGATTTCATAATCCGAACTATAATTTTTAAACTTCTTTGGTATACCAGGGGGTTTCTTTACTATGCTTTTCAATATGCAGTCTTTACCCGGAAACTTGTTTTTTTCCAACGGCTATCCATTTCACGATAAGTTATCTACACATTGCCACTTCAGTCTGCCGTTTCTTTGCCGTTAATATTGGTCAGAGAGGTGACTTAGGGATACTTCGAACATTACCGGCAATAGTCGTAGTTCAATGTATGACTGTGAACACGTGAAAACGTGTTTCGTATATGTAGAGTGAATAGACAACTCAAAACAGGGAAGTAATTTGTATTTTAATTTAAGGTTTAAGATCCTGTCCCTATTTCTTTTTGTTCCTTTCATACTTATTAGCTGTAATTTAGGGCTCCCTTAGGTCCCTGCAACAAGTTTTAATTGGGTTTCGCTTAACCTGTCATTAGGACGAAATAAAGACTATGCTACTTGCAACCAGAGGGCTTAGCGGTAGTACCTATCGTATTCAAATAGTAGTAAATTCAAACAATGAAAAGCGCCATATATACACGTTAGTAGTACTATTGGAATACGATATGAACTCGTGCTGAGACATCTTTGATTGAACATGATAAAATTAGTTGTGTACCGTACCTTAAAGCCTGGTTACAAACTTTTGAAAAGGATTTGATTTTATTGGTCTCAGTTTATTTAGTTTCAATATTAAAGAGTCCAGTCTTCAGAAAAAAATATTATTAAAACAATACAAATTAGTACCTGATAGTACTTTTTCCCAACCAAAAGATATTGCTTAAATGTAATACACACCGATTTTAGCTCATTCAGATGAAGAGGTTATCTATCAAAGCGTTGACAAGATATGCTCTTCCCAATGTTATTATACAAAGATTTTATCTTCTCAACACGCTTCATTGTTATCATCATGGGAGATTTTAACGCAAAGTCGGGTATTGAAAATTGCGTCTAGTTAAAACCAGAGGAGCAGCGATTGGACGACTTAATAGGGAAAGAAAGATGATGAATTCTTTATGAATATGATATGGAAGACAGAGCAGTGTACTTGGTCTCTTTCCGTAGAGTTCGTGGTCTAAAAAAAGTCTTTGATTCTATCGAGACATTTGTGGTGTTGCAGTCTTTTTAGCAGTGCCACATTGACCACCGGTCACACGTCGAAGTGCTGAAGTGTTTCTATAAAAATGCCACCATGTCTTTCCGACTTCAATACTACAGCGAGATGTCTATCCTACTGCAGAAAAGTATAATACAGGTAGACGTTACTGTCCGAAACTGTTAACAGCTGCATTGCATCTTCAAGCTTCTGTATTGGAACGGATATGGTATTATAATGAATGGTGTAGCACATAACTCACCTTCGGTTTGCTGACAACATGACAGTCACAGCAGAATCGCTGAGATACTAGCACGATGCTTGTAGACCTCAATAATAAACATCGATAAAACGAAGGTATTGCTAAATAAACGAGTCGTCCCTTACCATTTCTTGTTGGAAATGCTACTCTTTAATTTATTAACGGATAAAACATACATATCTAGGCCAAGTGTTAAATCGAAAATTCCAACTTTGCTGGGGATTGCTCCGGAAATTTCGTACCTAACATCTTTTGGTCCAAAACACCAAGTGTCTAAAGATGAAAGTCAAATCAGTGTGTGATGACTCAAGGTACAGAAACATGGTTCCTTATTGTTGGCCTCTTAAATAAGCTCAAAGTCGCTTTGCGAGTTATGCTAGGTGTTGCGTTGTGTAACTAGAATATCCTCCAAATAATCAATCACTGACATAGCTGGATTACTTAGCAAGATGAAGTGGCCGTATCGCTTGTCGAACTAATAATCAATAGAGAAGTTACAAAAGTAGTGTCACAAAACATTAAGAAATCATTCTAGTGTGTTCATATAACTTTTTCCATTTGTTATGTTCAGGCAATTATGATTTTAGACTAACGCTCGATCAGAGCGCTGAGGTCGCCTGCGAGTTGTACGTGTAAAAAAACAAGTAACCACTTTCTAAGTTTGTAGTGAGCTCGTGATGTTCGTCCAGTCGCATTCGTTCATAGAAAACGACAAGTGAGGGCAAGAAACGGGCGTGGTCAGCACCCGGGTGGGTGACCACCTAGTGTCACATTTTGCTGAGCTCCTCCGGGCATCGGAGGGAACTTTAAACCGTCAAACCTGACTGTTGCCACATTATGATAGCAGTCGTTGAGCCAAGTCAGAGGTATTTGGCTTTAAACTCTTGACAGTCGAATGGCTACTAGCTCGACAAACGTCCTCCAATTCGCACTGGACCAGCGCCGTAGACCATGGCTTCTCCAAGTTATTCCCCTGCGTGGGACGTATAATAACTGAGGCAAGGCTAGCAAGTTTTTAGTACTTGTTTCAAGCTTATATTGTGGGGACTACAGTTATCTTATATATTTAGTCAGTATAAGCAAAACTAGACTTATTCAATACTTTGGTTGTCTATTTATTTAAAAAATATTATAAATCTAGAAGTAAACGACCTTTATAATATGTACACGCGTAAACATTTAGTTCGTAATTCGCAACTGAAATATCACCGCCACCACTCAAAATACTATTCAGAATTTGTGATTCAGAACGCAAATTTAGCGTATTTCTAGAGCATTTCGGCCTGACAACCACGTTACATATGTATTATGTATCTTGTTTTCCAGCCTACAAAGCCTCTCTTCTATAAATACAACCAAGTAATAATACTAAATCGAATTGCTCAGACGACTGTCTCATCTATTACATACTATAAAACTCAACGTTTCTCTGTCTGTCCGTTTATGTTATTTTATAACACAAATATAGCAGTTTGCAGTCGAGGAAGGACATAGGCCATTTAAAAAATGTTAAGTATTAGTCAGATTGACAAGCTGTTACAGCTGTAACAAGTGGCCAACAAGGTAACGGTCCGCCTGATGGTTATCGGTCACCGTAACATATAGACGCTTGCAACACCAGGGGTATCACGCGCGCGTTGCCGAGTCTTTCTTTCTTTGTTAATAAATGAAGAACCCCATACTTTAGTCCTTAGAGAAAACCTTTGCATAGGGAGCTCATTCCAAAACCCAAGCGTTCGCGTGAGGAAGTTTCTCTAAAACCTCACTGTACGTGACTATTTCGGTTCTAAAGTGTTCTACGTACATACCTTTTTATTCTTATTATTAATATAAAAAAAATATACCTGAAAAAATGTAAACAGTAACATATTGATTATATTTTGTTTAACTATACTATTCATTTGAAAATCTTATAGTTATAATGTGTATAAAATAGGCAGGGTGTTCGGTTAACGGATAGGTAGGTAACCTTACAATGTAGGTACAGCGCAACTAACTTTTCTGACCCATTTTATGGTGTATGCTAGTGTCGTGTAAGTTCAAACCATTTTAATATGGCGACTGTAGTTTTGATTTTTGACCACCAGGTCAGGAAAGTTACGGGTTAGTTAAGGGCCCTCTTACAGTCCAATAGCGCCGCCAATAGATATTCTCAATTTTCTCTTCGTAGGTTTTATATAGTATCTAAATAATATCTGTGAGTTGTAGTTGGCATTTCCGCTAAAAGTGGCCGTTTTTAGCAGAAATGCCAACTCATATATTATTTAGAAACTATATAAAATATTCTAAAAATAGCTTATGACTAGTTTTATATTTGCAACGTTTGGATTTTAGAAATTCGTTTTCTACTAAGAAAATTTTTTAAGTATTAGTCTATAAAGAATATCTAATGGCGGCGCTAGTTAGCTGCTATATGCGCCTTAAGTGCACACTGCACTGTACCCGTACCTACTTTTGATCACTTATTGAGGCAACTCTTTTTAAAAGATGATGCATGTTATAATAACGTCATTTTAGAAGTACTTAAAGATTATTATGAAAAAAAATAGCAACCAAAATAGATGGTGCTGTATTGGTTCGATTCACGGTAGGGAAATCAAAAAGTAACAAATTGTACATCGTGAAAAGTTGTTTTGGTTTTCATTTGGGCAATATCTAGTATCTTTGGAGGGATGGATGGACGGATTGACTCAATCACGCTTTTACAACTGCACTGATAGAGATGAAACTTGGCACACACATAAATTAGGTCCTGAAACAGGACCTACCGTTTTAAATAACTATAACCGAGCTTAAACGAACAATAGCTGTAGCTTGGTATAGCCGACTTCATTAGTATAATAAAGGAGTTTTACGCCGCTAACCGGATTTAGGGCGGGCGGAGCCACTGGAAAAATCTAGTAATCCATATAAAGGTGATGTAGATAGTGACAGCCAGTATTGACAATTTTAACAATTTTAAAAAGAAAAATTGTTTTAGCTGTTTTACCACATATTATAAATTGTCCAAACAAATTGTTAACATTTATTCTTAGCAAAGTCGTCGACCCAGGGTGATCTAATTAATGATATTAAATCATTAGACATGAAGTGTGCCTTGGCCCGTATCCAGGGGACGTCATCGGCCGATTTTATCGTGGTTAGGTTAGCTCACTTGTCTTACAAGGACAAGCTTTATTTCCAGTTAGTGTAAATCTCAGTTTTAGGGTTCCATAATCTACAAGGAACCCTTATAGTTTTACCTGGTACGTCCGTCTCTGTCCGCGGCTGAGCTCAAGACTCTTATAAAGCTGTAATTTGTTACACATGAACATATTAATCTCGCCTTCATAGTGGTAAAACATAATAATTGTTGTTTAGGGTACTGCCCCTAGACGTAGAATCGTTATGAACCATTTTTTCTCGTCTATCGCATGGTGTGGGTTGCCGTAAGATAGATCGTTTAAAAATATTGCAGGTGTGCAAAAATTTTTTTTAGATTCAGAAAGTTAAAGTGCTAATTTTTGTTAAAGTTAAGTGTGTATGTGCCCCTTCCACATAAATGGTTGTTTTTGGATATGTGTTTTGCAAAATTTTTACTAAGTCAGAGTTTCGTAGAATGACAATCATTGCTGATATTTAAAAACACCGATTTTGTTAAAAACAATTTTTGTTGGTACCCAGTATTTATAGAGCCCTAGTATCGTTATTTTTCCAGACTTTTAGATTAAAGGGGCAACATTTTTTAACTTCAGAATCCAATAACTCGTAAAATATAAATTTTATAGAAAAAGTTTCCTTTGAATCTCCTACGGAATCTCTAAAGAGGTTTACAAAGCTCTATCCAATGATACGCTAATGCTGGAGTGCGCAAAACAAAAATGTCATCCCTATTTGCTACCCCTGAAAAAAAATCTCAATTTCCGTATCCATATCTAAATGGCGGTTCACAACGTCGTCTGGCGTTCAACGTGTACATTTACATTAGAAACTACATAAACACGGCTGATTTTTTAGGGTGACACGGACGTACTGGCATGACGAATTTATAAGGTTTTGAGAAAAATTACATTTTGTATGGAAACGTGCTGCTTCACAGTCCTCTTAAGGTGTCGTTTTATAGAAAAAACGACGAATTAGTAAGGCTTGTAGGTGTTTATTTGCCACGTTGTATATTTTGTTCATTACACCAAATCTATATCTATCTTTCTAGCCTCTCCTACTCATACAAGTCCCGCGTGTCCCCCTTGAAAGCAATTGCAACTGCAAAATTCTATCGCGACTGAGTACGAATAGTTACTGGTACTGTAATATATGCGATTGTAATTGAATAACCAATGGACCAATTTCCAATAGCAAAATCTTACTACAGTAGATATATGTATTTGCATGACTTCACTCAATTTAATAATTGATTCTTTGTGCATAGTTTTGTAAAATTAAAATTACGACTCCGTTTGGACTCTTTTCGTATGTAACCTTTAAAAGTGGCAAAATGTCAAACAAGTATTAAAAGTTGCCGTAGATTGCTTGGAATTAATGTGCGTTGTTTCCATAGATTTTTTATTTCACGATATGTCATGCAAAACAGATGTACAAATGTACTTATTACTTTTATTACCAATAATTTAAATTATATGAGAAACTGTTGAACGCTTTATGTTTCCACCCGCGCTCGCAAGGCTGCGCGGGAGGCTGTCGCCCACGTCGCTCCTATATTTCCAAAATAGAATACATTGTAATTGCGTTGTTTACTGGGAGAGCGTCTGGAGCGGCAGTTCGCGATTGCACGCTGTACGCCGCACGCCCGTGCCACCAGTGCTAAAAAATGGCAGTGAACCCCAATTTCTTCCCCAATGGGTACCAGGACTCCATGCATCCCGAAGAGGAAGTCGTCACAAATTGGGTGCGTGGCACAGTTTGAACTTATCACTAACTTCCTATCGACATCTGCTATCCTGATCTTGTCATTGCCAAACCTCGCCTCGGGATTTCCAGTTTAGTTTTCATCTGGATCATTAAGATGTTAAATATCCTCTATGTTTAAATAGTTCTAATTTTGGAGTACTTGTAACTCAACTAGTGTTACAAAATATGTGATGTAACGCAGAAAGTTTACAACATATGTTTTTGCCGCTGCCTAGTTTGTAAGTGACGTATGATGGCAGAAACGTGGTGGGTAGTAATTAATTTAATAGCTTTTTCATACAATACTCAGAATATATTATTAAAATATGGATTATTAGAAATGCCAATGGTAATAATTTAAAATTGCATGAAAGCTAAATTATTTTGTACCTTTAAATGGACGTATAAATTTTTAATAGTATCTAGTTCAATGCGTTTACGTAAAATCATATCACAAGTAGAACCCTGTAAAATACTAGAAGGATAACAGGATAAATATTTTTAAATACAATTATATAAGTCAGTACATGCTCATTTTATTAATTAAGGAATTTTATAATTCAGTAAAAGTAATTTAAAAGTAAAGATATCATTGTCCTACCAATGATAATTTTGTTTTCACATTTATGTGCTCTTTCATTAGTGAATTAAACCTAATACATTTTTCAACGTAGTTACATAAGGCATATGTACTTGTAGTGTCGGCATGGTCATAATTTTAAGATATTTTTATCTTATCTGTAATTCTAAGATTAAATAAAGAAATCATGAGATTTTGTAGTGAATTTCCCGTCATCTGGTACTTAAGACTTCAAAAGAATCTGCCCCGATCACTCTAGTAGATTATTTATAGTAAGTTTAGACTTAAAAAAGTCATTGTCAGCATTTGAAATTACATACTGATTCATAGCATTGTTTTGCTCACAGGCTATTCTGAGATCAATGTCAGATCATGCAATTTTTTAACACCCAAGGTATAGATTATCTTTATACCTGTAAGCACTACGGTAAAGACCTTGATGTTAATATAAACTGATTTGTTAAATGTCTGCCAACTAATATATTAATATGAATAATAATCAGTTTGGTTTTCACGCAAATGAGGTTATGAATTTTCTATTATTTAAAATTGGTGGGGTTTATAATATTTCTGGACACGATACACCGAGCCATCTGACCCCAAACTAAGTGAAGCTTGTACTCTCTTTGGATATTCTACGGGTTTAACTTTAAATAATGGAGATCAGAAGTAAAAAAAAAAGATGTAATATGTACACATCTAACATACATACTTAAATATATGTATTAGATGTTATGTTTCGCAATAAGTTTCAGTTTGATGAAATGATCAGACAATAAAAGGACATCAGTATTGGGATTTAAGTGGAGGTCGTATCGACTGAAAAGTAAACGAAGATTTAACTCCAAATTGCAATTGAAACAAAGTAAACTACAATTTGAAATTATTAAGTTAATCCCCACTAACAAATTTATTATTCCTTTACTTATCCCATTTTGAGGCTTTATACTTTATTATGGTTGATATTGCATTGCAAAATATTTCTTTAGCAAAAAGTCAAAAATTAGGGTCCTTACACATATGTCTATAGGTCAGGTCAGAAACATTGGTCAAACAAAAATATACATGCTTATGTTATATTTTGTTTTAGTAAATACCCAAGCGAAACTTCACACACTCGGTTAAATTTTAAATAGAACGTTGCGTCATATGGCGTCAGTACCGAAAGTTTCAGCTACTTGTAAACATGGTACGGAAATAAACGACGAAACTTGGAGGGCGTCAGTTGGCACACCATTGTAATAATTTGTTACATTTTCCATTTTCGCTTTAAAACCACGCAAAAAATCTATCCGCGCGAATAACGAAAAATGTTTTCTGTCAAATTTGCTCAACACAATTTTCTCGAAACTAACAATGGTATCTTACCTAATATTTTGCCGCCATTCAAAATTGAAAATCATATAACTACTTCGGGCTCTTAATATAAAGTGTGATTGCAGTATCTTTATGTCGACCGCGACCCACATTTGATGTAACCAACTGCATAAATATAACTGAAATTGTGTCAGAAATCATAACCCACATGAAAGAACCTCGTGGTGATATAAATAGAGAGTCGGCGTCTCGGTCGGAATCGTCGGCGCGCGGCCTTTAAATCGCCTACTGTATGAAATTCACATATTATATTATTGCAGATACGATGAATAAGTATTTCGTTTATTACTCGAACCTGGAAGATGATTATGAAATACTTGAGTTTAAATATCTGAAAAAAATATCTATCGGTCAACGTTTTTGGCAGTTTATTACTTGTATAGAACAGAAATGTGCGCTCTTTCCTCTTATAAGGTGACAGTTAATTACACAATTAATACACGCAGAAAACACTATTGGTAATTTACCGCGAATAGGGCTTTCACCGCGGTTGCTCTACCATTGACCTTTACGTCTATCTCACAAACCGATGGGCACTAGCCTTTGAGAATCAGGGGATGGCATTGCATGTAGCCAATACATTAAATGCATTCGATCGGGTCTGGCAACGGGGTCTTCTCCGAAGCTGCGAAGTTGTGATTTTGACTGCCCGAGCGAGGGTTTGTGCGAAAAGGTGTCTAGCTTTGTGTTCGGCTCGTATGAGCAGTAGTTGCACCACTAGCATGGATATTTACGCTACACTACGGTGTCCCTCATGGCTCTGTGCTATTTCCTACTCTTTTTATATTGCGCATCAATAATATCTCATCTTCGACGACATGCAGTGCAGATAAGAGCACAAAGATGCTTATAACACAGGCTACGCGCAACCATCCGTCGTTCCTTTTTTTTTCGCGAACGCTTAGTTTGTTGAATGAGGTTTTCTTTAGGGACTAAAGTATAGACTTTTTCAAAAATGGAGTGAATAGATTCTTAAAAGTTCAGTAACGCGCGTGTAATGTTTAAGTGTCCATAGACTACTAAGGTTGTTTGCCACCAAAAAAATCAAAATCGCTCGGTCCGAGTTCTGACTGGGGACGGAAAACTTGGTCCGATTCAACCCAACCAAGACAAAAGCCTTTGCGTGCACAGTTAGGAGCGTGCTCATTAATTGTGGTTCCCGGTTCCAGAACACCCTCCTTACCATCTTAAGGAGCATTTGCATCCTCGGTATCGACATCTCCAGCGACATTCATTTCCGAGATCGTGACAGAAATACAAAGTCAACTTGATTTCCAAAATATTAGTGTACTCAACAAAGCGAAGCAATGGCTTACCTTAGGACATAGGCTTTATAAGTTGCAGGCCGTACTGCACAAATCTTTGAGCAGGTGCACCTGAATACAAACTTAAGATTTTTGTTCTACGACGCATTTTGAGAATAAGTGGTGACCCCAAATTCACAAGCGGTATGACACCTTTAAGTCTGAAGAGTAAACTTAGCCACCCTGAACCAGTTCCACTGTTTGTTTATTCGACCTTTAAGTCTGAAGAGTAAACTTTTTCTCCCTGAATCTGTTCCACTGTTTGTATAATTGGTTGCTTTTTAAGCAACAGTTTGGAATAATGCCCATGGCTATTTCCTGTGATCGCATCGCTCGCCACTGACATTGAATACCTACATTGCAAAATGCGTTCCCTGTTGAGGTTTTTTCTAAGAACTACAGTATGGGGTTCTTCAAAAAGCAAATAATTTAATAAAGTATCGCACTACTCTAGTAAGAACCTAGTCTTACAAGCGTCTATAGGGTGCGGTGACTTAATAGGTTACTTAGATTTAAAAAAGTTAATAATATACACTAAATAGGCATAACTATAGGTAATAATAATAAATAATTTAAGGAGGAGGCCTGTGCCCAGCAACGAAAGTCTTACGGTTGACATAATGATGATAGTTATGTATATATTTCCTTTATATGGTTAGTTAATGTTTGTATGACTGTTTGCAGCCTTACCGCACGACGCCGCTGGTGTTGCCAGGCGCTAAGGTACGCCGTGAGCCCGGCCCTACAGAGAGCTACTTGCGACACCACCCCAACCCTGCCATGCGCGCGCCTCCACACCACGACTACCGCGACACACTCATGAAGCAGAAGGTATTTACATTAATCGGAACCATACACTTGACTTGTGATCCGTTATCATCTGGTTCTGATTCGTCTACAACAAACGAAATAAATGAGTTTTTAAATTTAATTAAAACCCATTTTATGGTCTACTGACACCGGAAAGTATATTTTATTATAGAAGTAGAGCTTCAAAAATATTGCATTCATACGGTCGGTCATGAAATTTGATCTCTAAGAAGAATTCGATAACGTCATGTCGGTGTTCATGACGCCGAGACTAAACGTATGTCTGGCTAAGGCTGGCTGGACAGCTCCCGAATGGCTATGTGTAAAGCCATAGGCAAGTCGGGAATGTTCAGTCCCCCGCAGCGCACCGCACCTGCGATTTCTCTGTCCAGACGCCTTCGATAACGGACTGTATGAGTTAAATGTATGTTTAGGCTATGGGAGAAGTTAGCTATTACAGCGACGGGTACTCAAAGGTGTTTAACATAATATATGATTTGCGTCATATCTTTCTAGCCGGTGTATGTAGGCACGGTGTTGTTACAAGAATTTGAACCAAACGTACGCAATACGACACAGACGTCCATAATTCAAAAAAATTTCACATCTTCAGCAAATATTTTATCAAATCGTAAAGAACCACGATTATTTTCTGTTCTGAGCATATGCAAACTCATCCAACAATCCGTATAACTCAAAGCCAACTCTTCACTTTTTACTTTGCTTGTTATGAAGAATGAAGAGAGCAGATTTACAGAGTTGCATCGTGGTATAGGACCCATGTTATAGCATAAACCTTTGGAGTATGTTCCGTGGTCCTAAATTAGGATCAATGTAATATCAATTATTAAGGCTCCATGACTCCTAGCGCAGCCTTTAGCTAGTTTAAATGTCCAAACCGTATTTCAAAATTCATGAAAAAGGATTTAAGATGTCTCTCTTACAAGTTGTTGTACTTCAATATCAGGCAAACGACCTGATTTGTATAAAAAAATTTAAGCTAAATCTGAACAATGACAGCCTTTATATATATTATATTTTACCAAGGAATATATTTCGTGCCGTAGGTGGGTACACGTTTAAGCAGAAGTTTGCCGCGATCTTCCTTGCAAATTAAGGTGTCAATTAATATTAATATAATGTTTAATGATATATGTATGTGTGTTGTTTACATATTCCAGTGGCGTTTCATGTTGTTTTATAATAATGTGTAATGGTATATATGTGTTTTGAATATTGCATACATATTTCAGTGGAGTTTTAGGCTGTTTTATATTTTTGTCTATTCTTATGTCCGCACGGTCTCGTGAAATCAATTATAAAATATTGGAGTTAATTTCTATATGTGGGGAAATGTCACAGATAAGTAACTTGCACATTAAATGTATACCTGTCCAAAAATTTGCACTATCTACTACTACTATCTACACAATGCATACAACAGTCGCACGCACGCATACACGTTAACATCCCACATTTCACTCATATTTATATGCAAATTTTAACGAATAAAATACTCAATAAGTTAGCTTCAGTCAAAGAAATCTCCAATTGGCGTGCAATTTGAATAAGATGAACAAATTGAATTATTGAAAATTTCGTTATTTTGCATAACCATGTTATTTATTTTTTTGGAATTTTGTAATAGAAAAAATCAAATAGGCAACATTTGAATTTTTCTTTAGCAAAATTTCACGATATTAAAAAAAAAGAAGTATTAGAATTGGTTGCAAATTGAAATTATTTTACTGTCAATTTAAAGTTTAACATGGATATAGCGTTTTTAGCATATAGTTAATCATTTTGGTCCTTCGAGCCGCATGATAAGTACTTATAGTATACTTTTAGAACCAGGGTTGGGTGAAATGCAATTTTATTACATATCTATTATAATTACAAAATAAAATTGTAAGGTGTAATTACAAACTGCAATTTACTCTACTGTGGCTTGATCAAAATTTCTGTCTTCTAATAGTTTAGTTGCAAAATAAATTCTACTTAAAGTATACAAAGTTTGCTCTTATCCGCGGTTCTTAAGGAGCCAATCTGAGGGCTAACTTGTCTAGTATAATTGCACGGCTTGGACTGTAAACTTTTTAGAAATTTTCATAACAACTCAGGTGGCCGAGTCGGTGTTGCAGCGAGTGGTCGGGGATGATGCAAACAAGGTTGTTTATTATACTAATCGAGTGGCAACTGGCGATGTGCTTGAAGCATGGATGCTATACAATTTTTTCTTAAGATCAAGCATAAAACTTACTGGCAATTGGTGGACTGTGGCTCTTTAACTAATTTCATATCTTTCGTCATCTTTTTCTTTACTCATTTTGGATGCCTTTTCATATACCCTTATTATTCTTTAAAATCGTCATTGCATCAAAATAACTCTTTGCTGTATTTATGTTTAAACCCTATCAGCGAAGTAAAGAAACTACTTTTTATTGCGTAAAACATAAACAAATAGTATTTGTGATTATTTTAAAAGCCATAGAGAGGAAATAATGGAAGTTTCCAAGAAAAACTTTTATATTGTAAAAAGACTTATATGGCAAAAATGTAATATATTAACTGATAAATAAACTTACTTTATTCTATAGACAAGTATCGCACTTGAATAAGCTATAGGTTTACCGAAGTCTCAGTTATCAATTATATTTTAATTTTATGTACTTACCCAGCTATTTCATAATTTCCCTTCAACGCATTTTTGTAAACATGAAACTGACTAAGGTCAGTCAAACCATCAAACATTATTTTTAATTGTTGCTTGCACGAGTACCTATATGTATATATACACTTCATAAACAAAAAAACATCGGAATGTAAATATCGCTGTAAGTAAATAAAGTTTTCACCGTTTTAGCATAAATAAATGGTGGTTACTCCTACTTATATTATAAATGAGAATGTATGTCTGGATGGATATTAGTACTTCATTACGTTATAACCACTAGACGGATCGGGATAAAACTTGGCACACATATAGGTTAGGTCCTGGAATAGGACAAAGGCTACTTTGTTTTACTTTATCCCGAAAAATTCAAAAGTTCCCGCGGGAATGACTATAACCGAGCTTAAATGAACTATACTTTATACTTCATTAGTATAATTAAGGAGTTCCACTCCGATAACCGAATTTAGGGTGGGCGGAGCCGCAGGAAAAGTCTAATATAGTCTATATCTATACTAATATATAAAGAAAGAGAACGGATTCTATAAGTTTGATTTGATGTGTAAATGTAATCTCCGGAACTACTGCATCTATTTTAAAAAATCTTTTACTATTTGAAGCATACATCATTCCAGACACGCTATGTATAATTGTTATAAGGTAAAGAAATTATTCAGAAACAACGATCGCCGGGTCAGCGAATAGTTAGTAAATGTATTAATAGCAGCCAGGAAAGTAGAATATACATTTCAACGTATTTCAATACTTAAAAAAAAGTAATGGAACCCACGAAGAAAAAATAACCCTAGGCAAAAAAATATAACTCCTAGAATCGTCTTCTTGACATCATGAGTAAAAAAGGAAAGGGAAAACATATATCTATCTATTTACATTCCGAATGGTTTTTCGTAAATGGTTGTAATATTTAAACGTCAATATTTAGTACTAAATTCCAAGGTATATTTCCATAACGAAAATATTAAATTCCACAGGCGGTCCACAAGCAGTTCAACTCTCCAATCAACCTGTACTCTGACCAAAACGTGGCAAACTCGTTTAGGCAACAAACCTCGCCTTTGCCGTGAGTATTAATTGCACACGTTAAATAGTATTTTACAATGACATTTAAACCGTATTCCACATTTATTATCTACGATGTTATTAACCTTAAGCAAATATTGTGATGGTTTATAGCCAGAACGCGTTCTTGATATTAGGTTTCACAAAAACGCTGTGTATAAATCATACTTCTTATGAACCAAAAGTATTAGCCGATAGCCGATATTCAACGCTTAAACTAGAATAGTAATATTCTGCAATAGTTAGCAAAATATTCATCCTAAGAACTACTTTGCTCTTGGAAAATCTTGCATCACATGCATTTTACAAGTTATGGCCAATGTAAATATTTTTTATCTTGTTTTTTGAGACTCTTAGTGTAGGAAAACCTATTCCTTCATGTTTATATCTTTTAGTTAGTTGAAGGTTGAATTTTTTTGATTTTTAGATTAAGTAGTAGTAGAAATTTCACCACCCTATTCTTAGACATCCCAGGAACATAGAAAAAAATGTAAATAAATGTTCCTGGACATCTTACACAATGCTATCTGGTCCCAAACTAAGTAAAGCTATGAATATTTGAGAACTCTGTCATGTGCTGGTATCGAATCTTCGCCCTCTTTTTAAGGATTTCTTCCTGTTTCTTTACAGGTTCCATTTCTTACGATACTATCTTTATATTCAACATATTAACATTCAACAAATAGTAAAATTCGAGTTTATTGAGTAAAGATGTTCCACTTGCATAGAATAGAGATTGCCTTGGATAGGTCTTTGTCTCTAACAGACGTTGTAGATCACTACAGTGTGGGCACTAAAATCCAAAAGTATTAATAATCTCCGCTGAGTTGTTTACAAAAAAAAAATTACCTAACATCAAGTTATGTGAAAATATGTGAATGTCAACGTTTTGGACGATGCGTGTCTTGGCAAAGACTTTCAGGAGCATGGCTAAATGCCAAACGTATTGATATTACACAGTACGCACATATACACATGCTCGCGACGTATGTCACCTGAAAGGCTACGCTCCAAACCAATTTCACTTTCTGTCGAGTAATAATTGCCCGGTAAAGATGATAACAATTTGATGATTTCACTGACAGTAGCAGAAACGTTCTGTGGCAGAGTAAATAATTCATAGAAATAGACAGTGCATTTCCTAGCCAGCTGTGAAAAAAAGGTCGCAAAAGTGTGACAGAGACTAAGCGAACCTGTGTTGTCTTGTCTATGAGAAAAGATACCACAGGTTAACTTTGTCTCTTTCTGAAATGTGGCTAACTTCTTGAGCCTATTGCGCAGTCCACAGAATAGATTACACAATTCAAAGTCTATAAGAGAAATGAACTTAATTGAAAAATTTCACCGAAGTGTTCCAAAATCATCATTCTAACTATTTAAGTTGTTTTATGCCACAGGGTAGGTTGTTCCTCTGACAAGTTAAAAAAATTTGGTTTTGGATTACACCCTTTGTGTAGAAAGTTCGTTTGGATTTTTAGGTTGTATATTGAAATATATTTTTAATGTCTTGTTCATAATAATGATTTGATAATATATATTTTTTTACAACAATTTAACAATAATTACTCTTGTGCCTATTTAGTTGAACTCCAAAAATGTTTGATTTAACCCAACCGATGTATATTATCGGTCGTCTCTCAGATAAGTAAGAGCAAGTAACAATTCTGCCTGACTGTACCTAAGTCTAACATAACCCTGACTGACTTAAATGAAACTATGAATATACCTATGATAATGTTTTCTATCAAAAGCAGATATTTATTCAAGTTCCTTTCAATGTAGGTATATCTTCTGGAGTTCATTTTCATGTCGAATATTTTTGATATCTAACTCTACCATACACATAAGTCCGGATAAGCTATAGTTGGATACAAAACTTCTTTACTTAGACACTCTACAATTACGTTAAAGTTTTCACTTATGTATCTCTCCTACAATTTAATTATGTAAACAAAGAAATTTTCTGCAAACCTTCAAATCCCATTACAATCGAACACCCTATTTTTACAGATATAGTCCCAAAATTATGAAACCTGAGGGTAAATAAATAAGCTAGGCCTTTCAGCTACCAATACATATCACTTGTGTAAAACATTATTTCGTTTTATTTTTGTAAATATTTTTAGATGTTATTATTTTCCCTCGCTTTTTGTGCATAAAAACCTTTGTGTATGTATAATTTAAAATGAAAAATAGAATAGATATTTTTATTTTTATATTATTGTAGTTAAAAGTTAATTTACAATAATGAGTATTTCTCTTACATATAGTTCTAACGGCTATTACGGGCGGCCACACGTTGTCAAGAGGCAAGTGTTTTACTAGTAACAGCCGCCAAACAAGTCTACGTCCATCTCTCATGACGCATTAATGCTTATTTATTTTTATTTCGCTATCTTTCAACTCTTTCGATCTGTCTTCCATTTTGCACTTCGAATTGGACTTTAACCGTCGGCCTCTAGATGAGACCGTCTCAAAAAAGATACTGTACTCATCCGCACCTTTCACGCGCCCACATAGTGTGTGAATCAGAGTTGCGAATTTTAATATATTTATTACTCTAGATATTAAGTAAAGTTAAGTAATATAGAGAACTTATTCTACACGATTAATATTAGTATTTTTATCGACCTATCCTTCCTTAAAAACAAACGTAACTAAACCGTACGTTAACTAACCGCTTCCGCGTACCCCCTAATGGTTCTATGAGTCGAGTCTAATGTATTTTCTCTCTATTATTGTGTTGCGCCCGCTAACCGACTAAAAACTAACGCCCCGTCCCTACCCGCGTCCGCCCGAGCAGCTACAAGCCGACCGTGATGTACGACCCCGCCAAGTCGGAGACCTTCCGAGCGCTGCAGGAGGACGGCCTCAGCGACACCGTGCAGGAGGTGCCTACACCTGTACAACCGAAGGTCTTCACCGCGCCACCAGCTAAGGTATACTTTTCTCAATATCTTTACACCTATAAAACATACATATGTGTTAATGCTTAAATACATGTTTTACGGTTTAGAGTACTCTTTACCTCGCCTTTTCCGACAACGGACTCTCCGTTCTCAATCAACCGACACTTTCATTTACTTTTTCCTAATATTTTTTTTTTCGTGCATCTTTCATTCATATTTTAATATGTCCTAACCATCTTAGACCTTGTATTAACAAAAGCAGCATATTAACTTGAGTGAAATATATGTTTACTATTAACAGAAGCCAGCGCCGCCGCCGCCTCCGAAAGTGTCAAAGCAGCCCGGAACGAAACCGACGTCAGGGAAACAAACGACCTTCGTAAGTTTTTACTTTACAGAATTACGTGAAAAACTAGTTTATTGCGTATCCATACTAACAATATAAATGCGAAAGCGAGTTTGTTTGTTTGTCTCACTTCTACGTGACAACGGAGCATTAAATTAAGGTAACCTTTGGCAACTTCTTTAGCCCCCGGAACCCGGAAAGTTTAAGAGTTCCCGCAGGAATAACTGAATTCCACAATAGTAAGGTAGTTTGTACTATAGCAAACTTTCTTGCTATAATCAAGGAGTTGCTGTAGGAATTCCAAGCCGATAACCGATTTTTTCGCGGAGCCGCGGGATAAGCTAATAAAGCCATATATTTACTTTAAAAGGTTTACACTCTAATATAAACAGTACATAATTTCTAGTAAAGCTAATAGAAGATTGGTCGATTTAGGGCGCGTTTGTTTTGGGATAAATAATCAATGTTTTCGTTTATTTTGTCACCTTTTAGCGTTGGCGTTTAAAATATCAAAATTCTAGTATCATCTTTAACAAACTGTCGAGCGTTCGTTTACGATTTTTTTTTTTTTTGTCACTTATACCACCGAAAAATAAAACTTTGGACCATGTCTAGAAGTGGGGTTTTAGCGTAAATAAAGAGTGTGTGTAAGTTAAACGATCGTTTTGCACACATTGCACAACCAATAATTTTGTCAGCAACATTTCAAAGCTAGGTGAATGGTGTCGGTGGTAAAACGAACGCACTCTTATTATAAATTTTATTTGACAAAATCCTTTAAAACTTAATATTTTTCTCAATTCATTACAGGTAAATGCACTACACGAGGAGCACATTCAACAGTCCAATTCCTTCAAGCGGCTCATGTACAACGTGCTTGGGGATACGGAGTTCTAGCATCGGCGCGAGCGCAACAGCCTCCACGCGTGACCGACCGCCATATTGAACGGTGGTCAATTTAATATGGTTACACTTCCCAGAATGTACCAAAAAAGTGCCATATTGATAACTGTTTAATGCGACTGATTTTAGGTTTGTGATGATTGAATCTTTAGACAACGACTTAACGAAACAAGACTAACAAAAATAATTTAAGGTTGCTATTTAACTTATAATGCTCCTAGCAGCGAAGAATGCTATTTTCTGTGGATATATTAAATTGTTATTCTAATACTCGAGTATTAGCGATATATAAATTATATTAAGTAGGGAAAGTAACGTTAATTACATAAGTGTTGGTTTTCTGTTTGTTCAGAAATCTTTATTTATTATACAAACATTATATGGGAAATGTTGAGTGTACAGTCTAGTCACATCGACCCGAGCTCTGGTCGGCCTTATACATTACTTACAAGTATGTAACGTTCAAAGTTAATTAAATATTTATTTTTATTTATTCATAGTTGCTTTTATTTATAGACCTATACACTAGCTAACTAAGCGAACTTTGTTTTTCTATATTTTTTTTCCCTTATATATGTATGTTACTGCTAAAGGCAGGTGTGAGCTACACTTGAAATTAGCCGGCTAAACTTAAGTTTATTTTCGAGGAAAGGATTATTTTGATGTCTTTCATCTACCTATGAACGTGACACAGGTGTAATTCGTTTACGCACTTCGCCCTTAGCCGTAACCTTTACATAATATGTATAATATGCTGGCTGCAGAAGATGTACGGGGAAAAATGGTCGGATTTCCTTGTTATGTAACAAAAATCTATACACAGTAAGTGACTAACGAAACGCGTATTTCAGCATAAGCAAGGACGTACAGAAAATTGTAAAGAAAAATAAGACCACAGCTTTTTACTAGTTCTAAATTTGGCAGAGACGTAGACACTGAAAAATAGCATCACCAGGTAAAGCAAATATAACATAAACATAGAACCATTAAATGGTCTGAAATATAGTTAGGGTTTTACAAGCTTATACTGTACCAAATGATTAATTTGAACAACGGTGGGATGCACATGTCGCAGAATAATCGAAAAATACGGATTATTGCGATATTCCTAGTACGTTTGCAAACGACCGGATGATTGGAAAAAAGGAATGAGTTTTGTAATATTTTGAGCCATTTTTAGGACTATTGCAAAGATCCGAGTTTATTTTAGGATTATCGCGAATAACTATAAATGTTCCGTAAATCGTGAGCGCTGATTGGCTGGTATGAACTTTATAAACTAACAGAAGTGCTTATTGGCTAATGACTACATTCCTGATTTATGATCGGCTTCTTTTGTAGATAAGAGGCTATCCTACCGAAATTAATTTTTTTGGCAAAGGTCCACATTCGCTGAGCAGATCCGAATAAAATTTAATAACTGTGTTGTTCTTCGCGATATGGTTCAGACCCTGAAAAATACAATTAATGAAGTTTTGGTCGATACAGAACAAAAACCGCTTAACTGACTCCTTTTGTAGCTTCGGATGTCGTTTCTGAAAAATGAATGTTTCTGGGCAACGAGCTTCCTATTTTTTGTCCATATTTTGAAATTAAACTACTTCTGATTGAATGTTGCCATCTAGGTACTGACCAGTTAGAAAGAAGATGTTTTCAATCGTAACTTATCCCACCCTATCAGTGCTCAAATTTTGATTCGTCCTAAATCAAACTCGTTTTTTTGCAATACAAATTTCGATTTTCGATTACAATCTTTCGAGCTATATTTAGGATCGTTGCAAAAAAATAAGTTTGATTTATTCAGTCTTATTTCCTAATCATCCGGTCGTTTGCAAACGTCCTAGGATTTTCGCAATGATTCGTTTTTTCCGATTATCCTACGACACATATATTTAGCTTGTCGTCATTAGGGCAAAACCGATTAATTGCATAAATCCTAATTACGACATAATACGTCATAGATTTAGATATACATTTAGTCTCCAAAAAGAAACAACATTCAATAATTTTTGCGAGATGATTCGAAAATTGAAATTCAGTTAAAATTGCCAAATCAAGTGTGGCCATTAAACGAGTCTAAGGCACAGAAAGCCTCGATAAAGATGCCTGCTTGAGCACTTAATCGCCCATCATGAGTTCTGCTTCACATTACCCGGGCAGATGAAAAGAAAATATTTGCCCCCGACATCAATTAAAAAGGTCTCTGTAAAGTAGGCGAATGAGTCTTGAACGATTTAGCATTGTTTAGCCTAAAAGGCTTACAAAATCAGTCCCAACGCCCGAAAGTGGCTGGCTTTCCGTAACGCTATCCGAAAGCAACTTTTCCATTTGAGAGATGGACCATCGGACAATTAGGTCTGAAACAAGATATGTAATTTAATATTTCAGATTTAATAATGTATCCTAGATGATATATATCCTATAAAATGATGTACCTACTAGTAAAACTGAATTAACAACACAACAAACTTTAGTTAATATTTATGATGTGGGTTTATATCTAGATTCTAACGTACCTATCAGTGATGAAATACGGTTTAAAGTGCTCGAAACAGCGTGGAAACCTCCACAAGATTATGATTTCAAGCAGGACATCGATCATAAAAACGAAACACAACAACCTGCATTTCGCCACGAGTGGCTCACAGCATACGCTTGGTTAGCCTATTCTGCTCTTTGCCGTACATGTGTATTATTTCCCGCACAAATTCATCGAGGCAGTACTCAGGGGCCATTTATCGTTCGGCTATGCAAAAAATATCGAAAATTTCATGAGTGTGCGAAATCTCAAGCAAATAGCCAGTGGCATCGTGAATCGGTTATATGTTCTAAAAATTTTCTGGAAATCATGCAAAGGTAAAAAAAATGACGTTTATGAACAGATTGATACTGAATATCGCAGGGAAATTTCAGAAAACAGAAAAAAACTTCAACCCATTATATCTTCGGTCTTATTTTGTGCTACGCATGATTTACCCCTTCGAGGAAAAACAGAAGATGGGTCCGTTTTCAAAGACTTACTACATTTCCGAGTTGAGGCAGGAGATACGGTTTTAAAAGACCACTTTGCGACTGGTTCGAAAAATGCCCTCTATGTATCCCATCAAGTACAAAACGAAATTATTGAAACCTGTGCTGATGTTCTTCGTGAAACCATTAATGATGAAGCAAAAGAAGCGGCATACTTTTCAATCTTGGCTGACGAGACAGCGGATATAAGCGGGACTGAACAGCTTTCAATGGGCATAAGAAACATCAAATTTGACCAAACGAAACACAGTTACGTAGTACTTGAAGAATTTTTGGGGTACAGACAACTTCAAAAATTAGATGCTGCATCGATTTCTGAAGTTATAATATCTTTTTTGACATCTATGGTTTAGATCTCCACAAAATGGTTGGGCAAGGGTATGATGGTTGCTCCACGATGGCTGGACATGTTGGTGGAGTTCAGAAAATAATTAATAATAAATAAGTATTTCCACTGTGCTAGTCACATATTAAATCTTGTTGTCAATGATTTAAATAATTTGAGTGAAATAAGAAATACTGCTGGAATGATTAAGGAAACTATAACTTTTTTTAGAGAGAGCATTTTACGGCGAAAAAAATTCCAAATATTGGGAATATTGCGAAACCAGATGGTCTGCAAAGTACAAAAGTATTCGAATTTTCGCTCAAAATTTCACCAAAATTGTAGAAGCATTACAAGACCTCTCAGAAGATCAAGCCACTAATTCTAAATTTTATTGTGGCATTGCATATTATTGCTACTTACTCGGCAAAGCTTGAGCCTGTCCGCAACCAGCTTCAACAAGTGGATTTTGACATTAATTCAGTGAATGACCACATTTGCAAACTCACTAAAATAATAGAAGGTCACAGACAAACCGCATCGTAGGAATTTACTGCTATATTTGGAGAAGCTAAACAATGTTGCGAAGACCTTAATATTGAGATTAAATGCCAACAAGTTACGAAACGACAGGCTCATCGATCCAACCACCCATCCGAAAACGTTCAAGAATTTCACAGAAGAGCTTTATCCCATCCCTTACCTTGATTCCATCATTTCTTCTTTAAAAGACAGATTTTCTGAAACACATAAAAAAACATTTTCTCTGTTACAACTACACCCAAAAATAATAACAGGCCGCAGTAAAGAAGAATTTCTTAGAGCTGCAAAAGACATTGAAAATTTGTATGGCGATCTTTTACCTAATTTTATTTCAGGAATCACGACTTGGTTTGAAATTGTAAGAGAGGTAGGGCACTGCAAGTATTCGCTCGAATAAGCTGCCCGAACAAATAAAGCGGGGCATAGCGAGTACTTGCTCGAATGAGCGGCCCGAACTGGGGAAGTACCTCCACCTTACAGAAAACCGCGGCCACAATAACACTAACATTGAGTAGTGTTGTGTTCCTGGCGGTGAGTAAGGTTGCCAGAGCTCTCTCTTTGAGGATTCGCTGCGCGGACAGCGGAGGACCGACGGTGCTTGTTGCTGTCATTGCTCGGCGTAGACGCGGCGTGCTGGTTCGGCGGTCAGGGAGACCTGATGAAACGGCTGACCGCTGGCCGCCCGCAGGTTGAACGGGTTCCCGAACCCAGGGATCACTTAATCTCCGCCCTGGGAGGCTGATCCGCCAACCTGTGTAAAGTCTCTGAAGTAGTAGTCGTGCCGGAGAAGGAGACCGGAGTGGACCCGGCTACTACAACAGAGGGGGATCAGGGGCCCTTCCGCCCGCCGTGCCAGCAACCGCATCATCTGTGTTGAGCTTCGGCAGTCTTAGTACCGCAACTTTTTGTCTTCTAAGCTGTCTGTGCAGTGAATCCTCATCCGTAGTCTAAGTTACTTCAAACAAAATGGCCAGGAACAGAAAAAAGAAAAGAGTTTTGACAGCGGTTACTCCATCCACATATAATGTAGATTTTTGCAACATAAGGGGTATTCACGCAAATCTTAACGCAGTCCATCACCATCTCGAGACTGCGCAGCCAACCATTCTTTTTCTAACGGAGACGCAGATATCCTGCCCGGCCGACACATCATACCTTCGTTATCCCGGCTACAAACTCGAGCACAATTTTTTGAGTCGTGCCGGTGTATGTATGTTCGTCCGGGAGGATATCTGCTGTCGCCGACTTCATAGCCTTGAAGACAGGGACCTGTCGATATTGTGGGTGCGCGTAGATCATGGGGGCCACACTCGTATCTATGCGTGCCTATACAGGTCTCATAGCGGTGACACGGACGTAACTCGACTCTTCACGCACCTGAGTTTGACGACTGACAAAGTTCTAGAGCAATATCCTACAGCAGAAGTAGTTATTTTGGGAGACTTTAACGCCCACCATCGTGAGTGGCTCAGTTCTCGAACCAATAACTATGCAGGGATATCTGCTCATGAATTTGCTCTGACCTATGGATTCTCTCAGCTGGTACTTTCTCCAACGAGAATACCAGATATAGAGGACCATACAAGCTCCTTACTGGACCTTCTGCTGACTACACGTCCGGATGGATACTCCGTCTCAGTGGATGCGCCTCTTGGCTCCTCGGACCACTGTCTCATCCGGACTCGATTGTCATGCACACAACCCGATCCTTCTGGGCCAACTAATTGGCGTCGTGTGTGGCATTATAAGTCGGCAGACTGGGATGGATTGCGAGAATTTTATGCATCGTACCCGTGGAGGCAGATCTGCTATAGCTCAGAAGATCCTGACGTCTGCGCAGCCGCAGTCACTGAGACAATCCTCGCTGGTATGGAATGTTTCATTCCTAACCTGCGAGTAGCTGCCGGCGTCAAAAAACGACCGTGGTTTAATAGGCCTTGCAGAGAAGCTAAAATTCTTAAGCAAACTGCGTATGAGGCTTGGACCACGGCTCGTAATAATAAGGATCCGAATATTTCTGAGTTAAAACGCAAATTAAATGCTGCCTCGAGGTTCAGTAAGAAAGCAACTGCCAGAGCAAAATTCCAATTCATCGGCAAAATAGGTGGGCGACTTGCGAGCTATCCTTCTGGGAGTCGTGCTTTCTGGTCGCTTGCTAAAGCTGCCGAGGGGAACTTCTGCCAGTCGTCATTACCACCACTGCGAAAGACCGATGGTGACTTGGCCCACAGTGCAAAAGAGAAAGCCGATCTATTGGGCAGTCTCTTTGCCTCTAACTCGAATGTGAACGACGAAGGCGCTGTACCACCTACTTTACCGTGGTGCGGTAAGACCATGCCGGAAATCACTATAACACAGCGCGAGGTCCGGCGGGCGTTGCTTTCCCTAGACGTTCATAAGTCGAGTGGGCCAGACGGCATACCAGCAGTGGTGCTTAAGCAGTGTGCTCCTGAGTTATGTCCTGTACTCACGCGCCTCTTCACGCTTTCCTACCACACTAGGCAATTTCCGTCTTCATGAAAGACTGCAAATGTGCACCCGGTGCCCAAAAAGGGCGATAGATCAGATCCATCGAATTACAGGCCTATCGCTATAACCTCTCTCCTCTCCAAGGTGATGGAGCGTGTGATCAACACACAGCTTTTGAGATACCTAGAAAAACACGACCTGATCAGTGACCGTCAATATGGCTTTCGCCACGGTCGCTCAACTGGTGACCTTCTAGTGTATCTCACACACCGATGGGCACTAGCCATTGAGAGTCAGGGGGAGGCATTGGCATGTAGCCTAGACATAGCGAAGGCGTTCGATCGGGTCTGGCACCGGGGTCTTCTATCGAAGTTGCCTTCTTACGGAGTGCCCGAGGGTTTGTGCAAATGGGTGGCTAGCTTTTTGTCCGGCAGAAGCATACGAGCCGTAGTTGACGGTAGTTGCTCTGATAGCATGGACATTAATGCTGGTGTCCCGCAAGGCTCTGTGCTGTCTCCTACGCTGTTTCTACTGCACATCAATGATATGTTGGACATCAACAACATACATTGCTATGCAGATGACAGTACTGGAGACGCTTATTACACGGGCCGTGCAAGCATCCCACGTTCCGTTGTGGAGGAAAAGCGTGAAGAACTTGTGTCTCAAATCGAGATCGGTCTGTCCAAGGTCTCTGACTGGGGGCGGGAAAACTTGGTCCGATTCAACCCTTCAAAGACACAAGTCTGCGCGTTCACCGCTAAGAAAACCCCATTCACTGTGGTCCCACAATTCCAGAACACTCCCCATCTCCAGCGATGTTCAGTTCCGAGATCATTTGCTAGGCAAGGTAAAGCTGGCGTCCAAAAAACTTGGTGTACTCAACAGAGCGAAGCAGTACTTCACGTCGGGGCAAAGGTTGCTACTTTACAAGTCGCAAGTCCGGCCCCATATGGAGTACTGCTGCCATCTCTGGGCGGGTGCACCCGGATACCAGCTTGGCCCTTTTGACTCGGTTCAACGACGGGCTGTGAGAATTGTCGACGATCCCAAACTCACTTGCGGTATCGAACCCTTAAGTCTGAGGAGAGACTTTGCCTCCCTGTGTGTGTTCTACCGCTTGTACAATGGATTGTGTTCTGAGGAATTGTTCGAAATGATGCCCACGGCTACTTTCTACCATCGCACCGCTCGCCATCGACAGGGAATTCATTCTCACACTTTGGAACCAAAATGGTCGCGAACAGTGCGGTTTCAGAGAAACTTCCTCCCGCGAACCCTTGGGTTGTGGAATGAGCTCCCTGCCAAGGTTTTCTCTAAGGACTACAGTATGGGGTTCTTCAAAAAAGAAGTTATTAGATTTCTGAAGGGTCGGCAACGCGCGAGTGATGCCCCTGGTGTTGCAAGCGTCCATAGGCTACGGTGACCGCTTACCATCAGGCGGACCGTAGGCTTGTTTGCCACCTTAGTGGTATAAAAAAAAAAATGTGGAAATATCTACAGCCAGCGGCAAATGATATCAGAGGAGTGGATCGATATGAAAAACATCTTATAGACTACATCGACGAGGCAAGATTCCTTTCCTTCGGTAGCAGAAGCGATCAAGATTGGCCTTAGTCTACCCGTCACAACGTGCACAATAGAAAGATCTTTTAGCACACTGAGAAGAGTTAAAACTTGGAATAGGTCCATAACAGGTGACGAACGACTGTCTGGATTATGCTTGTTAAGTGTCCACCGAGGCAAGATAACTAAGGACAATAAAGATAACTTTATAGAAAACGTCATTAATAAGTTCGGTCAATAACCCCGCCGGCTGCAGTTGCTTTTTAAATGAGAATTGTGCAATTACTGCCTACTAATTATTGTGAATAAAAAAATGATTTCCAACAGACGGCTTTTTATTTCATTAATTCCTGTTGTTCCCGAGATTCCCGAGGGGTGCAAGTGCACCACCTGGCACATAGATTGAATGTATTCATAATAGGATTGTTTTATTTGTAGTTAAACTAGTTCACGGTAGTATTTAAATTGCTCCTTGTTTACTTTTTTGTCCTTCTGTTTAAATTTTTTGTGATTGTAAAGTTCGTTTTTAATGTTGTGTATAATTTTGCTGTAAACCAAGTCGGATACATAAAGATAGAGATAGATATAGATGCGCACACTACCTGTCTTATTCTTTTGCGTTTATCTGTATATCTATCAGTTGTTTTCTTATTTCTTTATTACCTACTAGCTGTCGCGGCTATTTCTTTTTTTTAAATAACTGGCGCGCCGCCTAAAGTGAAAGGGTTGTACTAATTCGAAAATCTTTCCCGGCGTGAGCACAACAATTTTTATTACAATCGGTTTAGTCTTGGTACGGGAGTCCGACTCACACTTAACCAGTTTTTTGTTTCTTAGAGCTCTGCCTCATCGGGATGCCATGGCGACGTCACCGGCGACGCAAGCATGGCTACCTCTGGCATTAAAAGGTCGCCAAACAGAGTAGCCATGGCTACTCTTCAGTCAATTTGACGACGTCGTAGGAATGGACGTAGAGGAGATTGCACTTCTTTATTATGTTCGCCGAAGAAAAATACAAAGAGAAAAGAAGAAAAAAAGCAAACTATGGGTTCATCCTTTTATATCGGATCGCAGCCGAAGGTTTTAAATAATGTCGGAATATTCATTCGGTGCACAATCCCATAAACACGGTCGATTTTTAAATTTCCACGATACAACTTTCGGTATCGTAACTCATTTTTTCAACGTTACACAAATATAACTGAGCGTCCAAAATGCGCATATATTTTAGTGGCGACGTAGCCAGGCTACCAGATCATCCAGTCGCCACGTAGGGAGCCGTAAATCGTGGCTACGCTTCCAAATAAGCCACGTTGCCAAAGCGTCGCCATGTGAGTGAGAGCCGATACATTTCTATATGAATTATTTGGATACGTAGCTGGTGACGTCGCCATGGCATCCCGGTGAGGCAGAGCTCTAAGAAACCTTCCCCGGCGAGTGCACAACAACAAATTTCATTACAAATGGTTTACCCTTAGTGCGCGAGACCGACCCTTTTTTTCTTAAATTTTTGCTCTAACAGTAACGAATAATTATCCAAATCTGTCTAGCCGTTCTTGAGTTTTTGTGAAACTAACAATCGTCAATAGATTTATATATATATTAAGATTTTCCATTATTTTTTGCGTCATAAGCGTATTATTTTGAAACTTTCAAATCTTAAAATCTATTTATCATCGCACCCAAATAAGTTTAACCCCAAAAAAGAACCGTCTATAGTTTACTTTCGCTATGTTTAACATCAACTGGCATTACTATCTCAATATACTGTTTCTGCAGACACAAATGTTCCTTCAAAAGACATTGTAAGGTTACATTTTTAATAAAACATCAGTAATACAATCTCAAAATATTTTTATTTATTACCTGGACTACCTAAAACGTTAACAACAAATTAAAATACAGTCTTACAATTTTCACGAATGATAAGTACAAGGTCGTAAAGGCGAAAAAATGACTTGAGCAAAACAAAATAAGTAACATGTAAGTATATTAAAATTTATTTACACAAAGGCATTGTGGCCGTATTTTAAAAAAATGCATGTTTTAAAACAATTTTATTTAACAGTTATTACAATAATAAAAATATGCGTAGTTAAAGAAAAGGCACTACGTTGGAATAAATAAAATGTGATATACACAAAATGATGCATCTAGCAATTGCGACCCGACAAAATTGTGATACGTACAATTAACTAAGTACACGGAAAACTTCCTCGTGTTGCAGAAACTTAAACATCAATGACTAACCACAAAATGCATATACCTACATATACACAAATACTATTAATAATAATAGTATAAACTCGACACATCTAGCAGTTCCAATTTTAATAAAATGGTTTAAAAACTTCTAGATAAATCGCAATTTTGAGTTCAAGTAAAACTACAACCGAATATGTCTAGTATATTTACAAATTGGTGTTTGCGAACCCACAAATAAAAAGGAATAGGATTGAAAACGTTTATACAATAATTGTCATAACTATCAATACAATAATTCACTTTTAATTCATTAGCACCAAATGTCCATAACTACTTAAATATAAATAAAATAAAAACAGGTAAAACTTTTGAAAACAAAAAGCCATGTGTCTACTTATTTTTTTAATTTCGCACATAAGGGATAAGCTTTCTCTTGATACACATTTATTGTCTTTGTACATTTCTATTTCATTTAAAACAGCTGTTGAAAATGCTGTAACCTTATTTTTTGTTACTTTTAAATGTTAAGAGAATAATTTGCGGCACCTCACAGCGTGTTTCATACCAACGAATTTCTCACTTATTTCTGACTTTAACTTATCAAACATTGCAAAATTTTGTAGAAACGGTCTCATGTCGTATATCTATGTGTGTTTGAAAATGTTTTTACTTACTTAAAATGTTAGTTAAGACCATAAATATAAAAAACTAAAATCCTCTATAACTTTTAACCTATACAATTTAATAGAAAACTGGCACACCGCAGACCTAGATATTTATTCTTAGAACATGTGTTCAACATTTCGTGGTGTTTAAAAATAAGGGAGTTATTCGTTTGTATGAAGCAATATCGTATTCTCTGAAACAGGTAAAATTAAACGGATCAAACGTTTAAGAGGCAGTACTTCGTAAAATTAAAAACAAGGATGACCCGATATTTAACTAGGCGGCCTAAAGTAGTGCAGCTACATCGCAAATCACTATTTTTTTTATTGAAATACATTTTATAAATTAATAGTTTATTACTAATAATTGTTATCAAAAAATGCGTTTCTTCAGGGTCTAAAGCACTATCACGGCTATGCTTTAGCAAAGTCGTAAACAAATAGCACTTTGGAGATTTCTTTGCCAAAACTTTAAAAAAAAATAGTAAACAGGGGTCTATCGAACAAAAGTTCATTAATCGTGTTTCCACGTTTTCAGGGTCTGAACCATACCCCGACGAACACAGACATTACATTTTAGTCGGATCTGCTCAGCGGATCCAAAAAAACATTTGTCAAAAAAAAGGGAATTTGGGTAGTATAGCCTCTAAAGAAAACATGCCATTAGCTACTACACCAGCTGCGCTAAATATACAGTTAAGATATGACTACCTAGACTAGACACTGAGACAAAAACACTCCAATAGTGGCAGGAAATAAAATCTTACAAATATTTCGTCTCAAGTGACATAACTGCTGCAGTAGCATTATTTATATGTCCTTATCAACGCTTCCAGGTCTTCTGTAATTACAGTAGTCTCACTGTTACTTTAGCTGTATATTGTAATAAGAAAAATAAATATAGTGTATGAAATTACTGTAATTATTATATATGTACGAGGGTCACTCAACAAGTACTTAGCCTCACCGTCCGATGGCGCTTCTATTACGAAACTGTTTTACCATCGTGCAGTACATTCTTTTAGTAGCCTACTGTCAAAGTTTCAGTCAATTCCCTTCATTCCTTTTTTGATAGCCTTTGGAAGCAAGTGTGTCGGTTATTCGATTCTTGTTTTTGGAAGGGAAAACGCGCAGCGAAATCAAAGATCGCTTGGGTGCTGTATACGGTGACTCTTCTCCTTCGATGGCAACCCTAAGAATAAGTTCAACGAGTTTGTTTGTGGCCGCACATCGGTTTTTGATGAGCCACGCCCAGGTCAAAAAAATCTACGATCTCGTGTTGGCAGACCGCCGATTGAAGGTTCGCGAAATAACTGAGGTTGTAGGCATCGCAGAAGGAATGGCGCATCATATTCTACACAAAGAACTGGTCATGAGGAAGCTGTCGGCGCGATGGGTGCCGCGTTTGCTCACACCGGACAACAAGCGAAAACCGTGAGAACACATCGGCGACGTGTTTGACGCTGACAGCGACGAAGGCTGTTTTGCAGACCTTGCGAAAACGTATTTTTTGGACGGATTGAAAAAGTTGAAGCATCTCTGGGCCAAGTGTATTGATCTAAAAGGAAATTATGTGGAAAAATAAATTGCCACTTTTACAAAATTTTCGTTTTTCTTTTGTAGGAAAGTATTTATTAAGTGACCCTCGTGTAGTGCAACAAACTTTTCTGAAAATGGTGTGAACTTACACGACACTAGCGATCATACACCGGGTCAGAAGTAATTAACATTTCTGTTTTCTTTTCTGGAAGGACTGGTCCTAACTAAAATTAGCGGTGAATAACGCTGACTGCCAACTATCTACAATGACATGGTATTTTGATTTGGTTTGATAAATGAACGGCTATTTGAAACGAGTTATGTCATTATATATATATACATATATATAGTGATGTATATAATTGCTATGTGATGTGCCGGTTAAATGATATGTCAAAATATCTTGCACAATATTCGTTAAAATTTCCTAATTTAGCCTCCAGAATGTTAGAATGTTTGCTGTAGGCATATAAATAATTTTAATACACTACGGTGAAACTGCTTAAAAAATCAATTTAATTACCTAATTAAAAATAACAAAAAAGGTTGCAAACAACATTGCAGCGAACAATCTTCAATCATTTAACCAAAATTTAAGTAGTAATGTTTATTCAGCGTTTTATAATTAATTTCCTATTATACCGTAAGCTTAAGTTTTACTTTGCCCGTATTATTAAAATTAAAACAAGCGGAGCGACTGAATACCTCTGAGCCTAAGGTAATGTGAGATCCCGTTGCAATACTAACTCACAACATGCATGTAAACTTTCGCAGTAGCTGGCACCCGTAGCCACATATAATTTGCGTATACGCGCCATAAAAAGATTGGAAATGATGCGCGAACTTTTAAATAATAGTCCAAAACACGAGTTAAAATTAAATAACAAGGCTTTATGTATTTGATATTTTTTGTAAGGCAAACTGGGCTTTCGGGCTTGTATGAAAGTTCCGCTACTACTTCTAGAGCATACTTATAGAGTGATGTTCAGGGTTTAAGAAGAAAAAAATCTACATTAATATTATTAAAAAGGTTAAGTTTGTAAGTTTGGATGTAGAAAGTAATCTCCGAAACTGCTAATCCGATTTAAAAAAATCTTTCACCAATATTTAGAATTAGTTTCAGAATGGATATAGGCTATATTTTGTTTTGCATATCGTTAGTTTTTAATTCCAAATATTAATATTTGTATGTCAAGTCGAAAGAAAATGCACTCTTTCTGAACCTTTCAATGAAGGAACGGCATGGTCTGATTTTGGTCCAGGGATACATGGAGGGGCAGAAAGAAAAATAGAATTATTTTTATCGTTTAAGACCGACCATTTTACGTGCCCTCCGAAACACGTAGGAGCTCAGAAAATTGCACCACTAAGCGGTCACCCATCCAACTACCACGCCCAACGTTCTTTAATTCAGAAGAAGGGTCTACAGATACTTCCTTAAACTTTTATTCAAAGTAGTTCAGACACTAAAGCTAGTATGGTTGCAGTGATTCTTACACATTAGTATATAATCTTGAATATCAACACAAATGCGTCCAGAAACTCAGACCCCAACGCACTGAGGGTGGGTTGCTTATCGCTTAGGAGGTCGCCAGTTAACTACGATGTAATAAACGTTCGAGATATTTCAATCGTTCGAAAACTAAGTAACGTTTACTGGTATGAGTTCAGCAGGCATAACGACCTATCGTTTGAATACTTTAAAGCTTAGAGTTTTATAAGATATCTTTCGATTAAAAATTAATCAAAAATCGTTATCTATTATAAGAAACGCCAGCTACTGTTTCCAAATATATTGAGATAACTAAGAAAAACGTTGAATGTAAAGATGTAAGTTTTGAATTTTCATAAAAGATTGAGCGCTACAATTAATTGTTTGTAAAATTTTACATACTGAAACATTATCAATATTTTTTATATTAAAAAAAAATAAGCCTCTCAGAGGCTTTAGTTACTATTCGTAAAATAATCATGTTTACTAACTACATAGAGAACAACATAAATGAAAAAATACTTATTTTGCAATGGTAATTTTACATCATTAGGATGAGAATTTAATCCCTTTATCCACAAATAATTCTTATAATTAGCTAAAATCTTCATATTTAATATGGAACAAAATTTCAAGAAACGAAATTTAGTATACAACCTATTGCACTAAAATAATATTTAGTAAAATTGTATGTTTCATTATAATAGATATCTAAAGAAACTGATCCTTAAAGAGAGCCTATCATGATAAATTAGTTATCTACAATGAGATTCAGGTGTGTGTTAATTTTTAACCTTAATTTACAACAACACATAGATGCAGTAAACATTTGTATACAATATTCTTTTTCAATTCCAAATTATATTGCTATATTTCACAGATTATTTCAATGTCTGTATTCAATAATAGTAAACGTAATTACTTGATTTTTAAGATATAGTCGTTTATGCACTGTAATCCCAAATTCACACGAGACGACAAGGTAACGCGACAAGTTTTCAAATGCGATATGAGGGATTTTACGTCAATGGGACTAGATTCGCGTTTGCCGTCGCCTCATGTGAACATGACCGAAGGAAATAATATAACACAAAGTGAAAATCATAGCCAGAAAGCTGCTAAACACGACCTAGGAAAGTATTGCATCAATCATGTCCCTGAGCCCTCTGAAATAAACCCCTGGCACATCTCATATACATGAAATCGGGCAATCATAGCAAATAAAAATACATACAGGTCGAAATCACTTATGGTAAAGGACGTATTGCAATTTGCCTGTAACCTTTTCTTATCTTGCCTTTTAAGACTCATAAAGTAGGAAAATCCATTCCCAAGACAAAAGCACTTAAACGCTTGATTGTTGTCAAAGAACTGTTTCAAAACCAAAGAATATAACGAACGCGGCATCGAGGAAGATGTTTATAATAATGCAGGACTTCCTCCGATGCAGTTTGTTTGTAGCTTAGCATTATTCTGGCTATAAACTTAGAGATCCGGACTATTTAGTATACATTAGTCACTAATTGCCAAAGTTTTTTGACGCGACCTACTTTAGGTACCCTATACCGTGGGCCGGGTGTAGCCAGATCTAAGTAGGTCAGCTGTCTCCCCCTAGAGTAACCCCAAAATGTTTGTTTTTATAAAAAATGCACAGAATGAGAGTTTATAATCGTATATAAATAGTACCTTTTTTAATGTAGGCTTATTAACATTATAGGTCAGTGGCAAATTGCAATGTTTGTATTACAAATATGTAAGAGTATAAAATTACCTATGTTTTGCTAGGTAACGAATTGCTAAAAACGATGCCTATCATCATGCCATATATTATTCGAGATCTACACCGATTTGTGTAACAGATCATTGTAACTATCTCTCTTTTTAACACGCTTATTTTTCTCCCTAACCTCATACGTCCCCACTGTTGGGGTAAGGTCTACACGCGGGCCCAGTACGGATTGTAGACTTCACATAAATCTGTTATTGACGTACGCCGGTTTCCTCACGATATTTTCCTTTACCGAAAGCCGGTGGAGTGAATAAAATCAATGTACTTTAGAAACGGAGAAAACAAACATTGGCATGTTAGGAGGAAATATCACGACCAAGCGAATGCAGAAAAAGGTATTTGAAAAAACATTTGCTGTCGCTCTAGGACCGTGTCTAAGATACGGATGTGCGATAGGGACAACTGCGCCTCGGGCTGTTATACGTAGTCGTAATCATCAAAATTGAGGTATCGTATTTCTAACTTTCCACTTCCAAATATCAACCGAATTTAATAAAAATGACGGCATCATAAAGACAATGAATTATGTCTTGTCTGTATGTTTTGTTTTCTTAAAAATTAGTGTTCATATTTGTATCGCACACGTCTAAATATGTCATAAAAAAGACGTTTGTTTTGGGATTTTTGCAGGACCCCAGTTTTTCATAGAAATGGTATATTAAAAAAAAGCAAAACATATAGACATAGTGATTCTGTATATCTTTTATACATAAAAAAAATAAATGCTCTTATGCCAAAAACCAGGGAGGAAACAGCGGAATACGATTGTATAGGGAAGAACAGCGAAATGTTTCTTTATTACTTACAGCCACGTAAAGCGACACAAATATGTGAAAGTTTTGAAACAGGGATTCAAACTGGCATGATTGCGGTATGACGTCAGGGCTACGTTCCGTTTTGCGCGCGCTGTAAGCAGTAACAGCTACATTGCCTTCTAATCAACGTGATCATATTCTGTCAAGAAACACATGACGTAAACATTAAAAAAACACGATAAAAATTTTAGATGAGAGCCAAATTTGTGTCGCTTACACAAATTTGTAAAAGTTTTGAATCAAGGATTCAAACTGGCATGATTGCGGTATGACGCCAGGGCTACGTTCCGTTTTGCGCTGTAATCATTAACATTGCGTTCAAATCAACGCTATGAAACTCTGTCATAAAACACATGATGTAGTTAGTGACAATATCTTTTTGTCGTCACTAGTTTTTACGGTCGACAATCGGGGCAGTGTAAACGCTAGCATTATTTTACAAGTAATCCAAATTGAAATTGTCTCCGAATACAATCTAAAATAGAAACCTCAATTGTATAATGCACTCTTATAATAGTGTAATTAGTAACCAATATCTTCTATGAGATAATTACTTGCCTGTTACTATACAGTATAGCTAGGAGATATCTTCTACTGGGTGTCAAACAGTCAACTTGACTGTTCCTAAACATGGTAATTAGTTTATCCAATGGTATTCCGATCGATGCTATTTGATATTGACTTCTATAAGATAATTACTCGAGTATTGCTGTTAGACAATGTCCTGTACAAGATAATTCCTCGAGTGTTGCTGTAAGACAATGTCCTGTATAAGATAATTACTCGAGTGTTGCTGTTAGACAATGTCCTGTACAAGATAATTACTTGAGTGTTGCTGTTAGACAATGTCCTGTACAAGATAATTCCTCGAGTGTTGCTGTAAGACAATGTCCTGTATAAGATAATTACTCGAGTGTTGCTGTTAGACAATGTCCTGTACAAGATAATTACTTGAGTGTTGCTGTTAGACAATGTCCTGTACAAGATAATTACTCGAGTGTTGCTGTTAGACAATGTCCTGTACAAGATAATTACTCGAGTGTTGCTGTTAGACAATGTCCTGTATAAGATGACTACTCGAGTGTTGCTGTTAGACAATGTCCTGTATAAGATGATCACTCGAGTGTTGCTGGTAGACAATGTCCTGTATAAGATGATAACTAGAGTGTTGCTGGTAGACAATGTCCTATATCAGATGATTACTCGAGTGTTGCTGTTAGACAATACCTTGTAATGGATTATTACTTAGGTGTAGCTAGTAGACAGTGTCATCTGGGTATAGCAGCAGCGTCTGTCGCGCTGCGAGGCGTGCTCAGGAGGGCGCGTGATGCGGCGGTAGTAGCGTCTCAGTACTGGCGCGGAGGTTCGGCAAAGAGCGAGCCGCCCGCGCCGCTCGACGCGCCTCCAGAGCGAGCATACTACGTATATCTGACTCTAAAGGGTCCACTGCTATGTGATACACTCCCGTGCAACCAGTCTCTTCTGATGACATCATCTGCAGCAAAAGCATGTTATAGGTACTTAATTATGGTATAAAGGTTTAATTTTAAAGAGTTTTAACAGTGTTAAGTGAAATCCTACACAAAAAAAAAAGAGATATAATTAATCAGTACCTATGCCCAGCCTATTATATTTTGTTATATTTTAATATATTTACTCGAAAATGTGATGAAAAACATTGTGTGTAACACGGGCGGTACGGAAATTACAAACTTGAGTCATTAAAGCCTTCGGCCTTCGACCTTAGGCTTCGAAATAGCCTCTCGTGGATTATTTTCTCCTCATCACCCTTAAAACACAATATAATATTAACATCCTATTCCTACTCATATTATAAATGTAAAAGTTGGTATGTCTGGATGGATGTTTGTTACTCAATCACGCTTTAACCACTGGACGGATTGGGATAAAACGTGGCATACATATAGGTTAGGTCCTGGAATAGCATATAGGCTACTTTTTATCACTAAAAATTCAAAAGTTCCTGTGGGAATAACTATAACAGAGTTAAACGAACTATTGCTGCACCTATAGCATGCTATAGCAATTCATTGGTATAACTAATTAATTATTTAATTGGAGTTAATCAAGGAGTTCCACGCCAATAACCGAATATAGGGCGGGCGGAGCCGCTGGCAAAGTCTAGTACTCTATAATATTTTCTATTATTCCTTTTGAAATATTCATAGTTTGGAGCATTAAATATTCTTTTTTTTAATATGAATCTGTCGTGGACATTGTTTAAGCGAAATGCAGTAGCAGCCTACAAACGGTGGCAATTGTTTTTGGTCAAGTTCAATCTGTTGTCTTAGTTACGTACCTCTAACCGGGGCTGCAACAATCGCGTGTCGGAAAACCGTCGCGTGTCATCGTGCGTGTCGGTGCGGGGCCGCAGGTCGCGGGGCGCCAAGGCGACCGCTTGCGCGGGGTCGGGGGCGGGGGACAGCCGACGGAGCGGATTCGGCCGGTAGCTCTCGAACCCGCCGCTCTCGTCCTCTTCGTGGAAGGCGGCAGGCGGTGCGCCCGGAGCTGGCTCGATGTTAGCTACCACCTTACATCGAAATATAATCATAGTTTAAGACCCGGTACCTTGGCTAGAAATTTCAGGATTCACCCGCCCACTTCATATGACAGTTTGAAACACAGCTATTTATTATCACGTGCACTTGACCGAGACAAAAGACCACAGCGCTTTTCAGTATAAGTGAACGTGAGCGTCAAATCGGTTTATAGGTATTTACTTGAAAACTAACTCTTTTTTCTAAATTTCAGTAGTAATAGCCATGGACTATCTAGTTAGCTAGTTATTAATATGAATTTTAATGTTAAATGTTAAACAATAGCGGTTAAAAACCAAAATAAAATAAAATTCAGAGGTCTTTTCCAGATTTTTTTCTATCGAGGCAAATGAATGCTATCGTGTTTTTGTTAGAACAAGATATTAGGTATATGTTATTCTATATAGGGTTAAATTACCTAAAATATTGAATTTTTCCTTTTAAAAAACTGTCACTTGCCGTTGGTCAGCCTCTTCACCAACAGATTATGTTTTAAGTTTTTACTTAATGGTACCAAATATAACAATATTATATGTATATCATTAGGTTGGGGCTGTGCACTGTCTAGACTTAAGACGAATCACGGACAGCAATGAATTTGTTACGATGACTAGGAAGCAAGCCATTTTTCTTTGTTATTGCTGCCTCTTTACCGAAGGTTCTTGTGCCTTATATTGACAACATATGTTGCTATTTCTAATCTGTGTAAATAATACGTAAGCTAATATTAATGCGTTTATAAAGGAACTATATAATTGCGATCGGTTACAAAACCTGTATATCAAATTTGCAATTAGACTGACTCCACTGTGAATATTGTTTTTATTGATATTAAATTTAAAAAAATATTTTTTTAGAAGTAAACATCTGCAAATTTAGAAATAGTAGATTATACAAGTGAAAAAAAAGGGAATTCAATTAGAGGCACTAAGTTGGATCCCCAGAGCAGCGAAGGATTCTAGAGTAGAATCCTGAGCGGAGCGAGGGTTACAAAGGACCGAGATGTTTTTTTTTCACTGTTTGTGAATGTGTTTGTTCCAAATTCAAAATGTTTTTATTCACTCAGTTAGGCAGCAACGTTACTGACTTTTTTAATAATTCAGTTTCTGTTCAGGCAGCTTTTCTGTGGAATTCTCTTCCGCATACGCTAAGGGATAGTTCATCGACTAAAATTTTTAAAAAACGCTCTAAAGAGCACTCTTTGAGGAACACTTCAATATAAAACTTACCATTTTTATTACCATTTTTATTATATTCAATTGACTGGCCGAGCATAAATTAGAAATTTAACGAAGACCCAGTTGAATACCTAAGTTTTAAAGTTAATTCATTGAGCAACTTTTTAAATACCTGTTTCCCCTACCAAAAACGAAAAACCGATAGAAAGCAATGTCCTTGGATAACAAATGACAACATTATGCAAAAAGAACTATTAAACAACTTACTTGAACTACTTATTAAACTACTATGTCAAATCCAAGCGCATAACACACACCTCACATCACTGATTATGTCAATAACCTATCATTTTGAAAGTTCATTAGATCAGGCACAACATATTTATTACACAAACATCTTACATTATAGTTTAAATAAAAACAAAACTATTTGGTTAATCGTAAATGAACACACCGGAAGAAATAGTTCCAAACACCGGTCTTATCTTGACCTAGTTAAAAACGACACTGGTAATTATTATAACTCCGATATCGAATTAGCAGATGACATCAATAACTTTTTTCTCTCAGCTGCACTTACGGTAAATGCACCGACGGCAAGCACAGAGCAAGCGAGAGAACTGTTATGCAATGCTACTTAACCCAGCAATGTCTCCATCTACCTAAAACCTTTTGGTGAAAGGGAAATTTTTAATTTAATGACTCATCCCATAGCGTGCAAAAATACTTCTACTAACTGTCAGCAAAAATACTAAAATTAACCATTCCGGCCATTTTAGGCCAGTTAACTAACATTTTTAACTTTTTAATCAAAAAAGGTCTATACCCAGAAATCTTAAAAAATGTAAAGGTAATACCTATTTCTAAAGGTAAGGGTTCCGTAGAAGAATTAAAAGGGTACAGACCCATTAGCATAATCCCATCGATTGCAAAACTTTTCGAGACAGGTTTGACACAAAGGATTTATAACTTTTTAGAAACATCACAGCTTCTCAGTGATAAACAGTACGCATACAGAAAAAACCGATCATGTGTAGGGGTCATACGTAAAAAATTCTTTAAAATTATGCAGTCCAAAGAGTCAGCAAATCACGTCGCAATTCTTCTATGCGACATGACACGGGCTATCGATTTATGTGATCACAACGTTCTTGTTGAAAAATTAAACCACATGGGTATAAGAGGTCCTGCGTTAAAACTGATGTCAATTTTTTAACAAATCGCCCACAAATTGTATCACTTCACAACGGACAAACACGATCCAGCAAAGGGAGCATAGATCTTGGGGTTCCTCAGGGATCTTTTTGTTCGACATAATCCTAATTTATTTCCTGACAATTCTACTGACAGACGATATAAAACAAGACAGAGCAAAAATCTAAAAATTGTACAATGCAGACTCACAAAAACAAGCAAAACCATGTACGCAATGGGCCCAAAAATTTATAACAAAATCCCTCAGGACATAAAAAATATCACATCTGACACAATCTTCTTTTCTGGATAAAAAAATGGCTTATTAAAAACGCATTTTATAACATAAAAGAATTTATTTAAATAACAATTAAAATGTAATAATGAAAACTTATAATAATGAAATATTTGTAACATTTGACATATAATTTTATTATGAATAAATGAGTATGAGTATAAGTATGAGTATTTATTTATGTATTTAAGTAATTATTTTATTTGCATTTGAATATATGTATGTAATTATATTGTTATTATTTTTCTTTTGTTATTAATAAGTATTCTGTAGATACAACTTTGTTGTACATGCCCTTGCCACCTTTTTTGTAAATTTATTTTTTCTCTGGGTTTACGGGAGAAATCTCTGGCAGTGATACGTACGCCCTTTGTACTGTATTTCTAGAATTATAATTTCTTGTAATGTTTTTTTTTTGTACAATAAAGGATTAAAATAAAATAAAATAAAAGTGAGTTTTTTTCACTGTTATGTTTTTATTTTCTCAGTGAGTAAAAAAGTTAGTTTTATTTTCTGTTATCGATGAATAAGATGACCTTTTTCGAGTGGCAATGGTAAAAAGTTCCCAATATGCTTATTTTAATCTAGCTATTGTTTTTAGACAAATAATAATTGTTATATTAGTAGATAATTTTACCTGCGTATGCGATCGAGTACCGCGATCTCGACGCTTGGCACCCACCGGCGCGGGCGACACGCTGCCGATGGGGACTTTCTCAGGCGCGTTCTGTATTAACAGTATCCTGAATAACAAAGATTAACATAACGTATACTTATAAGCCTCTTTCAAAACCTAAGTACTGTACTAAGAGTGCGAAAAACACTCTAATGTGCAGGCTATAAAAGGAATAAAGTTCGAGACACAAAATGAAGAATTTGAAAGCTCAATATTCGTTCGCGACTATGCTGCATTTCGTATACCATGGTGCGCGTGATAAGAGAGTTTTAATTCAATTGCAACCTACAGTGACCACATTAAAGTATATGAATATGTAATTCTTAATTGTAGGTATCATTAAAATATATTTAAATATTATTCAATTATATTTCATTTTCAGAAAACTAAATTACACAATGCTACAACAATGCGCCATGCTGTGTAAATTAATAAAGTAAATAAATATTTTTAGACATAACACACAGAACCACAGTCTGGTCACAAACTAAGCTAAACTTGTGCCATGGATACCAGATAGTGGATACAAATATACATATATATACATAGAAAACACCCTGTCTCAAGACAAACACAAATAATAAATGTGTGTCTAGTACGAGAATCGAACCCACGCCTCTCAATTCAGCCGTTGAGTCATTACCTACTGAGCCACGAAGCCGACAAAATAGAATAAAGTTGGATTTATTAAAACTCCCCGTGGCCTCAGCATGTATAAACGAACAGCTAGTTCACTTAGTTTTAATGGTAATGTCCCGAAGTGTCACATTCACTTCAATAGACAGACTCAAGGTATATTAAACCAATAACATTGACTTGACACATATTAAAACTTTGCTATTTATATAACCTTTCCATTAATTAACTTTGTTTTTGTCGATGGGCCAAATATTTTTAACTAAATTCTCGTTATTTGATCATGTTTCGATTTAGTATGCATTTGAGGTTCAAGTTGCAATTATATGATACTGACTGACAGAATAATTAAAATATCAGCGCACAGCCCAAACCAGGTCTGGGGACTTGAAATTTTGCAGAGGTTTCTATTGTAACGTAGGCGAGCGCTAGGAAATGATTTTGCAAAAGTCATCCCTTAAGCAGGTAAATTGGAAATTTATATGTTTTTTTTTTTAACATTTAGCTTTAAAAATACATTATTTTTGAAGTTCAATGCATAAAAATTAGTATATTATTCTGTAGGTTGTAAATTAAGATTAACTAACGTGTTTCACCGTTTTTTTAAAAATCATCCCCTAGAGGGAAAAATTGGGGTTGAAAATTTGTATGATAATTTTATTATCTTTGTGGATAAAACCATTTTTTGCAAAAATCCACGCGGACGAAGACTCAGGAAGAAGCTAGTGCTATATAAAAAAATTGTATCTGTATGTATGAACATCTGTTCGTAAACCTCAAATCTTAAAAGTAATTTTTTAGCAAATGTAAAAGAAAAAAATACTTTTATCTTATAACTAGTCTATACTAATATAATAAAAAGCTGAAGTCTGATGTTTAGGGTTCCGTACCGAAAGGATAATTAGCGGAACCCTATTACTAAGACTTCGCTGTCCGTCAGTCCGTCTGTCACCAGGCTGTACCTCATGAACCGTGACAATTGAAATTTTCACAGAAGATGTATTTCTGTTGCCGCTATAACAAATACTAAAAAACAAAATAAAATAAATATTTAAGGGGGCTCCTATACAACAAACGTGATTTTTTTGCTCGATTTTGCTCGATATTGATAACGGCAACAGGTAGACGCTTAAAATATTAACAGAATATTTAGTTATATAGTCACTTTAAAAGTAATAATTAAATTAAAATAAAACAAATATTTAGGGGGCTCTCATACAACAAACGTGATTTTTTTGCCGTTTTTATAGATAATGGTACGGAACCCTTCGTGCGCGAGTCCCACTTGGCCAATTTTTTTAAGTTTGAACGCGCTAATCTTCTGAAACTACCAGTCGAATTCAAAAAAAAAATCGCGCTTCAACCCTTAGGAGCCGTGCAGAAAGAAAATAAAATCAGAAAGAACCCTAAGCTAAAACTATTAATATTAGCGCGGGCAAAAATGACATCAAACAGGTAAGGATGGAAATTCATACAACGCTTTTATATATTATTGCACTAGCTTATAACTTTATTTCGGCGTATTTTTTTCATACAAACTGCGTTGCAATAAATATCTTTAACTACAAACACGTTCGCCACTCAAAACGGGGTAATTATAGTAGTCGCAACAAGCCCATGTCCATAAATGAGTGTTGAAACTAATCAGAATTAGATTGAGATAAGAACGAAACAAACTATTGTAAGATATGTGAGCTCATGGGCGTACTAGATCGGCCCTTAGAATAGAATAGAATTTCTTTATTTGGCAGAAATATGGTACAATAAGATCTTTTATACATTATCCAAGCATATTCCGCCAAAAACTTGGCACGCAAATTTTCACATAGAAATAATAATTAAAATTTATGAATAGAAAGTAAATTTCACACAAAAAATTATTAAAACAAATGTCTAAACTATGATCATAACAACTAATTTACATTTAACTCAATTAGGTACTATAAATTTACAAATGTCAATATCGTTCATGTCTCGAAAATTGAAAAAACCGTGTAGTGTATAAAAACTTTTATCTATGAGTATTCTCTTTAGTTCAAATTGCAACTTTTTTAATGTTAGCTCTCTGACATGTTTCGGAAGACTATTGTATATTTTGACACTCGTTACTGCACAGTTGTTTTGATAAAGTGATGTATTACAAGGAGGATATTGTAATTTGGTAGGATTTCGACGTATAAAGTTTCGAGCCCTGTTATCTTTTACCTTATTAAACAAATGAGAATGTTTTTATACAAAAAAACCTATCTCAAATATGTATAGAGATGTTACAGTCATTAAATTTAATTTTTTGAATAATTTTCTACAGGATTCGTAAGGACTAATGCCGGTGATTGCTCTGATACATTTCTTTTATGCCACAAATACTTTATTAATGTCTTTAGAATTACCCCAAAGTAAAATACCATACCTCAACACTGAGGCTACTTAACCATGATAAGCCGTAAGGGCTGCTTGTTCTCCGACTGTTTTCGGTAAACTTCTTATAGCAAATACAAACTTATTAAGTTTTTTACAAATTTCATTAATATGACTCTTCCAGTTACAGTGTTTATTCACAGTTAATCCTAAAAAAAAAATTTCATTTGCTTTCTCTGATATCTGTTCATTACCTTTTATTCTGAGACGTTTCTCAGCTCGGTTAGTTTTTTTATAATTTGAAAATTGTATATTTTAGATAAATTAACTTGTAAAAGTAGCTCATGTCATCAAATGCCCTTGTCATGTCAAAGAACAAGCCAGTTACTGCTCTCTTTATATCTATTTTTTTAGTTATTTCTCGTAACAACATAAAACTTGCATAACATAGGACCTGGTTTTTTGAAATCCATTCTGCTCTGTCCTAATAATATACATAGTTTTTTCAAAAAAATTTGAAAAAATCGAAATTAAGGTAATCGGTCTATAATTATTAAGGTCTTTTAGCATTTTTTCTTGTGAAGCGGTTTATCTATGGACTGTTTCAATATTTCTGGGAATTCTCCCTGACTAAAAGAAAGATTAATAAGAAAAGTTAGAACAGTAGCTAATTCTTATACACATAGTTTTAAAATGTGAGTTGAAACAGAGTCAAACCCAACCGATTTAGTTTCCTTTAAAGATAAGACGGTCTTTATAATGTCTTCTTCAGTGCAAGGTCTTAGAAACATGCTATGGACGTTGTTATGTATAGTTACTTCCAAGTTTTTTAGTCCTTTTCCCTGAATAAGTATCTGAATGGATAAAATTTTCATTAAAAATTGTAGCTAATTCTATGGGGTCTTGGAATGTGACACCGTTTTTTACAATTTGTTGAATATATTCATTTTCTGTAAATCTGTTATTTTGTTGCTTTATAATATTCTAAGTAGCCTTACGTTTATTTTTTGATTTCTATATATATTTGTTATTTATGTTTTTTTTAGAAATGTCAATACGCTTTCTTAAAATTTTGTCATATTTTTTTACATGCTGATTGACGGCTCCCTGATTTATTTTAATAATATAAAAATTTTAAGTGTCTTTTTGTTTAACAAGACTTTCTTATGCCTTAAGTCATCCATTGCAAAGGAGATTTATTTTTAACTTTTATTCTTTGAATGGGGAAACACAAATCATATGATAGACAAAATAGATCATGAAATGTATTAAATGCTGAATTTAAGTCATTCTTGTTGACTACATCTGACCAAGATAGACTGCATAAGTGATGTTTAAATTTTTGAACATTTTCATGACTATAGTTTCTAGAGTAGGTGTCAAAGTCAAAGTCAAAGTCAAAATGGTTTATTCAAATAAGGATTGTACAATCACTTTTGAATCGTCAAAGTTATAAAATATTATTTTTTGAACCCTCCCACCTTCCCGCCGGTTCACAATGTTATTGATTTCTACCGAGAAGAATCCGGCAAGAAACTCGATAGTTACTCTTTTAAAAACACTATCAATAATACAAATAAACTAAAAATACAATTAATGTTTTAAATAAAAAAAAATTAGCCGTACAATTTTATGTTATTTACATTTTAATTTGGTTTATCTATGCATCCTGTAATTGAGCATCATCAATCCCAAGGATTTTTATCATTTACATAGTCTGAAATATTGTAGTATGCCTTTTTACAAAGTACCTGCTTGATAAAAGCTTAAAATTTACTTATTGATAGATTTTGAATTTTATTGGGAACTTTGTTGTAAAAGTGTATACATTGCCCCATAAAAGAGTTACTTATTTTGTGTAGACGTGTATCATGCACCAACAGCTTATTTTTACTTCTAGTATTTACTTAGTGAACGTCACTTTTCTTGCTGAAACTATTGATATTTTTATGTACATATAAAAGATTTTCATATATGTACTGCGACACTAAAGTTAAAATTTTTACTTCCCTAAACCTATCCCTCAGAGATATCCTAGATCCTAATTTATAAATAGCACGAATTGCCCTTTTTTGTAACAAAAATATTGTATTTACATCAGCAGCGCTACCCCACAATGTCATTAAACTATGGAAATAGCAAAAATATACTATTTTTGCAGTGTCGACATCGGTCAATTGTCTTATTTTCTTGATCGCATACATAGCAGAGCTAAGTTTTTGACGTGACAACGTCTTATAAATTGGTTTGCCGGGTGACACTTCAAGAAACTGCGTTACGCTCCGCTCACGTTATGCGCTCACAATGAGAGCGAGTGAGAGGCACGCGCCCGCCTAAGAGCGAGAGAGACAGACATAAAATCATTGTCACGTAAAACTTTCGCCCGTATACCGACTTTACAGGCAACCATTTTTTTGGCTAGGTTATGAATATGAGGACCCCATTGAAGTTTGGAGTCCAGCGTTATGCCAAGAAAGACTGTTGAATTAACAAGTTCTAATTGCTCGCCATTAATATTAATACATGTCTGTCTCTGACTAACATTTGGTAATGTAAATTTAACACATTTGATTTTTTTTTCATTAAGTAACAAATTATTAGCGTTAAAATAATTTACAATTTTAGAAAGGGCATTATTTAATTCATTATAATATGTCTGTCGTCTCTTAACTTTAAAAAGCAAAGAGGTGTCATCAGCAAATAAGACAATGTCATGGTTTTTTACATCATATGGGAGATCATTAATGTAAATAAGAAATAGAAAAGGACCTAAAATTGAGCCCTGAGGGACACCCATAGTGACTGCTGATCCCGGAGATCTTTCACCGTTGACATCTATTTTCTGTACTCTCCTACTCATATAGGATGTCAAATGGTCGAGAGCTTTGCCTCTAATACCATAGTGATGTAGCTTCCTGATGAGATTTTCATGTTGAACACAGTCAAATGCCTTAGATAAATCACAAAACACTCCAAGGGCGTCATGCGAATCCTCCCAGGCGTTATATATATTTTTTAATAGTGCCACTCCTGCATCGGTTGTGGAACGGCCTTTCATAAAACCAAACTGTTTACTACTAAGTAGCTCATTAATACAGAAATGGCTTAACATTTGACAAAGTATGATTTTTTCAAAAACTTTACTGAGTATAGGTAGTATTGAAATAGGCCGAAAATTATTAGGATCTGTTGAACTACCTGATTTAAAAAGAGGTATAACTTTGCTAAGTTTCATCTCATCAGAAAACACACCACTATCAACACAACTATTAAAAATTATGGCTAAGGGTTGTGCTATAACATGAATTATAGAATTTATAGTTTTTACAGAAAGTCCCCAAAGGTCTGTGGTGTTTTTAATTTCTAATGTTTTAAATGTATTAATGATATCCGTAGGAATAATGTTTTTAAATACAAAGGAAACGTTACATTCAGGCACACTAGTTTTTAATAATTTTTCTGCTAAGATTGGACTTGAGTTTATTTGTTCAGTTGTTTTGAATGGAATATTCCTAAAAAACTGTTCAAAGGCAACTGCTACCTCAGAATTTGTTTTAAAACTAGCATCATCTACAATCAACTCAAAGTCCTGACAAGAATTCCTAGCTTTACCAGTTTCATTATTTATTATGTTCCATGTAGTTTTTATTTTATTTGTTGAATTTTTTACTTTATGTCTGAAGTGAATTGCTTTTGCAAGAAGACAGACCTTTTTAAAGGTTTTTGAGTATTTTTTTAAATATTCCCTAAATATTTGGCTATTATTATATGTTTTTTCTTTATATAATTCATACAGTTTACGCCTACTTTTATGAATACCTGGGGTAGCCCATTCACTAAAACTAAAGCGACTGGAAATAAGTTTTTTTTTTGCAGTAAATATTTTATTATAGTCTGTAGTATTAGTGTCAAGAACAGTATTGTACATATCATTTGGGTCGCCATTATAAAGCAAATCTGGAAGTTTATGCATTAAGTTAGATTTAAATGATTCAACCTATTTAGTTGTTATTGGTATAAATTTAATTTCCTTTTTAGTAATACTATTCTTTCTTTCTAAAACCACTAACTGTCCACAATGATCTGACTGTAGATTGCTTATAATTGATTTTTGAATTGGTTTTATGTCAGTAAATATATTGTCGATGCAAGTGGCACTGGATACAGCAATTATAGTTGGTTCACAAAACAAATTATTTAAATTAAAAGACTGAAATAAGGCAAGCAATCTGGTGCTTAATGAGCTATTTTCCAAGATGTTTATATTAAAGTCTCCACAAACAATGATTTGTTTATTGGAATTGCTGATTTTATTCAGCACTTCTTCCATAACTAATTCAAAATTATCATAAATTGCACAAGGCGGCTTGTATACACTCACAACAATGAGATGCTCAACTTCTATACAGGACAGCTCGGCAGTTCGCTCAACTGAGAGGCTCACAATGTCTTTACGTTCCTTAAACTTTAGCTGTTTATTAACTAAAATTAAAGAAACATGGATAGCATTTACTCGGCTGAACGAACTTCCCACCTGGTGATTAGTGAAATTGAACATAAACTGATGGCTACGTAGCCAGTGTTCAGTGATACATAAAATGTCAATCTTTTGGCAGTTTATGAACAATTCAATTTCTAGTTCTTTCTGAGACATTCCTTGTATATTCTGATGCACCAGGTTCAATGGAATATTATTTTTAGTATGACAAAGTTTATTTTTTTGTTTCTGTTTACATAAAACTTTAGTAGACATAGATTGTTTAATATAATCATTATTAATGTTGGAATTATATTATATGCCAAAGTGGTCCTTTGTTGTCTGAAAATTTAATTTAAATTATTACATCTCAAATTATTATACTGCTCAATAGAAGCAGGTTGTTTAGCTAAATGATTAGCTGAAATGTCAATTATTACACTATTATAATTGCACTGCTCAATAGAAGCAGGTTGTTTAGCCAAATACTTGGATGAAATGTCAATTACACTGCTCAATAAAATGATAGCGACAAGGCTAACACTCTGGTACAATGGTGTGTGAGATAATATTTATGTATTGTCCTTATATAATTATGTCTAAAAATACTGTTAGTATCTATCACATGAAAGTTATTGTTATTGCTAGACATAGTATGCAAAGCTAAATTTAACTCACATCTAAGGTTGTTTTCCTGCTGTGGCAAACCCTTACAATAGGGAAATGTAAACATTACAATTTTTTTTACTTTAAGTACGCTTATACTATTATAATATTCTCTTAATTCACTTTTATTTACATTACCCCTGTTACCGATAAATATTACTAATGTAGAGGATGGAGTGATTTTGTCAGACTTTATTAAACTTCTTATTATAATAACATAATTGGCATTTGGCATACAATTATTCAAAACCGGTTGTCCTACAGTTGAGCTGAGAAAGTGTCCAAAACCTTTTCCCATTTCATCGCAAAACATTACTATATTGTCATCAACATTACATTTTTGTGAAACACTAGTTGAGTGAGAACTGTTGTGAGCATATGATTGTTGCTCTGATTTCAAACTGACACACATTGATGACTGAGGTGTTGGTAAAGGATGCACAATCTGGCTGTGAATCGCTGAGGCGTTTACAATTACACATACTGTGATTGAGTTGTAATGACTTAAAACGCTCTGCATTATATTTACTCAATTCAATTAGCTCATGCCAGTGTGTGCTCCTCCATCTCTCTCAGAGACTCTTCATACTTGCAGGTCATCATCTGCAAGGATGTATGTAAATCTTTTATTTGTAAGTCGAGTAAATGTGTATCAGTTTTATGTTGTAGCCTACTGTTTTCTAATTGCAACTTACATACTTCCAGATGTTCCACTAACTGTATTTTTTTTTTGCAGTAATTTACATTTCTACTAAATATTTTTTGTTTTTTGATCATTTTTTTTTATAAATCTGTTGATTTTGATGTATTTTTTTATCTGGTTTATACTGCACTTAGCAAGCTTCACTGGTTTAGAAGAATTAATGGTATCATCACCTGTAAGATCTATAGTGGTGGTATTGCTAGTTGCAGCAGAAACAAGATTAGGGTCCTTACTACATAATTCGTCAAAAAGATTTTGGGTTCTAAGAGTTCTCTTTCGTTATCATCCCTTTCACTGTATAGCTGATCACACTTTTCCTTGGAAATCTTAAGTTCCTGCAAAGCCAGTTGAAGTTTGGATTCTTCCTGGCGAGCAGATGCCTTGCGAGTCATCATTTTAAGGCTGTTTGAGCGTAATAAATACAAAAGAGAGAGGTTAAAACTTACCAAGGAATAGCTTGACTACGTAACGAAAGAGATGGTTTGTTGACAATTTGCTTAGTAATTGGTTACTTTACCTTATAACTGTGTTCTTTTATGAATACAATACTGATAAATAATAGTAGAACTCACAATCACAACTAAATAATATACAAAATATGATTGAAAAATTTGAACTTTATAACGGATGGAACACTTGAAAAAAAATGTTATCTAGCACTTATTTATGTACATTTAAACCACTATTCTAAATATATTACTAGTTATTTGTAATGTTTTGCATGAATTTATATTAAAAAAGGTACAATTTACTGAAAAACAATTAAATAAAATTATGACAACTTTTGGTCAGCTGTTACTTCATGGGTTGCCACAGGAAAAAAAAAAAAAAGCAGTGTAAAAATAGGAGCCACTTTTTTGTTTTTATCTATTTTAAAATTTAGGGTCTGCCCCGTGTTATGATTCGAGAGATAGAGATCATGTATTTGACCCTTCAAGTCAAGCATGTCTTCATTCATAAGGATTACGTATCGTAAACTACATATTCGCCATGCAATTCTTTTTTGCTGGGGCTGATATTACTAGTTACAAGCAAGTAATTAGTAAATTGCAACTAGGTAATTACACACGGTAATTTATAATCAAAATTGCAAATAATAAATGATTTGCCGTTTGCAACAATATAACAGTTATATGAAAATAAGCTTGCTCCTTTTTAGGGTTCCGTACCCAAAGGGTTCAAACGGGACCCTATTACTAAGACTTCGCCTTCCGTCCGTCCGTCTGTCACCAGGCTGTATCTCATGAACCGTCACAGCTAGACAGTTGAAATTTTATAGAGCCGCTATAACAACAAATACTAAAACCCAGAATAAAATAAATTAAGGGGGCTCCCATAAAACAAACGTGATTTTTTTGCTCTTTTTTGCTCGATATTGATAACGGCAACAGGTAAACGCTTGAAATATTCACAGAATATTTAGAGATATATTCACTTTAAAAATAAATAATGAAATTAAAATAAAACAAATCTTTAGGCTCCCACACAAAAAACGATATTTTTTTGCCATTTTTATAGACAATGGTACAGAATCCTTCGCGGGCGAGTCCGACTCGCACTTGGTCACTTTGTTTTTCATAAAATTTTGTTAACAATTTAAAATATAATGAAACTACGGAGGCTAAAAAAGATCTAAACATATGTAGATTCCATTGTAATAAATATACGTTGGTTTAAATTTTATTTAAATGGGTCAAAATTTGACTGACAAAAAGTTAATTATACCTTTAAAGTTTTTATTTAAATACATTTAAATATACCTATATATCATATTTATTTTGGTATTTTTAAATGAGCCAGCTGACAGTTTTATGTGTATAAATTAACTTGACGATAGATAGATGAGACAGGCGACATTCATCGCCTTGGTTAGCAACGTTTAGTTAAGTCAAGGTTCAATAAAATTTTACAATTCGGAATTAAGGACAAGGACTAAATCCATTATCGCTAACACATATTATTGGTTTTGTTAACTGTAATTTCCTTCGAGAGTCTTTTCCCCTTCACTTACAAGTTCCATATACAACCTTCTATCTAAGCGGATAAAAAAAGGCTGTAAGACCGTAATTTAGTAATACGACGTTTATTTTTTAAATACCTGTTATGTGCGCGCCATCTATTGCAAAGATGAAGATACTGTCGACACTGGATGTACATAAAGACTGCGCCACCCGTAAATCCTACCGCTACTACCACCAGCTTTGTCCAAAACGGCCATGCTGTAATCAAACACAACTAGTTATAATATTTTGGCAAAAAAAAAACAATGATGCATTGATTATTATTTATACTTTAAAACATAAAATACCTAAATGATCATGCACAGTGCAGTCTTAGAGGAACTTCATTTCGCATACGATTAGGTTGTGGAATGAATACCTGTCAAGGATTTTCCTAGGGACTAAAGTATAATATTCTTGAAGCAGGTAGTGACTCGAATTTTAAAATGCGAGTTATGTCCCTAAAGTAACAAGGATACCTAAAGGCTACAGTGACAGCTTAGCATCAAATCTTGTCTTGGTCGAATGTTTATTTGCCACCTTATTATAAAAAAATACCCATATGCTACAAAAAAAAAAGACACCTATAGGTATGAGTATGTTACGTCCAGCAGATATTTAATCAACGTAAATAATTGTCAATAAACTTCGAAGACTGGGAGCGACGGATTTTTACGCACTTTTTACTCCGATCATATCAGTCCTACATACTTCCTACTAATATTATAAATGTAAAAATATGTCTCGATGGATGTTTGTTTTTTACTCAATAACGCTTCAACCACTGGACGGTTCGGGATGAAACTTGGCACACAGATTACTTCCTGGAAGAGGACATAGGCTACTCTTATCCCGAAAAATTCAAAAGATCCCGCGGAAATAACTATAAGCGAGCTTAAACGAACTATGCTATAGCAAACTCTATTTAATTAGTATAATTAAGGAGTTCCACGCCGATAACCGTGTTTAGGGCGGGCGGAGCTGCTGGAAAAATCTAGTAGTTAATATGTCTTATAACTTACAAACTAATTTCCTTCATGAACTTCATATTCAGCCTCTGTGGCTCAATGGTAATGACCTGCGTACTGAACCAGAGGCGTGGGTTCGAATTCCGCGCAGGACAAACATTTATATTTGTGTTTGGCTTTATTTATTTTATTTTTATTCGGTTTTAAAAATGATGTGCTCGTAAGTACATAAAACCCACATTCACAATTTACGCTAACAAACTAAAATAACACTGGATGTAAACATGGTTCGTACTAAAAAGTCCTACTATAAAATAAGATTGAGAGTTTGCATTTGATCACTAACTCCTAACTGGATTCCCCTGTGTGTAGGATATCAGAGGTCAATCAAGGTAAAAAAAAGTGTATAATATTTTAATTTTTTTTTTTTTGCAACTTGCTACTACTACAATTTAATGGCTAAAAAATAAATAATACAATACAACTTAACAAAAGAAAACATTTTCCCAGATAGTTAAAACTAATATTATGTAAACATAGTAAAATAAAATCATACACGAGTTACTTAGATAAAGAAGTGATTTCTGTAATAGCCACTGTGGTAAAAACAATACTAACCACATATCATTATGATAAGTACCTAAATAAAACTAAGCCTTTTAATCTTTATATTATTTTAAATGGTGTACTTACGTTGAATATTATCATTAACGACAAAAACAACCCGTGTGTACAGTATCTTAAGTTTAAGTGTTTTCTATGTTTAATATGTATGTATTTGCAAAAAAACGTAGATACATATATTTGTATCTATTGTCTGGTATTTATATTACAAGCTTTGCTTAGTTTGGCCCAGACGGCGCTGTGTAATTTGTCTAAATTATTATTATGTATTCATGGAACTTTTCCTTAAATTCTGGATTAGTGGATTAGTAGGTACATAAATCAAAACTAGTAATAGACAGCAGTAGTTTCTACATATTGATGGACAAGCTTAGAAAAATAAGACACACTCTGTCTTTTATCAGTCTCTGTACATGCAGCAACCACTGTCACCCCACTGGACGCAGTTCTAATGGATATAATAAGAAAACGATTTTATAGTGATTCTGCAAACTTTATTGGGATGAAACCTTAACTAACCAACCTTAATTTTCAGTTAAACTCGAAAGTGAAAACGTTAAGTAAAATAAATAACTTTCGTCGAAGTATAGGTAGGTACTAGCTCAATGACAAATAGTATTAAGTAACAAGGTTAATTCAGTAATGGTTTACCTCGAGAATATTAACATTTTAGCTCCCATTATGTCTGTGTCACACGCCCCGATCGTAAACTAAGTCATAATTATTGTACTGCGGCCTATTTAATTTTAAAGGTTAGGTTTTATTATCAAATTAAATACTTTGAACAGTTCTCTTAAGACAGCGAGTACGGTCTTAATTTATTACTAAATTACGTAACGATGAGCACGTAAATATGCTAAAATTTATTACACAATGTCACACACATTACAATGTTACACACTGTATTACCGTAGTTATTTATAGAAAAATCACGTCTTGAAACTTTACATTTTTTTAAGGAATTTACGATTTTAACATTTGTAATCATACTTTTTTATGTTTCGAGTGATTTTATACATTTTAAGAAAATCACGATACACCTACTTTAATAACAACGAAATACGCTTTTAATATTTGCAAAAGTGTAGTTTTAAGCATTTTTTGGCCCTAAATATTAATATATGTTACAGGAACACATTATAAAAACAATATAATAAATCACATTACGATTCCGTCTTAGTATTCCTACCACTAAGCTATCGAGGTACAATTGTGGCAGGTTTAAGTCCTGGCTTAAGCTTGAAACTTTTGACTGCATCCTAATCATATTATTTAATGGCTATTGTACATTCAGTACATTAAGCTAGCATCGCGTCAGTTTTTATGTAACTAAAAAGTTATTTTCATCAGCCAGTACCATCTGAAATGGATTATACAATGGACTAATGCAGTTAACTACAAATAAATGAATTTAGGTGACTACTCTATACACTATCCTATATACTGGAAGGCTGCAGTTATGTCGAACCTATCGAATGAGTATACTCATAGCGTTTAGTTACAGTTTTATTTCATTGTGGTTTTAGAATGATGCCACAGCTTACAAAATAGATATATTACAGTTGGATAAAAGTGAAGACGCACATGTAGGCCAAGGGACCCTACTTCTTATAAGGGATTGAAAAATTACGGTATACATACTTCATTTGAGGACAAGCAAACGTTTGCCATGAAAAAAATTATTGATGGTATAGCCACCGATGTGGCCTCTGCTACCAAAAGGGAATTGTTCACTTTATATAGGGGTTTTGGCTTGACGTGGAGAAATTCTGGGGCTGATTTTTTTTTATATTACCAGTCATATAGACCCTTTCAAATATCTTTATAGCAATAACTAGATTTCTCCAACGGCTCCGCCCGCCCTAACGTTGAACTCCTTAATTATACTAATGAAGTTTGCTATAGCAAGCTAGAGCTATATTTCGTTTAAGCTCGGTTATAGTTATTCCCGCGAGAACTTCTAAATTTTTGGGATAAAAAGCAGACTATGTCCTATTCCAGGACCTAACTTATATGTGTGCAAAGTTTTATCCCGATCCGTCCAGTGGTTGAAGCATGATTGAGTAACAAACATTCATCCAGATATACTTTTACATTCATAATATTAGTACAATTTAGAATAAAAGCCATTTATTTAGTATAAAAGTGTTTGACGATAGGTTATGAAAAATTTCAACGTAAGCTAAAAAGCTTGTAACGTAGTTATATTAATTGTAAAATGTGGATATTAGTATTATTTGCTAATTTTATTTTTGGCAATGATGTCATAAGGTACTCAAATACAATAAAAACAAATGTAAAAGGTATATTTATTTTTAATACCTAGGTATCTTTAATCTGATTCATACAACAGTATAATGTTACCTTAAAAGTGGGCAGGCAAAAAAATATTGTTTTGTTACCTTGCTCAGCTTAAAAACCATATACTTACTCATCAAATGAAATACGAATTCAGTCAATTGAAATCTGAAAAAATCCTTTTTCGAACCTCATTAGGTATTGAAATGTGACCATACGTATATTTGACATTGACAAAGCAAACAATAAATTGCGTTGCGATACAAAGGAAAAATCCCTATTCCATAAAGAACTAACATCGCACCATAATATCGATTATTTCAGCTGCATGTGGCAGCCCTAGAAGTATGACTATGAACTTACATATTAAAATATTAACTCGCTAATCCTGTTTTTTACCTAATATTATTGATACTACGAAACACTTTAAACTATTAATTTCTAAATAAAATTAATGATTCGTACTTTTTTCTAAGGAAATTATTGTCTACGCCAAGCTAGATCAGTACAATGCTCTTTGTATATTTGTAAAATTGATGTAGGTATTAGGACTTCATAAGTTCCTAGTAGTTGTGTGTTTGTAATTATTATGGTTACTTAAAAGGCATTTCGAGAATGACAGCATTTATTTTTTATCTGTCGATGTTATTTCTATACTAACTACCTATTATAAAATCGAACAGAAATAATAATATAGGCATTTGCATGAATAAAGAATCATAACCAAACAAAATATAACTTAAACACAAAGTAAGTAGGTGCAATTAAAGCCATCTTTTCCAGCCAACTATCTGGAATAGGACTTCATAAAGTAAAATTAGTAGGTATGTGCTCGTCAATTAAATAAATACATCATACCTAGGTACTAAAACAATATCTCTGCCTATTTATTGTTGTGTGTCAGTGTTATTGTAGTCTTAGAATTGAAGAAAATAACAAACAAAAATTTGGACTTGGAGTAAGTTAGTAACAAAAATGAACGGCGTCGACCTCCGAGGCACCACAGAGTGGATAAGAGGTAAGTGTGTCCCTTAAAACAGTATTAAATCTTGTACAAACATCTGTTAAACATTATTAATTTATTCATAGTAATGCCGCTGCATAACAATCTACATACTAACTGTATAATACAACTTAATATCGTCTATGTCACTGTACTAGATATTTACTTCGACATTTATCAAAACGCCACGGGGCCTGCGCGCGGACTTTAGGTAACTAATTTATTATTCATGTTATATAAAATACACTGAGAAATAGAGAGTTGCATCACGTAGCGGTGAGCCAATGTTGGTTTGCACGTCTGAATGTCACATACTCTATCAACACGATGCATATATATATATATATATATATAGTTTACGCCTTGCTTCAAGAACCGTGTTATTTCTATTACCAAGCGTCTATTCATTGGGCAAATAAAGGTGATTTGCGTAAATATGGAAGTCTTATTGCAAAACAGAGGATAGCAAAGCATTTTAAGAATTGCATATTATATATGTTACATTAGTTATTTCTGTCATTATTGCTTATTGGTTTGTATTAATATGCTAGTGTTTTGTTAAAAAATCTGCCAAGTGTGAATCGGACTCGCGCACGAAGGGTTGCGTACCATTATCTATAAAAATTAAATGTTTTTTTATTTTTATATTTGAGTTGATTGAATGAAAGGTAAATTGCGGATTACGATTTATGACGTTTTAAAAAAAAACTACTTACTAGATCTCGTTCAAAAAAATTTTCGGTGGAAGTTTGCGTGGTTACGTACATCATATGTGTTAAATAAAAAAATGTCTATGTCTATGTCTGTCTATGTCTATATATTTTTTTTAGTTTTATCATTTTCTTATGTTAGAAGTTACAGGGGGAGGGGGGGGACACATTTTACCACTTTGGAAGTGTCTCTCGCGGAAAATATTCAGTTTAGAAAAAAATTATATTAGAAACCTCAATATCATTTTTGAAGACCTATCCAAAGAAACAAAACACGTATGGGTTTGATGAAAAAAAAATTTGAGTTTCAGTTCTAAGTAGGTACGGGGAACACCCAAAATTTATTGTTTTTTTTTTTTTATTTTTGTGTAAAAATCTTAATGCGGTTCACAGAATACATCTACTTGCCAAGTTTCAACAGTATAGTTCTAATAGTTTCGGAAAAAAGTGGCTGTGACATACGGACGGACAGACAGACAGACAGACATGACGAATCCATAAGGGTTCCGTTTTTTTCCATTTGGCTACGGAACCCTAAAAATTGGCAGTGCTTTAAAACCACAAGTGACAGCTTTACGGGGAGGCGAAGAAGAATATGTTTGATCTGTAACAGAGATTTGCGTTCTGGCTGGATGATAAAAAATGTTACAGCATAAAAATATCTCACTTTAAAAAGCACCCTTAAAGACTAAATGTAAATGTATTTGTATCTGCTTTGTTGTGATGTAGTTGTGGAACCATGTTGTGTGTTAGTATGCGACGGTTCAGTCGCTCAACGTCAAATTAAATAGTTCACATACAATCGCTAAAACTAAAGCAAGTGCATAGAAAGTAAACATTCTAAGTACCGATGAGTCCGCGGTTAACTTCCTCGACAGCGCGTTCGATAAGAACGAACAGTGACCACATAACACAGAGCGCAGCCACGCAGTGGAATAGCACGGCACAGCATAGCCTTCGCCTTTCTACGCCAGACATCTCGAGCAACCGCCACTAAAACAGACACAAAATACTTCAATTTTTATCAGTGATAGAACGTCGAGATACCATGTAAAAGTCACAGGCTCGATTCCCGGTAAGGCCACTAATATTAGTCATTAAAGTTGTCTCGCCTCTGGTGCTCGGTACGGCGATAGGCTCATCACATATCACATTTTTGGGACGGAATATCATCTGTGAACGTTGCATTTATAATATCTCTCAGCACCTCTTTAATGACGTGATGTTATAAAATATATATATTACATTAGGTATATATCAATTATCATAAAAAATAAATCTACTCAGAGCTAAATCTTTTTAAAAATATTTATAAATAATCTTAGTCAGATGATTAATAAACAGGTCGAGTGACCTTTATCAACAACCTACCTACGTCATGAGAATTGCAATATTAGCATATTTACAAGTAATAGAAAATAAAGTAGGTATAAGCTGATTATAAACACAAATACTATCAGAAAGAAACGTTACAGCTAAATCTATTTAAAGTTATTCATAAACAATGTTAATTAGATGACTAATATACGGGGCGACTGACCTTTATCAGCCTTGCAATTCTGGTGTCGTCAGTTAATTAGAACTGCAATGTAAGCATATTTACAAATGGGTAAGATAATAAATAGGTGTATAAGCTGAATGTTTCCTTTGGTATAGAAACCATATACTATTGTACCGGCAGCCAGGGTAGGCAGTTTAAAACGGGCATAACGCTAATGCTGCTCGCCACGCATCTGGCTGCGGCGGGATTTATGTTGGTACTTCAAGTAAGGGTATAGTAAAGGCATCCAATCTCGGTATATAGAGCATCTCTTTTCTGGTGTAGTAGCGAATAAAACGGCAGAAGTTAATGAAGACCACAATAATTATGAACCGGGAGTTTTGTCACTCCAAGGACAATTGTAACACGCTGCCCACATTTACAAATATGAAATTTATACACTTTGAAAGGATAAACACAAAAATATTTTTAAAAAAAAAAACTTTATGAATCGGAAAGTTTTACGGAGAAGAATTTAACAGTAGCATTTAACGCCCTCAGGTCTATTTTACCCACTAATGTGAAAGCCGAAAGAGCTTTTTTCTGCTGCCAGCTATTCAGCATCACATATTCGTAGCAGCCTGTCAGTTGTAAATCCCCGATTCCGCCAATTCTAAGATTGCAAAAAACCTGCCAGAGTGGATGCCCTACATGTAGGTACCTAGTCAGAATCAGTGTCTGCACAGAATTGGCAACAATAAAATTTCTGTAAAAAAAACCTGTACTATGCGAGCAGTAGTACTACTAAGTAGTAGTAGTAGTCCAACGCCTATAAAATATAATAATTTTCTTACTATTAGTATACAGTTCTATCATAGGACATAATAAATTACAAACTGTGCCCTTGGTAGTAACCAATCGAACTACGCAATAGCAGCACGAGCAAAGAACGGCCAAAAATGACAAAAATATAACAAACATGTTTTATTTGAAGTGTTGTTTATGTAATATTGTCTAAGTAAGTACTGACCTCATTGAAGGGTTTTATTTTGGTGTGCATGATGAAGCTGAATTTACATAGTTCACAACATCTTGTCTCCGACGCCGTGAGCCATTGTTGCAGACAACTCTGATGAACATACTTTAAACTTCCTGCAAGATAAACAGCCTTATTAAAAAATGTGTAGTAGCTACATACACGTATACGTAGATACATCTCACACTCAATACCTTCTATTGAAAGGAAACCTCAGCTAGTATAGATTGATTTTGATTAAACATTTCGCGTTTCTACTAAATCTTGTAACCTTCGCTAGAGAATCTCTGGAATATAAATTTAAGGACTGGATGGGCCAGTCTCCGGAGTCGCAATATTGTGTTTAACATATAGTAATTATGACTCGAGCTGTATGTAGTCAAGAGGTATGCGCCGCATAGGAATTGACCCGCAGCGACACGCCGGGTAAAATTCGGCGTAGGCGTATTCTTCGTGCTATGAAAGAAATCATTACGTAAAGAATGCATAATGGCCTAAGCACATTCGACACTTTTAGTTTAACTCAGCCGCTGCATCGAGCTTCCGAAAAGCGGTCGGATCGGACGCCCGCATCGATCTTCTGAAAAGTAACTATTTTGACTGTCGTCGGTGCCAAACGTTTCGTAAGCTCTAAGGCCCTATAACAAGCCTTAATACGCATGCAAGCACGCATTTACTCTAAACCACAATCAGACTAATATATATCACTTTAATATAATAAAATAAGATATGTAGTTTCACATATTTTGACAAAAACGTGTTGCTAATACAGACGGAGCTGAACATGCCAAAGCCTGCCTGCCAAGCTGATCCGGGAATATATGTATACCAAACATATTCCAAACGTTAGCCTATGATCATATTCCGCTTTCAGATAATTGCAGACAGCTCTCATCTCAACACCATTTACAAGCTGTTCTCGCGTAATGACCTCGTTCAGGTAATCAGTTTGTAATGAGCTATCGTCTAAGTTTTTAGGTGGCTTTAGGCCTCCAGGACAAGCCAATTTTTTTATATGCTATAGTACCTACTAGTACTATAGTACTGCACCAAGTTACTACGAAGGAATGAGTAGTAGTTACTGCCGTTCGGGGACTACGAGAAAGCTTACGATTCGGTCAAGACTTGAATTTTTAATTATTTTTTTGTGTGCATTGATAATATTGTCAGTGGTGACTTGCAGTAAGTAAAAACTGGGTAGTAACATAAACGCACAGTTGCTCATCAGCATTAAAAAGAGATTTTCTTGGGGACTACGTGACTTAATCAGAAATGCGTAAATCCGTTACACAATTGAAGTGATCAAAGCTTAGAATTAGTAAGGTGAAGTGTTGATGGGCATTTCATTTTGGTTGTTTGTTGATGAACGATGGGGGAAAAATATTCTCGAGATTGCACTCTGGAAAACGTAGTGTGGGAAGGCCTTCGAATATGTTGACTGAGGACCTGGTGAACACTTGTTACACCACTATAATTACTCTCCTTTTGAAAAACCTAATACTGTAGTTCCTAGAGAAGACCTCGGGACCTTACCTCATTCCAATCTTTTTTATTTTTATTGGTTGAGTTCAATTGGATAGTCTTCCCGCTCCATTCAGAGACCTTGGACAGAGTAGTAATATTGCGATACCGATATATTAAGTTGCCCGCGTCTTTGTTCCATAATGAAACGAGGAATGTTTGCACGGCTCGTGTAATAAGCGTCACCGGTAATGTAATCTGCAAAGCAATGTACGTCGTTGATAGACAAAATAACATCGAAATGCAGTAAAAACATCGTAGGCACACAGTCTTGTACGTCCCAACCGCATTACTGTCCATCGGCTCAACTACGGCTCGTATATGTCTGCTAGATATAACCCTTGGGCAGCCTGTAAGATAGCAACTTCACTGTGTCTAGGCTACGTACCAATTTATTAGTTATAATAAGACGAGTACTTTGATAATTTAGAATTTTAATTACTTGTCTTTCAGAATTCCGTTAAATTTAATATCAAAAATTGCTTATTGTAATGGACGAGACATGTGCCACGCGCGAGTTTTTTAGCGATAAAAAACAAACCGCTGGACCGATTTTGCTGAGATCTAAGTCATGACGTGGCGTTTCGATTGCTATGGTCAAGACACAAACACACACCCGCACGCACGCACGCACGCACGCACTTTTTTAGTTTCTATTAGCGCGACAATTAACAGCTTTAAGCCTTAATGTGGCTCGACCATAAAAGCATTAGTGAACCCCGCACATCGTGTTCTTTCTATAAGACAAGAAAAAAGCGGCTTGTACCTATACCGGCAACTTAGACTAAGTATGGGGGTTTTTGTACAAGATATTATAGATGAAAACCATTGATATAAAGACATTAAAAACCTACTACCTAAGTACGAGAGTTGATCCAAAAGTAATGATAATCAATATGAAATAAGGAAATTTTAATTCAAATTTTTTTTTATTTCTTTACATAGTTTCCTAGCAAGTCAATACATTCCCTTTGAAAAAAAATCTTTTTCTTGACCCTCAAATTTATTGCTTTGGAGTCGTTCCTTGAGCTAAGGAAAGAGATAAAAGTCAATGGAAGCCATGTCTGGCACCGGGTGGGTGTTCGAGCAAGTCGAATCCCGTTTCTTGAATGGCAGCCATCGCAACGGCGGCTTTGTGAGCCGGTGCGTTGTCTGATGAAACAACACTCCAGCTCGCAGTTTGCCTCGTATTTTTTCCTTGATGGCCTCCCGCAATCTTCTTATTTAGTTTGCCAGTTTGCAAGATCCCGTAATAGTGGCTCCCTTTTCTAAGTATTTCACCATAATAATTCCTTCAGCGGAAAAAACGGACGCTATAACCTTTCCTGCCAAACTTGACACCTTGAATTTCTTCGGCGTTTCTGTTTGGTTTCCGGATCAAAATGGTGAATCCAGGTCGCGTATATGGTCACGAAACGAGACAAAAAAATCCTGATCCACTTAAAAATTTTCAAGATTCACCCTCGGAATGTCAACTCGTTTTTAGGGTTCCGTACCCAAAAGGTAAAAATCGGGACCCTATTATTAAGACTCCGCTGTCCATCCATCCGACTGTCATCAGGCTGTATCTCATGAATCGAGATAGTAAGATAGTTGAAATTTTTACAGAAGATGTATTTCTGATGACGCTATAATAACGAATACTAAAAAACAGAATAAAATTAATATTTAAGGAGGTTCCCATACAACAAACGTGATTTTTTTGCTCGTTTTCGCTCGATATTGATAACGGCAACAGGTGCGCTTGAAATATTCACAGAAAATTTAGTTATATTTACTTTAAAAATAAATAATTAAATTAAAATAAAACAAATATTTTAGGGATGTTTCCGTACAACAAACGTGATTTTTTTGCCTTTTTTATAGATAATGGTACGGAACCCTTCGTGCGCGATTCCGACTCGCACTTGGCCGATTTTTTCTTTTGCTAGTCGATTAACATTCTCGGCACCCAGCGCGCAGATACCTTTTTCATAAGTAGTTCGTTTGCAAAGATTCTTTGAATCTGCCAACACGACTTTTTTCACGTTGTCTGCAGTGAGGGACGTGGAGAGCGTCTCTTGCGATGTTCATCTTCTGTGGATGTTCTACCCAGCTTAAACTCCTTTGCTCAGTGAGCAACTGTGAAATATGGAGGAGCAGAGTCCCCCATGTTTCCACTAGGTCGCTGTGTATGTCTTTGGTAGACATTTTTTTCAAACATGTACTTACTTGATGACAGCTCTGATTTCGTTTTTCTTCATTTTGATGAATGTACCTCTCTTTTTTTGTTTTTTTCTCTGAACTGACTACTGCAGTTGGCTGATGCAGCGATTTCTGCTCCACCGAGCTTTTGGGGCAAGACTCTGAAGGATCCATCCAAAGGATCCCATATAGCACCCAACGCTCAAAGGCTCCCCGCGGGGGACCCTCGACTTGGGTTGTCGGTTTTGGGGTCGTCCCTTCGACCGGCGTGAGTCTCGAACCCGAAGGTGAGTCAGCGCCAGGAGGGGAGTTCCTCGTTACGCGGTTGCGAACCCAAGCAGCACCGTTCCCAAAAGTTCTGCGAAAACCGGCGCAGCATCTGAAAGCGATTCAGCCGAATCAGAGAGATATTATCGTTATAGGGATGCTCAGGCAGCGCGCCTAGGTGTGACCTATTAGCAAATGGCCAGGGTTAAGGACCAAGAACAAGTTAAGCAATTCCCTATATTGGAGGGGTGTTTTCCCGACAATGCGTAAGATGTGAGTTTTGGCGACCTTCACTGCTGCTTTAGTAAGCCCATTCCAATTTGGAGAAGCCAAGCTGCAATTCATGATCAATGAGAAACTCCTGAATCTCGTTCCAAAATATTATAAGAGCCGTGATAGTAAGTTGCTCCGTCAGAGCGAACCACACAGAGCAGCCGGTTCACACTAACCAATTCAAGACCAACGGGACCATGGACCAGGGATGCGGTGAATCGCCGCCGGGGCGTAATCACAAAAGTCATCGGCCCACGGACGGGGGTCATGATAACCCGTACCATGGCGGGTGCGGCGCAGAAACTAATCGGGGCGTAACAGAAGTGCGCCCGGAATAAGTGGCGTACTGTACACCCTAGGGTGCGAAGATCGTCAGTGGTCCCATCGGGCCTGGGGGCTCATAGCACGAGAGGGGGAGAGGGAGTGCAAGAAGGCTACGGAGAAGAAGCAGGAAGTCGCAAATTGTTTGCGTTTGCGCACAAAATTGTGCGATGGCGGCCAAAGCATTGGCGGCTAGTGCAGGCAGGAAAACACCTGTTCCTTGCCGCAACCAGATCTCGCTGTTGTGGCGTAAGGCGCATAAAAATGCCACATCGCGCGCAGAATCACTTTTGTTGAGGGGCCCACCGGAGGGTCCGGCGCGTCGGCCTCACTGGGCATTATATTGGCCCCTAGAACCGTTACTGAAGAGGGGAGGAGTCAAGAAGGGACGCGTTCGCCAACGAGGGGGGGTCCAGATCTGCACACGGCGGGCTGCATCCTGTAAGATTGCCACTGCATAAGCAATACTCGTCTGGCGTTCCCTGGGTTTGGCCTTTAAAAAAAATATCTCATGTACAGTTGTAGCACAAAAGAAAATAATACCATTCCTAACAATGCTTTATCCACCCACACTAGTATTTTATATGTGGAAAATTTTATGAATTTGTTTATTTTTCCTGTCGTAACTATTCAGTGTTTTTGTTAACCCAAAAAAAGTCATCTGTGTGCTTAATGTGTGTTTTTGCGTATTTGTAACTCGACTATCGCGTTCGCGTATTCATTAAAAGTCTTATGACAAAAAAATTTCTCGAAACGCGTCCGCTAGAGGCACTCCTTCATTTCTGTACATGTATTTCGTTGACGCGAACGCGCGAACTCAGAGATCAGTAAATAAAGTCATAGTCAATTTTTTTTTATTAAAATTAGGTTCTGAACACTTTTGAATTGTCAAAGTTATTTCTTTGCAATTCGACACTTTTAGTTTAACTCAGCCGCTGCATCGAGCTTCCGAAAAGCGGTCGGATCGGACGCCCGCATCGATCTTCTGAAAAGTAACTATTTTGACTGTCGTCGGTGCCAAACGTTTCGTAAGCTCTAAGGCCCTATAACAAGCCTTAATACGCATGCAAGCACGCATTTACTCTAAACCACAATCAGACTAATATATATCACTTTAATATAATAAAATAAGATATGTAGTTTCACATATTTTGACAAAAACGTGTTGCTAATACAGACGGAGCTGAACATGCCAAAGCCTGCCTGCCAAGCTGATCCGGGAATATATGTATACCAAACATATTCCAAACGTTAGCCTATGATCATATTCCGCTTTCAGATAATTGCAGACAGCTCTCATCTCAACACCATTTACAAGCTGTTCTCGCGTAATGACCTCGTTCAGGTAATCAGTTTGTAATGAGCTATCGTCTAAGTTTTTAGGTGGCTTTAGGCCTCCAGGACAAGTCAATTTTTTTATATGCTATAGTACCTACTAGTACTATAGTACTGCACCAAGTTACTACGAAGGAATGAGTAGTAGTTACTGCCGTTCGGGGACTACGAGAAAGCTTACGATTCGGTCAAGACTTGAATTTTTAATTATTTTTTTGTGTGCATTGATAATATTGTCAGTGGTGACTTGCAGTAAGTAAGAACTGGGTAGTAACATAAACGCACAGTTGCTCATCAGCATTAAAAAGAGATTTTCTTGGGGACTACGTGACTTAATCAGAAATGCGTAAATCCGTTACACAATTGAAGTGATCAAAGCTTAGAATTAGTAAGGTGAAGTGTTGATGGGCATTTCATTTTGGTTGTTTGTTGATGAACGATGGGGGAAAAATATTCTCGAGATTGCACTCTGGAAAACGTAGTGTGGGAAGGCCTTCGAATATGTTGACTGAGGACCTGGTGAACACTTGTAACACCACTTTAATTACTCTCCTTTTGAAAAACCTAATACTGTAGTTCCTAGAGAAGACCTCGGGACCTTACCTCATTCCAATCTTTTTTATTTTTATTGGTTGAGTTCAATTGGATAGTCTTCCCGCTCCATTCAGAGACCTTGGACAGAGTAGTAATATTGCGATACCGATATATTAAGTTGCCCGCGTCTTTGTTCCATAATGAAACGAGGAATGTTTGCACGGCTCGTGTAATAAGCGTCACCGGTAATGTAATCTGCAAAGCAATGTACGTCGTTGATAGACAAAATAACATCGAAATGCAGTAAAAACATCGTAGGCACACAGTCTTGTACGTCCCAACCGCATTACTGTCCATCGGCTCAACTACGGCTCGTATATGTCTGCTAGATATAACCCTTGGGCAGCCTGTAAGATAGCAACTTCACTGTGTCTAGGCTACGTACCAATTTATTAGTTATAATAAGACGAGTACTTTGATAATTTAGAATTTTAATTACTTGTCTTTCAGAATTCCGTTAAATTTAATATCAAAAATTGCTTATTGTAATGGACGAGACATGTGCCACGCGCGAGTTTTTTAGCGATAAAAAACAAACCGCTGGACCGATTTTGCTGAGATCTAAGTCATGACGTGGCGTTTCGATTGCTATGGTCAAGACACAAACACACACCCGCACGCACGCACGCACGCACGCACTTTTTTAGTTTCTATTAGCGCGACAATTAACAGCTTTAAGCCTTAATGTGGCTCGACCATAAAAGCATTAGTGAACCCCGCACATCGTGTTCTTTCTATAAGACAAGAAAAAAGCGGCTTGTACCTATACCGGCAACTTAGACTAAGTACGGGGGTTTTTGTACAAGATATTATAGATGAAAACCATTGATATAAAGACATTAAAAACCTACTACCTAAGTACGAGAGTTGATCCAAAAGTAATGATAATCAATATGAAATAAGGAAATTTTAATTCAAATTTTTTTTTATTTCTTTACATAGTTTCCTAGCAAGTCAATACATTCCCTTTGAAAAAAAATCTTTTTCTTGACCCTCAAATTTATTGCTTTGGAGTCGTTCCTTGAGCTAAGGAAAGAGATAAAAGTCAATGGAAGCCATGTCTGGCACCGGGTGGGTGTTCGAGCAAGTCGAATCCCGTTTCTTGAATGGCAGCCATCGCAACGGCGGCTTTGTGAGCCGGTGCGTTGTCTGATGAAACAACACTCCAGCTCGCAGTTTGCCTCGTATTTTTTCCTTGATGGCCTCCCGCAATCTTCTTATTTAGTTTGCCAGTTTGCAAGATCCCGTAATAGTGGCTCCCTTTTCCAAGTATTTCACCATAATAATTCCTTCAGCGGAAAAAACGGACGCTATAACCTTTCCTGCCAAACTTGACACCTTGAATTTCTTCGGCGTTTCTGTTTGGTTTCCGGATCAAAATGGTGAATCCAGGTCGCGTATATGGTCACGAAACGAGACAAAAAAATCCTGATCCACTTAAAAATTTTCAAGATTCACCCTCGGAATGTCAACTCGTTTTTAGGGTTCCGTACCCAAAAGGTAAAAATCGGGACCCTATTATTAAGACTCCGCTGTCCATCCATCCGACTGTCATCAGGCTGTATCTCATGAATCGAGATAGTAAGATAGTTGAAATTTTTACAGAAGATGTATTTCTGATGACGCTATAATAACGAATACTAAAAAACAGAATAAAATTAATATTTAAGGAGGTTCCCATACAAAAAACGTGATTTTTTTGCTCGTTTTCGCTCGATATTGATAACGGCAACAGGTGCGCTTGAAATATTCACAGAAAATTTAGTTATATTTACTTTAAAAATAAATAATTAAATTAAAATAAAACAAATATTTTAGGGATGTTTCCGTACAACAAACGTGATTTTTTTGCCTTTTTTATAGATAATGGTACGGAACCCTTCGTGCGCGATTCCGACTCGCACTTGGCCGATTTTTTCTTTTGCTAGTCGATTAACATTCTCGGCACCCAGCGCGCAGATACCTTTTTCATAAGTAGTTCGTTTGCAAAGATTCTTTGAATCTGCCAACACGACTTTTTTCACGTTGTCTGCAGTGAGGGACGTGGAGAGCGTCTCTTGCGATGTTCATCTTCTGTGGATGTTCTACCCAGCTTAAACTCCTTTGCTCAGTGAGCAACTGTGAAATATGGAGGAGCAGAGTCCCCCATGTTTCCACTAGGTCGCTGTGTATGTCTTTGGTAGACATTTTTTTCAAACATGTACTTACTTGATGACAGCTCTGATTTCGTTTTTCTTCATTTTGATGAATGTACCTCTCTTTTTTTGTTTTTTTCTCTGAACTGACTACTGCAGTTGGCTGATGCAGCGATTTCTGCTCCACCGAGCTTTTGGGGCAAGACTCTGAAGGATCCATCCAAAGGATCCCATATAGCACCCAACGCTCAAAGGCTCCCCGCGGGGGACCCTCGACTTGGGTTGTCGGTTTTGGGGTCGTCCCTTCGACCGGCGTGAGTCTCGAACCCGAAGGTGAGTCAGCGCCAGGAGGGGAGTTCCTCGTTACGCGGTTGCGAACCCAAGCAGCACCGTTCCCAAAAGTTCTGCGAAAACCGGCGCAGCATCTGAAAGCGATTCAGCCGAATCAGAGAGATATTATCGTTATAGGGATGCTCAGGCAGCGCGCCTAGGTGTGACCTATTAGCAAATGGCCAGGGTTAAGGACCTCCTACAAGGGTTATTGGCATTGGTGGAGGCTGGGCTCGAGAGTTCCTCAAGGCTTCAATGCAACAGAACAAGTTAAGCAATTCCCTATATTGGAGGGGTGTTTTCCCGACAATGCGTAAGATGTGAGTTTTGGCGACCTTCACTGCTGCTTTAGTAAGCCCATTCCAATTTGGAGAAGCCAAGCTGCAATTCATGATCAATGAGAAACTCCTGAATCTCGTTCCAAAATATTATAAGAGCCGTGATAGTAAGTTGCTCCGTCAGAGCGAACCACACAGAGCAGCCGGTTCACACTAACCAATTCAAGACCAACGGGACCATGGACCAGGGATGCGGTGAATCGCCGCCGGGGCGTAATCACAAAAGTCATCGGCCCACGGACGGGGGTCATGATAACCCGTACCATGGCGGGTGCGGCGCAGAAACTAATCGGGGCGTAACAGAAGTGCGCCCGGAATAAGTGGCGTACTGTACACCCTAGGGTGCGAAGATCGTCAGTGGTCCCATCGGGCCTGGGGGCTCATAGCACGAGAGGGGGAGAGGGAGTGCAAGAAGGCTACGGAGAAGAAGCAGGAAGTCGCAAATTGTTTGCGTTTGCGCACAAAATTGTGTGATGGCGGCCAAAGCATTGGCGGCTAGTGCAGGCAGGAAAACACCTGTTCCTTGCCGCAACCAGATCTCGCTGTTGTGGCGTAAGGCGCATAAAAATGCCACATCGCGCGCAGAATCACTTTTGTTGAGGGGCCCACCGGAGGGTCCGGCGCGTCGGCCTCACTGGGCATTATATTGGCCCCTAGAACCGTTACTGAAGAGGGGAGGAGTCAAGAAGGGACGCGTTCGCCAACGAGGGGGGGTCCAGATCTGCACACGGCGGGCTGCATCCTGTAAGATTGCCACTGCATAAGCAATACTCGTCTGGCGTTCCCTGGGTTTGGCCTTTAAAAAAAATATCTCATGTACAGTTGTAGCACAAAAGAAAATAATACCATTCCTAACAATGCTTTATCCACCCACACTAGTATTTTATATGTGGAAAATTTTATGAATTTGTTTATTTTTCCTGTCGTAACTATTCAGTGTTTTTGTTAACCCAAAAAAAGTCATCTGTGTGCTTAATGTGTGTTTTTGCGTATTTGTAACTCGACTATCGCGTTCGCGTATTCATTAAAAGTCTTATGACAAAAAAATTTCTCGAAACGCGTCCGCTAGAGGCACTCCTTCATTTCTGTACATGTATTTCGTTGACGCGAACGCGCGAACTCAGAGATCAGTAAATAAAGTCATAGTCAATTTTTTTTTATTAAAATTAGGTTCTGAACACTTTTGAATTGTCAAAGTTATTTCTTTGTAGAAGAATCCCAGCAGTCTATGCTATACACAGATATAACTTTTTTGGGTAAAAAAAAAAACACTGCTATATGCCAAATATCAAGGCGTTTTGGATACATATTCATGAAATAATTTTTTTATAGAGTTATTGTGGGTCATAAAGTGTGAAGATAATAATATATATAATAAGCTAACCCAAATAAAAAAAAACTAATTTTTTTTTGTAGCAGTTACAAAATCTTTATGGCACTAACAAACTGTATATCTCAAATGCGCACTCTGTATGGTGCCGTTTATCTTCATGTGGGTGAGAGGACCTAATATCTAAAAGTCAACAAAGGTTTAAAAAAAAAATCAAAAATTACATAGCATTGTATGAATAACTAAATGATGACACTAATCAAGCCCACAGGATTAGAAATACAAAAATAACAACATTATGAATGTGCAGATAGCGGCCTTTTTGCTATGAAGCAATCTCTACCAGGCAAACTTTAGGAATAGCAAACTAAATAGGAGTAGATAGGTGGTAATTATGGCTAAAAGTGGCCTAGTACACTTATAATTTGTAACCCTGATAGGTCACTGAATTTCACTATATAAATTTTTTTCATTTTATTCACAAATACAAAAATTTAATTTCCCTGGTGTGTCTCACTTCCAGCAACAGCAATCAAACAGTATTAAAATAATAGTAATTAAGAATCAAATAACATCCATCATCCATTTAAATCTCAAAAACTATGTGTACAAGCAATGTGCAGTATTAAGCAAACTAAAAGTTGCAAACCACATTTTAAAGAACTCGGTATTCTAACTCTTACATCACTATATATTTTTGAAATTTCTGTATTTGTAAAAACGAATCCGGATCTATTCAAGTCTGGTACAAATAATAGATTTCCAGGTAAATTAAAATTACCACAAGCTACAACTAGTTTTTTACAAAATAGTGTTGTTTATATGGCTCCAATGACCTATAATAAGCTGCCCAAAATTATTTGTGACACAAGTAATGTTAAAGAGTTTAAAAATAGATTGCAAAATTTCCTAGTAGACAAAACTTACTACACAATCAGAAAGTACTTGAATGATAAGTTGTAGAAAAATTGAATAATGTACTAATATATTTAAATAGTACTGTGTGTGAACATAATAATATATAATTAGTTAATTCATTATATAATTAGTTAATTCAGTATATTATAAATAGTATTTGTACACCTTCTGTGAGGTAGGATATGGTGATTCCTTATATGCTTAATGTTATCATCTTTTATGTACCTATATTCACAAACAAATGTTTTTGTATTAGTATCAATTACTACAGAATAAATATTTTAAATACTACAATAGTTATTTAATCAAAAAAAAATTTAATTATTTACTAAATTTCATTTCATCACATTTGGTGTATCCAGAGTTGCCAGATTGGGGTTTTTTTCCTGATTCTGGGAAAAAAATATATTTAGGGAAAGCTTGGGGAAACGAAAGGTTTAGGGAATAATATCAACTTTGGTTAATAGCTGAATGAAGTCAGTCGGAAATGGATTTAATTTTTTTTGATGAGGGCCTAAAAACTTGATTAGTAGTAAAACCCACGAACAAAACAAGTTCAGTCGACCATAAACTTAAATAAAAAAAAAACAAAAAACTGTACCGAAAATGTTTACTTTGCCGGAGACGAAGATGTCAAGTTATTAAGTTTGTTTCATCCTGAGTAACAGTTTAAAGTCAGTATGTACTTATTTGTTAGTTACACCTACTTTAGCCTAGGGGGTTTTTTTTTTGAAAAACAGTTAATATTGCAAAACATTGTGTTTTGAAGGAATATTGATTTTTCTCAAAATTTACTTTAGGGGAATTGCCAGTCTTCCAGAGTAATTACTTCTTATTATTTCAACCTACATGAAAACACACATTACATTACAGCAGGAACAAGCAGCATTACAAATGAAGAAAACAGTTACATGCCCTGGAAACTATGGTATAACTAATTTTGGTATATGATTCTATTGTAATGTTCAGTGGTGTAAAAATGTCAGGGCACTCTTTGTGTGCATGGGGGTCAAAAGGTTTATGAACAAAAAAGTTAAACAATATTGCCAACAACTTTCTAAGAGAATATACCTTCTAATTATAAGCCCAATAATCAATTTGGCCAAGAAAAAAAGGTTTTTATAGAAAAAAATTACAGCATGAAGGTCATTCAAAAAATAAGTTATTAGATTTCTGAAGGGTCGGCAACGCGCGAGTGATGCCCCTGGTGTTGCAAGCGTCCATAGGCTACGGTGACCGCTTACCATCAGGCGGACCGTAGGCTTGTTTGTCTCCTTAGTGGTATAAAAAAAAAAATTGAAATACGGAAATTATAGAAACTAACCAGTGTAAAAAAAAAACAAAATTTCCACGTAGCAAAGCTTAAGATGAAACTATGAAATACAAGAAAAGTTTACAGCATGCCAAGAATAAAACATGCACTTCTAAGCACGAAGAAGTTTCGACAAATGTACCACCCGAAGGTCACCCATCCAATGACTGCCCACGCCAGACATTTGTTAACTTTGCATATTGTTTATGATAAACAAATGTTGCTGGGCCTCCATAGAAACTGTGCATATGTTTATTTACTATCGTCATTTTAAGGCCACTGAAGCACATGATGTATAGTTTTGATTCTCTTTATAATCCATAGCTAGTATCCAGGCTATTTTCGATAGATGCCGCTGAAATATGTAAACTTTCAGGATCTTTAGCAAATTTAAAAAACCCCCCCTTATGACGTTCTTTGTTTTTGTTTATTTGTGTTATTATTTATTTTATATACATTATTGTATGATTTATATACTGTATTGTCACACACCTACAATACTATGTTTAACTTTATTATTTATTAAAGGTGTAAGAGATTGCTTTAAAGTGATAAGACAGCCATTCATTTTCTCTATTTGTAAATCTTTTTTTTTGTAAAATTATTATGTTGATGCCAGAAAGTATATTATTATTATTGAATAATAAATAAACCAGAAATGGATATGTGTAAAATACCCAATCCATGCAATTAATTCATTGAGTTCGGATCCTTCCATTGCATAAAAATCCTGGTCTTGTAGCGATATGACATTTTATGCCTTAACATTTTAGAAAGTACAAATATTTTACTACTCATCTCCTTAGGTAATATAAAAAAGATATGCATTAGTAAACAATCCTTAATAAACATACTACCTTTAGAAAAATAATGTAGTTCCTGAGAAGGGCGCGTTCAAACATACTTATTATAGTCAGTCGACAGTTTGGCTGTTTCAAAATGAACCAACGCCTACGATAGTTAAGCGATCAACAAGCGCAGGGAAATTTCAGATCGCTAATTTCTTCACTTCGACGGGGACTCCCATTTTTTTTATAAATTTTATCTCAAAATGTAGGTACCAACTTCTATCCGACTACTGAATGGTTAATTAATATATAATATAAACGTTGACAATGGGGGGGGGCGTATGGAGGAGGATGGTATTCCCGAAAAGAAGGGGCCTGGAACCATCCCCTTTTTCTAGGATTCTGTACTCAAAGGGCAAACCTACTAAGACTCTGCTGTCTGTCTGTCTGTCTGTCACCAGGCTATAACTCATGAACCGTAAAACATACAACAAACATGATTGTTTTGCTCAATAACGGCAACAGGTAGATGCTTGAAATATTCACAGAATATTAAGTTATATATTCACTTTAAAATAAATTATTAAATTAAAATAAAACAAATATTTGAGAGGGGGGATACTTTTTTTTTACGGAACCCTCGGTGCGCAAGTCCAATTTGCACTTGGCCAGTTTTTAATATAAATACCTGTGCCTTTGATATGAAAGGGCAGAGGGGCTGCACTCCCTCCGGCGACTCCGGGCTCTAAAATACACTCTAGGGGTAGGGCAGACCAAGACCACAGTATTTCGGCTTCGCTGAACTCCTGCCTTAACCTTTTAACCTAACTAGGCTATCATTGTGGTGCTCTAACAAGATTTCTGGGTAGAAATAAAAAAAATAATGTGCTTTATGTTTACTTGTCAATGCGTTTAATGCTGTAATTGTGTAAAAAAACGTGACTAAAAACTAGCATTGCATCACTTATAAAAAGCAAAGATTTCACTCTAGGAAAATACTTATATAATTTCAATATACATTTATTTTTGCCCTATTAGCAAAAAAAGCCATAGGGATTTCATACATTCAACTGATGTAGTCAGTCCAAAAAAAAAAAATTGTAATTTTGCAATTTATTATTAATTTTCATGATTTTATTTCTGACAAAACTACATAATTCCGGGCTCTAAAACTTCACACACTTAATATTGCAAACTAGATCTATTAGCCAAAAAATTAAGAACACCCAACTCGTTGAGAGATATTGTATATTTTATCCAGGTTCTTTACCCTCTAAAACCTTTTTCCTCAAAATTTTTGAGATTTTAACATTTTCATGACATTATACTGGGGATACTTCTACCCATTCATAAATCAAACCTACTAACCTGCACAATAGCAAGGAGCTAGCAAAGGGTTATGAATTTCACTTTCACAATGGCATATACGGCAAATATCTCCACTTGAATTACTGCAAGAAGTTCTGCTGCTACCCGAACCTGGCCGCATAATCTCTCTGACACAACCGCCGCCCCATTCCCAGCTCTCAATATCAGAAGAGTATTTCACATTAATTTGCTGGACTGGCATTGTACGTTTCCCATTAACTAATAAGCACCAATAAGCACTTTTAAATAGTATGCTCACATAATTATCTAACAATTTAAATCGGTCCAGTTCTTAGTCAGCAAATGCAACAAAGCTTAAACAAAACAAACACTGTATGAACTATCAGCCTTCTTCATTCATCTGATCTGTTTGCAAATTACACAGATTTCCTTATACCTATCTTAAAACGGGTCATTACTACATTATCAAATTATAACTTTATTTCAAACACAATTCTATTCACAAAATTCAACCAGAAAATGTAATAAAAAAAATTGTAGCAATTCCGATTCCACAGACCAGACGACACTTGTTTTATTTATTTTGCTTGTTTTTATCTCCTATTGTCTATGAAACATGTACATTTTTTTTAAATACTAAGGGTGCGTTCCAAATCGCAACGAGGAAGTTAAAATAGTGGTTTTGGTACGCCCGGGGTAGAGTAATTTTCCAACTGTCAAGTTGACTTCTTTACACTGCCATAGAAAAGGTTGAAATTCACTCCTGTCAGTGTAAAAATTAACTGTCAAATACTCGTTCCAGAACGGGTTGATTTTTCAACTTTAACGTGCGATTATTACTTGGCGTGATTTGGAACATAACCTAAAGTACACAGATTTACATATTAGTAGCAAGCTACTAAAGTATGGCTATGAACATGCTATTATGAACAATCAAACCTCCCATATATAATAGTAGGGTACATTCAGTATTAAGGGTGGTAAGGAGAAAATTAATAACGAGAGGCCATTTTTTTTTGCCTGACCTGCTTTGCCTTGAGGAAAGTAAAAAAAAAGTCTGTAGGAGTAATGGTCTTGTTTACAAGTGTGATAAAAAAAAATTAACCCTTCATTTGCGTTAAATTTAAAGTATGTAAGGCTTAGGGCTATTTTATATCTTTGAGATATAGACTCTTGATATTAAATATTATACATGTAAGTTTTATTTCTGTGAAGTCAAAACTGTTATTTGTTCTATCCTACCAACTACTGATTATGACTTCTTCCAAAAAAAAGGCACCGAGGGACTCTTTGGTTAAGTTCTCTTTCGAAATAAATATATTTGTTCATATCTTACAACAATCATTTAAATTTAAAAAATCTCAACAATTATTTAAATTAAAGTATGTAGTAGCGACATACTGCAACTAACCTAAGTTTTATAATTTATTTCAAATTCATGTAACTCATGTAAGTACTTCGGATAATTAGGTAACTTTGTATAAACGATATACCGTTGTGCCATATATAGTTGCGCACTACACTCCCATACATCCAAAACCTCAATGAAGGTCCTGGCCACCTACTTTTCGGTGGTGCAGTAAGTCCATACCGCACCGGAAATATCCTTAATGCAGTTATAGGTTTGGTGTAAGTTCTCTTCTTTATATATTTATTTTACAAAGCCTTAACACGCTTACACAAAAGCCAAAACGCATATTAAGTCAGGAGATAATAAACAATATTTATACATAATTAACTAAAATAACTACTGAGAAACCTATAACTAATATTAACAAAGTGGGACATATCGATACATGTCTTAATCCTTGTTTTGGGCACAAGACTAAATAACCAACAGACTGATAGCTTCAAACAACCGGCGCTAGCGAGAGCACTACTACAAGCACGGGTATGTGTGCGTGGCCTGTCACCGACACGGCGTGGGGGGCGAGGACTGGCGCCCGCTCGACTATAAACTGGTTTCAACTGGCTCAGTGAGGGCTTCGTGTGCGAGTGCGAGCGATTAAAATAATAGTTCTTTTAGTATTCGCTATCGATTAGTGCAAAGCCTTTTAGAAATGCCAAATACATGTACTGTGTGTATGAACAATTCTAATTAAAAAAAGGAAATTTCCTTTTTTAAATACCCAAAAAATCTTGACAGGTAAATATAATATAACCTATATTTTTTTATCCTAAGTTGGCTGAATAATTACAATAGGCAGGTTAATCTTAAAAAATGTAGGTACCAACAATAATAATGATACAGGTCAGAGTAACTAAAAGGGGACGTAGGGGAAAAAAAATTCTCACTGCCCCCTTTTGTACACCCCAACCATGATACATATAAACATGCATATATTAATGTATACACATAAATAAATAATTTATTTTATAAAAAATTATATTATTGGTACCTCCCTACTGAATACAAACAAAATCAGAGATCTGTGTTAGGGTTCCATAGCCAAATGGCAAAAAGGTCCCTTATAAATCCATCATGTCCGTCCGTATGTCCGTCCGTCATCCGTATGTCACAGCTTTTCAATTCCACTATCTTTGCATATGTATATTGTCATGAAATTTTTCAGGAAAGTCTTATGTGAACCGCCCCACAGATTTGTAATGAAATTAAGAAAAAAATATTTAGGGGTAGCTCCATACATTGAACTGCGGGACAATATTTTTCTTCACACACTTTATCGTGTCGGGTTTCATTGGATAATTTGAAAATGTATTAAGAGTTTTTTATAAATATTTCTCTAAGGTGCATACTACACGAGTTATTAGCCTTTAAAGTTTTAAATTCTACGTTCCCACTAGTAGGTACCTACACCTAATTAGTTCAACTAACTTGAACTAATCGAAGATCTTTTTTGTAGTAATTCAACTGTGTAGATTTTTGTTTCCCCACGTCTAGCTTTTGAACCCTTGTATTTAAAAACCTGAAAAAAATCACAGTGCTTAATTAAAACTTATTAATTAAAAATATATACGTACATACACACACACACTCAAACATCGCTCTAAAAATGATTACAAATGATTCTCCAGGTCTTGTAACGTGAAGAAAACATAAAATTATTGATTTCTATTTTCGGACCTATTATAACAACTTCTCAAAAGAAGTTAATAGGTACTTTCAACCAAAATTGATTAGAACAAGAAAAATACAGGTCAAGTGCAAGACGGGCACTAGTAATTGACTTGAATTATTTTTTACATTTGTACAAAGCAAGAACTTCTTGCCAGGTTTCTTGAGCCTATTGGAGCTAGAGATACATTTATTTGTAGTTTTTAGGGTTCCGTTCCGGATCTCAAAAGTAAGAAACGGAACCTATAAAAGATAAAAAAATCATGGTTTATTTAAAGTTTTTGAACTATTATTGTCTCCTAAGTTTTTTTTCTGTTAGTAAAGCCTGTTATTCTAATAATAATAATAATAATAATAATAATAGTAATAAGACTTATTTTAAACATTTTTATAATGTTTTTATATTTAAACAGCCAACAACTTACAAGCTTTCAATTATATTGTACCTAATTTTATAATTTAAATTTTTTATTTAAATTCGAAAAATGTAACATTTTTATTACGTCTAAATTCTACAAATATGATACACATGTTCTTAAACTAACTGATTTTACCTTTAAAACATAAAATCGTCTAAATACTTGGTGCATGATTTACGAATATTATACTGATGTTGATCGAACGACATTTCAATAAAATTTTATAATGAACTAGCATTATATATATAAAGATAAAAAAATCGATATCAGCTATCTATTAATTTAATTTACTAATTGTGTCAGTTGACAACCCTACCAGTTTAGGTATGATTCTTGAAACGTTGTTCTAAGCTATCGGTCTGTTGGTTATTTATTTATGTGTTTTGGGCGACCATCAGATTTAAAAGAGTGCATTCTTGGTATGTAGGCGTGAAACTAGCGTGAGCCGTGTAGATTTTCTTGCAAGTAGATAATGGCTGCGTACGCAGTACTCCACTGCAGCATGGAACGGCTAGAGAGCAGCCTTCCAGGTTGTACACCTTACCGTGCATAAGAAGGTTCTAATGCAATAATAATGCCAACTTACGCCTAAAATCTAGGGTATCGATACCTACCATCCCCGCCACAAATGGTGATGGGAATAGGTAGAGTTAGTACCCATAAAACTTCTTATATACGCATCTAGCGAATTCCCTTTTAACGTTGTAGATAAACCGATTGCCTAAGAATTAGGTTGAACAAATATATGAGAGGCTTTTCTAAACAGGAAATATAGTCCTTGACAATAAATGGTGGAATTCTGTCTGCACCAATTGCACTGTGCGATCCCTCTTAAGGTCAGCGCAAGAAACTGTATCTATGGCAACCTGCGAGGAACTTACACCTGGGCCTACTCTTTTTTCGATAGTCCAGGTGTCCAGTGTCGGTCTGTCCGGTAAAAATACTGATTAAAAGTAGGAGGCAAACGCATTTACGCCTGTGACTGTGTCATCATTGTGGTATTCGTTATGATTCTGTCTAGTTTTCCGGATGTCTTTAATGTAGTTCCAGAATCTTTTCGGGTTATCTGTTATGTTAAGTTTCGTTTTTCGGATATGGTTGGAATATGCAACACTTCTAATATCCTTAACGTGACTTCTATAGTATTTAAATATATATCGCTTCTATCATTCTTATATTTAAAAAAAATAAGTATTTAAGTTTTGTGTTGCGTATTATTTCGAAAGTTATGCTTTTTACTAGAAACGCAATCATCGATACATGTATATAATTTGCTATAAAATAATTCAACATTCATCCAACGTCACGTAGCGCCTCTTCAAGCCTCTTCACGTTGCGTAGCGTCTCGGTATGAGCCGACCCTTAGGCTTCTAAATGGCCTCTCTTAATACGGAATTTCTTCGATTTAAAGTTTTTACCATTTTGTAGTCCCATTTTTTTTAGTTTATGCTACAACTTAGAGTCAATGCACTAGATAACAAGTTATTCTTATTATTTAATTAACTTTAATTACAATGAAATGCAATACACGCTTTAAAAATTTGCCCTAGTGTTGTGTTGTGTTGAAATTCAAATTCAATATAATTTATTCAGTTTAGGCTACAATAATTGAGCACTTATGAATGTCACTACGCCATCGGTTCGTAAGTCTACAGTGCGGGAGACCTTGTACTGAGAAGAACCGGCAAGAAACTCAGCAAGGGCATTTCTTTTCTCCCTTTCTCTTACAGCGTCCAAATAAAATATTGGAAACTGCCCTCCCTATCATAAAAGGACACTTACCATTACAAACATAAAAAAACATGAAATACAAAGCACAAGCACAACATAAAAAAGTATCTAATATAAACAAAAGGCAGTTTATGTATACATCACTAAGAAATAATCAATGTCTTACAGTATTAATAAACAAAACAAAAAAGTAAGACTAAATACTAATAATACAAAGAAGTTTGCAAGAGCAGACCAGCCTCCACAGGCGGCACCCGTTCACGAGTATGACACATGAATCAGCCATTGCTTCGCTCAACCATGTTTTAGGGAACGTAACGACCCGACACACACGCCACCACCGCAGAGACACTTTGAGAGAGCATGACACACTCAAGCAACTCCAATAAAACTTCGATTGTACTAGTTACAATGTGTGTAGTTAAGGAACAAAATTTAAGAGAAGATTAGAAGGTTCGTAATGCTTTACAACCGAGAAGCAAATAAACTCACTAGTTAATCTTTTATACATCATATAAAAATACAATATAGCCTTACACTAGGTAATAACATAATAAACAATGTTTTAGTTAAAAAAAAAAAAATTTCAAATGCCCCAATACAAATCAATTAAGTTCTAATTTTTCCAAGCTTTTTTATCATTTATGTATTCATCAACTTTGTAATAGCTTTTTTCATTAAACTATCTTTGACATATATTTTAAATTTATTTGAGGGTAAATTAACCACATGTTCTGGAATTTTTTTGTAGAAGGTATACTTTGTATGGCGAAAGAGCTATGTACCTTCTGAAGACGACATTTTGGAACTACCAATTTATACTTATTCCTTGTATTAACACTGTGGAGGTCACTATTTTTAGCAAATAAGTGACAATTTTGGCGTACATACATTATACAAGCGAAGATATATTGGCAAGGAACAGTTAAAATATCAATTTCCCTAAATAGTTCCCTAAGAGAAATTCGAGATCCTAATTTATAAATTGATCGTACTGCTCTCTTTTGCAAAATAAAGACTGTATCAATATCAGCTGCCTTACCCCAAAGCAAAATGCCATAAGACATGACGGAATGAAAATAGCTAAAGTAGACCAAGCGAGCAGTGTCAAACATCTGTAAGCTGCCTAACTTTCCTAACTGCATAGACAGCTGAACTGAGTTTTATTGCAAGAACTGAAATGTGAGGGTTCCACTGCAGCCTATTGTCTAATGTAATACCTAGAAACACTGTTGAATCTAATAGTTCTATTTCTTCTCCGTTTAGGGATAATTTTGTACTTATGTTTCTGACATTTGGCATCATAAATTTTAAACACTTTCTTTTTTCGCATTAAGAAGTAAAATGGTAACAATGGTTACTTCTAGATTTTTTATTGCATTCAATGCAATAAATGAAAATCACTCATTCAGGTAATGCACTAGACAAAAGCAAGTTTTATAACATATATTTTTTTCAATCCTTTAGGTTCTATAGTTCAGCAACAAAATTTGCACAAAAACGGCATATTTACGTGGTTTAGCCTATACCGCAGTCTTACATTTACATTTTAGACATAATGTACATTATGCACTGAAGAGGGTGTATAATATAAATGAACATATATGTCGCACCCTTAGAACAATATACACCGTTAAATTTTAATTGTTTTAATGCCGTGGACAGGTGATCAGGCGCATGAAACACTATCGATTTGTAAAGATAAAAATAAAAAATAAAATAACATTTCTTTTAAAACTCGAATCAATTCTTGCTTGAGTGACAAAATTACGCGATTTCTATGGCGCCACCAGCTGCTGACCAAACCCATGTACAAAAAAGGCTTTCTATCTGCATCTCTCTTTATAATAAGCCTAGCCCCCTAGCCCGGCATAGGTTCGCATATTTTCGGGATAATTAAATCATTATAAATGTACGTATTGCCCTTTTAGTCCTACTACACTTCACCATGTTCCAACAGTTGTTCGTTCAACCTTCCACATGTAGAGAGGCAGTTCGTGAGTGTTTTGATGTTAACTCGAGTTGGCGCTCCATTGCTTCAGAAGCGATTTTGTATGGTCGCCACTACAGTATAGTCTAAAGGTGCGTACAGATTATTTGCAGCACAACATGCAATGCAGCACGAACGTATGTTCACCTCAAAAACGGCCATTTCCGGCAGTGTTCAGCGTGCACGCCATGGAACCGTTTCATTTTAAATTGAAGTAAATGACTATATTGGTATTTCAATTATTTAACCCACCTTAACAGTCAACTTTCCGGCCAAGCTTTCTCGAGTAAAGAGGTAGTTCCTCAGTATAAGATGATGACGTGTTGACACGCCATCGCTTGACTTATTATCTACTAGCATTTGCCCGCGGTTCCACCCGCCCAAAATTCGGTTATGGGTGTAGGATTTCAATGGCTACTCCTCAATTATAGAAAAAAAAAAGACTCACTTGACGTTTTGCAGTAGCCTATGTCAGACAAATATACAGACAGACAGAGTAGCTTTTGCAATTATCATATTAGTATGGACTACTTTTGTCAGATAGAGCAGGTAAGGGCACTGCAGTATGGACGACGTAAAGACGTGACGAAGCTTCCTAAATCCTGCCCAACCTAAATGGACCCTCCTATCGGCTCCCTTTTTGAAATTATTTTTACACAACGGCACTATAATATCATCGTCAGAAAATTGTTGCCGTGAAATTTATTCGCCGTTTACATTTACTTATGTCCTTTCCAGATACAAGACTTAAAGCTATCAGTGCGATTGTAAACAGTTTCGAGGACATGACATCCCTCGTTTCACTCCTTTTTGAAGCCAGATAGGTCATGTTTGACTGTTCTGTAGAACTGATGTTGTCGAATCACACAGACATCTCAAACACCACGACGTATTGAGTTATTTCCATTGGTTCAACTAGTATGTACAACTGGTTGTACGAACAAAGATTTTTTCCCCGTGGACCAACTAAATTGTCGAACATTAGAAAACCGAATTTTACAGGGCCCTTCGTACAACTGCATGGACAGTTCGACCATTGCCCCAAAATGATTATATAAAAGCTTTTAACCGACATTAAAAAAGAAGCTCTTTTTTAACCCACTTTTAAAAGGATGAAAGTTGTCGTAGTTAAATAAGTCAAGTGTGAGTCGAATTAGCGCACTGGGAGTTTAATACGAAATATAAATAACTCTTTAACCAAGTTCAATTGAAGACAAGGATTCAAAATCTTGAAGCTTTATTCCCAGTGATAGTTTTAAAAAGCTACCTATATCTCCAAAACTATTGATCGTATACTAGTAGTTTCTTTACAAAGTGATAGATTTCACCAAGATCTTCGTTGCGGATGACAGCTGTCAAGCTAGAAAGTGCTATATAATATGTCCGTAACTATTAGTTGTAGACTAGTAGTTTCTTTACAGAAGTGATAGATCTCATCAAGATCTTCGTTTAGGATGACAGCTGACAAACTACAAAGTGCTATATCTTTGTAATTATTGACTAGTAGTTTATTAAAAAAAGTGATAGATCTCATCAAGATCTTCGTTTCGAATGACAGCTGTAAAATTAGAAAGTACTATCTCTCCGTAACTATGGATCTTAGACATAGTACGTTCTAGTTTCACAGCCGTCATCCAAAACGAAGATCTTGCTGAGATCTATCACTTCTGTAAAGAACCTATGAGAAACTTTCTCATAGTCCACAGAGGCTTGACACATGGGCTGATCTTCTGTATAGTCTGCCTCTCTGTATGGTTGTGGTATGGTGCTGTAACCCAGCCTATTTAGGTGGTTGAAAATCGTTCTAGAAAGGTAAGAAGATTTTTAATCTATTCGTGATAATGACCCTCGAAGTAGCTTATAAACGTGGCCAGATCTGTCAATAATTTTCCAGCTGGGTGTTATTTCCCTCATTGAAAAATAGGATCAAAATGTCATGTATCAGAATCAAGAGCAGAAGTAGCTCCACGCCTCTGGAGTTTTACCATATGAATAATAAAGGAATAAAGTGCCTACAATGCCATTTTTGCCATATGAAAACAACATTTTGTACCAAGTCTGCCCCTCCCCTAGCCCAAAAGCTGGCTACGCCCTTCGTTTCCGTTATTCATTTTTGATTTATAAAGTTGCTAAGTTTGTCAATTAGGTTTAAGATTCAGTTTTTGTCGATCACAGATAGGGTTTTATCAGGCAAAGCTTAGAAAACTGCTTTCTTGAAGAGCAATTTAATCCTAAGGTTAAGTGACTTTAAAACTCTTTTTTTTTTAATTATAAAAAATATATAGTTGAGACAACAAGCCCTTTCTTGAGGATGTCACACGGTACAGTTTGCATGACTTTTGTTATTTTTTTTTTATTGGCCTCCAAATTAATAATTTATTTCCATTACACATTCGTATTTGTGTCACAGATATTCATATATTAACTAAATTTCAATTTAACCAGTCCCGTAGATTTAGAAAAAATGACTGTGACAGGTGGACAAATAAACGACTGATTCTATAAGGGTTTCGTTTTTTTGTTCGTATGTACGGCACCCTAAAATAGTTTTGGAGTAATCATTAGAAATTAAGGGGTTGCACAAAAGATCACTAAATAATTCAAATTTCTTTACGTAAGAAGTTAAAGCCACATCGCGTGCAGATTAACAACTTGGTGTTCGACACGTTTATTCCTTGTCGTCATTTCATTTCAGGCAACTTTTCGCCTGTCAAAATGGCGCTTTTGAATCTCATATTTATTTAGGTACTCTTAAAAGAGCGCAGTATTTGCGGAGACCTTTGTATTTTGATTGCAGGGACTTATTAACGACATTAATTAGAGAAAGTATCCCATACCAAAAAAGCAATAAAACTATGAAACTAAAATATTTTAACTATTCGGCTAAAGTAGTGGCCTTAAGAGAGACTCGAACATCAGTTCCATTAACAAAAGTAATAAAGTATATAAAGTAAGTAAGTATGTACTTTAACTGCAAATTTGTTTACAAATTTTTTTTACAGTACAGTACACTTATATTTATTTAATATCCACTTAAAAACAGCCAGTCTCTTGTTCCTGAGTCACTGATAAATGTTTTGGCTGAAAATCAGCGCCACTCTTTAGTGTGATATGTATGCTGAGCTGAAACCCATTCGGCGATACACCGCAACACTGAAATGCAGTAATAGCTAGCTAAGTTAGTTAGTATTAAGTTAGAATAGAGTTAAGTTTTTGTCAGTGTCGCTGTGAATCAACAAATAAAAGTTTTTATTAGTAACCAACTTAAAAGAGGAAGGAGATTCTCAATTCGGATGTTTGAATTTTTTTGTTGGCAGAACTCGGCCATTTATAGACGGATTTTCAAAATCCTTTATTTTTAAAAAGAGTATACTTCTGAGGTGGTCCCATAATAATGCTGTGAATTTAAAACCTTTTTTGGTCCAAAAAACAAATTGGTGTTAATTTGGAACTGATGAAACGCCTTTTAAGTTGATGATTGTATAAAATTTTGTTACGTATATCGATGTTTTAAGTGTACGAGAAAAAAAGCAATTCGTCACTCAAAAGTAAAAAATAAAAACTTTTGAACAAAAAAACAACAGGCTTCAAAAAGTTGTACTAAAAATGTAAAAATAATTACTTATTTCCAAAAATATGATCTGAATTACAGTTTAAAATCGTTGTCTATGTACCTAAAGTTTACACACTTTACTTTCATGACACCAACTTTAAATCCGACCAGATTTTTGGAAATAAGTAATTATTTTTACCTTTTTAGTACAACTTTTTGAATAATTAATAATAATTACTTATTTCCAAAAATATGATCTGAATTACAGTTTGAAATCGTTGTCTATGTACCTAAAGTTTACACACTTTACTTTCATGACACCAACTTTAAATCCGATCAGATTTTTGGAAATAAGTAATTATTTTTACCTTTTTAGTACAACTTTTTGAAGCCCGTTGTTTTTTTGTTCAAAAGTTTTTATTTTTTACTTTTGAGTGACGAATTGCTTTTTTCTCGTGAAAGTGAAAGATGCACTAATCTTTTTGAAGCCAGTTGTTTTTTTTTGTTTAAAATTTTTATTTTTATTAATAAATTTTTTAGTTAGCCAATTGGTTGTCCTGGGACCTTAGACGAGTTACAATCGAAAAATTGAGAGTGTTTACGAAATGATCGTGGTAATGTATCGAAAACGCTGTATCGTGGGTGTCGGATGGAAAACTCTACATTATTTATGCCAATTATCGAAAATCGCTTGTTTTTGTTTTTTGTTTGTACTATGGAATGTGGGGTTTCTTTTTTATTTAAGTCTAATATGATATCATTACTTTTATTTTCAATTAACTTACTCATCGTTGGTTTTAGAATTAAGAATATAGGTATTCATTGTATTGAATGTTGAAAATGTTCTTATGTTTTAAGTAGGTTTATCTAGTGTATCTTAAATATATTGATGTAAAAATATTAGGTACTTACATTTAGTATGAATCTGTTATATTTGAAGTAAGACTTATTCTTATAACACAGATTTTAAATAACACCATCATATTTATTTACAAAATGTTGCTTATGATGTGAAAACATAACAATAATTAACGATTCGGTATAGGTACCTGATAAGCATCTTTATTCAGGCAGGTATATTTCTTCATATAAAAGACAAATAGATACCTACCTATAATACAAATACTACATTCAAATACCTTATTAACATAATACTTAAAATCTTCAAAAACATAATAAATATCCACAATAGATTTCAAGCCGCGATTTGCAATCGCCAAGCTTATCCGCAGGGTCTTGTACGAATATCAAAAAGGAATCGCGTTTGTAAAATTGCAATATGACTACCTTATGTATAGACGACTTTCGTTTCGGCGCTCCACAGTGGCTTGGCGATGGTACCAATAGCATAGAAAAGCAACAAGTCTATGAATTTTTTTTCGATCGATAGCAAGTGACGTCACAAACTTTATGTCCATACATTTTGTTCAATGCTATTCTTTTTTTCGTGACGCTTAATTTGAGAAGTCTAAGCCCCCTGAACGTGCTTGGTCATTATAGGGCCTAAAGAGCATATGCCTCTCTTTGTATTAAGGCCATAGTCGACCGCGCTGTCCAAGTGCGGGTTGGCTGATGTTTTCAACCATCAGCTAGTGGCCACTTAACTGTCATATGAGAACAGCTAGGACAGGCGGTTTAACAAATTTTACTAACGTCACCCATTCAGGTACTGACCACCTCCGACATTGCTTATCTTCGCATATCGTTTCCGATACACGAATGTAACTAGGCTGCAACCTTCTTAACGATTATCAATCCCTTTAGGAATTTTGATTTTTTTGTTATTACCTTTGTTGCATTGAATACTCTTGTATGTTGATGAGTGTCCTGTACGAACTAAGCTGTTATATGCCCAACAGCAGCGGCACAAGCCTCTTTTATAGTTAGGCCATAGTTCACCATGCTTGCATTTTGGAATAGAATTTATCTGAAGACTTAATTCATAATGTAAAGATTTAACTTTGGTAGGTAATCAAATATACTCACTAGGTTTATTTAGATCTTTTGCAACAATACTCCACTTTTTATCACTCTTGAGACATTAATTTCTCCTCATATGATATTTAAAGTAGAATTAAGATTAACGATATCTAACAAGCAATGGCAACAAATCACACCACAAATTGGCGGGAGAAGACGGGAGCATGCGGGTGCGTGGAACGTTTGGTCTCGTCCCGCTGTGCCTTCCGCCGCTTGCGACCGATCAACCGTCCAAACTTTCGCGGGAACGGAATCAAACATTTTGGTCGCGATCAGGACACTGATTCACATCAAGTATGATTGATTTTGCTTTCCTACGAACAAAAGTCGCGCGGACAACGCCTTTCTCTACCTTACCTTACATAACTAGTTTTTGTTCGCATTTTTCCTAGTGCAGAATTATTGTTAAAAGGAACTTTTGTTAACCGTATTTACCGTAATAAACTCCTTAGTTAAATTAATTTCATCTATGCTTAAATCAAGTCATGAACGAAACCTGACATACCTAACAAAACATTAAGCTACGTGTTTTCTTCACTTGGCCGTCCGACTCCATTATCGACAATATATATCTTTAGGCCCACCGCAAATTGCAAGAAATGTCAGATACCAAAATTCTCGCGTGCGCCGGGCCGACCCCACACTGGTCCGGATTCGTCGTCCAGTTGTGTCTAACTGCGCTGCCACGACACACATCTCTGCCTTTCTACACAAGCACAACAGAATGGATGACGATTAACGACATCCATTTCCATCCACACATCAAATAACGATTGTTACTGGGACTATTATTTGCTATTCTAAAAATGATTATAAATGTGATTGTTTGTTTGTCACTCAATCACTTCGCAACGGAGCTTTCGATCCTACCTTTTAATCCGTACTAATATTACAAATGCGAAAGTAGCTCTATTTGTCTGTTACCTCTTTACACTTAAACCGCTGTACCGATTAGTATGAAATTAGGCATGGAAATAGTTTGAGTGTCGGGGATGAAACCTCAAGTGTGTTATTTTTTTCTGTAATGCAGGAGTTGCCGTTAAAATCTTACACCGATAACCGAATGTAGGGCGGGTGGAACCGCGAGCAAAAGCTAGTATAATAAATAAATATTTTTGGACGTTATATACAGTGCCTTCAGGTCCCAAAGGAAACAAAGCTTGTGTTGTGGATATCAAACAACGGATACAAATACATATAATAAAACACCCAGTCTCATGACGAAAAAAATATTGTCTTGAACGCGAATCGAACCCACGCCCCTCGATTCAGCAGTCGGGTCATTACCCACTGAGCAACGGAGCTCCCCAAAATATTATGAATGAAAAAGATTATTTGGTTGTTCGTGACTCAATCACGCCGTATCAGAGCATCCAATTAAGCTGAAAGTCACAAAGACAGTTGAAAAGACCAAGGAACGCGTTTGCATTTTGTCCTGATAATTCTCATTATTGTGATTCCAAATGCATGATTTTTTCCATTTGGACTATTAGGTCTTGTATTTCGCTTATCTTGCAACAAATACGTGTACAACATACGGTGACGTCCGTCAAACTGATAAAAAATTCTGACAGTCTATGGGATCTATTACAAAATGTATGGCAGACGCTCCTATCTAGAAATAATTCTCGCGTCCGGTAGAGGTGTGATCCGGCGCGCATCGGAAGCGAGCAGCCGACGCGAGAAATTTCTTACAGCCTGCGGGGTCTAACTAGTACGAAATGTATGCACAGAGTGCCTTTCGGTGCGCATTTGAATTTTGACGTGACAACGTCTTATAAATTGGTTTGCCGGGTGACACTTCAAGAAACTGCGTTACGCTCCGCTCACGTTATGCGCTCACAATGAGAGCGAGTGAGAGGCACGCGCCCGCCTAAGAGCGAGAGAGACAGACATAAAATCATTGTCACGTAAAACTTTCGCCCGTATACCGACTTTACAGGCAACCAGTTTTTTTATATCGGAAATTTCTCGTAATGTATGCCCGGCCTTATTGCTTAGGTTTCACTAGGAGTCCGAAAAAAGTGAAAATCAGAGGGTGGCAACACTGTTTCTTTACTCAAATAATTAATTTTGGTTTGGTGCGCATGCTTTTTTTTCGGTGCATGGGATTTACAAATATATTTCTTTAAAATGAGTGTCTCTACAGAAATTCAGGCTGAGATTATATCACTAGTTCATCAGTTTATTCAAAATATTGATAAATCTATAGCACATGAATTTTTAAAGAAAACTAAAGCGGTAAGTTGGTGTCCGACCACGTGCCTTGAATATAAACCTCATTGTACACGTGTTTTTAATTTTAACTTGTTTTACTCTTAATTTGATTATTAATTTATTGTAAGTATTGGATAGATTGAACGGAAATTACAAACTTAAGACTTGAAACTTCTGTAAATGTTTGCAGTATAAAATCTTGCTGGGGCTGTCAAATTTACTGTACCAGTCATAATGAATATCACAGTTGGGACTCGAGCAACGTTCGACATGTGTAATTTTTCAACGTTGGACATGTGTTATTCCTATGAGCAAATGTTAACCTATAAATATAACCAAAAAATATCATATGTAACTTGTTGTGCATAATTAGACAGTTTAGCAGAAAGGACACCATTCTACCTACCAATTCCATAAATAATTGACATAAATGGGTTGGGATTTTAGAATTATTCAAAATTTCGTATGAAAATTTACCGAAGGGGTGCATGCAGACAAATTTTTCATCAAAAATTGTGCTATCCATATAACTCACCCATTCTTTGCTGTGATTGATAGGTTTTTTTTTATAAATTTAACCTTAAAATGTAGGATTTGACTTCTATCAAACTATTCAATGGTTAATTAATATACAATTTTCCCTGCTTATTTTAGGGTCGATAGTGATGGGGGGAAGGGGGAGGTACCCCCGAAAAATAGGGGGCCCGGAACCCCCCCTTTTTTATAATTTTTTTTATAAATTTAACCACAAAGTGTAGGAACCAACTTCTATCAGACTATTGAATGGTTAATTGACAGGATGGAAAGCGGGGTCAAGCTGGCACCATTATTTTTCTTTACATAGCCCAGGAGCAGTGCTCCACATTTTGCTTATTTTCACACAAAATCTTCTGTTTCACGTGTGAGACTATGTTGAACTTTCTCATTTGCAATTGGTGTGGTTAATTATAGCTCTAAGTCTCATAGGAGACTTGTTTCATAGGAGTGCAATTGCTAGCGCACCACTTAGTAATTCGGTCTCCTCAGTGCAATTCCATACTTAATCTTGAGTTAACTGTGTCCGTATGGAATGTTTTTAGTGAAATGCTATTTTAACATAAAGAGTAATCGTAGCACAATAACTTATTATTTTAAGTAAAATCTAAAACATTGTTTATTAAGTAAATAATTATTTATGGGAGTAGGCTAAACCAGGGGTCCTTAGGGCAAGCTGCCTCTGATGGGGACACCACAAATTTGTATGCAGAAAAATGACTGAAAACATTTTAAAACCGTAAAGTAAATAACTGTAACCAAATCAATGGAAAAATAAGTCTGGTTTTTTTATTTTCCTTGTGCCTGCTTTTAGTTACTCTGATCCAAAAATTAGTTATATGTACCAAATTGAATCAGGAAAAAGATGGTGCCTTTTGGAGCATTAAAGATTTTAAGTGACTTTTCTTTTAGGCTGTTTCAATTCACTGCTGAGTGATTATCAATCGAATCGAGATGAATGATTATTTTAATTTCACACTGACCGGAGTGTTTTTAACTGCATCTAAGAGAGTGTAAATAATTCAACTTGGCAGTTTGAAAATTACCCTGAGCTGGGTGTTCCAAAACTACTTTTTCAACTCTCATTTTCGTTTTGGAACATAGCCCTATTAGGTGCAGTGGGATCACTATCATTCAGTTTAATATATGCCATAGTTATTCATCCAGATATGGGAAAATCTTTTTATTTCATTCTAATGATATTTGCACAGCACAACCTAGATATTGATTGTCCAGTTGATCATTTTGTTTCGTAGTTTGTAATGAGCATATTTCCAGACCGAAGATGCAGTTGGAATTTCCATGGGCCAGAGTTGTGCCTTCATAGCCTAATTTGTAGAACACTTATACAGACTGTAAGGTATGTTGCAGGTGCAAGTCCTAGGTTGAGGTTAATCTTTTGACTGCATCTTTGCCATGAATGTTTACATCATATTTTATTAACAATAATTTAATCAATTGGTTTAGCCCATTATGCAGACTTATGGCAGCCATCTTAGGATGTTTGTAACTAGTAATAATGGCGATTTCATTACAAGTTGCAGTGATAACATGTGTGTCTTACAACTTGACCTTGTTATTCCACACTGCAGTTTTATCTAAAATAATTAGGAGACATATAAGAAACTGTCACAGTGTATGTATTCATGATTAATCTGTTTGTTTCAGAAACCTCGTGCAAAAAATTTACCTACATTAGTTGATATAGTTTCACAGCACAAGAAACAAGGCAAAGGTGTTCAGAAACCAAAAGAGAGGTAAGCTATTTATATTTAGGGTTTTCCACCTAACTACTTTTTAGCAGAAATTGTTAGTGGTTTTCGTTTTATGCTTTTAGTAGCAAAATCTAATGTTGACTTTCAGCGTTTCATCTAAGCTCCTAAGCTGTCAAAAAGTAGTGCAAAATACAAAATAAAAATATACATATAATAATAATGAAATGGGTTTTTTGGTAGCTGTCAAAGTGTAAATGAATTCTTTACGAAAAATAGTTAAAATGTTGATTTTTAAAGAAAAGTTTATTTTCACATTATGAACTGTATGTATTTGTTATTATGTACAATAAAAATTCAACATAAAATACTCAAACAGTATAACTAACATTTTGAGGCGGCCAAACTTTGGTCATTCAATTAACCAGTATCCAAACGCCTTACAAAAATAATTTTTAAGAGCCCTAACTTAGGATCCTAATAAATCCATTCACAATATAAAATTGATGTCATCTCCCTAGTCTCCAACATTAATGTTTTGTAATAAAATAAGCATCTTGAAATTGGCCCCATTATTTCTCAGTAATAAATTTAAAATAAACAATTAAATTAAGAAGAAAAATGTCTGTCATTGTTTATTCACTGTACAGAAGCAGTAAGAAAAACTTTTACAACCTATTTATGGTCAAGAATACATATTCCCAAAGTGGTCTCCATTGTAGTTCTTTACCAAATTGGTGATAGAATTGCACTTTGCTGTGCCTCGCCGGCTTTTGCAGTAATTAGCAGTATTTTTGTACATATATAGACTTATATTATATTCAAAAAAAAAATTCTTAGTAACAAACATTGTTCTAGGATCTACACTAAAAGGTTTAATGATTTTCTGGGGTTTTGGTCTTTTATTACTTAAAATGTATGTATGATGCATTCCCATGAAACTTGTAGTCTATACAAAACCAACATCGCAGATCTTTTAGTACTCCTTCAGTCTGGTCAGAATTTTGCAAGTTCTTAGAATTTGATATCAGTCAGGTTCAGATGATTCCATAAATGTTTTTTGGTACTTAGAGCAGGACTAATTTTATTCGCTTTCAATATCTCTATGATCCCTGCAAATGAAAAAGATGGAAGCATAATTATATAACTTCAATGGTCACTAATAATTTCTTGCTTTGAAAAGCAATATTGTTTACCCCAAATTTCTGGGGCCATTTCTCATGCTTCAACAAAAAACTTTATTAGATTTTTTTGCTTCATTGGATGCATCCCACCAATTGTTGTTTCTTCTCTTGTTGCAAAGTCTAATCACATAAGCAGAAAGCAGAAAAAATTAAATTATATCAGACGAGAAAATACTTCTAAAAGTGTGCGTTTTTGGTAATTTGAAAAATTTTCTTTGTTGATTTATAGACTTTGATTTTTTGGATGGATAGTTTTCTGGTTTCACGCAGTTTTCATTTGTAAAACGCATAGTCACGAAATTAATCTCCACCGCGTTTCGAGTACCATTGCGGCGATTTGCGGATTGTCTTGCGTAGTAAACTTTCCGTGCGGAAACGCATTGCTACCAATCTGTTGAAAACCGCAGAAATCTGCATGCGACTCTTTCACGCATTGCGTGAAGTCACCTTGTGTCGTTTGCACCTTACAAATTTCGAGAAAGAACGCACGGAATTTCACCAAAGTGCATGATAGGCGTAACAAATCCGATAACTGTTTTGACATTTTATGCATTAAATGTTATATATTTTGACAGACAGCAGAAGAAAAAGCTGATATGGCAGTTTAATTAATATGGTTCCATAGCCAAAACCGAATCTTATGAAGTTAACTTTGTTTTCAAGTAGCCTATATCCTTTCCTGGGACTCAAACTATCTCCAAGCCAAATTTCATCTTAATTGGTAAAACCGCTGAAGCGTGAAGAGGTAATGGACAGACAAACAGAGTTACTTTCATATTTATAATATTAGTATGAATTAATGATAGCCCATACATAAGTGATCACAAGTTAAATAAAAAACAGGAAAATCATCATCTCCCTAAATCAATCTACCTAAAAATCACTGAAAATACATGGATTGTGATAGGTCTTGGTGTTAGGAATCTAAATTTTTTCTTTATTTATTTGGGCCACCTTGAATATGTATATACATATATACTAGCAGGTTACCCGCCCAACATCAGTTTTCCAGTCATATTAAGTGGTGGAATCCCATTCTTTTCCTATTTTACTTTGGGGATGATTTTCCTGAAATGCTGGAACTGTTTAGCCCTTATTTATAATTTAGAGCCTGTATGGCTACCAATTCTAATGGTTTTATTTGCAAAAAAAACCAGAATTCCTGTACTAAGTTTTATTCTCTGTTTTACCCCCTAGCTAGAAGTGATTTTTTAGCTTTTTTTTTTTTTTTTACTAAAAGCTGTTGTACATCTACAACACAAAATCGAAACACCTTTTGAAATTAGCACTAGTTTTTAAATTATCAATTGTTACAGCTCAAAAGATGAAGTAGATTCACATGCAGCACTTCAAATCAACGGAAAAGGACCAGCGCAAAATAAGCAAGGCTCTTCAGACTCTGACAGTTCAGATGAAGAAACCACAAAGGTAAATCATCAGTTTAGTACTAACTCTAAACATTCTATCAATCCTTTTAAGTTCATTTTTATACTGTTTGACATTTTTAACCGACTTCAAAAAAGGAGGAGGTTCTATGTTTTTTATGTATGTCTACCCTTTTCTCCGTCAATTGTGAACTGATTTCAAAAATTCTTTTTTTATTCGAAAAAGTATGCTCCTGAGGTGGTCCGATATTAATGAAGTTAATTTAAGACTTAAAATTTTGGGAAAAAAACCATTGATGTTAATTTGGAACTGGTGAAACACGCCTTTACAATCATCAACTTTGATTGTATAAAATTTTCTAACAAGGATGATTTTAGTGTAAAAGAGAAAAAAAACAATTTGTAACTCAAAAGCAAAAAATTAAAACTTTTTAACAAATAAAAACAACCAGCTTTAAAAGGATTTTTGTTAAAATTTTTTTATTAATTAAAGTAATATTAGATAAAAAAATTAGAATAATATTAATACCTTGTATTTTAGTTTTATTAAAGCTGTACTTTGTATCTTTTTAATTATTGCCTTTTTACATCAAAATATTATATATAACCTTAAGTAAGTTCTCAGAATTTAATGATGATAAAATACTCAATATTGATCAGAAATGATATAATAATTAGTTCGTCACTACCTCTGATATTTTGTTTAGTTTTGAGTTAATATATCCTTCTAAATTCAAATCTTTAAGCATTTTTATCTGTATTGTCCAAAGGTCGTAAAACCCGCTCCTAAATCAGCAAAGGTTTTGACCAAAAAACCAGAATCATCAGATAGTGACAGCAGTGAAGATGACGCTACTTCAAAACCTAAAAAACAACCAGTTCTACCCCAAGTTCTCAATGTAAAACCAAAAGTCACTAAGAAAGAAGAATCGTCAGATGACAGTAGTGATGAAGATACAAAACCTGCACAAAAAACACCTATTAAGGCACAAAAACCACTAGCACAATCCAAACAAGTTCCCAAGAAAGAATCCTCGGAAGACAGTGACGATAGTAGTGAGGAAGAAATATCCAAAGGTAAAAAGAATATACCAGCAAAAGCTCCAACTGTTACTTCTAAAGCTATTCCAGCAAAGAAAGAGGAGTCATCAGATAGTGATGATAGTAGTGATGATGAACAAAAACCTGTTCAAAAACAGGGCTCTGTAACTGCACCAACAGCCAAAAACGTTAAAGTTGCCAAAAAACAAGCTACATCCGACAGTGATGACAGTGAAGAAGAAGTCAAAATACCACCAAAAACGACAGTCGCTAAGACACCTGTAGTAAAAAACAAAAAGCAAGCCTCATCAGATTCCGACAGCAGTAGCAGTGACGACGATGCAAAGACAACCAAATCTAAGGCCTCCAATAATCCAGCTAAAGCTAATCTGAAACCGACAAAAGGCAAAGGGCAAGAATCTTCTGATGATAGTAGTGATGATGAAAAAACTAAGCCACAAGGAAAACAAACTGTTAAACCAGCGATAGTGAAACAAGCAAATGCTAAAGCTAAAGCTACACCCAGTAAGAAGCAAGAATCTTCTTCTGATGACAGTAGTGATGATGATAAGCCTCAGTTTCCCGCAAAAACAGCAAACAAGCAACAAAATGCTGCTAAACCCGTATCTAAACCTGTCACAAAGAAAGAATCATCTTCTGAAGATAGTGAAGACAGTGAAGATGAAAAACCTAAAATACCAACAGGTAAAATACTAAAACCAGCCACTCCAGCTAAGGTAGCAACAAAAGCTGCCCCTAAAAATGTATCATCTGATGAGAGTGATGATAGTAGTGATGGTGAAAAACCTAAACAACTTCAAAAGACACCAGCAAAAGTTGTAAAGAAAGCATCATCTTCAGAAGATAGCGACAGTAGTGAAGGTGATCAACCTAAAAGTACTTTAAAGGCAACTCCTGCTAAAACTATTCCTAAATCTGTAAATAAGGAAGACTCATCTGATGAAGATAGCAGTGATGAAGAACCTGCTCAAAAAACACCCTTAAAAAAACCAGTATCTACAAAACAAGCATCTTCAAGTGATGACAGTGATGATGATGATAGTCCACCAGCAAAGAAAAAAGCTAAACCAGATAGTTTCAAAGAGGTTAGTACCACGACAGGATAAAAATAACCTGTATTTAAAACTTAAAATTTAAAAACATGTAATGGTAACGTGATATTAACAGTGTTATCTTATAAATCTTAGTGAGGCCTCACCTTAAGATAATACACTAGATCTACATAAAAGCCTAACACCACCTTTTGGTTAATTGATGAACTTACATAGAAAAAATGAGTCTTGTTCAATTTTCAGACCTCCGAAAATGGCTTCCAAGGAAGAAAGAGGAAAGCTTCAGAAGGTGATCACACCCCTGCGAAAAAACCGTACAACAACTTTGTTAAGGTAATTTAATAATATTATATCTACCATTTTATTACTTACTAAACTTATTTCCTAGGAAATCTCTAATAGCCGGCCAAGTGCGTGTCATACACGCATTGACCTAAGGTTCCATTGAATGAGAAATGCCGATATCTGAAAACTTATGAACCAATGTGGTTTAAAACCAATTATCGTTGGAAGATTTATAATGCCCAATTCTTGTGAATTCTGTTATTCACATTTGTTTAACAAGTGGTTTAAAGCAGAAGGTAGTCGCCTCCCTTCTGCTATTGAATTTGTTTTAATTTGGAAGCCAATAACTCGCATAATATACATTTTTGAGAAAAAGTTTCTTAGAAACCGAAAATGATTTTATGAATTGTGTATGTAGTGTACAGATCAAAAACTGTGTAATCTAGAGTTTTTTTATCTTGGCAACAGAATAGTTAGACGTTGAAAAAATTAGGTGGTTTTTAATTTAATTCTATTGATTATATCCTTGGAACATGCTACATCTGTTACCTTTTTACTTTGTTGGGAACACATCTAGGGTACAAATGATACATCAACTCCGAGTGACAAAACTAATGGACAAAACAATAATAAGCCAGTTCCATTCAGACGAGTTGTTCAGGAGAAGGTTGAAGTGGATCCTAGACTTAAGGACAATTCATTTGAAGCTAAGGTAAATGCCCTAAAGTTTGAGAAGCCAAGGCAACTCCATGTTTAACTGATACAAAATAATTTATATACAGAAATAGTAAAGAAATCTACTACTACTGGCTTTTTGATCTCGGGCATTTACTTAAGTTAGAACATAGCGTTGTCTTGGTACTTAAAACTTTCACTTTCTATTTAGGAAGGGGAAACTCAAGATGGAGATAACAACGAATCTGAAGGAAACAGATCAGGGAGCTGGCAAGATCGCGGTGGCCGGGGTGGATTTCGGGGCCGGGGTGGATTTAATGATAGGGGTAGGGGGGGCTTTAACGATAGAGGCAGGGGTGGATTCAGAGGGCGGGGGGGATTCAACGATAGAGGCGGCAGAGGTGGTCGTGGGGGCAGAGGAGGATTCGATCGAGGGGGGCGTGGAGGGGGTGACCGTGGTGGTAGAGGAGGATTTGATAGAGGCGGGCGTGGAGGTGATCGCGGTGGTAGAGGGGGATTCAGAGGAGGCTTTAACCGTGGGGGGCGTGGAGACCGCAATTCATGGGGCGGCGAACGCGGTGGATTCAATAAAGGAGGTTTTAATGATAGGAAGAGTTATGATGGAGGCGATAGCAGTCAAAACAAGAAAATTGTATTTGATGAATAGGTGAGACTTTTGTTTCTTATACATTTCAGTTTCTAATATGTAAATATACCTAGTACTCATTAATGTCATGTTAACCATAAATTTTCTAACAAGAAGATTAGATGCACATGTGTAATATGCACACCTAACACTGTTGAAGTCCCATAGCACATTTAACTATTTCATTATCTGTGCTGGTGTGGAAAATAAGTTGATTATAACCTCAACGGGAGTCAAGACAGGAGTTGTCTTACAAATTCCTTTAGCTGATTCAAATTAAAATTTGTATAGATTTTTCGTACCTAAAGCTATACACTATACTCCAGCGAGCATCCTAGCCTAAAATTTCGTAGTCCCAAAAGACTTTTTTCCCATAATGAGTAGCCAGTTACTTGTAATAGTGCTATCAGAGGAACTGTATTCATAAAGTTAATTAGTCCTAACGGACCGTAATCTTGCGCCTAGCTCCGGAGCTTGTAAAAATTAACTTTGAAATAAAAGCACCATTCCATTCGGGGTAAAAAGCCTGTCCTTCTCCTTCTCCGTCTCCACAACTATAATTGTGCTTTTCTGCTTAATTGTATGCTCCGTAGCGACGCTAAGCAATGTCAAACAACTATTATTTTTTATTTATTTATTTCATGTACACAATTGATAGGACATTTACAACATAGACAATACAAAAATAATAGATAGATATTAGTATATATATATTAGTTTGGATAGTAGTACGGAATCCTTAGTACGTGAGTCTGACTATATTTGGCTAGTGTTTTAATTAAGTACTTTAAAATTTGAACAGGTTGGAGCTCGCGGGTCGTGGGGTGAGCGTGCTAATCTAGACTTGAAGCACACTCGAGGGAAGTCATTCAAACATGAGAAGACGAAGAAAAAACGAGGGTCTTACCGTGGTGGCGCCATCGATACTGGCGTATATTCTATTAAGTTTGAAGACTAACCATGTATATAAAGTCTGAATGGAATGGAGTGTAATAATTTGTTTTTTTTTTCTTTGTTTTATAAAATCGCCTAATTATTATTTAAGTACCTACTTATAGTAAATATTTTATAGTTATTTTCAATTCATATAGCAGCATTGGTTGTCTGTGTTTTGGTTACAACAATAATTACACTTATGCTGCATATTTTTCTGAGTATTTTCTATTAAGATTAGTAAAATATCTTTATAGACATTGTTCATATTTCTAGTGGAATTAGATATAATTATCTATGAAATATTTTATGTGATGACGGCATTTAAATTAATTCTTTAATTGCCTTATATGTTTTTGATTATTTTTTCACTTTTGTTATTTGCCAGTGGGTTGTACATACTGTTATCGTCCACTTAAATGTAACTTAGACGTAAGCATGAAGCAAATAGTGACTATTCGTATTTAAAAGTAATAATACTGGAAAGTCCTACATATTTGTTTTATTATTGGATACAGATTTTGTACATAAGTTATTATAAGAGAAGCTTCTCAGTATTTCATAAGTATGTGGTCAAAGTAATACTGGGCATCTTTTTTAGTTAATACCTTATTATTGTCGCTAAGACATTTTTATTCACTTTCTGTACAAAATAATACATTCTGATATAAAGTTGAGTAAAATAAAATGACAGTAAAAGTAGTTGATTTTTTTTTTTCAATCTAGGTAGAGCCAAATTGTTATTTCAGATTGTTAATATGTATCAATAAATAAATGAATATTTTGGACATTACACCTTCTGGCCCCAAAGTAAAAAGCTGTTATGGATACCAGACAACGGATACAAATACATAATATATTTGTAAATACATACATATCATACATTAGTACACCCAGACTCAAGACAAACATATGTTTATCTCATAAAAAATCGAACCCACCCCGCGTGCGCAGCAGCTGGCCACTACCAAGTAGGCTGCGAGGGCGTCACAAAGAGAATATAACACTACGGCGTCAATTAAGAAGAGAAAAAATTAACTCCCTATACATATAAATAAAAAAATAAAACAATTTTTTTTTCTTTTAGATGATTTTTCGAAAACAGTGGAAAACGTCAATCTTAATTCTCAAACTTTAGCCAAATACCAAATTTCTACTACGTTTTATTACGTAAAATTTTGGGAACTTCGGAGATAATGGCAAAATTAATTTTGTAAGAAAACCATCTACAGCATACAGGCCTGCCACCACATTATTCTGTGCCTCAGGTAGAGATTTCCCTTCTATTCATGTCCCACCCAAGCTTCTAGCTTTCTTTTGTTCTGCCCGGGCCCCCGTCGTCCACTACCCCGCGCATCGTGCATACAATGACCCACAAAAAAAATGTCTACTTGAGGCACAGAATAATGTGGTGGCAGGCCTTTATTCAAACGCTAATTGCCCACATTGTGATAGAGACATAGGATTTTTGGTTTTACAAAGGTTATACGATGGAGAATAACACAAAGTAATAAAAACCACCTAATATGGGCATTATTCGGAGAAATTGATCAAATAATTAAAATACAGATTTTTCTCAAAATATAATATTTTATTATTACTTGTTGCTGGTTTTTGGGCATTTTGTGTATTTTATTAGTATCCCCTGTTATTTACCATCATTACTGTTTTTATTTTATCAGGATATACCTCTTAGATCAAAAGTTATAACGTTTTCTTTGCAGTAAGTCAACAGAAGGTAATTAAAATGAAAAAAAATTATAAAATATAACAAATTTTTTTTAGATTTTTTTTGTCATTTTTATTATGTTCATATGTGCACTTTGTGAAGACACACTGTATATATGCACCCAATTGGTCATGTGCGTACACCGTCTTGCTACTAAAGTACTATATAAAAGAAGCCTTATATAGGTGTCTGTGTAAAGATATAGATGTTGTATTTAGCTTGGATCCCAGGACATTCTGGGATACAGGGCAATTAATTTGCTGATTCATGCGTTAGGGATGCCATTGTCTCTGGCTCCTTAGCTCATCATAAATTATATTCCCATGACCTTCGTAGCTTAACAAAACCCCAAATGTTAAAATCTTGCGACTCAATATGGAAAGTTTCAAAAATTCTTAAAAGTAAGCACTATGGTGACGTTCAACCTGATATCCCTTCGAAACCATAGTTTTTCCGTCATTGTGATACAAATAGAATGTTTACTACAACTATTTGTTGCCTTCGTTTTGGTCATACATATGTACTCTGGCACATTTAGCTAAACTCAGGATCAGGGACAATTATTTGTGTGAATGTGGCTTAGACGAGGAAACTATGGATCATATATTTTTTAAAGGCCCAATATCCCTTGTCCTATTAACCTAAAATGCTTCCTTATATATGTATATTCATGTAAGGTCATTAAAATTTTGTCTAAATTCATTTATTTAATATATATGTATTAATCCGAGGGTTTTGTTTGTTTTTGTAGTGTACATAGACAGAGTAAGCTTAATATTTATATTAATAGAACCGTTCCCAGCAGTAGAAACCAGCATCTTTTTATTTCTTTTCGCGTTATTTGACATTGGCAAATAGTTGAGTCTACTGACTAAATTAATGCCACAAAAAAAATATGTGGTTTTACAGCGTTGCCAACTTAGTGGTTTCACCAATAGATCTGGTGGTTTGGGACCCCCTGCTGGTGGGCAAAATTTGTACCTGGTGGCTAGTGGATTTTTTAGTGGGCAATTTTTAGGTTGATAGTTTTCAAAAACAAAGAAAAATTTTGCTAAATCAAGACAATATTGCACTCGGTAATTATGGTTAGGTACTTACTTATCACATATCCCTATAATAAATAAAAATGTTATGTTGGTACCATGGATTATCATCCTCGTGAACCATAGATGTAGAAATGCCGTGAACTCACTCCCGTAGCTCACTAGATAAATACTAGGTCCACAAAGCATTAGATTGTACTATATAAGACAGACTTCTAGGTAAGGAAGAGATCGCTTATGATAAATGAATGTAGATCGACCAACGAAACTTTGTTTTGTTTTGAGTTACTAATCAAGTTTCATTATATGGGTGTAAAACTATTTTTACTTGTTATTTCGCAAATATATAAAATATTTGCGAAATAACTATGTATTTATATTATGAAAATATGCCGAAAATTATGAAAATATGCCGAAACCACAGTACACGCAATAGTTTCGGGAATCGTGGCTTCAAGATGCTTCTGGCTTCAAAAGATAACTTTAAGCATTTTTTCTTGTTTTTACAAAATTTGCGATCATTGAATACTGACTCAAAATTCCTTTATTTTTCATTAAAAATTAGTTTATAATACAAATTCATAAATTAGTGGTTTTATATCATTTTCATATTAAACGCTAAAAAATCTGGTGGATTTCTAGTGGTTTTAGGACCTGCATAAAGCCCCACTAGGGCTTGCAAAAGTTTGCTGGCAACACTGTGGGTTTATGTGAATTTTAGGTTAGATTTTGGCACATATTCATAACAGAGTATTATAATTATATCAAGAGAAAGTTAATACTTGTTATAATATAAGATGTTAATATTAAGAAATTTAAGGAAATTTAAATCAGTAGCATGTTTACTGGAAAATCAAAAAACTTATAAAAATTTTGGTCACAAAAGGACACCAGTACCAACTATAACTGTTTTATGGCACGGGTTTTTAACTTTCACATTAATTGGATTGGCACTTGAATGGAAACGGTAAGTAACATTTAGTGTTGTGAATGACATAACCGGAATTATGGAGCTTCTGGTTTAAATAATTGTGTGTCAATGTATGAATTAAATATCTATACTGGAGGTATGCATTACCTTTATAAATAGTTTTGGGACAGTCCTAGGGTGCGGTCCATATTGCGCCAAAAGCTTACAAATTAATCTCTTCTGTAAGCTTACTGTGGGCCAGTTTTTTTCCCTAGTAGGGCTGTGTTCCAAATCACGCCAAGTAATTATCGCCTGGTAAAGTTGAAAAATCAACCTGTTCTGGAACAAGCGTTTGACAGTTAATTTTCACACTGACAGGAATGATTTTTAACCTTTTCTATGGCAGTGTAAAGAATTCAACTTGACAGTTGGAAAATTACTGTATCCCCGGGCGTCCCAAAACCACTTTTTTAACTTCCTCGTTGCGATTTGGAATGCACCCTAAGAGGCACAAGGGAACAAAGGTAAAATTGCACTTTAGGCACTTTTGTCAATCATGGGGGATTTTTTTTTACAATAAATAGCTATTTTGGGCCCTACAAATTAATAAAATTTGGGCAGAAAACAATTTTTTTTTTTTATTATTGGGGTGCCCTAACAAGATTACTGGGCTTAAATTTAGTATACAACCCCACAATTTTGCGGCTCATGTTTTTATTGTAGAAAGGTCTATTTATTGGTAGTGTAACTGCAAAGTTTCAGCTTGAGGAAATAAATAGTATTTTAGTAATGAATTTTTAAAATAATGCTTATCTGGGTTAGTTTCATGCTGTCTCTTTCTGTACTATGGAAAAATGTGTTTGCTATCCTGCTCTCAGTGTTACCTGAGTTGGGATAGACCCAATAAAAAAAGTGTGTTTTTTATTTGTCATTTAGTCATCTTTTGTTCACCACACACAATTAAGAGTTTAATCACTAAAGACACATTTGAGCACAAATTCAACAGTAGTGAAAAATGGTGGATTTTATATAGGTATTTTCCTACCTACCTATATTATTTGGAAATATATTTTCCTAGAGTAAAATTTTTCCTTTTTTGCTTGCTTTGCTTTGCTCCTGCCTTAACCTTCTAACCTAACCCGGCTGTGTTGGGGTGCCCTAACAAGATTTCTGAGTTCTTTGGTAGTAAAAAATAGCAATAAACACTGCCGCGAAAAAAAAAATTTCCCTCATTTTTGACGAAAGTGCCTGAAGTGCAAATTTACCAAAAGTTACTCTGACCCAATGCTGTTCAAAAACGTGTAGGGCTGTACCCAGGGCCGGATTTAGGGGAGGGCAACCGGGGCGGGATAACCCCCACCATAGAGACTTCGGAAAAATCTATCAAATTCCGACTAGCAAACATCTTTTCCTTTGCAGCTTGGACGGTTCCGTTTGTTAATGCTAAAATTTTGATTTCAGATAATATTTGTTTCGGATTATATTCATATATTTTTGTTAAATACTAAAAGAATCTACTTGGATTCACATTAAATTATTTATTGGAAAAACTCGACTGTAAACAATTGTTCATTTTATTTGGAAAATAATATGGGGCCAGAAGCCTCCACTCCTTTGTTGCCCCCGAGGCCTCCAGACCTCTAAACCCGGCCCTGGCTTTACCCTAGCATTGACCCAAGTGTACTGAACTTTTGATTAGATGTAAAAAAAAAAATTGAGTGAAGAAATTAAAAAAAAATGTTATCTAGTAAATAGGTTTTGTAATATGTTTCCATGACTTATATTCCAGTGTTTTAACTTGTTTGATTTTCACATCCTTTTAAAATATTTACATACTATTATCCAAACACTCCACGAATGGGGTATAAATTGTGGGTTTGTGAATTATAACAATAAACACTGTATTTATATAATTGTAATGCTTATTTTTTAGTAGAAACTTTCGCACACCTGAATGTAAAGTAGTAGTCAATGGGCCTAATAAGAGGGGGGTGTGTAAACACTGATTCAACTTCACAGTTGCACCTTAACATTCAAAAAGTTTAGGATAGATTTGGGAACCTGATGACATAATGTTTTAATAAAATTATTCATTTTTTAATACAACCCAGTGCCTTCAGTGAAGAGGTAGGGTGTTCTGAGCATGGACAAGCTAGTTTTAAACTCTAAATTATCAAAGACCATTCTGACCAATGTAACCATCTGTTAGTTATACTGCTTGATGAAACGAAATTTGATTCCCATAAGTGTATGGTTGATGTCACCATCTCACACAAATACTCTTAGCTCTAGGTGTTTGTGAATATCTGTGTTTTTATTTCTGAACGTCTAAACAGTTATTTGTAAATAGAATATCAAGTGTGATGTTTATTGCTTTGAATTTTGGTTTCAGAATAGGACGATACATTTATGGTGAAGATGTGGAATATGAAGATTCAACATGGGATGTAGATACTGAACGAAATGAATAATAGTAGAATTATTATGTGAATTACAAGAAAAGGTAATATTTGTAATGCATTTAAAATTTATTATATGTAACCCACCCCAGATAAAAGTCACATTAAAACAGATGATAATACGAATAAAGTATAGATTGCAACTAGAATTACAAAATGACAAGCTCTATGTGTCTATTTCACGCATGTGGGCTCTCTACTCTCTCATGCAGTAAGTGGTGCTGTTTGACACCCCAAGCAATCACTTAGTTCACATTTTTAACTGTTGTTGTTAAGCCAGCATTTAACATAGCTTCAAACATATATTGGTAAGTACACATATTTGAAGGCATATGTATTTGAGCTTTTGCAACAAACAAATGCTAAACTATACACAAGCTAAACTATGTTTTCAAGTAGATTTACAAATATTTCATCTGGCCGGCATCAAAGTCAAAGCCAAAATTATTATACAATTTTTTTTTAAACACTTTTCAATTGTCGAAGCGCTTTTTTGACACTTTGTATAGGTACAGTGCTTGCTAGCATTAAAATTACAACCTTGTAATTTTGCGTCTGTATATGTACATGCACATGTTCATTGTTAACTTTCAAACTAAATAGGTGAAAAAATGTGGTATGTTATTCCGCTACTAATTGTCATAGTTTATACTTACTTAGTTTCTCTGTCTCAATAACAACCATCTTGTAAAGACCTGCCTCTAACTTTCTATGGGAATGCATCTTAAATATATGGGTATCTATGTTCTACTTAAGTACTTACACAAGTCTTCATTTCATACTTTAATGTTATTGATGCAATGGCAATTATGTCTATAGAAATTGCTTAAAGTCTGATGCTTTTTAGGGTTCCATACCCAAAGGGGAATTAGCGGAACTCTATAAGGCTAGGCTACTACTACTAGGCTGTATCTCATGAACCGTGATAGTAAGACAGTTGAAATGTTCACAGAAGATGTATTTCTGTTGCCGCTATAAGAAAAAATACTAAAAAACAAAATAAAATAAATATTTAAGGAGGCTTCCATACAACAAACGTGATTTTTTTGCTAGATTTTGCTCGATATTGATAACGGCAACAGGTAGACGCTTAAAATATTCACAGAATATTTAGTTATATATAGTCACTTTAAAACTAATAAATTAAATTAAAATAAAACATATATTTAAGGAGGGCTCCCATACAACATGATTTTTTTTATGGTGATAATGGTACGGAACCGTTCATGCGCGAGTTCGACTCGCACTTGGCCGTTTTTTTTATAATTTCAGTCAGTATAAAAATAGTATTGGATATGGTACTTTACTTGGTTTCTATCAGCAATTTTCATGTTATTGTAAACTGAAAATACTTTTATGTACTAAATTTAAGGATCTTACTTTCTTTTCTTGTCTTTTGTTTCTCATGCATATGAGGAGTTACTATAGTTCTACAGCATCCGCTCTGTACCGCGTCCAAGGTAAAGCGCGGCGAGACGCGGGGGCGGAGTAGCTGTGTACGTCATGCACATGAGTTAAAATATCTAAAAGATGGATCCCTTAGTCGAGTAGCGCAGTGGTAGAACGTTAAGCTGCCATACCGAAGGTCCCGGGATCGATTCCTGGCAGGGGCAATCAGTATTGTAAATTGTTACATTTTTTAATTGTAAATTTTTACGACTCTGTTTTGTGCCCGGCATACGGCTCACGACCTATCACGATTGTGGTACAAAATACCGTCGGTTATTACGAGCATATACCTATATGTTCCTGATATATCTAACCACCAACATTTACGTAATTTACAAACACAAACAAAAAAAAGTGTGCCGCTAAGCGGTCACCCATACAAGTACTGACTAAGCTCGACGTTTCTTAACTTTGAATATCATTTTCAACAATCAAAAGTGTTACTGTTTTTCTTAATGATAAGCTAGATGGCGCTGTACCGGTAATTTAAAATAGTTATGATTTGGGCCCGTTTCACACTTGGCCTGTTTTTATTATTTGTTGTTATACTTTAGAGTTCACATTATTTTTCACTGCAAGTTTGAAGTTGTTTTTCTGTTTCTACGATAGAACAAAAGCACGAATGTGTTGCTTGTTTCTTTCTGAAATATATACTTTTTTCCCTATTTTTTTATTTGTTATTTAATCCCCCATTAAAACACATATTCTGTGAAAATTTCAGGCTTCTAGCTATTTCGGGGTAAAAGATAGAGCCTTTTAATGGTTGGACAGATGGACAGACAGACAGCGTAGTCTTAGTAATAGGCCTACGTTGGCACCCTCTGGGTACGGAACCCTAAAAAGTAAAGTAATAATATTCATAATATTCATATAATCATTTTCTATTTAATTTGTAATAAATGGCTGTAAGACAATTTTGAAACATCATCACAGAACTATGACCTACCTATATTCATTTATTTCGTAGTGAAACCTTATTGGTTAATTCCCGTTATGATATTCAAGCGCTACGTTAGTACAAATCTTCGCCGCCGGAAGTTTAACGATAAAATAATTTAATATAGTAAAATTACAGAAATTTGATTTTAGAGTCCATTATGTCATTTTTTTGAGTTTAGAGCATTTTAAAGAGTTAGAAATAGTAGATTGCATCACAAGGGATCAAAATAATATTATTACGGCGAGAGCGATATTTTGAATCCACAGTGGAGCGAGGGATTCTAAGGTAGAATCCGGAGCGCAGCGAGGGTTTCAAAGGACGTTGCACGAGGTAAAATAATTTTGCGACCGAGTTATACACTCTACCTTTTATCACCCTCTATGAGAAAAGGGATAAGTGTAACTTATAAATAAGAATAGTACATTTATTTATTTTACTCGTATTATCGATTGCCATCTATTGTAATTTTTTTTATGGTTAGTTTTCTGTCTATGGGATAAGACCCCGTGCTATTACTATTCACTATTACCTATCTACCTACCTTAGCCACATCTATAAATTGTTCTCAAGAGTTATCACGAAGTGCCTCGGCCGGAACATGCTGGATTTCGAAAAGGCTACCCCATTATCACACACAAAAATTATACAGAAAAATATTCAGCCATTATCTTTTCTTCGTGGACTACGTAAAAGCTTTGGATTCTGTAGAAATCTGAGCTGCTCTGAAATTCTTGCAGCAATGCCAAGTCAATGGGCAATATATTTGAGCTGTCTGTATGACGCCACTACAATGACCGTAGTCATAACAAGTACATAACCAACTGACAAAGCCCATTCAGTTGCACAGAGGAATACGACAGGGTGATGTAATATCATCGAAACTGTTTACAAGCGAATTATACCATGGTACCCTAAGAGGACTGCTGACACGCTACGACCTTATTTACTTGGACCATGGATCGTTGCGACACCGGCAGCCAACACGAGGAGCTGACGCAGCTCATGCAACCAGGTCGCCTGCTCGATCGGCGTTGCGACATCGACAGCTAGCACGAGGTGCTGACGCAGCCAACGTGACACCGCGGTTACCTGCCCATCACCAATACCTCGTCTTCGACATTATAATTCCAACATCGAACTAGTATAGACTTAGGTTAATTAATTTGTAATTTTATATTTTTATTAAATTAGTTTAATCATTTTGGTTTTTTTTGCATCCTTCGGCTGTGGCCTCCGTAATTGGCGCAGTCGGTAGGATTTCTTGAAGTTAGCTAGTTAGAAAGTGCAAAATTTTCGCGGCTGACTACGCTTTCAAGCTTCGTCGAGAAATCCAAAAGAACCTGAGGACCATCACCGGAGAAGAATCTAGCAATCGATTCCGCAGATAAACCGCTATGAAATTTATGTAAGTACACTTGAATCTTTCTTGTGTTGCTTCCTTTTTGTGTAATATCCCCGTCCAAAATTTTTCATCCCAAAACTTCGGGAACTGACGAGTCTGCAACTTCCAGGCAGTCTCGTCGCCAAGAGATCTTAGATTCATATAGAAACATTAGTGTTAGTTCCGTAGATTTAGAGATAAATTCTAGTTTAAAAATGTCCCAAGATCCCGATACTATTATAAAGGCTTTGCGCCTAGTGCCGGAATTTGACGGGAACCCTAATATTTTAACAAGATTTATAAAAATCTGTGACCAGTTAGTCTCAGCATATGCTAGTGAGGAAGAAGGTAGCGAGCTAAGTAATTTATTTTTAGTAAATGGTATATTAAATAAAATCACAGGACCCGCGGCTAGTAAAATAAATTCCAATGGAATTCCAGAGAACTGGCTTGGCATTCGCTCAGCGCTTGTTAATAATTTTTCAGACCAAAGGGATGAAACAGCCCTCTACAATGACCTTTTATTAGCCACGCAGGCTAATAGTACACCACAAGATTTTTACGATCGGTGTCAAACATTATTTAGTACCATTATGACTTATGTTTCTCTCCACGAAACTGTTGCAACTACCATAGAAGCTAAGCGAACACTTTATAGAAAATTAACTATGCAAGCTTTTGTCCGCGGCCTTAAAGAACCATTAGGTTCCAGAATTCGTTGCATGCGTCCCGAAACCATTGAAAAAGCCCTTGAGTTTGTTCAGGATGAATTAAACGTCATGTATTTACAACAAAGAAACGAACCTATTGTCGAACGAAAGCCCTAACTTAATCATCAATTTTCAAGATTTTCATCCATGCCCCCTATAGGTTTTCAGGCACCAAAACCTTTCACAAACTTTCTACCACCCCGTAACTGGCAGGCGCCGCCCCCACCACCACGAGGGTGGAAATCTCAAAACGAAATAAATCAGCCATTAAGATTAAATCCCAATATTCCAACTCGTACTCAACAGATGTTCCGAGCCACTCCGCCTAATTACAACCCCCATAGTAATGTATTTAGGATTTCACATAGAAACTCACCCCCTCAGAATTCAACCCCTACTCCTATGAGTGGAGTTAGTCATTTTGTTTCCAAGCCCTTGCCACTAGTAGGTCACGATTGGCGGAAATCTGGTAATCCACCACCAAATAATTATTTTAAAACCCGGGAAATGAACTTGAATGAGTGTACAGGATATGAAGACAATGACAACTCTGACTATTATTACAGTGAACCTTATTATTACTACCATACTGACCAAGCAGACAGTGACCCTTGTTACCAAAACTACGATTATGAGAGCTTACAATACACTGACATGCCCCCTAGCGGCAACGATCTTGCCGAAGTGCCTCAAATTTCATTAAGTAACCAAGAACAGGATTTTCAGCCAAGTCCTTCATTAAAAAGACCAAAATAGAAGTAAACCTTCAGACACAGAGACAACTCCCCTATATTAGCATATCGAATCCCCCTCTCAAATTTTTGATAGACACAGGTGCTAACCAGTCTTTTTTGAGTCCTGAAGCGGCAGAAAAATATTTTCCCCATGTACCATTAAATTACGACCCTTTTGAAGTGACAAATGTTCACGCTACTTCCAGGAATAATTATTCTATTACCATACCTACTTTTTCAGAATTTCAGGACAAAGAAAATATTAAATTATTCGTTTATAAATTTCATGAATATTTTGACGGACTTTTAGGACTTGACTTATTAACTAAGTGGGAAGCAAAAATAGACTTAAAGGATCATATTTTAGTGACAAGAACAACCACCAACCCTATCCAGATGTTTAATTCGCGTAATGTAAACTTGTACGAAGATATAATACCAGCAAATTCATCAAAATTAGTCAGAATCCCTATTAACACTACCGATGGAGAAGTTTTAGTTAATCAACAAATTTTATGCAACTGTATAATTCACGAATGTATAACCACAGTATCAAATAACCGCGGAATAATCGAAATTGAAAACCCGTCCCATAACGATATTATATTTTCCTTAGATCGCCCTGCTCAAGCTGTAACCTTTAATATCGAGTGCACGCGCACCGAACACGACTCCAGTCGTGTAGATAAAGTAATAAAAAACCTGCGTACGGATCACTTAAACGAGGAAGAAAAAGTTAACTTAGTTCGCCTATGTTCGCGTTATGCTGACGTTTTCTATATAGAAGGTGAACCACTTACATTCACCAATAAAATTAAACACCATATAAGAACAACAGATGAAGTCCCTATCTATACTAAAAGCTATCGTTATCCCTTTGTACATCGCCAGGAAGTTAGAAATCAAATTTCAAAAATGCTTGAACAAGGAATAATTAGGCCCTCGGAATCTGCCTGGAGTTCACCCATCTGGGTAGTTCCTAAGAAATCAGACGCATCGGGTAAACAAAAATGGCGATTAGTAGTTGATTTCCGAAAACTCAACGAAAAAACAATAAATGACAAATATCCGATTCCAAATATTTCAGACGTCCTTGACAAATTAGGAAAATGTCAATATTTCAGCACCCTTGATTTAGCCAGTGGGTTTTACCAGGTAGAGATGGACCTCAATGATATCCCAAAAACCGCGTTCAATGTAGAGCACGGCCACTTCGAATATTTAAGAATGCCTATGGGGCTCAAAAATAGTCCATCAACCTTTCAAAGAGTGATGGATAACGTCCTGAAAGGCCTCCAAAATTCAATCTGTCTGGTGTATCTTGATGACATAATTATTTTCAGTACGTCCCTACAGGAACATATAATAAATCTTGAACGCTTATTTCAGAGACTCAGGGAATCAAACTTCAAAATCCAGATGGACAAATCCGAATTTTTGAAATTAGAGACCGCCTACTTAGGACACATTATTAGCAATCACGGTATCAAACCAAACCCTGATAAAATAGAAGCGATAGAAAAGTACCCCTTACCCCAAACTCCGAAACAAATAAAACAATTTCTCGGTTTAATTGGTTACTACAGAAAGTTTATTCCAGACTTCGCTCGAATAACGAAACCCTTAACACAATGCCTAAAAAAGGGAAGAAAAATCAACTGACTCTCAGTATATAAACAGTTTTGAAAAATGTAAAAGTCTCCTTACTAATGACCCCATACTTCAATATCCCAACTTCAACAAAGAATTTATTCTTACGACAGACGCTTCTAATATAGCCATTGGTGCTATTTTATCCCAAGGAACAGTAGGATCAGATAAACCTATCTCATATGCTTCTCGCACGCTTAACGAGAGCGAAATTAATTACAGTACGATAGAAAAAGAGCTTCTAGCCATAGTTTGGGCTACGAAATACTTTCGGCCATACCTTTTTGGACGAAAATTCTAAATTATTACAGATCATAAGCCACTTCAGTGGATTATGAATATTAAAGAACCCAATTCCCGACTCACTAGATGGCGCTTAAAGCTCAGTGAATACGACTTTACAGTCATTTACAAAAAGGGAATAAGTAACACAAACGCAGACGCTCTTTCACGCGTGGAAATTCACAACGAAGAAATAAGTTCAATAGTAGCAAATCCATCAGAAAATCTTACCGCTATCTCAAATTCTGAAACATTGACCGCACACACGAGTAACGAAAACCCCATTTTAGAAGTCCCAATCACTGACGAGCCCCTCAATAAATTTCATAGACAGTTATGCTTGACCTTAGTAGGTGACATAAAAAAGAAACCGACCGCAAGCAAACCATTTGACACGCACACACGCACTTCTGTACAAATCTCAGAATCGCATTTAGAATCTGACGTAGTCAATGCCATCAAGGAATACGTTAACCCTAAAATAAAAACCGCCCTTCTTATTTCTCCACCCTTAGCTATGTATTCTATTATACCTATTATTCAAGATAAATTTAAGAGTTCATCAATGAATCTTGTATTAGCCAAAACCGAACTAGAAAATGTCAAAGATTATTTAAAGCAACAGGAAATAATTAATTTATATCACGAAGGTAAAACCAATCACCGTGGTATTAACGAGTGCTACTTAGCACTCTCACGAAAATATTACTGGCCTAAGTTAAAAGATCACATAACTAAGTACATAAACGAGTGCACTATATGTGGTCAAGCCAAGTATGATCGCAATCCTATAAAACAAAAGTTCAATATTGTTCCCCCCGCCAAAAAGCCTTTCGAAATTATTCACATGGACCTATTTACAGCACAAAACGAGAAATTTTTAACCTTCGTAGACGTATTTTCTAAATACGGCCAAGCTTTTCATCTCAGAGATGGCACAGCTATTAGCATATTACAAGGATTATTACAATTTTGTACTCATCACGGACTACCCTTGACTATAGTAACGGACAACGGAACTGAATTTACAAATCAATTATTCGCGGAATTTACACGCTTACACGGAATAACTCACCATAGAACCCTTGCTCATACACCAAACGAAAATGGTATTATAGAAAGATTCCATTCGACAATCCTGGAACACCTTCGAATTTTAAAATTACAACAAAAAGACGAACCTGTAATAAACTTAATGCCTTATGCAATAATAGCGTATAATAGTTCTGTTCATAGTTTCACTAAATGTAGACCTATTGACATCATAACCGGTCATTTTGACCCTAGAGACCCCTTAGACTTAGACCTAAGTACACACATTTTACAACAGTACGTACAAACGCACCGAGACCAAATGAAAACAGTTTATGACATTATTAACGACTCAACTCTAGAACACCGTACAACCCTAATTGAAAACAGGAATAAAACCCGCGAACCTGAGGTTGAATATCAACCCCAACAACAAGTGTTCATAAAAAATCCTCTGGCAAACCGTCAAAAGTTAGCCCCAAGATACACTCAAGATACCGTTTTAGCTGACCTACCAATACATATTTACACTTCCAAAAAACGTAATCCTATAGCTAAATCCCGTCTAAAACGCGTCCCTAAGAGCTCAAAATTGTTGCAGGATACTGCTGACAATAACTCTACATCTGACAAGAAGCCAGGAGATAAAACTTGAGAGTCTGGATGATGGACCAGGACTATTACCATTCAAACTGGGACCGACCAAACTTATAACACATTACCACACTTTCTTACAATATGTTCACTTAAATGACATCGAAAATAATATTAATATATTGCAAACTCAACTACAAAATTACAAGACTCAACTTACTAACGAAACATTATCCTTATACGAGTTGCAAATAGATTTCCTCCTCAACAAACTAATCGAAGCTTCATCCCAATTAGACAGTTTAAAACCAAGGCGAGCTAAAAGAGGTCTTGTCGACGGCTTAGGTTCAATCGTAAAAGCTATTACAGGAAACCTAGACCATTCAGATGCTATTAAGTACAACAATGCCATTAAGGTTCTAGAGAATAACCAAGACCGGTTATCTTCAGAATTTAATAACCACATTAGTCTAAGCAAAGAATGGATGACTCAACATAGCCAAGTTTTATCCCAATTAGTAGAAAATCAGAAAAAAATAAATAGTACCCTAATTTTTATGTTAAATAACCAAGCGTACAAAAAAGCGGATATCCTAAAGTTAGCTAAATTTTCTCAACTTCTAGCAATAATGGGCGAAAGCGTCAATGACCTGCTACAAGAGTTATTTAGAATAGAAAATATCCTAGCTTTTGTAAAAGCATCTAGCACTCATCATTCTATGTTAAAAATAGATATTTTAGAGAATATGCTTAAAAGACTTAGATTAATTTATAATAAGGACCTAATATTAGAATTAGATCCAAGAGAGTATTACGATATAATTAAACCAGGATATTATTATTCTGATAGTGATATAATTATTATTTTTAAATTTCCCATAGTCTCAATAATTTCACTAGATCTCTACAAACTATCCATAGTACCTAATAAACACCACCAAGTCCTTATTCCTCCATATCCTTTCATAGCAACTAATGGGAAAGAATTCATGTACACAGAGGCTGAATGCCCGAAGCTTAGTAACAATCGGTTTCTCTGTGAAGAAAAGCTAAACCATCAAGTTCGTTCTCAAGCAGACTGCATACAAAATATAATCAAAACTCAATCTCTGGATAAAAGCTGCACGCTTACCACAATACAATTATCAAAAGAAGCAATGGAAAGCTTAGATAACAGACAGTATACCATTACATTCCCACATCCCACCAAAGTTCAGATGATTTGTGGACGTGAAGATTTCAACATTTTAGAAGGAAGCTATCTAGCCACAATCCCTACTAAATGTCTGATACGGACCCCAGAACTAACCATTATAAACATAAATGATGAAATTAAAGGTCAACCACTGAAAATCATGAAATTACCGAACAGCATCGAAATTCCAGCTAGTAACTCACCATCTCTTCGTTTGAACTCTATCAATCTGGAAGGATTACATCATACCCAAGATAAAATAATGCTGCAATCACTCTCTCACAAGAATGAAGCTATGCCACCATCGCTATACCATACAACCATACCTTTTTATGGAGCCCTTTTTGGTGCACTTATACTAACCAGTTACCTAATTATCAAAAAATATAGATTGCCTCAACCGAAACCTAACAAAAACTCTGAAAATTTTGCTGAAAATAATGAAGAGAAAGGCCCTAAACAACCTGAAGTGCAGAAAATACCAGCAATATTTTCTCTTAACAGTCTAAAATAGTTGCTGGTCTAAGAGGGGAGGAATTATACCATGGTACCCTAAGAGGACTGCTGACACGCTACGACCTTATTTACTTGGACCATGGATCGTTGCGACACCGGCAGCCAACACGAGGAGCTGACGCAGCTCATGCAACCAGGTCGCCTGCTCGATCGGCGTTGCGACATCGACAGCTAGCACGAGGTGCTGACGCAGCCAACGTGACACCGCGGTTACCTGCCCATCACCAATACCTCGTCTTCGACATTATAATTCCAACATCGAACTAGTATAGACTTAGGTTAATTAATTTGTAATTTTATATTTTTATTAAATTAGTTTAATCATTTTGGTTTTTTTTGCATCCTTCGGCTGTGGCCTCCGTAATTAGCGCACTAGAGGATGTTTTAGACGCTGAACTGGACCTTCGATTCGTGGATAGCATCGTAATAATAGCTGAATCGCTGCAGGAATTAGAAAAGATGCTAAATAGCCTCAACTGTTTTTCCAGACGAGTGGTTCTTAAGATAAACATATACAATACGAACGTCATGTCTAATACACACTTTGACTTAAGACGAGTGACCGTCAATGCTGCAAAATAGGTCAGAAAATTGCACTAGATAGAAACAACTTTGAAAAAGAAGCAGACAGAAGAATTTTGTTGGGCTGGGCAGCATTTAGAAAGGTACGTCAGATCTTCACGTCGCCCACACCTCAATACTTAAAGACGAAAATCAATGCGTCTTGCCGGTCAGCCAGGTAGACCGTTGACCTAGAAAAGGTAGCCGTGTATTTGGAAGAGTAGTTTAAATACATACACTCAAGTGCACAATTAACTGGTCACCTATATAATCCGCTCTAAGTAAAACAATGATGTAAAACAACAATGAATCTTGATTTTATGTTTTAGGTATTGACAATTATTCCGGTGACTTCCTAGAGTTGAAAAAGTAAAAAAAAATATGTGGGTTTTTAACATTTTGTTTTTTTCAAAAAAGAAAGGATTATTCCATTACAAAAACAAAGGAGAACGACGATAAAGGTTTTTTATGAAACTCAGTAAGAGTAATTAATTTAGTAATGTATGTTACCTCCTCTGAGGTTCTCGTCCATTTGATATGGAAGTCCATCAATGTCCTCATTGATGGAGGTAGGAGCTGGAGTACAACTTCGTACGCCCCTTTTAAGGTTTTCCCAGACGTGTTCAATAGGATTAAGGTTCGAGCTACGAGCTGGCCAAGTTAAACGGGCTATATCCACGGCAATCAAGTACTCTGTGACGACTCTTGCGACATGCGCACGGACATTGTCGTGCATTCAAACAAAATTGTCTCCTATAAATGAGGAAAATGGATGACATGAGGTTCTAGAACTTCCTGCACGTACCTCTGAGGATTTAAACCGCCTCGTTCGAACACGACCAACTCCGTACGAGCTTCATAAAAATGCCTCTCCATACCATTACTGAGCCACCTTGATAACCTGTGCAAACCTCTCATTAAGGCGTTGGTAGACGCGTCGACGTGCATCTAGACCACTTCATACAAATCTTGACTCTTCAGAAAAGAGAACATTCTTCCACTGCTCCATGGTATAGTTTCGGTGATGTTGAGCAAATTGAAGTCTAGCTGTGCGGTGGGCTATGATCAAAACTGGAACTCGAACTGGCCGAAATCCAGTCAAATCCTTTTCTGCAAGCCTTCTCCTTATCGTACTAAGGCTCACACTCACATTTCGTACTTCAAATAAACGACTACGAGCCTCAGGAGCCGTCATGAAGCGACTCCTAAGAACATTGGACACAATGAAATGGTCATCTCTCTCTGAAGAGCACCTCACACGGTCTTCTTGTGTAGGAGCCAGTCTCCCTAAAACGTCTGATAGTATCTCCAATACCAGGATATCCCAGCATTCGAACAATACGACGAAAGCTATACCCAAGATCCGCAAGCTGCATGGCTCTAGCTGTTCCAGCTGCATCCAATAGCATTTTTAATAGGGAAAATTACACAAAGAATACTTAAAAACCAGCAGAAGCGTAAAAAACTTCTAATGAGATCGTTTATGTACGTGCAATGTCGGTAGTTTAATAATTAGTATTTGTCTCAGACGAGCTTTCAGTCTGATTAAGTACCCTAAACTTAAAAAAGTCGCTAAAATTGAATTAATTGTCGTAGAAATGTCATTCATATAAAAAAAGTTTTCCTACCATAAACAAAGATATGCTCTTCAGTGTATCTTATTGAATGGGACCAAAAAAATCTATTCTACACAAAACGACATATTCATTAAAACTATTTGCAATATTGTTCCGGATATTTTAGTATCTTATTTGATCAGTTGTTTTCATCTAATAGTAAATCTCGTGAGCTTGCTATGGCATAGTTTTTAGTCACTTTTATCAAAAATATTAATTGATTATTTATGCCAATGAACTTGTGGCGAGTTTCCCTTTCCTTAATGATTTATCCAGCAAGCCGTTCTAGATTTTATTATAGATAAAGGATAAAAAAATTTTTTTTTAACCTGCCATAGTTTAAGGTGAATACAGCAGTAGGTATAATTAAATTCCTGTAGGATCCCCATTTTTGGTCCGATACAAATATTAAAAGCTATAAAACTCTTCTAAATGCACTATACATTAACTGTAGGGGCAGATTTATAAAATTTCTTCGTTTATTCTTTTGACCAAGGTTTAGAGACTGCCCATTGTCCTCTCAAACTTCTAAAAAAAACTTAAAATAATGATGGCGTAACATCTTCTCAAAAGATCCACACCCACTTAAAAGCCGAGTACTGCAGGCATAGGAATAGTTGCGTAGCGCTGCAGATAAAGAGTACATAACTGATTCCAAAAAAATAAATGAAACCACACTTTAAAACAAAATACATAATATATTTAAGCTCACATTATCTTACGCTCTTTTCTAATAATGTAAAGTAAGTCTAAATAAATAGGCCTTAAAATTAAATTTATAATCAACAGTAAATAATAAAGTGTATTAAACATGATTTGAATTACAATGTCATAAACATTGCTTAAACATAAAATTTTAATTCACTATAAAATAAAACTTACATTTTGTCATCTTAATATAAGGATATGAAAAAAAAAAAACTTTGTTATACACTTTGTATAATACCTAATTTGGTATAATGCGAACATTTGGTGCACCAATAAAAAGTAATTAATAATCCGAACTTGTGTGCTGTGTGTCATTTTAAAGTGATACAAGCTACTGTTAGTGTTAGTAACAGTTTATTGCAACATTCCGGAAGCTGTATACAAAGCCTTAAATTTAAATTAGACGAAATCGAAATTTATATCACAATATTACGAGCAATTTTAAAGTGACAAGCCGAAAATAATGTTAAGAAGTATTATTGATAAGTGGACATAGACAGCTTTCGCATATTACCTGTAATGTAAATAAATATATACATCTTCATGTCGAATGAAAATTGTATAAAACCAGTTATTATATTTAGTAGGTAGTGTATACCAAGCACTACATATAAATCATAACATGATTATGTATTTTGATATCAGAGTTTGAAATAGTACTGCTTTTGACTAGCTTTTCCATTCTTTTTTGACTAAATTATTTACCTATTTATAATTTTGACTAAAGTATGTCTCATTTTTTACTACCATGGCAATTTTGCTTAATGTATTGATAAATGAGGTTATATACAATTAATAAGAAACACAGAATTGCAGCATGATAATGCATTGGCATGTTATAAATAGCACTTAGAAGTCCTGGATGATTCTCTTTTGCACCCTTTGATTTAGTCATAATACCATCAATGTCTTCAATTGGAGATATTTTCGAAGTTTCAGATGCGCTCTGATTACCACTTAAATAACCTTTGTCTTGGTAACTACTTGTAGCACTGTTTGTATTTATTTCAAAGTGGCACTTTTCCTTACACAATTCAATTATTTGTGTTTCTTTATTTTCTGCCTCTATCTCTCCCTCTAGGTTTGATGAGAATTCTGGAGTCAACTGTCTACTGTTAGAACAAGCATTCAAAGTGTCTTCTAAATAACTTTCAATCTTATTCAATTGCTCGGGAACAAGCATATTCGCTAAAGGACTTATAGATCTTTTGCATGGGTTTGGAATACTCAACCCACCTTCTGCAATATCCAAAACGTCCGACTTCTCTGAATCGAATAGCTTATCTTTATATAAGGAACTCACAATTTTATAACTTTGCAAATCTTGAAAGTTGTCTGGGATGTATTCAATAGGTGTATTTAATATTGTTTTTCTTGGAGTTATTAATTCTGGAATATCGATTTCTGGCGGTACAGGTGTGAATTTGACCTTGATAACATCCTCGTTAGTTGTTGTTTCTGTTTTAGTGATATCTTCAACGATGTCCTTGTTCCCATGCGATCCTATTTCCAGTTGCAAGCTTGGTGAGTCCGTGACATCGTAACGCGTCGAGCTGTGCACTCGATCGACGGTCACCTTACTCAGTAACTTGCCATCTGCTGTTCTTATGTCAGAAAACATTCCTCTATCAAAGTGGAGGGGAGTTTCCAACTTCCTTGTTCTCTGTGGTGATGGCACTGCAGTAGTATATAGTGGAGGCGTACAAGGTGAGGGAGAGACGGGGCGGAAAATTGCAGTTGAGTAAACAGTGTCGGTGTTATACATTAGTGGTTGAGGACTTTTAGCGGGCGTGTGTTTTGCAGAAAGGTCGACCTCCCTTAGCGAAGAAACTCTGCCCTTCGAGATTCTTCTTGCACACCTGTAAATTATTTTATATACATTAATAAAATTAATTGAAGCTAACTTAGTGGCTGTTCTACGAATACTTAAGGCTGCGCCCTACTTGAATGTGCAGTTTTCTTTTTGTTTTTAAAATAGATTTCACTGTTCTATTGCAAGTTTCAGCCTAGAAAAAAAACTAGTAAATTACTGTATTTGTTTTAAGATATCTATTGAAACATCGCTTTAAAAAAATAACGGCCGAACCTCTCGTTTTTTTATTTTTTATTCATAACTCCTTATCAACTAGTAGCGGGAACATAATTTATTTCATGTAATGTTAAGTAACTATAAATCTAGAAAATTACTATAATAGAATTTTTACATCTTATGTGATATAACTGTAATTAATTATTTGTAATTTATTTTCCACTTTTAACGCTAAGCGCATAATATATATTTGCCACAAAAAAATCTCGATTTCAGCTTAACGGCCTATTAAGCAAATGTATATGCGCCTTGGGGGACCTGTTAATGTCATCAGATCAAATTCAACAATCTACATTAGTAAATACAGACCAATTTTGGCACGCAAAATACAACTTGTGGCAAAAACTCATATTTAAAGTATATGACAGTTGTTTAAGCTTGAAACGCATATGGTGCGATATTCAAAATGTCCTCCATAAACTGGAAATACTGACTATTTTAAACTTACTTTGTTTATTTACAGTCGCTCTCGGTAAACGTTTCATGCATAAATTAAAATCTAATTTTTAGGCTTGGGTAGCGTGTGTAGTTCACCTTCTTTTTGATGACAGTAGCGGGCGTACAAAAAGTATGCATGTATTTAAATATGTTAACAAAGACGTTGCCACACTTGCCACGCGTCACTTCCTGCTACTAACAAAGACAAATCACCTTTCACAAGTCCATGCAAGTCGCTAGTAAAACCTACCGTTAAAGGCAATGACGTAGAACTCGTCCAAGGGCGCCATAAATTTTTTTGTGCAGCATTTTGGGGCATTATATTGTGGATTTTGACTTATAACCCTGCCGACTTGCCATTTAGGTTACTGGCGTAGAGCCACCCAAGCCGCCTTTGTAACAGGCCCTCGGACTATTAGTATTGCCCTACAAAATCTTACAAAATCTACAAACTATTGTGTGTCTAAATATATGTAAGTTAAGTACCTCATCCTGAATCAATAACCTTTTGGTAATAATCTAAGACTTAACGATTCGAATCATAACTTATTCTTTACACTCGGGTTCAAAATGTATAGTATGCCAAAAACGATTGTCTGTCCATTTTTTGCTTTAAAGCTTATATTTTATTCTAGCCCATTTTTACTTTTATGGGGTCTAAGGGTACTTACTAGGTTTTTTTAGCTAACGTAATAATTATGTAATGATTGTAAAGTACCGAGAAAACATCTGGCAAATTTATCAATTTGTATAAAACACCTTACGTAATCATTTGCACTGTGATGAGTATAAGATCGTAGAGCGCAGTATACACCGTTAAATTTTAATCGTTTTAATGACGTGGATGGGTGTTTCACTTTACAAATTACTATTCATCAACAACTTAATCTGGGTTATATCTCTTAAAATAAAAAAGATAGGAAGTGATACTGTAATATTCGAAAAGTGCGTGAAAACAGTAGTAGCGCCACGAGATAGTTACCTACTTACCTACGTATGCCTACGTCGTACAGGTCATTGACTCGCTCAGCTGGTGTCAATTTGTTTGTTTAAAGAAATTCAATGACACGCCTTGCGAATTGCCAATCAAATAAGATTAGGGGCGGTAATTAGTCTAGCATTGGTTAATTTATCGAAGTCCACGTGGACTGCGCTACGCATCATTGGTGAAATGAATCATGTGTCATAATAGGGTCGGTCTCTTTGAATATTGACCTTACTAATGGTTCGCGTCATTTTGTCACTCAAGCAAGAATTGATTCAAATTTAAATTTAGTGTTCCATGCACCTGATCACTTGTCCACGGTATTAAAACGAATAAAATTTAACGGTGTATTGTTGGTATGGTCACCGCTTAAAATAGTCACACAAAAAAAATGCTAAAATAATACATATAATATCAAAATAATCTTATCATAACTCATAACAATCAACAAACTCTAGTCTACAATGCTGTCCACTCGAAAAATAACTTCTTAAATTTCAAAAAGCTAATACAAGCAATTTACATAGTTCATACAATATACACGTTACATATATGTAAATACAGTCTTTCTAGAATTCAGAAAGACAAGTACTAAATTAATATTGTTAATTATATTTTACAAGGGTCACACAGGAAATTTTGTTAATTAGGGAGAGTTCGATTATTTACCCAATGGCAGCGTATGATGAGTGCTATACCAGTAAAAAGGTATAAAGTTAAACTCAAAAAAATCCGTGATAAACATAATTCCCTGTTGTTGTGTAGTGCTATTTTAAGTTGGTGCCTTTAACGCTTTTATAATAGGTATACAGTTCATGAAATTAAAGAAATCACATAAAGGTTTATTAATATTAGTGTTTGTAATGTTACTGTAGCAGCTTTTCAAAATATTGCTGCCTTAGTTCTTAAGGCAAGTTCAGACGATACAGTAATAAATTGATAGATATTATTTGCAATTAGACCATAATATTCTTATTGTACTTTGAGGCCTCAGGTGGCATTTTGCACCTATAGCTTTCTGTAGTATTTTACCGTTTTTAATGACATTGGGTTTAAAAATCATGACTTTGCGTACATAAATTATTTTATTTTTAATTATGTTGCGTCTAGTTTATTTTTGTATATTTGTTTGATTATGTTTGTAAGAGTGTAAGTATTTAGTAAGGCTCGCATCATACGCACCGTGCAGTTGAAGCACTGACTGTGGTAGTTATTGTTGAGCGCCTCCACCCACCTGTCGCCTGCCTCCACGGGGAACCCGCAGGCAAAACATTTCGTCGTGAACAGTTCATTCCAGTCTGAAAGTATATTCATATTAAACATAAGAATATTTAATTTTTAGGTACGCTTTTGTTAAGTTATAGACTTCTACTACTATTACTATTCAGAATTTCGGTAGTAAATTTTAACGATTTCTAAAGGTTGCTTGTCCGAGAACTTCATCAAGCATGATAAAAAAAAACCACGCCTTGACCAACGTTTTGAATTCGACAAATCATAAAAGTTTGTATGATTGTTCCGTATTATAAAACAAAACAAAGTTAAAACATACTTTATGTACGAAATAAATAAATGGTATCAAAGTTATAAAAATGACGTACTTGTTTTTTTTGACAGAAAACTAATTTAAATGTTTTACTGCATTTATAACCTTAATTTTAAATGTACTTAAGCAATGTCCCGAAACCCGAGCAATAGTTCCGAAAAAAAAATTGTCATAAGGAAGTCTCCGCTTTTTGTCTGTGTTCTTTGAAGTTTAGGTAAATTAGCTTACCTAATTTCGAGCACTGATAATAAGTCTTAATAAAAAAATTTTTTTTTTTATCAAAGTCTAAAAACTCTGTGTTGCTACACAATAACATTTAGGCTACCATTGTAAGCATCTATGTATGTGACCAAGATTCCAATCCCTGAAAGGGGTAACTAGCGGTTGGAAACACACACCACGTTTAGTTCTGCATGACAGGTGCTAAGACTTAAATCAACAGCTTTACAAAAGACCAAATTCAGAATAATAAATGTAACAAAATACAACTTTGCATTCTTAGAATCTAATTAAAATAATAAAAATATTTTAAGAATTTTACCTGCTTCACAATATGGTAGTCCATCTTCTAAGAAGAAGGGATTGTTACCGAACAGTTTCCCGCAGTATACGCAGTTAAAGCATTCCGGATGGTAATGCTTTCCAATGGCATTCAAGCAATCCTATAAGAAAGACAATATTATTACAAACAGTATATTATAAAAGCACATATATGTATGCAAATATTAAAAAAACTTACTCCTTTAATTTTAGCATGACATTTATCGCACGCGGGAGCTATGTATTGTTCGAAACAAAATTCGCAATAGAGTTGTCCATTTTCTTCAACGAAGCCAATGTCCTGTAGTGGACGCCTACATGTCGCATTAACGCAAATGAAGTGTTCTGGACACCATATGCGTCCTAATGCTGTTATGAACGGCCCCCTGTTTATCAAAAACGTGATTAAGGAAAAAAAAACTTAGTTTATAAATAAAAATATAATAGAAATAGGAAATAAGCAAACTCACTTTTGCAAAACGCCAGAGATGCATATTGTTAATTTGTTACTTTATAAAATACGACAAATACCGTGCTTAATACAAGCAAGGTCATGCTAGACTGTTCTAAACTTACGTAAAATATAGTGTAAAGGCAATGTTTTGGATTTTAATTTACCTTTTAATCGCTTTATCACACTTGTGGCAAACAGGATAGAGGCCATCAGCCATATCGACGGATGTCATTGTACTCAGAGGGCGTGCAGTAATGTGTGAATCTCTCCTACCATCTACATTTTGATCACTTTTCTTTTGTCTGCGCCTAACAACTATTTCTTTTTCTGTTTCTTGTTCATCTCCGTTGTTGTTAAAAACTGTGAATTTCGGTTGTTGTTTATCAAATTGCGTAATTGTATCAGTAGATCCGTTAGTATCATTTTTCTGAATAGGTTTATAGGTGTATAGGGTATTATCATTTGAATTGTGGGAAATTTCGTTCGTTGCAGTCTGTTCCTCATCTTGATGCTCTTGGTCTCTTATGGTCACAGTTCCATTAAATTTGTCGAAAACTTTATTTTTTCTTAAAGTGTTTGTTTCAAATCCGGACTTGTTACTTTTAACACTTACGGTATCGATAGAATTATGAGATCCATTTTCTTCACTCCTTTTTTCAAACATATTTCTTTTGCTTAATGTGTTTGAAAAATTGCTGTTAAATTTGAATTCGCAGTTTAGTTCCCTGTCTGGTTTTTGAGCATTGTTATTACCATTTATGAAAGAAGGTTTTTCAAAAACGTTTTTTTTCTGTAATGTATTTGTATTGTTTTCAGACATGTCTTTAACATTTTCTTTATTTGAGCACCCACTGTCGTTATAGTGAAAGCTAATTTTATTAGTATTATTTATTTGTGCACCGGGTAAAGTATTATTGCTTATATTTTTAGATATGTCGTCCGGGAATTTTTCAATCTCGCTACTGTTAAAAAAATGTGTGTTAAATGTTGGTATTGGAGGTGGAACGGGTATATTACAGTTACCATTGGTATTATCGACTGGATGATTTGTCAAAATAGTATCTTTAATTTTATCACTAGGGCTTTTTATGTTATTTATCACATTATGCCCTCGTTCGAAATGTTTATTCACAGGTTGCTTTACTGTATGATCGAATATTGTCTCTACTGAAGATATATTTTCTGTATTCAGCGGATGTTTGGTTACAACAGTGTCTTGGATTTTGTCTGCCATAGACTGAATATGATTAGCAGGTTTAATTTTTCTTTGTATTCCAATTTCGTAGCCATTTAAAGCCATTTTTGCCATTTTTTTTATAAGTCTTTCTTCGGCTGGACTTTTAAATTCCGTTTTAAGATAGTTGTTTGGAGTCTGCGGTTCGTTAGCTGTTAGAAAACAAAAAATAATAAACAATGTGGTTAAAATGGTTACATTATTAGTTCAAATAAATCACGCAACACAACAATCTCAATTAAAACTATTATTACAGGCTAACCTAAATTCAATAAATCCACACAATTTCATGCACATCGTAACTCAACAACAACAACAGTATCCTTTATAGAATCACCTAATATTCCCATTACAGGAGGCGCAAAGAGGCACACGAGATCCAGGTAGCGCAGCTTTGTTCAGAACTCCTCTTCCTCGTTTTGGAGCCGAAGAAACACCAAAAGTTTTACCACGAGCTGCAGCCCCTACACTGGAACCTGTTGATGGGGTAGGATCACACACTGGGCCTTGGTTAGCACCAGAAGTTGAAGGATTTGGTTGATAAGTTTCTATTTTTTTACAAGCAGCACCGACTTTGTCATTAGTTTCGTTAAAAGATGCACAAGGTACTTGGGAATTGGTAATGCCCATGGCTGGAGGCGGAAAAACGATTTTAGTAGTATTATTGGATGAAAGTAAATTGGGTTCTAATTGTTGAAATCCACTACTTGCTAACCCGCCTTTTCGGATTTCTATAAATTTAGCAGACTGTTTTTCTTCAAATTCCTCAAATGTTTTTCGAGTTGTATGAACAGTAGTATTACCATATTCTGATACATTTTGAGAATGTACTTCTCTTTGACCATAATTTAAATTACTCAGAGAATCCTGTTTGATATTCACATCATCTTTGTTATATTGTTCTCTCGAATAATCAAGGCTTGAATGCTGTTGCTGTTGTTCTTTTATTATTGAAGGTTGATCTGTAGCCCAGCTCCTTAAACCACTTGTGTTTAAGACTTGGACATTACTTTGGAATCCTTTATTAGCTAATTCATGTTCTTTTCTAAGGTTACTCGTAGCTTGTGTTAACAATGTATGTGCTCCATGACGTTGTGGAGTAGTTTCCCTGATACGGGGAGCTTGTGCTTTTAATGGGTTTGGAGGGGGGCCTGGTGCAGGAGATCGAGATCTCAATTTAGGAGTGGGAGAACGGCTTGTCTCTGGACTCGATGGTTCAAACATATGACTCTCAGGCGCGTAATGCTCTACAGCAACTAAATTCATTTGGTAATGTGGAATTATGGGTGCCGGTTTGTTTATTAAACTTGGAGTCGATGGTCTACTACGTACAGGTGATGCTCTTAGTAAATGTTCATCAGTTACTGGCTGGAAAGTCATTGTAATAGGAGTATCTTTTAAGAATTGATTATGATTTTGTTGTGATGATGGCTTTATATCCGGTACTTTTTGATTTATAGTAGTAGAAACAGTTTGAAATAAAGTTTTTTGTTGTCGTTCTTGTGATACCTCTCTTGATTTAGTAGGTGGTTGTGTTGTTGGAGTAACTGGTCTTTGAAGTACAGCAGGAGCATTGCAAATCTCCGGCGTTATTCCTCTTTGCGATGGCAATTGTTCAAAATGTTTTTGGTATGGAGGGATACTATCAGGTTTGTGCAACCCAGACTTTGACCTTATTGCTGTTGCAGAAAATGTTTCCTTTTGCTCTAATTGTTCGAAATAGCTTTGAGCTGATTTCACAGATGAAAATGTTTGAGTATCGCTACTGGATGCGACGGAACAGACCTGCATACTTTTAGAATCAGATTTAAGACTGCTTTCAAGTTTTGTATGATTAGCTTTTTCAAAACTAGATCTTAATTCCTCAGTTATAGGTGGGAAATTTGCCAACTTACAAAAATCTTCTGGCTGTGGAGGCGGGAACATTTGTTTAGCGACAGGCTTAAATGCTGAGGCTCCATACGATGTTTGAAGTTCACAAGTGTTTTGTAAATTCGAAAAATCACTAGAAAATTGATTATTGGTATGAGATGAAGTTTGTGTTGCTATTGGCCGTAATATTTCTGATGCAGATGTTTGCACTTTAGCAGCTGACCCACCTGGCTGTTGTGGAATATTCGGTAAAGGACTGTAAGATCTGTCTGGAGCAATTGTTAGTGCGTCTCTTAAAGAACCCCTTTCAATAGTTGGTGTTTTTATTGGTGTAAATGGGCGTTCCGGTGCAGTGGTTAGTGCTTCTACCATAGGAGATGATGTAGTTTCCCTAGGGATTTTTGGTTCGATATTTATTTTAAAGTCGGGTGGAATATATGGCGTTGTTTCTGGAGGCATTGGTATAGGTTCTTGTTTATTTTCTGGAGGGTTATATATTTTTATTGGTGCGATTGGAGTAATGCCACGTTGAGGTGGTGAAGTAAAACATTTAGATGATGGTGTATTTGGAGCAGTATTGTGTAACTTAATATCATTTTGTTTATTTTCTATAATCTGTGTTTCTTCTACTAGGGTCTTATTTTGAGTCATTAGAGATGTTGGTTGTGAAGGAGAAGGTAGAGGGGAGTATGGTCTTTCAGAAGCAGTTGTTAATGCATCCACCAAAGTATTGTTATTAACCATATAAGTCTGTGGTAAGGAATTAATTAAAGATACATTAGTTGTTAACATTTCATCCCTATGCTCAGAGGTTTCTTTGAAAAAGGCTGTGTTATTATGGGTTACAGTGCTCTGAATAGAAGGTGTTAGACTTTTGTTATCTTCGATAAATTTCTGTGTCTGATTCGCAATAGTGCTAGCATTATCAGCCGTTTCAACTAAAGCTCTTGATACTTCCTTGCAAAAGTTTTGTTCTTCTACTTTTGCTTTATCTTGAATAATAGACTGTTGTTTTGCCATACCGTCTGCTAATTTCATAGATCCTAGTTCACTTGCCTGTAACTGTCCGATTTCAATTGTTTCTTGTACTCCGGTTCTATCAAATAAATTTTCATTTGAATTTTGATGAATTGTTATTTGCTTATTGTCAGATGACCTTTGTTCGGAAACAGTTTTGTGAGCGCAAGAAATTGATTCATTTACAACTTGCGTAACAGCGTTTTGAACAACTGACTCAGATTTGCTCGAAGTAGTGGCTAAAGCTGAGATGTTAGCAGAGGAATACGACACAGTTGAAGATAACTGTTCAGTTTGTTGACAGCATGAAATTTTCTCATCTTTAGTTTTTATCCCAGCAATAAGAACTTGTGTAGGACCTGGATTTGTTTTACTCATTCTTCTGAGTTCAGATTCTGTTTTATTTTCACTAGTGGTTGTGTTGAGATTAGTAATACCACAAATATTTTTATTAAACTCATCGTCAGGTTGGACGGGTGGTGGCCACACAATGCTTTTTACATTTTGAGCTATTAATAAAATGTTAAGGGTGGGCAAAAAGGGTAGGTACATAAAAAGTAAATATTATTTAATATGATAAAAGCAACAAAAACGAAACCTAAGATAGATGAATTTTAAAAGGCAGTTGTTAATAACCTGGTTTTAAGCTTGTGCGTGGTAAATAACACACAGCCGTTGATCTATCTTCTATAATTATATTTATTGCTTATGCATAATGCTTATAATATGGATATATACATCGATTCGGCTTAGCTGCAAAAGCTCTAATTTGCTATTTATTTATATTTCATCAATTAAATTTACCTTTAAAAATGGAAACAGGGACCTCTGTTAAAAAATAAATAATATTTTACATTATTTTTATTACCTTCAAAGCCAATCGTCGTATTATTTTATAACAGTATTTTAAAAAATAATCTACATATAACTCTTTGTTGGTTTCTTTCCATAATACAATACAATATATTGATTTGGTACTAACTGCCTTATCTGTGCAAAAATCTGATAGAGTTTATTAAATATTAAGAGCCAGTGTTACCTAAATTACACATGATTGTGGCAAAGATATCTTTGGATCCGTTTTCTAAATGCGATTGAAATTTAAGACTTGTGTTCTTAGAAATGTTCCTCAATCCCTGATTGACGTCAAGAGTTGAATGAACTTTTTCATCACCCTCACTCGTAAACAGTGTCATTATGTGCAGCGGGTGCTAAGACCTTAATTACTAATAAAAAAACACGGGCTTCTTCTTTGTAAATTTTATTGCCTCGAAACAAAGCACGCGTTCATAAAACCCATGGGCGGTTATGACGCGCCTATTTTATCTATCACCTTATACTTTTATTTATCTACTCGCAAAGTGATAAACAACATTGTGTGTAACACGGGCGGCACGGGAATTACAAAATTAAGTCATTAAAGCCTTCAAGCCTCCAGTAAGTAATTTTCTCCTGACCACCTTTTTTACTGGCTCTTAATATATCATATAACTATCATATCATATATATACCTTTATTAAATAGCATAAATTAACATAACTTAAAGAGTAAACAAATTATATAGCTCAAAAACCTAAAGTAAAAAAACTATCTAAGCAATCAAAAATAATCTACAAAATTTCCCAAATACAATAACAAAGGCAAACTTCATGGCTGCCTGGGTCGATATTGCCTTTTACCTGCATAGACGCTTGTGCATGTATTTTAGGCACTTGAAAATAAATGCTGTCCTCAAGAACAAATCATAACGAAAAACTTGTTAATATAGTAAATAATAACAAAATAATTGTTACTTATTTTCTATAAATGACAGTTTTCCTTTCAATTAGACGCTTTTTGTCAAATATGCACGCTTTCGTAATTTTTATAGCTCCTTGTTCTATGATATAAACCTACCAGAGCTTCAAAACTCTATAAGTACCTTATTATTACACCATTAGTTTGAATAAAGGTAGGAAACAAAACATGGGCGTACCTAGTTCAGGTTGGGTTGCCTTCTAGAGAGGTCAAAATCTATAAGTGCCCTATGAAATTATCAGAAAGTCAGGTTTTTAGATATCTTAAACAGAACAAGTTACGTCCATGGTGATATGTGTAACGCAAAGACGAACGCTTTTAGGATTTTTAAGAATAACCATACATGTAACAAAATCTAATAGTAAGCCAACAAGTTCATCCGACGACCACGAGGTGCGGCGGAAGAAGAGCGTGGTCCCCTCTTAACCGCGCACCTGCGACGTCCGAACCAGCTTCCTTCCTTGTTACGTTCGTAACTCTTACCACATCTCAGGCGCGAGTAATGCACAATCATGGATTATGCGAAATTATAAGAAATTAGCGCGCTCGTAAAAGAGGACTTACTATTAGTTAATATATGCCATAACTATTATAAACAACTCCATTTCAGAAGAGCCTTGTGATAGAATAAGCCGTTTCAAATACTATTAAGATAAGATTTTTGCAAAGCGTATCAAGCCCGAGCATTTGTGATCTGAGATTCTTAAAATGATTTCCCTTTTAGTTTTTTCTCGTAATCAAACTGACATTAATAGAGATTCAGAAAATTAAATACACTAAATAAACTAGACTTATCCCGATATATTATTACATATTGTTTTCTATATTTATAAAAAACTGTTAATTATTTTCAAACAGTAAAATTTAGATAAGTATTATGTTACCAAATTAGTAATTACCTCGAGCAAGCTAAATATAATAAACTCAAGCCACTTGAGAAGCTAGTCTCCCTAGTTATGCTTATCTAAGAACAACTCGATGTAGGTGCAGTCTATAGCGCATCACTGTTATTATAGTTTACACAATACATGTAAGCGCTATTTTTTGCAACGATTTTCTTTGCCGTCAGTCGTTGTCATTGGTACAGTACTTGTAGAATGAAGAGTTTTTCTTGTCAGTGAAAACACTCGATACCCAATTCCGAAAGATCTTATCTTGATATTGTTTGAATTGGGTATTTAGGCAATATCACAGCGTCATAGGGAAGGTCTTATATAGGGCATGCCCTCATAGCATGTTATTTTATATAGCAAAAGTGACTTTCTTACTCGGTGCAAACGGTGCTGGCGCAGACAATAGCGGGGCAGGGGCAGGTGCGGGGGCTGCAACGGGCCGCGCGGGGGACAACGGCGCCGAGCGCGGAGACAGTGAGGCGGGAGAATACGTTGAGCCAATCGACGAGCCGAACGGCTTTGGCCCTGATAAGTTGCTTGACGGCTAAATAAAAAGAAATATTATTAATATTTCTAAAATATAAATACAAATGTTTTTAACTTGTAACAATTGTAGTAATTTTAAATAGCGCGCCCTGTTGAACCTTGAGAGGGTTACCAAATACATTACATATAAACATATTTATTGGTACAGCTATACAAGTCTGCTAAAATTTATGGTTTTTTGCATAATAAACACATTCTTAATACTTACGCTAAAAAGCGATGTTGAACCATTTGTGTAGTTGTTGGTGGCTAGTGGTGGTAACGGGGTTGAGTACGTGTTACTTGGGATGCGGCCACCACTAAAAAAAACATTTTGTTTCAGATACCTGCAACATTGGTATACCAGCAGTAACAACAAAATTTGATGTGCGTACATACTATTTTTGGAACAAATAAAGGAGAGAATATATTTAAGACATTGTTAAAATTAGAATATCATTGTGAAAGAAATACATACTTAATATTAAACAAAATATGATGTCAAAAATATTAGGCCGGTCCAGTTTTTGAAAGTAGGCTACCTTAAGGTAAATAAAGTTACAGGCCCATTCAGGTTTTTAATATAACAAAATACTAGACAGTAAATAAGTTTTTTTTTGTAAATTAGATGTATGGTATTTGTAATTTATTTATTTTGTAATATTAGATGTACAGAGTTAAATAGATAATTATACTGTTTAGTTTTTTTTTATATTTTATATTTTTGTACCTTACTGCATTTGTAGGTATATTTATAATTGTACATACGTGAAATTGATAAGATCAGAGTGGTATGATGGGGCAACGTTTTATTTCAATTAATTTCATATTTTATACTCACGGCGGCACAGTGACTGGTTCGAGATTGGCGGACGGTGGATTCTGACGCGCCACCAGCTTGGCGTGTATGTCGCAGTACAGTTTCCCGTTGATATTATAATATCCCTGGTTCTTGAGAGAGGTACCGCATGTCGCGCACTTGAAGCATTCCACGTGCAGGTTCTTGTCCTTTATACGCACAAATACGCCACTGCGAAATAAAATAAAATATGTTAGTATTTTTATAATTGATACAGAGTAAATTATTTTAATACTGCACATGGGCGTAGCCAGCTTTCGGATTTGGGGGGGGGGGGGCAGACCTGATAGAAAATGACATTTTAATATAGTGAACATGTTCATTTTGAGCAAATTCCTTCAGGTTATGGGCACCTGCCTGTACCTCGTTACGCCCATAATGCTGCATATATTTATAAATAAAATGTACCTTTACCGATTTCATTAATTAATTACTGGAACGTTTTGAATTTTTTTTATTCAAGTAATACATGATATTTTCTATATATAATAATATGAACTGCATCTGTTCTAATATATTTGTCATTAAAAAATCTATATTGAATGTTACTTAAAGAAAGTAATTGATATTGGACAATTGGACACTGTAGATGTAGGTATCTTTTATCTTTTTGATAAAGATTGCAGAATAATTTAACTTAAGTATCCTACTCATGCTCATCAATTTTACAGTGCGTATCCATCAATTCTACCAGGCAACAGTGTGTGTATGCATCTAATTGTGCAGTGAAATGAAAACATGCTGAGTAATATATACAATGGACAAAATAACAATCTCCCAACATTTCATTCACCTATCTACTAGAAAAGGTACACCTATGAAGATAGATTAAATGGATGAAAGATGATATGATTCCCAAAACATACAAATATCGTAAAGATTAAAAAGGATTTTACCAACTTCTTTAATCCTCCTAAATTAACTATTTACATAATGTAAACTATACTATACGATATTTGTATTGTCACAGTTCTATTATTATTTTCGAAAGGATATTATGTGATAGGTGGATCTGTGACAAAAATGAAATAAAATATTTTAAATCTACACAATAAAACTAATGCACAGGTCGACACGGTCGCAAACACTGGAAGGCACGGGGGCGCCTCTTACATAATGTAGCGGTTACAGTCCGAGCAATACGGCGTTTCGTTGACCACGGGCAAAGAGTCTTGTGCGGATTGAGGTGGTGCGGTAGTTCCTAGCGCCACGCGACCGTCGGGCAAAACCTCGTGGCAGCCCACCGGGATGCTTGGCGGGCTGGGCTCGCAGGGTGCCGGAGTTTGCGTGCCCGCTGAGGCTCGCGTTTGAGGCGTTGGCGTTCGTGCTTGAGGCGTAGAAGCTCGCAGCAGCGGCGTGTTGGTCACACGCGGAGTTCGCGACCGCGAACGGTGCGAATGATGTAGGCTGCACGGCGAGCCGGCTCGTGCCACGCTCGCTCGCGAATAGAAATGAGATGGTTCTGTCGGCCCCAACATTATTGTTAAATCATACACTACAATAAGGTTAGGATCCTCCTACGTCGAATAAAACAAACTCAGTATTGTACCGCAAGAACTCCTATCACATTTCTACACGTTATATGCTGCAAAGAATCATGTTACTCCATTTAAATCGGATGAAGTCATAGGTCGCAATGTATAGACATAGTGGTAGTTTTGCTCCCGTGTCGGCCGTTGCGTCGGTGTCGGTCCGACTTACGTGATGAGTCGCTCGCACTCCTCGCAAATGTTCTGTCCTGGGGGCAGGCCGCCGGTGTTGAGCGGGGCGTCCGGCCGCGTCACCGGCGCCGAGACGTGCCGCAGACCGCTCACCGCCGCCGGCGCGGGAGCCGGACTAGTCACTTCGACTTTATGCCAATTCGGAAATTAACGTTAAATTTTGCGAATTTATCAATGAGCAACAAATATTGCAGTATACCTACTGTTTTATTTACAAGTAGGTTCATATATTAATTAGCTAGAAGATTTAATTCGGAATAGTAGCCATTGTAACTGTAGGTACCTTTGAAATTAAACTTTAAAAATTTAAACTTTTAAATCTCATTATATAATGATATTATCTCATTATATATATATTTTTTTTTTGACATTTGAAAATTTACTGGAGATTATAATTGATTGTACTTAATTAAATATATTTTTAATGTTGAAGGGATTAAATACAACAAACTATTCTGATTGACTTCTTCGTGAAAGCTATCGGACAAATATTAATGACAGTTTAGATTTACTAATAGAAGTTTTAAGGTAGATCTAATTTTTGATATACCTACATAGGCTACTTTGCAATTTGGAGTAGAAGCCGCAACAAGAGGTGAATTCTTTATCAACTCATACTATTACTTAGTATAATATATGCTACCTGAATTCTGCATCGATTGATACAATGAATGAATACGCTACCTGGCTCTGGGTCGTTTTGTTCCTCTTGTAATACTTTGAAGACAGCACTTTTCTCTGCATCATAAGTTTTCTCATTTTTCTTGAAATTCACTCTGCCAACAAATTGCGATTATAAAACAATTTTTAGTTTTATTAAAAAAGCAAAACTGCACTTTTCAACAACAAAATATAAATGAATGATTGTAAACAACAATAAATACATTGAATACACTATTTCGTTTAAAATATAATATATTACTAGATAATTTAATTTATGATATACCTTTCCATGACTAGCGACATATATACGACTAGCGACCTGGCCCGGCTGCGCACGGGTGCAATAAGTAATATGCACATTTTTTTAATATGTAATAATTATAAAACCAAGAGCAGATCAGGTCGTGGTTTGTGAGGACTCCATAAAGATATGTTAAAAAGTTTTTTCTAGAAATATTTTTTCATTATTGCGTGTTAATCTTAGAAGATAGATAAGTTGCTACAGTTTAATAGACCATTTTAAAAGAAGTTTTTTCGTCATACATTGTTTTTATATAACTCCACCAGTAAGGCTCCCAGTCCGCACAAAACCTTACTGTAAAAAAAATGTAAATACATACACCTCCATCCATTGGTAGAATTGGTATTCAAATCCGTTCAATACTTTTGAGTTTACCGCGTTTAAACAGACAGAAGTGGCGGGTGGACTTTGTTTTTCAATATGTAGTGGTAGTATATATAAAGTATAATTTACATATAGGTATTTAACTTACATATTATAAACTATTAGATTTGACTGATTCACATCCGACATACATTAGCTGTGCATGCATCTTATCTCATATTGTTTGTATTCTCAAACATTGAAAAGGATACAAATAATATGTGATAGCTAGGCACTGGTAAATATTTATGGAACAGCCATAAACTTTTAAAATTATAGACTACATTTCTACAAAATGCTAGGACACAAAATAGAAGTAGAATAAATATTTTATTAGACATAAAACCTTGGTTGCTCTTGCAATATCATTAGAGATTGTTAGCTTTTAAAACTGTGACAAACAACAGGGGCAACTTGAAGGGTTGTATGATATGTGGGAGGTGACTTACCCGAGCACCCCGCCGGCCAGCACCTCTGTCTGCGCGGAGAGGGTCTCTGCGATCGTCTTGTCGCTGTACATGTTGACTGGCGTGTTGTACTGCTTGTTTACCACGCTCTTAACGGAGTCTGTGCCGTTCATCTGAAAAATATTATGGACTAATATTAAAAGTAATCCGCGAATAAATAAATAATTCAGTAGATATATGTTGCAAGGGATAACTTAAGGTACAGGAACGTGGTCTCTAACTGTTGGCCCCGTAAATAAGCTTAGAGTCGCCAAAACTGCCGGCATAGCTCAATCAGTTAGCAATCTGAAGTGGGCAGGCCACATTCCTTGCCAAACAGATAACCGATGGGGAAGAAAGATTCTCGAGCAGCGACAACGGATCTGAAGATTCAGCGTAGGATGGCTCCTTAGCAGGTGAGCAGATGACCTGGTTATTGCGGCTAAAACGACGACGAATATCGTGTCCCTATATAGCCGATAGTTGGGTCCGTTGTTCAAATAAACGCCTAGTCTAGGCAGGTTAAGTTTGAAAAAAAAGGAACAGAATTACTCTGCATAAGTAATGTGGGTTGGGTTAGGTTAAGGTTTTGTTGTGGCAACGTAGATACTTTTTTTTAAACCGACTTAAAAAAGGAGGTTCTTAGTTTGACCCATATGTATGTATATGTATGTTTGTCCGCGAGATTATGGTGCGGTTTTCAGAAAAGTATTTGTTACATTTAATTTCTATGTAAATCAGATTTTTGATCAGAATTTTTTAAATAATTATTTTTACCTTTTTAGTGCATCTTTTTGAATTCTGTTCTTGTTCATTTACAAAGAAATTAAATCCTACAATACCTTATGTTTAAATGACCAGGTATAATTTGTTATTATTAATAACTTAGTATTACAGTTTTTAGAAAAATCTATTCAAGGATGCTTCATTAATAATCATCAACATTGCCGATGCGTACAGTTTCCAAGTAAAAAACATTACTAAACATTCTAGTTAACAAAACACCGCATCAAAAATAACAAATGTATTGTGTTCCTATATTTAAATGATGCCGTCATCAAATCCACCGCAAGATTTAAAGTACTTGTACTTGACTTCAAGCTATACGTTCATTCATGTTAGCAAATTGTTATTGCTGTCAGCAGATGCGCGAACAGACGCTCTAACGATATAATTTAAGCATTCGTTGATGGTAGATTACTCGTACAGAGATACGAGACACACAGTACTCAATTGTATGACGTCAGACCTATCTTCGGCCACTTAAATGTCACATCAAGTTTGAGCGTGTGACGTATTTTATTAAGTCAACACAACGGTTTTTTTTTGCTAGACAATCCTACAACTATTTACTACGTCATCATCGCAATTCCACCGCCAGATTTAAAGTATCTATTTGTACAGCTTACTACGCTACGTTCATTCATGTTAGCAAAAGGCTATCAAGAGACGTGCGAACAGACAATCTGAACATATAATTTAAGCAATAGTCGTTGGTGGCACAACTACACAGACACACTTAACTCCATGACGTCAGGCTTATCTTCGACCACTTGAGCGCCGCATCAGACTTTAGTGTGTGACGTGTTTATGGTGTCAAAACATATCTAACTGTTTATTTGCTATAAATTTCTTACAATTATTATTTATAAGTGGAAGTTTGGAAAATATATAAGCATGTCATTTTATGACGTTATACCCCGCCATGATTTTTGATCAGTATTTTCTTCCATGAATTATACAGCTCTAAGTCATATTTCTGGACTATGAAATCGCCTAAAATATTTTATAATGCAAGTTTAGGTATACGTAGAATCATCCGATCTTGTATAGCAAGTATAGGACATACATATCCAAAGGGTTTGGCCACAGTGTTGTGTCCTGAGCCAAAGGCGCGCGATGGCTGCGGAGTGGCTTTAAGCGAAGTGTTGGTGACTGGCGAGGGTGCGGCACCAAGCGGTCTGCTGCCTGGCCGCGGCAGGCTGCCCGTCGGCGTTACGCTGGGTCGCCACGTGCTGCCACCACTGATGACATGAAAACAAATTTCTTTTTTTAAAGTTTAGATTTTTCACGTTTTTTTTGAGTACATATAAATAATAATATGCTGTTGATATTCGTTACGTAACTTAGAGAATATCCTTCGGTTGAGATTATTTACTAACCTACAAATATTTTCTTTGTGTCTTCCCTTGTACCCACTAACTGAAGGCACTTGAAGGATTCTTGTTAATATTTTTAGTTCTTATATTTCCTGTTCCTGACACTTTTAACTTTACTTGTTTTCCTAACACTAGGAATTTGGATGTTAGGAATTTTGTTGACATGTCCACGGCATGTTGAGAAAATCCCTAATTCCAACTACGCCAGTGCAGGTATGAAGGTCCTACCGTTGGACGGTGAGCTCGAGCGCCGTGCCTGCGGCGCGGATGGTGTCCTGTGCCTCCTGATGCCGCAGCGCGAACACCTCGGAGCTATTGACGCGGATGAGCGCGTCGCCCGCCTGCAGCCCCGCTCGCTCCGCCGCGCTACCACCATTCACCTTAGCAAATGTTATAAAATACATTATTTAGTTCAGTGTATTAAAATCAAAGTTTTCGTTATGAATATCTAAAAAAAAACTTTGATGAAAACCAACGCGCACTTATCTATCGTCATCGAACGGATTTTGCCCTTCTAACATTTCTGCCGATTGACTTCGATCGGTGCGAATAGCTAAAATTAACAAATTATCTCAAGTGCAGTTTGTCCGCTGCGGGTAAATGCGCGTTGACCTTTAGAAATATGCAGATAGATACCGATCGCAAACAGACCAAATGCGCTATGCCGCAAATAGAACCTCTCCGAGATCAATTACACAATTCACAATAAGTATATCAAGACTCTGAAATGGAACCCGCAAGAAAAAGACCCACGCAGACCTGGCGTTCATTTTGCAAAAACATCGGTAAGACTTGGAGCAAAATCAAGAGACGTGCTCAGGATTGTACAGGATGGTACCTTAAGTGGACTGTGGAGTGGACGCTCTATTACATAATAGGTAATAAGGGGTAATGCCTCCACCTTTAGGTCATATAGTCTATATATGATATACGCCCTCTTTATTAGGTATATATATATATATATATATTATACTAGGTGATTGATGATATAATTGTATTTACTTAGCGGAAGGACACAGTGGTGACATAATAGTTGAATGCTTTTAAATGTCTGCACAAATCCCTGGACGTTCATACTAATATATTGTGCTAATGGGCTTAAAGTGCGACTGTTTGTCGAGTTGCGGCTAAACGTGTTCGATGCATGTAAGTAGTTGGTGAAATAAGAGAAATGAGTAAATCTTTTGTTTGCACAACAATTATCCAATAAGAAGTTGGCACCATCTTAAGTATTTACTTACATACATGGTCTTGTATGAGTTTGGAATGGAACTTTTATCATAATTAACATGCCAATATTTTCTTACATTCATAATAGGTAATATAGGCATAAGTAGCCAAACATTTCTGACTACTTACCTACCTACCTACTTACCTACTTTTAAGTGAGTGCTATAAAATTAGCTAAGTAGGTATAAAATTAGTTGTCTAGCCCGTAGTCACTATAAAGTAATAGTTTTGATAATTACTACCTGCTATCTATAAGCAACTACCTATGTAGGTAAAGTATATGAATGAAAAACTAGGTAGGTAGGTATGTAAATTTTTGAATTAATCCCACCGACCGATCTCATATAGCAAGTTCATGTTACCATTACGCACTATGTCACGTCCATTTTATTGTGTATGTCAGTGTGTATTAAAAATTAAAAGCGTGCCGTTTCGACCAGTGTACAAAGACATATTACACTATTGAAGCATACAAAGAGACACAGTTCCACGTACGAGAGGCGCTAACACGTGACCACACGTTGTAAATTTCGATTTTCTTGGTTTTTATCCGGTATAAAATTTGAAATATTTATTTATAACTATGAAATTAGCAAATTCACTTGGTCATATTAATATATATTTTATGAAAGCCCAAAAATAGTGTCAATTTTTTTTTTCTATTAGGTATTAAGGTTTGAACTATAACATATATTTGTTTCACATCAAAAAGTGTACTCAAGACTTAAAGAAATTAATCAAATTCTTGAAAACTTTACTCGTTTGGGTATGCCATCACCTTAATCTCATTGGTGCTGGTAAAAAAATGACCTTAAGGGCCTTTTATTTTATTTATGTCACCTTTTAAAATAATTGTGGTTTTTTTTATAACCACTAAGGTGGCAAACAAGGTTACGGCCGCCTGATAAGTGGTCACCGTAGACTATGGACGCTCGCAATACCAGGGGTATCACTCGTGCGTTGCCGACCCCATAATGTAGTCCTTAGAGAAAACCTTGACAGGGAGCTCATTCCACAACCCAAGCGTGCGCGGGAGGAAGTTTCCCTGAAACCGCACTGTACGCGACCCTTTCGGTTCCAAAGAGTTATGTTAACTTGTATCTGCATAATCAAATTCATTTTTTTTATTTTTCAAACATAGTATAGGTTAAATACATATAATATTTTTTATTATAAATTATTATTATAAAGTTTTTCGAAGGCGATAAATACTATGAACTACTAACTAATTCCTATTAAAGAAACGGCTCAAGAAACTCTCCAGCAGCAGCAGCTTTTCAATTTAAATTATTTTACAATTATATAATTATCACAAGTTCCTAAATGTTAACAATTTTTTTTTAATATTATGCATTTTTATCACCAATGTACCTATTTATTAAATATAAAAACTTGCATTCTCATAAACTGTTGTCATTTGGCCTCGTCTGGGTCAACAAACGATATACATACAAGGCTAACATATTATATGCCTACTGTCATGGGCAGGTCGGCTGTTTTAAGACATTGAGAACGAGTTCTTTTGTAATGTTCCACACACAGCCCCACAGGTGAATAGCTAGTGGGTAAATAAACTAGCAGCTACGCAAGCCAATTTATAAAATGATACCTTTACTATACTGCGCCCTCGACATAAAAATTGCGCCTCTGAGGTTAAGCATAAGCACCCTCAGACCCTCAGGCTTATTCGATGTTCGATAGGTAACATTTTTTGCCTTTGTTAGCGCGCCATCCCTAACGGCTCTTGTCCATGGTAGGTAAGAATTTTACCGAATCCGCATCTGCAATTAACTGCGGTGGCAGAAAAGTAAATTTTAAGTGGATTCGTCGTGTGGACACAGCTACAAAGAAAATACCCTACGGTGATTCTTACGTACATCCGGTGTTTTTATCGGATCTAAACACGTCACCGTCGACACGCGCCCTAAGACAGAGCAAAGAAGAGGCCCCGCTAATCGATGGATTAGGAACTCTAAAAGCCAAATTGCAGTGCCAAATATTAAATTGTTGGAAAGTAGGTACCCTTTTTTAAGTGACATGAACTACACGATAATAGGTACCGTACCCAGACAGCCAGGTAAAGTTTTAATATGAGGGGTGTTGGTTATGGCCATTGCTGGTTTGTCCTAAGGGTCAGTGTTTAGAATAAAATTTTGTCAATGAAAGGAAAAGTCATCCAGCAAATTACCAAACAAACGAAAACCTAGTATGCTTATATTTTTACTTAATTTGCAGGTACTTATGTAAAATTAAATACATAAATATGTAGGTATGTATACCTACAGAGAAACCAGCTGTCACTTTCATGATATAATTATTCTCACACAAAAACGAGAAACTAATTATGTAGTCTTCCGCCCGACCATGAGTAAGAAGCGGTCGACATTGAACTACCTAGCGTCTTCTGTTTTATGTAAATAACGCTAACATTATGTAAGTGAAATTTAAATAGATCGTATGCCTTTGTTGTGCTATTTTACCGACTTTAAAATAAGATAACGTACTGAGTCTTTTTTCAAGGATTGGTTCCTAGCTACAAAATATCTGAAATTGCAACCTTTTGGCATTAATATACCGACTAAGTGATTGTTTTTTAGGGTTCCGAAACTCAACGGGCACTCTGCTACTGTTTGTCTGTCTCTCCGAGTACCTATGTCACGGGTTTTGCTTATAAACTATCTATCCAAGTTTAAAAAACGTCGAAGAGTATGTTCAATTAGCTTTTGCCCGCGGTACCCCTTGCCCTTAATTCGGTTATCGGTGTGGGATTTTAACGGTAACTTCTCAATTATAGAAAAAAAACCGACTCACGCTTGACGATTTCAAGTAGCCTTTGTACTTTCCACGGACTCAAACTATCTCCATGCCCAATTTGCCCGCGGTTCCACTCGCCCTGTAATCGGTTATCGGTGTAGGATTTTAACGTCAACTCCTCAATCATTATAAAAAAAACAGACTCATACTTGAAGTTTTCAAGTATCATGTTCTTTCTCGGGACTCAAACTATCTGTATGCCAAATTTCATCTTAATCGGAACAGCGATATCAGACAGACAGACAAAGTTACTTTCGCACTTATAATATTAGTATGGATTGTAAAGTTGGTTACTTATAAATAAGGTAAAGCAGTTCTTGACTTGACAAAATCTGTAGTAAAGAAATACATAGAACTAAAGTAACTGACATAGCTCAAGGGATAGGTAGGTAAATTGAAATGGGAATGGTCAGTATTGGTCAGGCCACATAAATCATAGAACCGACGATGAACGATTCTTAAGGAGAGGTTTTTTATTAGAGACCGCAAACCGAATAGAGCAACAAATCTAACGTAGAATCATCAGGATTAGTTTCCTACCTGCACCCATATGAACATATGCTCTAAGCCATTAGTTTTTCTGTACCAGTGCAATGCCGGTTCCAGTTATGTATTTGCAATGTACGTAAATGTACTTTCACAAAGTATACCTACATAATACGTATTTTCAATGTCGTGTTGTGTTTCCTGTTTGCAGGAGCGCCAGGGAGGGCGCCGCGTGTCGTGCCGGTCCATAAATGGCGGCAGAACCACAACCGGCGATAATAAAACGAGCTTGCAGGCCGAGGTCGTACCATATATGATATTTTTATTCTTTCTAAGGAAAGGTAAAAAATACACACGTTAAAAAATAGGAGCCCATTTATTTTAGGTAAATTTAGGTCTTAGTCTTTTTAGGGTTCCGTACCTCAAAAGGAAAAAAAGGAACCTTTATAAGATCACTTTGTTGTCTGTCTGTCCTGACCCTTTTCCTCCTGACCACATGAAGGTATTAAGTTGAAATTAATATCAAATACTTCAAAGCTATAAAAAAATCAAGCTCCTAAGTCAACGTATTCAAAAAAAACGGCAATTTTTTCGCATATTTTGGCATTCACAAATTAATCAATACCTATGGGGTACTTCTCGTTGTCCTAAAGAATCATGAAATTTGACACAAAACAAGATCTTACATCACACATAATAGAATAACAAAAAAACCGAAATTCGTTAATTAATAAAAAAAAGTTTGTGTGTCTGTCAAGACATTTTTACTCAAAAACGTTTTGAGGTATCAAGTTAAAATTAATATCGAATGTTAACCGACACGGTCACGTAAAGTTGTAAAAAAGCAAGCTTCTAAATCAATGCAAAAAAAAGTACGGTCTTTTTTGTCGCATATTGTGACACATATAAATCAAAGCCTATAGGGTACTTCCCGTTGACCTAGTTTCATAAAATTTGGCAAGAAGCAAGACGTTACATCGTACGTAAATATAGAAAAAATCTAAAAAAAAGATTATTAAGGCATAAATCTATGAGACTTGATCTCATGATGAAAGAACTATCTACACATAATAAGTTTAACCCTAGGTGCGCCAGCCGGATGCGCACTTGGCCGGTTTTTTAATACCTACCACTGCAAAGCCATATTCCACATAAGTAGGCCATAGTTACCAAAAATTTAGTCTCACTCTTTTTATACCACTGCCAATTCATATTCCATATAAGAGGTCAAAATGCTACAAGATATTACAAGTCTATTTTTAGGGTTGCGTGCTAAGATATTATAAAAGTGCCTAGGTACCCTAACGGTGTTACTTTGGTGTCTCTCTGACTAATGTATCACATGTTAGTTCAATTTTTACATAGTTTTCGGCACAGATTATGTAATACTAGTTATATTAGTGTTTACAGAGATTTTTTAGTTATCCATGATTAAGCACGGTTGTAAAACTTGTTTGCCCTTACTTATCTGTCTAAGGTAGAAAAGATCAAAAATAATTTTGTAATTGGAAACGAAATGCAAAATGGGGTTGGGAGAGGGCGGCTTGACCTAGACCTAAGCTACCGTTCTGTTGTGACTTGTACCGATGATGCAGCAAGAATCTAGGTTTATAGGTTCTAATAATTTTAGGCATGAAATGTATTTTGTATCAAAAATATGTACCTCACATAGAAAATTACCAAACAACAAAATTACCTACTTAGATAAAATACACACTACACACACAATAGATATTTGCACTAGGTAATCTGAATAAATGGTGATAATTTTATGTTTGAACGCGCTATTTTTTTGGAAGCACTAGATTTTAATCATTATTCTTGCCATATATAAATATATTATAATAGCCGGCTTGTAAAGGATATAGGTTATAGTAATACTAGCTGGTCATCGCGGGTTCAACCGTTAATGTTGCTCCTCTGTAAAGTTATAAAAGTTAGTTACCCATCGATTCTTTTGCAAAAGCGAGATCGAAATTGCTTAGGAATTTCTATGCTAATTTTCTACTCAAATGGCTGCACACGGAACGAGATGAGGATGCTAGATACGTCAGTCCGGGAAACATTAAGTACCTACTGGCACTCCACTACGACAGCGACCTGACGATAGATTTATCACGTCATGCTATATTCTCATTTCTCATTCTCACTCACATTTTAAACGTTACATTGCATTTGTAGATAGTTCCTTTTTTATTGTTGGAAAACAGACACACGTCTTTTTGAACCATTAGGTTTGCCTTATTGAAAAATTTAAGGATATAATTAGATTAAATGTCGTTGATTTCAGGTAATAATTTTACTTACCTACTATCTATCTACTATGCATATGACACAACAAATTTTGAGTAGGTATCGACAGAAGGCTTTGTTGTGGACAGTGTTCCAATTCCAGGTCGTGACTCAGATGGTGTTCCAAACGTGTTGGAGACAGACGTGGACCACTATGTTGCGCAATGGACTAGCTAAGCCACTCTGCAGTCGCGACATACCTACCTACTGGCTCAACAAGAGTGAATCTGGCCTTTTCAAACACTAAGTACCTAGCTATCTAGTATCTTTTTTTAGGTATAATTACCAAAATGGGTATAAAAATTTAGTTTACTATCGCTCAAGACCAGACAGCAAAAATAAAAGTTGTAAAACTAAAACCCTATGACGCAAAAGACGAAAACAAGTATTAAAATTAGTAATTTGACATGTATACAGTCATCGATCAATAATTAATCGATGCATCTAGCAGAGTGAGTAGAGGTATTAGGAATTTGGTGTCATAATTTTTACCTTCGATTTATGTACTAACTTAAATCAAACCAGATTATAACCTATATAAATACTTCTTTTTAGTGCAAATTAATTTGGTTTTTACTAAAGCAAGACACAAAATTGGTATTGAGTGAAAACATAGGTATTTAAAATGTTATTCAATGATTTTTCTTTCCTTTGTTACCATTTTTGGATTGGGCTTTTTAGCTTTTTGTTAATCAATTTTAAATTTAAATTTAGGATGTTTATTTTTCGTCCATGGCTTTGTGACCGCCTGCTCCCCAAGAATGCAATACTTATGAATTCTCAAAACAAAATCTAGCCTATACAATATAATATTTGAAACTTCGAATTCGTTTCAGTATATTTTATTTTACTATTGAACTGAATGACCATAATTAACAAAAAAAAACAACCAGCTTCAAAAAGATGCACTAAAGAGGTAGAAATAATTACTTATTTCCAAAAATCTGATCTGAATTACAGTTTGAAGTTTCATGCAAGTAAAGTATGTCTAATGTATAAACATAGACACCAACTTCAAACTATAATTCAGATCAGAGTTTTGGAAATAAGTAATTAGTTTTACCCTTTAGTCGGTTAAAAATAAAAATATAGGCATACCCTATATTTTATAGGTTACTCACTTCTGATTGGGGCTCTTCAGGGAATGATTTGTCAACCTTTTAGCTTTATAGGTAACGTAAACCGCTCGACATCATTTGGGCGGTATGCTTATTTGCCACTCAAGTAGTATATTAAAACCTTCTATAGATTTATTTATGTAGCATCCATACGTGATGCTGTAATAAATATCTAAATCTAATCATATCTGGTTCTAAAAAACTTTTAAACTTGTATTTATTGTGAATTATTTGAAATATTGTTATAAATAATTGCGGCCATGTATCTACATACAGCCTTACAAAACTCCTGTAAATACTGCACCAAAATACTTAACAAAAAATCTGCTGAATGAGTCACTAGTGATGTAAACGATCTACTTTACATATTTAGATGATATTTGTATTACAAAGTGATTAGCAAAGCAAATCAGTTATGTTTAGTCATCATAACAAAGTATGATCACGTTTGACGACATGATTGAATTTCACATTCTTTAACAACAGGGAGAAATAGTATACGAATATTATGTACTAGGTGGGTAACTGTGACGCGATCCCTCCAGGAATGCTGTTGAAACCTGTCCTTATATGGCTTCCATTCCCCTGATTCAAGTCATGACAATCACCTGAGTTAGAGATTATTTTGACCTTTATAGCGGCTTTACATCGCTACTGTATTGTACTTAGTTTAAAAAGATATAAAGTAACTACTTGAGTGCCTTCCATGCTATCAGTTGTTTAATTTATTTTGCTTTCTTAATGTTTCCCGTAAAGATTTTTTTTATAGAGAAAATCCATAAATTGATATAGAGAAATTCCATTTTTTTTCAACAAATCACCCATTATATTGGAAATTATTACCTAGGTTAAAGTCATGTTTTTTTTCAAAGCTCACCAACAGGTACCTAATTCTCCCCTACTATTCGTGACCGACTGACAGACAGATAAAATTCGAGCCCAAACCTCTGAACCTAAAAATTTCTTAGTCCTTAGTTCCTTTATACTATAAAGTTATCAATTAAAAATATTTTGTGATAATTAATGTGAAAAAAGTAGACTTAACATCAAAGTGAATATCACAAAAAAATACCATATTTAAACGTTTATATCTTGTCTAAGGCTTGGATCTCACTCGTTAAATATATGTTCTTATCTACTGGTTATTTCCTGTGTACCTAATTAAATATCCAATTTTAATGTGTTCGTGTTAACAAATGGTTGGAACTGATTGTTAGTCTTAAAAACATTCGTATCTATATAGGTTCCCATTTAAAAATAGCCCATGAAATACCCTTAGTGATGACATGACTATAATTTCACTGGATATCTTGTTCACAACATATAAAATTAAGTATTGAATAAAAAAAAAACACAGCAATGGCAAGCACTATTAATATTTCTGGCAACATTGAGAGTTGTTCCCTACTTACTTGCTGGCAGGCAGTTGGTCAAAGAGTATTATAATTATACGAAAAGAAACAGTTGTTATACAAACGGCTCTGACACAAGGAGGTGCTTTGTCGTGATTTAAAGGATTCTTTAATTTAATACCTTTGTAAAAACCTTGCTTATAAGGATACCTACTAGTTTGCGTACTTGCCTAGGTTTTTTTTACTATATTACCCTAATTATCAGAAAATGGCGTACGAGTCGGAAACGCGCACAGAGAGAGGGTTCCTACTTCATACCACAGTGCGTTTCACTCCAGGCGTATAACGTACGGATTTTTCCCTACGGTGTCCGATTCACGGTTTTAAAGCATAAAGAATCTTTAGTTTTAATAATAATAAGGTGTCACTTACAAACTTAGTTTCGATTATAAATGTTTTAAGTAAATTCGCTAATAAAAAACAAAATTTGAATTGTATAAAACTGTTGTGTACTAATAGCTTTTCAATCCCGTTTATTGTCAGGACAGGTCTTGTCATAAAAAATATGTACATAAGTATAGCTATTATGTAAGTACAGACTACACAAATAACAAAGTTGAAGAGACTGTTGGTTACAGAGTTGCTCGATTTGATTGTTAACCTCAATTTTGCGAGTCAGTTGCATATCGGAGAGAGCTCGGCTCTTCCTCCGCGCTTTAGCTTCGGGCAATAATTTCCAAGAAGTGGATTTAACTAAGACAGAATTACATTTGGTATACTTCTGCTTTGACTAACAGGAAAATCATTTTCAAGTGCTTGTACTCGGATACAAAAAATATATCAATACAATACTTTTCGCATAGTAAAACCTCAAAATTATCAAAAGCATAAGTCGTTCAAAATTCATATTAATATTATTAATGCTAAAAGTTGTTCAGTCTGTCTGTTTCCACGGGCATGTGGTTAAAATAGCTCCGTTATATATAGTTAATATGTAATCTCAAAACTCTGGTGCGTTTACGCCCAAGAGTCACAGAATATCTAAAAAATCGTGCGTTTTCTAGTTGCAGTAACGTTGTGGGTTTAAAAGCATCTAAAGTTGTCTTTGAACTCCATATCTGCACTTAAGTTCTGCTTCTATTAGGGATTTGGAAAGCACACAGCACAGCACCGGTACCGATACGGCACAGCGCTCTGGCTGCGGCCGGTAGGAATTTTCTTTTAAGGCACATACTGAGGAGTATAAAATCCTATTTAATAACTCTATCTCGATTCTATAATCTTACGAAACCTACTAGTAATTAGCTGCGGTGATTCAATCAAAACCAATTATTTTTATTATATCTACATCTAACTTCAGGGATTGGTTGGTACCAATTTAACTAGTTTTTTGTAAGACAGTTTTTTTGCTGTTTGTCATCAGCGGGTTATTCATTCATCCGCTGTTATGCGTAGGTGTACGCAGACTCTTTATTTGCCAAGCACTTTAACATTAGCATGTAACGGTGCATGATAAAAGTCGCATCTAATCTTATCCCAACGCCACCCATTGGCATCTGGAGTCCATTGAATGGAACTATGAGTTTTTTAAGATTCCGTAGACAGAATATCGAGATCGAACCCTTTTGATTAGTCATGTCTTTCCTTTACATCCCTATACGTTACACCTTTTGGCATAATTACTATTATCTGTGCTTCACACTTACGTAGTTTCTACAGACGTATAGGAATCCCCTAAACGAAATTCGGTTAGATACTTCAAACAGTGTTCTAATTTCATACATTTAATATTCTCTTTGTTATTTTTGTAAATTGCATTACGAAATATAACTATACTGTATACTTTTGGCATTTGGTACAAGATTTGCTATTTACTACATTTGGCTACTGCCGCAGTGATGCAACGAGAAAATTCGAAACGATATTTAAAATACAAAGCTAAGCACGACAGGTGTAGTCAGTACCTACTTAGATGGGTGACAGCTCGGTAGCCCATTGTTTCTGAGCTCCGTCTTAAGGAGGGCACTTTAAACTGTGGCAGTTGTCGCTGCTAAAAAAACTAATACTAGCTCTACTTATTCTTTGACAAAAGTCCGCCATCGCCTAAGCCTTATTTTCCAAGGTGAGGTCCGTGCCTGGGGCATATAACGCTGTGGCAACCAATATATTTGTTGTCTATAACGGCACAATCTACACATTCATAACGGTATTATAAACGAACCCCTAAACAACACGCAACAAAGAATAACAATTTATAATTATCTACTGACCTTTTGAACGACGAGAGGTGTGCCGAAGTCTTTGCCCCCTTGCAGCCGGAAGCCCAGCGGCTGGTGGTCGGACTTGTTAAGCCGCACAGTTATCAACTGTGCCATCTGACAACAATACCACACGAATTAATCAAACTAATAGCCATAATAACATGTCTTCATATGTCTACTGATGTGACTCCCATAGATAGAGAGATGGCGCTACAAGAGGAAAGTAACTTTGTCTACATAGTTTAAGGTACCTACTTGGTGCTTCGTGTGACGACCAAAACTGTCCGTTCGATCGCCTTTTATGGCACCTACCCCACAAAAAGGTTACAGTTACAATTTTAAATTATAGTAAAAGTCGTCTCAAGTAAGGATTGAACCCGATTGAACCAGGTTCACCCCTATTTGTTGGGACGGTATACCGGTGTACCTAGTTACACGGTGAACAGCAATTCTTGAGTAAAGGATTCAGCGACAATTATGTAGTACGCGAAAGTGTTTATTTACCGTGGTTCTTTCATCTGATTGCCGACCCTTAAAAATCTAATAATTTCTTTCTTCTGAACCCCATACTGTAATCCTTAGAGAAAACCTTGGCAGGGAGGTGGAGGTTATTCCACAACCACAACTGATTTGCTGTGGCCACTGAACCTACAATGTTAGGTACATTGTACGATTGAGAAATATTGAAAGTGAAGAGTAAAGAGTCAGAATTTAATTTATATTATTACGCCAGAACATCGCTCGGCGCTTTATTGATTCAATTGAAGTTTTATTCTCTCTCTTGACCGCGCTCTGCATGTATTCATCAGAGATCGTGCTATCTGTTTTATCTGTGATCAAGATCTGATGCCAACCAAAAGACATTAGTGAAAGGAGGCTGAGAGCTAGCTTTCGTTTAATTGTTTAAAAACAATACACAAATCATTTATTAGATTTATAAATTTGATTAATTTAAGTAGATCTTCTTACTGACTAAAGTGTATATATTTACCTACCTATGTATAAATTCGAATCAATTTTGTGTTATATTTAACAAAAGTAAATAAAACTACTTTTCCAATATTATATAGTCATAACCTTCCTTGGAACATATTTGATTTTTTAATACGGAATACATTTCACGCGGTTTTTACTTTTTCACAAATTTTTTTTATTTAGTCCACGTCCAGCCTGTTTTATTAGCTAGTTACTTGTTTATACAATTTGCGTCCCTAGGGATTCAAAGTGCATCTTTAATCCCTGTTTACGAGTAACCAAGCAGCTCTTTTTGAATAGATGTGATAAAAATACACATGCTTACCTCAGATCAGCGCGGCGGCCAGTTTTGGCTGTTACAAAATACTAGCTAGTGGGTAGCTACTGACTAGCCAAAGGAATAACTAGGTTAAGTTTTTCAAGTGAAAACTTCTTTAGCGGCGTTGTGCACTTTTTTGTGATGGGTAAAAAATGTTGAAATCGCGTCAGGACAAGTGACCTGATCGAAAATTCGTAAGGCGGAGGGAGAGTAGGAGTGGAAGTATCCCCCTCTCTTTCTGCCGTGCGGCGAAAGTTCTGAAGTGTTAAATTTTTAATGTAATATAAATTGTCATGTTTGTTTACAATAGCGCAATAAATGAATATATTTTATTTACCACATAAATGATAGTACTTTTATATTGATAATTAAAGCAATTCGTGCAAAATTATTCCCTAACCATTCCAAAATATCAAAAATGCACAACGTTAATATTCAAGTTTTCACTTCTGGCGGCACTCCCGTTTTTGTAATACCACTAAGGTGGCAAACAAGCAACCGCCTGAAGTTTAGTGATCACCGCAGCCCATGAACGCTTGCAACAAGTGGGACATCACTCGCGCGTTGCCGACCCTTCATAAATCAAATAACTTCTTTCTTAAAGAACCCCATACTCGTCTTTGGCCTGTTTTTATTATTTGTTGTTATATACTTTGGAACTTACACTATAATTACTGCAAGTTTGAAGGTTTTATGTATTACTGTTTTTACGATAGAGCAAACACAACAAAAACGTGTTTCTTTTATTAGTACATTCAAATTAAATACATTTTTAGGCTAAAAAAAACATTAGTTTGTAGAGTTTTGAATTTTGGTGTACGTGTTTATAAAGACCTCCCGTTGAACATATTTAAAGTCCCCATCGATAGCTGTTGCTGTTGCTGCGGGCTGCTCGGAACGTGTTTAGGAGCCACTTGGCGGGTATAAGTACCAGCAAATAGCCACGACCGTCTATCAATATCGAATAGCCATGACCAACTAGCAGCTGATCATCATCACGTAGGTATCCCTCACTTCCTATAAAGACTTAGGCAACTTATTCCGATTTACGTGACTCTGTATGTAAATGTAAATAGTTAGCAAGCACCGTTATAGTACTGCAATACTACCAATGGCAAAGTTCGCTGCAGGCTGATTGATACACTCAAATTTAATATTATAGCTCTAAAGACAGCTACTTTTTTAGCCATTAATGCCAGCAAAAAACTTGACATAGCGCTTTTACAAAACGTAAGCCTAAGTTTTAGTAGAAATGCTAGACGGATTATGCTTTGACCTTCTTGTAATTTGTCTCTCTGACTCTCATCCGACAAAGCCCTGCGAACAGTCTGGTAACTCAGACAAATTCAAGAAAACCCTTAAAAGCTTATCAACGAACAGCATCTGGACCGCATCTTTGCTCTCATTAGATCTCACGACAAATTGACGTGGCCATCAATTCTCATACCAGTCACTAAGCTAAGCTACTATTAGCGAGTGTTCTAAAACAAGCGATCACCGATACGCGAGGACATAAGTTACCATTATTCGAGCTTAACCCCGCACGACGACAACGTAACAATTAACCCTCTACCAAGGACCTAGCCTATAGCATAGCATACAAAGCGCGCGTAGAAAATGAGTGTCGTGAATGTGCTGGCTTTTTGGAAAAATTTAGATTAAACCTCTTTTTCGAAAGGGGCGACCCATAGATCCGCGCCTGCCCATACTGTAGTCCTTAGGGAAAACCTTGGCAGGAAGCTCATTCATAACTGGTTGGCTTTATGTGTAGAATAGTTTTAAAACTAAACGAACCAACCCGTTCAGTTATATGTATGTACCCTATTAGGTACTAAGGTACCTATCAGAATGTTCTTGGATAGGTACACTATAATAGCGTAAGGTCAACTGACTGTGACCGGAAATGATTCGTGACTTATACTTTTCGTCCACTTTTGGTTTACCATTAATTTGTGAAATAACCATTTCCTTAATACATTATCGTCTCGTGGTCGTTTTAGTATTTTTATTTCCTGTAGCAAATCTTTAAAGAACATTGAATACTTATCCAAAAGTAAAATTTTTGTGTGGTGTTTTAAAATAAGAATCGCTCAGTGGGCAATTCAAGTCAGTTAAAATTATCTGGTTCCGAGGTAACTGTGACATGCATTTACTTTACGTTTGAATGAAATGTGTAGAATAACGTTTTAATCAGCAATGTAGGTCATAACCATCACATTTTTTCATTAAAACGTAAGAAAATGGACAATGCATGTCACAGTCATCTCGAAACCAGATGGTTTTTACTGACTTGAATCGCCCCGCAGGACATTGGACGTTCTCGTGGGCTTATTGGGAACAGTCTCGAATACCCCAGACTCATGGTAAAATATTCCCTGGTACATCTGCGTCCCGCGAGGGTTCAGAATTCCTGTCTGGCGTACTCGAAATTGTTCCCAGTAACCTCCTAGTAAACGTTTTCGTTACATTATGGAAAGGGTTATTATCACTTCCTGCTGAATGAGTTTATATTATGGACTATCGTTGTCCCGCGGCTTTGCTTGCGCATCGCGTTCCAAATCACTTGTGTAATTTCACTTACTTAGGTATACACTTACTACATATGATTCTTATCATTCCGATCGAGAATTTTTACAGAAATTGAATTTTCCGTGGGTGACATCGGAGCAACGGGGTGACCTCTTGTGACACAGAAATATAGCGGGAAAGACGAAAGAGGACATAGAATAATTTTAATGCCAATTGAGAGCTTCCCCTGAAATACAGTAATACCTACCCCGGACTTACGCGATAGGTGGGACCAAGCGCTATCCGTGTAAGTCGAATTCGCGTAAGTCGGGGTTCAATTTTGCATATAAAGACATACGAAGTATGTTTAATTTGGACCGGAGACTAAATAAAACAATAATTAAGGAAATAAATGTGTAACTAATTGTAGATAATATGACAAATCTGAATCCGAATAAACACAATCTGAAGCTATTTTGATGTAGAAGGTTTCATAAAATCTAACAAAAACGTCTGACGAGTCAATAATTTATAACAGTCATGCCCGAAAAAGCTAGTAAGTATAATTCATTACCTATATTTTGTACTGCGATGTGACATTTAGGTAATGGACATTTTTTAGCCTTGATAATTCGATTCCAATAAAGATTTCACACCTATTTGCATTTTTATCGATTTACTTCAATTGAATTACTAACATCAAATTATAAAGCAAATATTTTAACTCATTATAAAACGCTTGACTATCGATTATCATTTTAGTTTAATTAACTTGTCTACAGACTTGACTTTTAACTGGGTTCGATGACCTAGGCAAAACATCATGTTCAGTGACCGCAACACACGACTATTATTGATTCTTGACAAGTTTAAGATTCCATACGAAAAAGGTCAAGTGTTGTCTCTTTCTGTATTGTAAAGAAATGTATTTGCTAACCTGCAGTCGATTTTTTTTTTTACCCCAAAAAGTGACATCTTCTGTTAATTGCATAAAACTGCGCGGAATTATGTTTTAGGTGCATGAGTAGAACACCTAGGTGACAATGTTAATTAGGTACTCTTTTGTAAAAAGTGACATCTTAGACAAAATACATTTCCTCTACTTAGGACCATCACTCAAATAAATCACGGGTTCTAACTCCGCAGAGGTTTCGAGAAAACTCCGAAGTCAGTATATAAAAATTAGGGCTGTCACAAAGGGGTCAAGATTTTATTCTATTAAATTCATTGGTCAAAATAAATTATAATCATCAATATGTGAACACTATTGCGCGGTTGTAATGTCGTCATCATCTGTCTCTGGGTCGTTTATATCATAAGGAACTATAATATCTCGAACGCTTTCGGGCAAAGAAAGACTCCTTAAAAACTTTTGACGACGATGCAGGCCATGCATTGAGATTACATAAGATTTAAGACAACTTATGTATAATGCAAAGCCCTGTAGTAATTTAAAAACAATGGTCATACTATTACCTAAAATAGTCAATTCTGTTGCCAACCCTAACGCATTTTATTAAAATTAGTTATCTCAAAACCTCTGCGGAGTAAGAACCCGCGTTTTTTGGGTGATGTTCCTAAGTATAGGGAATGTTTTTATCTATGATAGACCTTCTACATAGAAATGTGATAAAAAATTAAAAACTAAAATCAACCAAAATCATCATGTCGTCGAAAATGTTTAATTTTTATAATAAATGACGCTGTATAAGTGTCAGCAACGGGCGAGTGATGCCCAGATGTTGCAGGCGTCCATAGGCTGCGGTGACCGCCACCATCAAGCGGACTGCAAGCTTATTTGCCACCTTAGTGATATTAAAAAAAAAACATTTGTTGACATATTTGGTGTAGATATGTATTTTATAGCGTAATCTATATAGGTATTTCAAGCATTTGTACGTCAAAAACATTTTCAAAGTATTAACTTAACTAAATATTTATTGAATGTAGGTCGTCAGATATCAGTGGGTAAAAAGACGTTCTCACAACGTCTTTCATTGTTGTGGTTCTGAACGATCACAATGTCACCCAAGGCTTTGTTCTGAGACAACGTCTGCGGCCCACTGCGGCCTGTCTTATCTCAAAAATGCATGCATTATTTATACCTACTCATCATAGTTCCTATCTACATGTTAATTACACTAACATATCTAGATCTTAGTATAAAGCCCAACCTACAATATGCCGCATCGCATCACGCAGTATAATTAAAAATAAGTTTCTGGAATGTTATATATTATTTAGATATCTATTGTAAATTTGCTTTCGTACTAAATGTATTCTTTCTTAAAGAACCCCATACTGTAGTCCTTAGAGAAAACCTTGACAGGGAGCTCATTCCACAACCCAAGTGTTCGCGAGAGGAAGTTTCTCTGAAACCGCACTGTAGGGGAGACCGAGGTCTTTTGAAACAGCACTGATTCCGCGAAACTTAAAACCGTTAGAAAGCTGAAAACGCCGCAATTCAACCCTTTTCCATCGCCCGCAGGCCCTTCAGTACAATAGGCTTGTGTCAACTAACAATGAAACCAATGGATGAATGTTTCTAGGCGTAAATTGTAATATTTAATCAAGGAAAACCGAAATAATTCCTCATAAAAAAATAAGATTATTGTTATTTTTACAAATTAAAATCAAAAAAATACCCCCCTCTCCCCTCCGCCGTGAACGCCAATTAGGGCTGCGGTCCGAATTGCGCCGAAAGTGCCGATAGCGCCATCGGCGCGCCCATAAGTCGGTTCGAATTGCGCTCACGGCACTTACAAATCTTCCTCTTGAGTAATATGACGTCATTAGTGATGTCATATCCGCGAGCTAACAGTGCCTTCGGTGAAGAGGAAAGGCGTCGTAAGCACGGTCAACAAACGTCAAACTGACACATGAAGGTTTGTTATTATTTTGGTTTTTTGTTATTGTTTTTTTTGGCGCGAACTTTCGAACTGTTACTCCATGGTAAACCTGTAAATGCAACATAATATAAGAGTACATAATTCAAAATATAGAGTCAATGCCTCGAACCATTTCAGTTGTTATTAATTAAATACCATTTAAATTTTTTACCGTACACAGAGCTTGCCTTGAAATATGCGAGGTAAAACTATAGAAATAACTATATCTAAGAACGAAAATAAGGAAATCTTGAAAATAAATTTTAGGTTAACTTTTGAGCGCGCTTACGCCTGGTCCGATTTGAAAACGTCACTCACGACCATAAGTGCGAATTTCAATTCGGTCCACTCATAAGCGTGCCTACGCTCGTAAGTCTTGTGAGCGCAATTCGGACCGCAGCCTAAAACGTATTACGTCACATGGTGATCTGGCCATTGTTGTTGTTGACGTTTGGTTATGATTTTCAAACAACAGCACAAGTCACTTCGTTTTTTTTCCATTATTATCATTTTTCGACAAGTTGAGAGTGATATTTCCACCCATATCGGATAATACTAGCATAAACTGCCATGGAACCTGGATTTATCAAAGCGAACAGGAATAATTTACCCAAAATTGACGCTGTTATGCTAGGCCGATTTTTCGCGTCGAACACTGACTTTTGTTCATCAGAATTTCGTAATGTTAAAACTTCTATGTAAGTATAAACAATACTAAAATACTGCTTATTATAATTTTCACGTATATTTCACTTTAGCACGCAGTCAATTATTATTTGAAGGAATGTATACCAATTGCAAATTAATTGATTTTGAGGTTAGAATTACAATGTAAATATAGGCTGCGGTCCGAATTGCGCCGAAAGTGCCGATAGCGCCATCGGCGCGCCCATAAGTCGGTTCGAATTGCGCTCACGGCACTTACAAATCTGCCTCTTGAATCATATGACGTCATTACTGACGTCATATCCGCGAGCTAACAGTGCCTTCGGTGAAGAGGAAGGGCGTCGTAAGCACGGTCAACAAACGTCAAACTGACACAAAGGTTTGTTACTCTTTGGTTTAAACTGATGGTTAAGTATGTCAAAATTATATATTTTAGGTTAACTTTTGAGCGCACTTACGACTTGGTCCGATTTGAAAACGTCACTCATGACCGTAAGTGCGAATTTCAATTCGGTCCACTCATAATCGCGCCTACGCTCGTAAGTCTTGTGAGCGCAATTCGGACCGCAGCCATAGAGAGATGATATTGTAAAGACACTACTTTGTCTTAGTGTCTTAAGCCCTATCGCAAGTTTGTGGAATAGTGGGTTTTTAATTTAGTCGGAGTTTTTATACTTGTATTTATACACTGGGGCACTATACAGTTTTTAAAATACGAAGTTTCCATTTTTATTTAAACAAAACAAACTCTCGCCGCCGTAAGTGAACACAATCGCTTACAACTATGTGACGTCATTCACGACGCCATGACACTTTCTTGTGTTTTTACGTCAGTTTAAAAATATTTATTTCAAACTTAAAATATGTGTTTTAAATATAATTTTTATCATGAAATAATTTTTTTTTGGGGTAATACAGGTACTAAACTATCGAAATAAGCCATATTTGAAATTTACGACACAGGCCTATTCTGTGACTCTAGGCGCGCAATTGCGGAGTTTCACGTTGCAAAAATCGTAAAAAGAATGTTTTAAACGTCATTTTCAAACACCTTTGTTTGGAAAATGCGTCTGTATTTTGGTTTCAGTAAAATATATTTTAAAAGCTTCTTAACTAACTATTAAATTCATAGCATTGATATAGCTCATTTCTATGTGTTGTGCTTCTAAGTTTTTAATTACTAAAATAGAAATCAGGAGTACTAAAGACAGAGTGTTTTATTTCACCTCGTTAAAGTTTTGTATGGCTGATTTGCTTATAAGGTGACGGTTTATATTTTTTTTATTGTGTTTAGGCATTTTATTTGTTGATTATAATACAACTTCAGTTCATGGTAAGAATCTAATGAAAAGAGATTATTTTTAAGATTGATAGTAGGAACATTTTAATAGTTAACTATTAAATTCTCAACTTAGTAAAAAAATATTAAATTTAATGTTTAAATTCCATCTTTGAAAGTTTTATTTTTATAAATACCTTTAAATTAAAGCGTCATTTCTGTTGTAGAACCCTTAACTCTACCAAAAAATCGTCTGTTTCGACTCACCTCGACCGCTGTTTCAACATACCTCGGCATGAGGGGAGTTGAACTTGTGATATTCAAGTCGATTCTTTGCCACAGAATTCACAATTACACTTTCTTTGTGTTTTGACACTTATCATATGCGATTTGTGTAAATAGTACTTTGTCTATTAAGCAAATAGTCAATATTGTTTCAACTCTCCTAGGTCTCCCCTACTGTGATGGTCGTCATTTCGGTTCTAAAGTGTGAGAATGAATTCCCTGCCGATTGCGAGCGGTACGATGGTAAAGAGTAGCCCAGTGTACAAGCGGTAGAATACACACAGGGAGGCAAAGTCTCTCCTCGTTACGGCAACTGAGTTTGGGATCGTCGACAATTCTCACAGCCCGTCGTTGAACCGAGTCAAAAGGGCCAAGCTGGTATCTCGGAACTGAACATCGCTGGAGTCGACCTACCACCTACTGTGCTTCGCTCGGGTGACGCAACATCACGCGACAACAAGCATCATCACATCTATAATCGTCAGCAATGTGCAACAATCTGTGTAAATTTTTACGAAAGCGATTTTTGCAAAACACTGCATCCAACACAGTGTGCGCTTGCCTTAAGAGTATGTTCATCGCGTAAAACTGCACGCTCCGCTGGCCTGATTCGCATTTATTTTTACAGTCGGATGTTTATATAGAAACACATGGAAGGTACCTACTACGTAATCTCTTTAATGTGGGACAGGAAGACGTGCAGAGAATTTCTAACTATATGCGGTCCAGTCTGCATGTAGCTACTACTTTGCATACATATGTAAGTATTAATGTAATTAAACAATGATTAAACGATATAGGCATCAGTTTGATTCATGGGCGTAGCCAGAAACATCCAGGAAGGCGTAGCTTGCCAGACTGCCCAAAGTGCCTATAACGACAACAAATTTGAAAAAAAAAATCTTACATGTCTTCCTAGCCGTCTCTCTCCCCTAACCTAAAAGCTGGCTACTCAGTTTAATTTATAAAAAAAAAATATTAACTAGACATGAAACGCACTATTGACCAACCAATGATAGTGTTACTATTTACTATACATAAAAACAAAAATAGAAAAGAATTCCTAATATTTGTAAAAATAAATTCGTAACACTTTCCTTTATATAGGTAGGTAGTAGGTTAGTAAACAAACACCTATTATGCAGAGAACCGGCTCCATCAGGCGTTGAAAGTAAAAACAAGACAAGACGCTTGTCTTGATTGATAGGTACTTACTACTACTTACTAACTATTACCTACCTAAATCTATTCGTGGTATTTTTTTATTTCCTGTGCGGCTGAAGAATTCATCAGAAGCAGGCAAAAGAGTACTTTTTTTCTCCATAAAATTGGCTTATCCTTGCCTCCTACGGTAATAGAGCTATCAACATATACATAGGTATTGTAGGTACAATTTATAGCATATTCCAATAATTTTTAACTAGGCTTTGCGTTGAAGTCATTGGAGTTTGTACGAGGAATTACGTATGACTTTTTTATATAACATTAAGCTGGCAAACAAGCTAACGGTCCGCCCGATGTTAAGCGGTTATCGCAACTAGAGAAAACTCACATGATGAGGTAAGTACCGCCTTAACCTCATCATGTGGATTTGTTGAAGTCAGTGCATGTTGTTGCTTTATGATACCAAGTTGAAAAGTGCCCACGTTTTTTTGCTCCGTGATGTAACGGGGCTTATTTTCTACTTTTTAGTTCAAGCTTGGTTAAATGTTTTGTTTTTATTTAGGTACCTCCTATAACATCAAAACAAAAAGCAAAATATTTTACATCGTTTCAAGCTAGAACAGGCAGCTATATATTAATGTTCTGTCAATGAATAAGTGTTTCCATTCCATATCGTTTCGTCCTCGGCATTAATTTACTAAGTAGGTATATAGTTAATGCATTAAACACATTTCGTTTTTCCATTCATACATAGATAACACCATAATCTACGGTAATGAGAACGTTTTCGTTGATTATTGTTTATCATCGCCTAGCTAGCCTATTGCTGGCTGTTTGGCTTGAATGCCTCCTAGCGCAGCAACATGATTCGGCTAAACTTAAAATTAAACGTAAGTAAACTTATACGTAAGTGCTATAATAATAATGCTAACATTTATAAATTAAAAGTTAGGTATAGCATTAATTTGTCCTTTGTTTTGTTCTACCGACTGTCATTGGCCTGTTTGTTGTCCGATGCAAACATAAGCAGTATGGCCGTCTGTTACCTACATGCATGACTTACGTAGTTAGTCGTTTGTTTTAAGGAAAAAGTAGAGGCCAAACTAACATAATGGAATGATTAAGACTTGGTACTTGCTGAGGTACATGTGTGGTTTATCGGTGGCCTTGCCAAGAAAGGCTGTATAAAAGAATCGGAAATAATAGACGATGAGAAACTTACCTGCCTTGGTGTTCCCAACTAACTTCCTGTTTATTCTGACACCCTATTACATTGTTGTATTTACAATAAAGTAATATCTAGTAGGTACAGTGTACATCGTTATCGTGAATCATGTATACATACTGTCGAAATCTATCTGTCATACGAACTATTTGACATTTTGTGTTAGAAACCACATGATTCATTTATTTATATTAATATTTGGTGAGAGAAATTTACCATAGCCATGCTATAAGCATACATATATAAATGAAAGTAATAAAATATTTGTCAAATTACTTTGAACTCGCTTTGCTTGCGCAGACGCAAAGAATAGCTTGGACGCTTATTGCGAACAGGCTCGAGAACGCCAGACTGAAATTCGAGAGAAAAATGTATGCAAGAAGCTTACCTCGAGACCCGTGTTAGTCCATGCAATAATTTTGCTATCGAATTCCAGAGTCTGACATACTCGAAACTCATCCTAATAAGCTCCCTGGTTAATCAACTATGTAGTGCGCCGCCTTGTTTCTATAGGTTTTCCTTTTATCTACTTTCTATTTACAAAACACATCATCATGTGTTTCTCCATATTTGAATAGAAAGAAGAAAGGAACCAATTAATTACCACAAGACTATTTTTTTATTATAAAGACTTTAAAATAACTTTTTATCACATCTACTTAAATGGAGCTGGTTAGTTCCTCGTTGCACTTTAATCCCTAGGGACGCAAAATTATTTCAATTCAGAATGTGGATATTGTTAGTAAGTGTTCCAATTACCAAAGAGATCAATCAAGATCATTGTATGAACTACCTGTATAATAAAAATTGCTGACCGCGCGCGGATCAAATAAAAAAATGTTTGTATAAAAGTAAAAACCGCGTGAAATGTATTCCGCCTTTGTAATTGTTTACTCAAATTCGTATTTATAATGATAGAAAAAACAGGTCAAGTGTGTGTCAAGCCACTCGCAGTGTAGGGCTCCGTAGTTGCCAACAATTACTCGTTAACTTATAAAGCTTAGGTACTTGGACCTTATTAGGAACAGTCTCGAGCTTTTCGGACTCTAGAATTCGAGAGAAAGGTACAACAGTGCAAGTACATTTACGGGTTTCGACAAGTAAGTCAGACACTTTTGTCTCGAATTCCAGAGTCCGAATAGCTTGAGACTGGTCCCATAAATAAGATCCCTTAGCCGAGATACGTCCTGTCGTGATTTTTTTTCAGTTATAGCCAAAAACAACTATTAAGCTGTCAGAGGACGACGACACTTGACGTTAAGAAATTACCACTTGCAAACTTAATATTTCGCAAACGGATTCTTGAATTGAAAAATGGTATTGACACACCTGGGAGCTTATTGGAGCATACATTTTTCTTTCGAATTCCAGCGTCTGCTTTTATCGAGACAGTTCCCAATAAGCTCCCTGCCATATTTTTGAACGACCTATCCAACGATAGCCCACACCATGGGATGAACGTGAAAAAATTTTCACCCCTACTTTACGTATTATTGCACAGAATAAGGAAAAATAGTACCCACCTTAGGGTAGGAATACCCTAATTTTTTTTTCCACATTTCATTTTACCACTTTATTTTACACCTATTACAGTTTTCAAGTACTATGAGTGTCTGAGCTAAGCCACGGACAGACAGACTGTCAGACTTGCATGCCAAAACTATAAAGAAACCCTTAAAATCTTTTAACTTCATAAGTAGATACATACTTAGCCCTATGATGGTAATTGATATGTTTATTTTATAGAATTATGTTAAATACTTAACTCATTATAAAATTTATAATAAATATATTAGTAATATTAATTATTTAAGGCCATAAGAGATATTTAAAATAAAATAAATAAGGTAAAAGGTATCGTTAATTTATAAGTAAATAAATACGATCCTTGTGCTTTTCCAAGAAGACTCAATCTATATGTCAACATTTTTTTACCGAATCGCTGAGTTGCTCACGCACGCTAATCGATGACGTCATAGTGTGACTAATCGCCAAAGTCCGCGTCGTTTGCTGTAGGTAGGTCACAGAACCGATTACCGAGGTATTTTAGAGATGAGAATACCTCTGTAAAAGGTTCATAAATCTTGTAAACACCTCGGAAATTGACCTCTAAAAATCTGGTTATACTTTTTTTTTGTATACATACGTAAATAAATTATTATTATTTGGCTTGTGTTTACTTACCTGAAGAATCTACATAATTGACTGATGTTTTATCAAGTATATTTTTGGTGAAAGAGGAGAAACCTGACTAGACCATACATCGTCACGCACAGTTCAGTTTCCGAAGAACTAAGGCTTTCTCTAGGGATTACAGTATGGGGTTCTTTAGGAATAAAATAACTGGATTTTTAAAGGGTTGGCAATTTCTTACATCATGTGGCAGGAGACAGCTCCTCCGTCGCAAAATAAGAATAGAAATAATAGAGAATAAAATAACAAGTTATATAGATTAGCAATTACTTCTATACTAATATTATAAAGAGGAATGATTTGATTGTTTGTTTGTTAGTTTGTTTGTATTGAATGGACTCCGAAACTACTGGACCGATTTAAAAATTCTTTTACCATTAGACGCCGACATTATCCCTAATGAACATAGACTACTTTTTACAACGGGAAAATGCTTCATTCCTACGGAAAAACGGGAAATAGTAATGGGTAGTAAGAATTATCCTTCCGTACATTCCTAATTACTTAATATCGTAATTACTTTCTTTTTCACATAACTTTTAAACGGCTGAACCGATTGGGTTGAAATTGATGATTCAAAAATACAATTGGATTCGGTAGGTGGCGCTGCTGTTGGTATGTCAACTATTAAACGGCTTGACCGATTAGGTTGAAAGTTTGTATGTGTATTTCCATGGTTTCAGAGACACGAATGTATTATGCCATTAAAGAGGAAAGATTTGATTGTTTTTTTTTCTATAATTGAGGAGTTGCCGTAAGAACCTACGCCGATAACGAAATTTAGGGCGGGCGAAGCCGCTGGCAGAAGCTAGTACTCTTTAATGTTAAGTTTAAAAGTTACAATTCAGCAGGGTAGATAAACCGATAAGCGGAGAGCAAGGTCGTGGGTAGTACACAGCGTCTAAGTAATCCTGGCTCGTCTCAGGCAGTCCGACTGCAGGTGTCAGGTTGTCCAGCGCAGCGTTGACACGGAGGTCGCTATGTAGCAGTGGAGTGCAGTACAACGGGTAGTACGTAGACAGTGGGATGATTGACGACGGGTAGTACGTCGATGTATTTATCTACTCATGAAGATGGGTAATGTGTTTGTTGTCTTAGTTGATTTTTGTAAAATATTACTAGTAATATTTTTTTGATATATATTTATTATATAAGTTTACCTACCCTGTTTTTTAATTTAGGAATAATAAAGATATAGAATTTAGTTTATAACAACTTAATATCTAAGATTATATGTAATAATTATAATCTTAGATATTAAGTTGTTTAAAATTTATTTTAGTTAATTACTATTTTATTAAGTAGATATAAGGACTTTATTTGTACAAAATAACTGGCCAAATGCTTCTCCTAGGTACTCTGTCTAATCTTACCACTTCCAGCCACCCTTTTAAGTCGTCGGCTAGCTGACTCGGTGGTCTCCAAAACATGTCTGAACTCAACAGCTATCGGTTCTGCGACAGATATAAACTGCCCACTGCTTCTTTAGTTTTTATTCCTTGAGCTATGTCAGTAACTAGTTCTTCGTCGGTTCCCAAACTCCAAGGATAACCCTCATAATAGCTTGCTGAGCGACTTTCGATTAATGGGCCGGTCTATTGATAGTGTCCACGTCTTTGGTCGTAGGTCATACATGCTAGTCAAGATGCATTAAAAACACCTTTGCCTTTAAAAATGAAGGTCTTCTTTTTTAACTGACTATGCAGTTGGCTTTTGAGGCGATTTTCTGAAGGAGTCCCAGCCCATATAGCGCCCAACGCTCAAGGGCTTGGGGGCCGGGGAGGGATCACACACAAAAGTGCTCCATGCAAACGTTGCTGCCGACGATGTAATATATCGATTTCTATCATTAAAAATATATGGTTATGTGGATACCGCAAATCGAAACAAATTTTTTTTAGTGCCCCCTTTTGTACACCCTAACCGTAACCAAAACAAATATAAACTATTTTGTTATCTTGGCGTGTGTAAATTTTATTATATCCAACTTTATTTGACACTGATCAAAAACGAGTAAAACAAATTTTAAGAAAGACAAGAGAAATCCTTTATTTCTATTCCTATTAACTTGCAGCTAATTTATGCATTAACTATTTTAACGGATAAAATTCCTTGAGTTCTATTTCGATATAAAAACTAGTTTTTATTATAGTGCTGGCAGTGGTCACGGTCGATCAGCGGCACCACGACAAGAAACGTCGTCCGAGGCTCTTCTAATAATTATAATAAATAAAGTGCTCATTATACCACACGAACGGAATTTTATCATGATAGAGACAAGTATCTTTATGAGTACTAGGCTAGTACCTACTGCTAGCGACCCGACTTGTGTTTTAACTATATTGTACGGAATTTTTTTTAAAATACTTGTAATGTAAATGTAGTCTGCATTTATTTTTGGAATAGTACCTGATAAATAATTATGTGCCATTACCATCGGAGTGGTTCTAAAAGAAATATGACAGAGAACTGAAGGCGAAAAGAAGAGGATTACACGACATTATACCTTCCTTTACCTTTCGACTCGAGGAAGGGAGACTTGTATGAGACAAGAATGTTTCTTTATGACGAAAAGTGATCGTACCTCAAAGCAGCGTTGCCAGATATTTTTTTGCTTAGTCGGGATTTAGGAACTTTTTGAGTGAAAAAAGCGGGATTCTTTTGCCGAAAGCGGGACATAGTAAAAAAACGTATATAATCAAAAGTTTTTGAATATTCCTCTTTTTATTTGAGTTCAAATTACGTTTACGTGACAATAGACACCTAGTAAAAATATTTATAGAAAATGTATTTTAATAAAAATATGATATTTTAAATGAGATTAACCCTATCGTTAAATAGTTGAGTCACTACGCTGCACGCGCGGTCGAAAAACATTTAATTTTGATTTAAAAATCGGGACGTCCCGCCAAAATCGGGACGTCTGGCAACGCTGTCTCAAAGTGAGAACAGATTGAATTCATAATTATTATATTTTGTTACAAAGCATTCCATGCACACAATGATGCAGTTCAAAAGTATTATAAGGAATAGTTTTCTTTGTAGAAAAGTAATGTACCTAAGTATTGTGGGAATCATACATTTTCCACATGAATTATTTACGTGTGAGTGCGTCAGTGATGTCATTTTGGAATTCAAACGACAGGAGGAGAAACACGTATGTTTGCTCAGCTGCGGCCTTCAGAGGTCGCCGGCAAGCGCGACGACGCCTTGGCGTACCACATCTGATGGTATTGCTAACCCAACGATCAAGACACGGAATATCAAGAGGCGCCATAGCTTTTACTCTTTGTACCTTGAATTACTTAACTATGCTCTATCTATACGTTTAAACAAGCTTTGTTACATCTGGTTTTAAGGCAACGAATAGTTATTGCGTGCCAGAGTTCGATCGAACGGCGGCTGCGGCGCGCACAATGTCGCAACCACTGGCGTCCGAGCATTAGTACGTATTCAATTCTGATTGCGGCTTAGAAAATACACAAACATTTCGACATATATCATAATAGCTGTGTATGGATATAGATTTAATATAAAGTGCCATTCGGCAATATTATTGGCCTCGTCTTTTAGTTAGTTCCACATTATCTGAAGACATCTTTTCTCCTTCAAAATGACCAGCGACGTAGGCGGCCTTCCATTGTAAATCCTAACAAAAAATCTCTTAAATAACGCAGTCGCGTTTATTTTCCTTTCAATGTTTTATCGCCTTTTCTCGAATCGATATGCAATAGCCAATTTCCTTGTTGAATAAAACTTTCAATTTCGAAAATCGTAATTTAAATATCCGATTGCAAGTTAGTTGTCTCAAGACTGCGGCTAACATGCGATAATAGATTGTTTTATCCATATATATAAAAATGAATCCCTTTTTCCCTTGGTCACGCCATAACTTCCGAACGACTGCACCAAATTGGATTATTCTTTTTTTGGAAATTTTGGTTAGTTGTTATGCACACGCCGGGAAGGTTTCTGAATTAGTAAAACCCTTTCAGAATAGGTAGCGCGCCAGTTGTTTGAAAAAAAAAAATGAAACAACGTTTGCGGGGTCAGCTACTTTCTTATAAAAATTACTGTAATTTTATCCTGTTTCGTTCTATTTGTAGATATATCTGTTACATTAAATTATATCTAATAGAAATCGTTGATCTATTTATAGATATGTATTCATCAAACTTTGCTGCAAAACCAAAAAAATGTGTGAATTGTAATAAATCTTCACACTACACATATTATCGTATCTATATGTACGAAAGTATATTATTATAAAAGAAGCTAGCGTTATTTCTGTAAACGGACAGCGTAGGTCGCTCGCAGACTGCGTAAACTTGGCACTTCACACGGGCCGAATTGTCCGCCAGCGCGCTGGACGTCGGAGCAGACGTGGACGAGATCACACGAATCTACTCCAGATTTTCGAGGGTTACGGTTAAATATTGGATAACACGGCAGTAGGTGATGTCAATAACCCTCAAAATGCGATGTGAGAACCTTGGCGGTAAATATAGCGCGGTTGCGAAACATTTGGCGAGTCGCCATACTGACACAGTGCGGTGCGGGGGCACACGCCTCGCTGATAACAAGCTCCCTCGCAAATACCACTCCCTCCCTCTAAACTTTCATCACGACATCCATGCATTCAGAGTGTGTTCGTTTTGGGATAAAAAGTCCCTACGTAAGGTATCAAACCTTACACACTTGATACCGCCTGTTTTGACACCAACAACTAGAGTTTGTGAACCTTTGAAACGTAATTATCTGGTTGCAAAACGAACGGTTAACGTACGCACACTACGATAATAACCCATAAAATACTATAAACAATGAATATGTATCTAGGCAGTTTGACAGATTAACACCAAAATCCCCCCCAGACATGGGTCTAAAGTTTTATTTTTCGGTAACTAAAGTAACAAAAATATCGTAAACGAACGCTTGACAGTTTGTTGCTGATGATAAAAAAATTTTTTGATACCAATAACAAAATTAACGAAAATATAGATTCTTCATCCCAAAACGAACAGACCCTCAGTCTGATAGCGTAGACAAAAGTTTAAGTTAGCAACTGTCGATTGAATTTACTTACATCCAATGCAGTTTCCTGGTACAAATGATTAAAGTTTACGTGCGAGTCGAGTAGTACCTAATAGTAGAAAATTACGAGCATTTTGGCAAATTGGCGATCTAAATACAGACATAATACTTTAATATTGATCCAGAACCCAATTAAAATTAATTTTTGGTGTAAGTAAGGCTTTCAGTAGTCCCATTTTTTACATGGCATAGGTATTTTCAATTGTTCAAAAATATAGTAAGTATAACTTTATTTCCTAGATATTGTAATAATCTAAAAAAAGAAATAGGGACAATATAGAGAATAGAATTTTTCATGATAGAATTATTTCAAAACTAGGTCGTTAGAAGGTTTAAGTTTCAGCATTTTTTATTGCCGATAAATATAATTTGACCATCCTGAAAATCTTGATATGCTTTTTATTTCTTACATTTATGTACGTAAACCTTGTTAAATTCTTCTATACATTTAAGTCGACTTTGATTTGATGACTTTATTGACTTTCTGCGAATAAGCTTCTCGGTAACAGTAGTTTTTGTTTGCGAACCGAAAAAACTTTGACATAGAAAACACAGTAGATACCTAATTGACAAATCAAACTTTATCCATACCTACCTATTTAAGGCTTAGGTACCGTAGGTTAGATCTATTCTTATGCATACAATCTATGTTTAGTTATGAAGAAATCTATCAAACAATACGTGACTTATCTTTAACACATTAGAAAAGAGCCACGCAACTAGTTTTGCAATGTTACGTAACTCTTGAGTATGAGTGAGAAAAGAGCGTAATGCGTAATGAAAATAGCCTTCATTCAAGTGGCCAAGTTCAATGTTGTAATTGTTGTTCTGAAAATTTTTATACAAACATTTCATAGATATTAATTTAGTTAGTAGTGCCCTTGAAGATGAGGTAGGCAGGTGATACAATGGTGGCACATAGTTTTGCTTTTACAAATAAATAAATATAAATTCAAATGATAGCACAAATTTTTGGCAAAGATTCAATGATAAATTTATCTGTCACTACCCGCATTTCTAATGGAATGATTAAACTTATGTATAGCGTTATCATAATATAGGTCAACTTAGCAGGGATCTTATTGGGAACAGTCTCGAGTACGCTAGATTCCAGAATTCGGGACTAAAATGTATGCAAGTACATTCACACATTCACAGCCAAGAACTGCGTGGATTAATTCGAGAGTAAAATGTATGCAAGTAGTTCTTTCCTCTGTAGACATGTGCATGTATTATATGTGTCGCAGGCAAATCGTATAATTCGACGTTTTGCAATATGCTTAGGCAGATCGTAAGGTATGGAATAGAAATTATCATACAACTGAACAGATTATTATGAAGCTTGGCTGAAACGCTCCGCTCGCTTCGCTCGCTCCGCATATATGTTTACAGAAGAAATACTGAACCTAACCTAACATACATGACTTATACAATGTGATTTCTGTTCCTTTCTTTTCCATACTTTGCGATCTGCCTAGGCATATTGATAAACGGCGAATTATACGATTTGCCTGCGACATATACATTTAACCACGGGGTATAGTATTATATAATCTGTTCAGTATAGTATTATATAATCTGTGATTTAACTCCCGAATTCACGAGTCTAGCGTACTCGCGAATGTTCCCAATAAGTTCCCAGGTGAAAAATATAAATAGAATCTTGTTCCTGGCATAAGCAAAATAATAGTGACATTGCCAGAATAAGTGTTTATTGTAGTTAAAGAGCGATTTGATTTATTCGAAAGGATGCGCATGATTGACCATGTATAGACACATTTATTGACGACAGACTAGTTCGTGTCTGTCTGCAACGCGTCCGTCTGTTTTTTTTTTTAATATTATAATGGGCTCGCACGGTCTTAGCAGACCATTTATGCATTTGCCAGAGTCAAAGTCAATTATATTATATCGTATCGTAGCGCGGGCGTTACCGCGCGTCCTCGTTTTTAAGTCCCAAGATTGGGCGGGAGATTTGGTGTGGATCCTCAGATATTGCGCGTCATGTCCTGCTTATTTCTTCATAATTCACTATTCATGAGCCTTCGCTGCACAATTCTTAACACGCTTTCGTAAAACATTGCTAAAATATATTCATCTAAAGTCACTAAATGAATTTAGAAAAATTAAACAGAAAAAAACACCACTGCTTCTTAAGATTCGCGCCAAAACTCCGTCCGTCTGTTACTCATCTGAATCAGCAGACCAGCACCTACAAGGTTCTCACATTCTTGGAGGCAAAATGTATGGAAGTTCCTATTTTCTCAATAAGCTCCCTAAAGTGCATGCTCAAGGTAAGGTACCTATATATTGTAAAAATGTAATGGCTTCAAGTAAGTAGTTATATAGGCATGTCCTCACAAGTAGTACCTACTTACGCACTGATTAAAAACTTTAAGATATGCGGTAGGTACGTAATTTGTGTTAATGGATCCTCCTTGAGCTTGATTACCTACAGGTAGGGTTACCAGATTCGAAAATGCGTTTGCCTGACAAAATCCCTAACTGCAATAAATTTCCTGACTATTTGCGCCTATAGGTAAATTTTACCCGCTCTAGAAGCTTTTCTCTGTTCAGTTTGTTTAACATCTTGCCAAAGACTTTCATAAAATTGTTATGAAAGAGCAGCAGTTGCTGAAAGCGATATCCGCCAGTAATAGAACGAGTACGAGGCCAGATGAAAAACAATAAAATTTTTGAGATTTGATTCTTTTAATTATATTTTGTATGAATAAACGGTTAAGCAAAACTTTCATATTCATTTCTTATATTTTTCTCTTTTCATTAAAAATACCTGACAATTTCCCTGACAGATTCCTGAAAATTCCTGTCATGTGGTTACCCTAACCTCAGGCTCCATGGGGCGCGGCTGTCTGCAGATATACCTTTTAAAACTATTACTAATTCCATGCCTTAACTGACTATTTATGTTATTGATAAAATCGTCATTTGTTTACGTAGGAACTGAAAGAAGTAGATAGGTAATATTAGATACTTTGTATTTTATGGTAAGTAAATGTACCTAATTAAAATGCATTAAATAGTTGAAGTCCACTAATCCAGTAAGTTTATGAAAGAGCATCAAAGTGCCGGTTTATTATTGTAATTTAATGGTCATTTTCTGTAAACAGGTAATACTTAATAAATTACGCATTATGTGCGATGTTCTATTTTTAGTTGATGATGCAATGAATACTATAGGTATAGGTACGCATCGCGCAGAAAATTTGTAAAGCAACATTTTTTTTCGGGTGGTGGTGCTTTGAAATGAATTTATTTGTCATTTAAAGATCACATCAATACTAAAAGAACCAATATTTACGATAGGAGACACCCATACTATATTATAAATGCGAAAGTAACTCTGTCTACCTGACTGTTACCTCTTCAGGCTTGAACCGCTGCTGTACCGATTAAGATGAAATTTGGCATGGAGATAGTTTGAGTCCTGAGAAAAGACATAGGCTACTTGTAAACGTCAAGTGTGAGTATGTTTTTTTCTATAATTGAGGAGTTGCCGTGGAAATCCTATACCGATAACTGGGCAGGTAGAAGCTAGTAATTGCTAAGTATATCCCGTATCCAATCCTATAGGTCGTCAAGAACTTGCAAAGGGGGTATTTTATTTTATCCAGGTCTCATTACCACTTATCATTTTTAAAACTGGTGATTAGAGACATACCTTTGTCCAGACACATATTGCGGCGATGGGATTACCACCTGTCACCACGGCCGTAGCTAAGGGGCGGCATTGTGGGGCAATGCCCTACCCTGAAATACTAATGCCCTACCTTAAAATACCATAAATTAAGGTATAATATACATAAATTGTGCTCACGTAATATTAATTAATACCATTTTGCTCTTGTTTTCCCGCTCTCCCACCCAATTACCTACTACCTTAATTACTCACGCTCACAAGCAGGTAAAATAATTTAAGATAGAAAAATCTTTAGAAAAACCACCGCTGCCCTACCTTAGATTCAACTCTAGGTACAGCACTGCCTGTCACGCAGTACAAAAGTGGTTGGTAAAAAGAGGAGATGCCCATATTAGGACCGTAATAATATTCATGAAACATACCTACTGTACCAGTACCTATCTCAAAAGGAAAACGGAATCCTTATACCTCCTCTTCCTCCTTATACAAAAGTTTTGTCGCTTGTCTGTCTATCTGTCAAGCAGGTCCCTTTTATCAGATTTAGTATGACGACGCTGACCTGCATATTTTCCAAGTCAGAGGACGCAAGTCTACTGCTATTACTTATACTGTGGCACGACTTTAGATACTATCGTCACAATATACGTAATAGCACTCTATCGTATAACGCATCGTTACGTAAATTTTTAAGGGTTGTATTCATTCTATCGCTTATTCACTACCGTAAAATTCTTTACCACCACCACCGGTTCAAAATTTTTTTTTACTACCGAGAAGAGCCGGAAAAAACTTGTTGCTATCAGTATTATGTAGCTAAAGGATGTCGTTAACTAAATCTTAAAATAAGGGGATTTGGTTTTTAAGTATGTTTTTCAGTAAGATGTATTTTGTGAATTTTAACCTTTCGAAGTTGAACATTTGTGACGTTAAATTTTAAACCGCGCTTGTTCTAAAAATCTGCACACAGTCACGATTAATAGAACTTTATAAAAATTGTCAACGAAAATCGTTTCAAAAATCGGCTGACAATAAGGTTTCAGATAGCAGCAATAATTTTAATTCTACGGAACCCCCAAATTAATGAGTGTAGGTATCTACAACACGCACTTGGCCGGTTTTTTTATATTTTATGTGACATAGTTTTTATTTATGACATAACTGATGGTAAAAAGCAACATTTTTACAAAAACGCTTTTTCTTACAAAAGACTGGATTTTCAGGATTTTTTTCTGAATGTTGCAGTAAAGGACACCGTTTTTAGCAAATAATAATCTTCGTTAAATATGTTATTGAGAAATGTAAAAAACATAATTTTTAACGGTTTTTTCAGTTTTCCTCCATGGACTGTGCTCGAACCTATAGCGTGTCGAAAAGAATTCTTAATTTAAGTCTCCATATAAAGCTCAAAAAACAAAACACTATTTTCCTTATATATTTCTACATGATGATATATTTTTTTCCAACTAACAATTAGAGGAAGAGTTTGTCTAATACTTGAGAATAACTACCTGGTACACCTGCTAGGTATGTGCGGTACGGTAACAGACCCCTAACAGATAGTTTAACGCTATGGTTTTGTGACGTGCATAGTTCGTACTGCGTAGCTACTAGCTGCACGTAGGAAGGTACATTCCATTCCAGTAATAATCATCTTTAAATTTAAAATCACTTTACAAAAGATTAAGTTGGTATTACGTAGAAACCTTATCGTAAACGTATGTCTAATTACTATATCTATTAAGCGTCAATAACCTACTTACTAAACTTGTAAACCAATATTTTGTATATTTAAAAAACCTAAATATAGTAAGTAGACATTTATTTAAAGTTATAAAAAACCGTAAATAAATTAAAGCGACGTGGCTTCCTTATGGCTTAAAAGTGGAACAATGGTTTAAAAAAATTAAAAAACCTAAATATGGTAAGCAAACATTTATTTAAAGTTATAAAAAATCGTAAATAAATTAAAGCGACGTGGCTTCCTTATTGCTTAAAAGTGGAACAATGGTTAATCTATCGTCTAAAATATCTTTTCTATTTCATTAGCTCCTGCCTCACGCGGCTCTGCTTGTACTCCATTTATCCTTATAAAAAAAGTTTTATTAATTACATACCTATTACGAGTTCATAATATTGACTGCACTTTATCGATTTATCCAGCCTTTGATTGTTTTATCTATTTTTTATTCACCATTTTTCCTGTTACATACGACATAAAGTGCTATTTTTAGGGTTCCGTACCCGAAAGTCAAACGGAGCCCTATTGCTGCCATTAATGTATTCGTCTGTCCGTCGTCGTCTGTTGCACAGGTTTAACAGCCAAACGGTTGGAGCTACAGTCTTCAAATTTTTACAGTATACCTAAGCATCTTGTTGACCCTTTGGGTCAAATTGTCAGAAAATATTTTTAAATGTTTTTAAGGGCGCGAAATTATTATATTAATTTCAAAATCATAATTATTTATTATACTTATTATTATTACGTATATTTTTTACTAACAAATTCCTAATTTTTAGGGTTCCATAGGGGATAACTTTGTTGTCCGTCTGTCTGTCTGTCAAGATTTTTATTACGAACGCGTGAAGGTAGCACGTTGAAATTAATATTCTAATAATAAGTCAACAAAATAAAAAAACTCGGTTGAAATACGACAATTTTTGTCGCATAATTTAGCATTTACAAATAAATCAAAACCTATAGGGTACTTCCCGCTATCCTATAATCATGAAATTTTACACGAAGCAAGGTTATTATTAAATTACATCACAAATATAGAAAAAAAACCGAAATTTGTTAATTTGTAGCTATGAAATATTAATAAAAAGTTTTGACTGTCTATCTGACAAGAGCCTCTTACTCAAGAACGCGTGGAGGTATCAAGTTGAAATTAAAATCAAATACGGTCACTTATAATTGTAAAAAAAAAAAAGTTTCTAAGTCGATGCCATAAAAAAATATGCCCAAAATACGTTTATTTTTATAGCGTATTGTGACCCAAATAAATCATAACCTATGGGGCACTGCCTATTGACCTAGAATCATGAAATTTGGCATGAAGCAATGCTTTGAAGCAATGCTTTGTAGCATATTAATGAAAAATCTGAAAATTTGTTGTTACATGCCAGCAAAAAAGTTATTTACATAAATTATGAAATTATTCAAAGTTGGTAAACAAACAGGGAATTTTGTCGATGTATTGGGACAACAGTTGTCCAACGGTAAAGTTAAGTTTGTCCCTCAATACAGAGTACCATTAACAGAACCCTCGGTGCGCGAGTCCGACTCGCACTTGACCGGTTTCTTTCTATCATAACCAATTTGATTTTGCGGGCAAAGTAGCACAGGAGGAATTCACTCACCTACTGCTTATGAATACTTTTATTTTGCGATTCGGACGGTTTATATTCTACATTTGGTACGGAACCGCCCTAAATGTGCTGAGTCCAACACGCACTTGGCCGGTTTCATTTTATTTTCGTTACTTACGCGTTTATATTAATTTATATAGTACTTTTTTTTTGCAAATTTCAAACCTCGGAATAAAAACTATGTGTAAATAAAACCGTCTATGTGTGTTACAAAATGTGTATATATCCCAATCCGTTTAGCAGTTTCGAAATGTCTTAAATCACTTAATAATTTCGAATTTCGTTATCTATCAAGATTAAGGATTATGGAAAATACACGAAAGGTACATTAGCATATTAGTATTCTTTAAATGTTCTGTGGTATGAGTATTATATTGGTATTGATATATATACACATGTTTATGTACTATGCTCTAGATTTGGTCGTGTCTTATCTGGGAATGGCAGCTACAAGTAACACTATTCCTATTCGATAAATGACGAGCGTAAACAAACGAAACTCTACCAATTACTAAATAAAAATCATTCGGTATCAGTTTCAATATGCATATTATTCCTTAAAATTTGAAGGGTCGAAAGAACGAGACAAGTAAGTACATACAAAGCTTTTTAAATCTGCTTAGTTTGGGCCGTTGCACTCAGCGCGTCGTCGTGGACCCGTCTAACCGGCCCACTATCAGCCCGCGCCCGATTCATCGCGCCCTGCCGCCTTCCAACGAGCCCATGCTGCGTCCACGAGCCCTATAGGTACGCTGGCTACCATATCAACATGTGTATATCAAGTATCATCTTTTAAATATAGGTACACATTGGACTAAGTTTAACTTTTCAAGTACCTAAACGTAATTGCACTGAATATCTATATGTTGTAACTGTAACTTTTGACACTTGAAATGCGTTATAATCTAGGTAACTTTATCGTTATTTACTAGTCACAAATAGCATATTGGTAGGTACGTTTATAAAATGAGCGTGTATTATTAAATACCTTTCCAGAGTTTTTGTTGAATTCGTACATTTACTCAATTAATTGAAAAAAAAAACTAGGGCAATTTCATAATTCACTGGCGTTTCATGGATGAAAATGCTTTTAAAGGGTTTTGCGTAGCGAAATGATTTAGTGTAACACAATTTATATGAAAAAATTAATTTAGCAGAATGGACATTGTTTCTATTATACACGTGGTCTTCACTTTGTATTTACATTTGACTCTAGGAAACAAACCCTAAGTATTTGTTTTCCGGGAATCGCAGCCCCAAAAGTACCGGGAACTTCCGCTTTCTTGTAGCATTGTATAAGAACCGAATCCAGAAAATTTAAATACTGGTATTTTAGGGTTTAATTCCACAGGACACCTATATTACTCATCATAGGTATCTATCTAGTTTTGTTTAATTTTATCAGTAATTCACTACAGTCTTTTAATTTAAATTTTTAATATCTTTTTAAGAAGTTATTACAATGAGCAAATAGGTCTTAAATTTTGTTCTAAAATTATATGGTAAACATGTCCATTATTTAGAAATATTTTGTTTTCTTTTAAGGTTTAGATAAAAAATGGTAAAATGAATATAAAAACCTAAAACATACCAAATATTTAAATATAATGGGGGTCAAATCCCCACAAAAATATTTTTAATTTTATATTAAAAGTCCTGTCAATGTAGGTATGATTTTCATTCTAAAGCTGACTTTTAACTTTAAAATACTTATAGATACTACTTTAAAATACTTACCTACTTCTTAGTATTGCCTAACAAAAATGTTATTCCTTCATAAAATTTTTAATTTAAGAAACCTACCTTCCTTAGTAACAATTTTTCTTATTTTTTTTAAATAATAATAGATATATACGTGTATTATGTTTTATACATATTTATTAATAATATAATTAAACCCTTGCATGTATTTATACATATGTATACATTTTTTCCGTTGCACTTTCATTATTTCCAGTTGCACCTACTACTCCAAAATTTTTGTGAAAGTACTAGATTTTATCTACCCTAAGGTTTTCTGGAAGAAATTGCTTAGAGGCCATAAGGCCGCTTTTATTATATTACCAACAAATTGTACTATTATAGTAAATTTATAGAGTAGTACTATTCTACTAGGTAGTCTATAAATTTGTACAATAAATAATTTATTACTAAGTATTACAGCTCTATTATTGACATTGTTTTCAGATTTCAGAAACACAGGGACACAAACTTAACGACCTAAGTGTAGCGCAACAAACATTTCTGAGCCGATGCGATGGTCAATAATCAAAACTACAGTCGCCAACGACAGTAGCGACTAAACACCGAAAGTCAGAGGGTCAGAAAAGTTTGTTGCACTGTAACTTTTTGTATGAATGTAGGCCCGACACAGCTTACAACACAACACATAGACATAAATAAGAGAATCATTGTTATGGCAGAATAATTGCCACAGATAAAAGCACAAAGCAGTAACGGCTTACAAAGATATTCAATTGATACAAATAAGTTCGGTCGCGGGTCACGTTTTTCCCAAGTGCTTATTCCACCTAGATCGGAATACATAGACCTAATTCTCAGGTATTAGTAGAAGTCTTTACTTGCTACGTAACAAAAAAATCTACATCTATCTGTACTGTTAGCGAGATATAGGAGATGCCACTTCGAGACATGTTTGTTACAGTTTCAAACGTGGGTTCGATCTTGTTTAATTCTATAACTGAATTAGTTATAAAAAGTTTATATCTATAAGGTTATGTTTCCAAAGAACAGCAAAAAAAGAAAAATTGAGCAGAGATCATTTTTCTGTCCTCAAATTTCAGTAAACTTGAAATTTTTTAAGGTCAAATTCAGGGCTGTAGCTAGAGTTGAATCTAAGGTAGGGCAGCGGTGGTTTCATGCACGGGTACGGCGCAAGTAATTTTTTCTATCTTTCCTCTTTCTTTCTTTCTTTCTTTCTTTCTTTTACCTGCTTGAGAGCGTGAGTAATTAAGGTAGAAGTTAATTGGGTGGGAGCGCGGGAAAACAAGAGCAAAATGGTATTAATTTATAGTACGGGACAACAATTTATATATATTATACCTAAGTTAATGGTACTTTTAAGGTAGGGCATTAGTATTTCAAGGTAGGGCATGCCCCCCCCCCCCCCCCCTTAGCTACGGCCCTGGTCAAATTATGATATCAGTAAACATTGTCAAGATTTTTTTTTAAAAATTCCACATTCCAATACTTCCGTAGAAATACCCAAACGACAATGACTTAATTAGCTAGTTGTATTGTAATGTCACCTACCTATCAAAAATTTAATTGACGAGACATTCGACAAGTGCTGTGATAATGCCCAAATATCTAAGTACAGGTTACATTATTCAATTATTTGTTAGGTACCTAAGTAGTTTTCCTCTCAGGTGTCAAAATACAACCGGTTCAGTTATTGTAATCTCAAATTTAAATTTCAGCGGGGCCAAACTATTTTCTCCTAATTTTGCGCTAACAAAGAACAAATGAGTCGTTTTTCATATTAAGACGTGTATATGTATGTAACATGTAACTATATACCTACCTATAGCATGTGTTTTATCTATTGTTATTCTAACATAGGTACCTTTAGCTTTTAGTTTTTAAGCGACCGCTATGCGACAAACATCGCAAAACCACAGACTGAGTCAGATGTAAACAATCAAACCCAAACACTCCTTGTGCATTAGCACAGTTCAGTCTTTGTATTCAGTCTATAACAAAATTCATAGGAATATTGGCTTTAATTAATATCTACTCTACCGATGAAATAAATCCAAAGTTGAATCATCCTGCGTTTAATAGTCTACCTAGGTACCTACATAAAGTCAGTGCTTCCTTATTCAGGGTCCAAACTTTTAATTCGTATGTAATTATTTTACCTATAGATAATGCGATTGTAACGTATACAGAAGATATATGTAACTATGACCTCGGGGTCATATCAATGTTTAAAATAAAAAAATACAAGGATGTAGGTATGTACATTATTTTTTTATATTAAAAGTACCAAGACTGTCAACACCGTTTTTAAGTACTAAGACTATTGTTCTTAGAAGCCAACCATTGGGCTCGTCACGCAAATTTTCGAAATATTAGATCCCCTCCTCCATTGTCACGCTTTTCTACTCCTTCCCCTTAGTGCGTACATAAGTATTAAATAATGGATAACTTCTCAGGCAAAGTATTTTCGTAAGATGATCTCATTTAATCCGCATTGGCACTTTGGTAAAATTAAATTAAAATAATTTTTTCACCCCTCGCTGATCACTGAAACTTTAGATAGCAATTTAAGAGACAAATGTATTTTTAAAATAACTGGTTTAGTAATCAAGAACATCCTATTTGATAAATCTAGTTCTTTGAAAGTGTAGTTAATATCTCGCTGGTCACTTAAGTTTTACTTTAAGAACAATGGTGGACCCATTTGATCTCAATATTTTGCAATATCATCAAATATTTAGATAGGTAGGTTACTATCTTAATTGTACTGGCACAGATTTTTACCTAAGTTACTTCGTAAGGTAGGTACTGGTTTTATCTTAATAACTTACCTACTAAGTATATACATAGGTAGTTATGAATATTTAAAAAATGCCTAATATTAAAATTGACTTAACATATCTAAAATTTAGAAGAATTGCCAGATACCTGCTAGTAAAAAAAGGAAAAACATAAAGGATGAAATTTAATTAAGCCGTGTGTAACTGATAGCAAGATATCAATTATTATTAAGGAAGTTAATTGTACCTATACCTTCATATAGTTTATGCCACAAGATTCTTCGTATTAAATTACTGATATACTTATGATTGGATCTTATAATAAGGCATCTGGATATGAATGAATGATATAATTATATTATCAAAGTGTTTTAGAGACTCGGAAAACTTTGCACAAAAAGTAGGTATGAGGCTATCGTTTATAAGGAGGTCGTAAATTCAAGGTGAAGGATACCTCCTCCCTGGTGCGATATACCGAAATTCCAAACCACTTAAATAATTTCAATAAATATAGCTTACATTTAACTTAAAAAAAAACCATATAAGAAAATAAAGGATAACGACAGATGATTTAAATAAGATTAAAAAAAAATGCAACAAATCTAGCCAGCTAATATAGCGCAACAAAACAAATAACAACAAATGGTTTACATGGTTAACACAGCTCTAATTACGAATTGTGTGCTGTGCCAATGAGTGTTATTTGGCATCGCAAAATATTAATATAGTCTATAATAAAATTGGTATATATCAAAGGACTTTATACCAATTCAATGTGTCACTACGCTTTTGCCTATCAATCAATTGTTATGACTCATCTGGAAAATCGATGAATGGATGCATCATTAAATTTTTCTTATGAATTTCTGAGAGTTTTTAATAATAGGCACGAACGTTGCTTCTTATATATTTAATTTTACCCTTTTTTATTGTATACCTAAGTTAAGCAACCTTAACTTGTCCTTAGCCTGCTTGTATACCTTGTGTTTATATATGCAAATAATTTTCCCTGTTGCTAATTTAAAAATTCAAGGTTCAGAATAGCAGTTTAGGTTTTATAATTGCAATGAAAATTAAATTATCTTATTGTATTATTAATCTAGAAAATAAACAAACAACGTAATAAAACCCACTGATTAGCTCATATTATTCCCAGTTGCCGCCCAGAACTTGAAACCCAGTTCTAATTTAGCGCATTAGCGAAGCGCTATCGATTCCACAAAACATCTGTTTACAGATATTTTAAAAAACCCACAAAGTAACGTAAATACTAAATAAGCTTAATAAGCACCCTAGGATACTCACATCGGTAGCTTTTTGCTCGGTTAAGGGTTCTTCACTTGGCACTGTCAATCACTGGTTCATAAAACCGATCGTTTCTAAATAGGCGAACGCGTTCGCGGGATATTTTTAGAGCGGTAATACGACACCAGTATCTGGCGTCGGTCGTTCGGTCGAGTGCGAGAGGCGAGGTGTGGCGCACGAATGCGGGCCGGCCGACCTCACGTCACGTCACTCCCCTGTGTCGTCCCTCCCCGGTCGTCGTCAGCCCCTACTCCTCGACTCCTCGGGCCCGGCGCCGGCGCAGCCTCCGAGGACGATACCCTCCAGGTCTCGACTCGACGACACCAACACAAGCCATCCCTTTGTGGGATTATCGCACTAGGTTTTCTGGTATAGTCGGTCTGAATGACTTCCTCTCTAATTTTTTTATTATAAAATTGTAAGGCGTAGGTATACCTATGGGTATCCAAATTTTACCTAGGTACTATATGAAAAATGCATGCAATACATTTCGACCTAAGATTATCTTTTTGACTAGGAACATTTTCAGTTCTATTTTTTGTTTAATACGACATTCCTGTTAATTAAGGTGATTGATGATATAGGCACGAAGTTTTTGAACGAAAGACGCCGCGCATAATACTTATACATTTTTTCCCCAAAAATTAAACACAGAAACAATACAAAGATAATAATAATTTATGAGAGAGAACATTTGTTTGAGCTTCCTTAAGAAATTTCTTTGAAAATAAGGCAGTAAGTAGGTACATACGATTCCAGCATGGTGGATGTCTTTCACACTTCAGAATTTTATTACCACAACACGGTGGTTATCCTAACAATAAGTGACGATAACTAAAAATATACCCATAACTAAGCTTGCGAGATATCCAGACCCTATACCTTAACTATAGTAGCTAGTCAGGTCTATACGTCTGGGACAACATGATGTGATGTACAATAACTTTCCTGTGCTGACCTTTGAAGAACTTGCATAATAACCGCTGCAAAATAGTGAAGTAAAATTCAGTCAAGAAAGAATCTGCCTTTGTGTTATAAATATGTATAGAAAGTTTAAAAACCTTGTAAATTACGAAAAGCTTTGTAAAGCTTTTTAGTAATTTAAAATGTAGGTAGCTGCTGTTAATTATGTATTTAAGAGTTAGTTAGTTATTATTTTTTATTTTTTAAGTAAATATCCCAAGTAACATTTTAGCGTTAAGAAAAGCTGTAGTGGACCCTTTTTTTCGGTTCTGCTTAAATATTAAAGAGTTAGCGTATAATTTATAAGAGAGTTATAGAGTGTAATGACACCTTTATATCTTCGATTTTGGTGCAAAATTTAGCAGGTTAAGCCTGTATAGACCCTTTATAGTGGTTCTATATAACCTTTAGTAGAAGTGTATAACAGGTGTTATAAGATCGTCAGTTTTCTGCTCGAACCTTTATTACACCTATATAATGGACTTTATTGAAACTTTTAGTTATATAAAATATCTGTTACGGTGTCAAATAGAACTTGATCCGTATTTGGATACCTTATTACTCATTTGTAGCGTTTTCGGGGATAAAAGTAGATAGTAAAAAGTTCTTAAGTCATAAAATTACATTAATTTATACATATTAAATAAGTGCTACTGTTTATCTACGGACATTGCAAAATTTTTATCACGAAATGTAAGTATTGTTGATTAACAGTGTTCTTGAAGTGTAATATTAATTATTAGCGCGCTTGCAAGTTTAATGTGATTGTGTATCATGTTTATCGTCTCAATTTTGACGCGCCTTAGAAAAAATATGATTTTAAGGAAAAAAAAAAGTATAACAACTAAAAGTACTAATAACCTAAAATAGTTTTTAGACATTCAATTTCAAATGTTGGTTATTTTTAGTGACTGTTTACATAAACTATGTAAAATAATTCGGAAAATTTAGGTAGCACGTTATTTAAAAGTGATTTTGTATAAATAAATATTTGGTTTTTTTAGACAGAAGGTGATTGAAGATGGCGATGTTTATCTTTAAGATGCAGACTTTTCTTAAATCTATAACAACACTCGAAGAACTACAACGCCAGTAGTCAAGAGTATTATGCGATCTTTGGTTGACATAAGAGAGGAACTACGCACTTAGCGAAGTCATCTACCTGCAGCGGAGAGTAAAATACCGGCTTTAGCGTTACCTATATACCTTAATTTTATCTCAGTTCGAAAAATGTTGTCATAATGTAAGGTTAGATTATAGACAAAAACTTTAAGCGTTAGAAACATTTAATGGTGTCATTAAAGAATTACCATTTGTTTTACTTACACCATAACCCTTATATCAGGATCGTACAAAACTGTTATAACTATTTAACCTTTATATTAAATAGCCTTAAATAACCTTTATATTAAACAAGTGTATAACTGTCCTGGTTTATGTAAATTGTTCTGCAATAACATACATGTTTTGGTATGTGTCTAGATTAAAGACTTTAAATCTAAGATATTGTTACACTCATTGTCACATACTGTTTTGTGTGTTGAATATTTAAATAAAATAAAAATAAAAACCTATTATTGTCTTTCGTATTACAGGCGTAAGCTGTATGTAAGAGTTATACAACGCATGTAGTGTTTGGTGTTACTACGCTCTTAATTAACTCTGTTACAGAACTAAAGACGTTAATGAAGTTGAACAACAGCCTTATGATATATAAGCAACTCTGATATAGCCGATTTATAGCAATAAGCATTATAGGAAGTTAATGAAGATCTTTAAACAGCTTTTGACGCTGCAGGACGAAACAAGCTTTAACGTCATAAGTATATAAGCGTCCGCTGCTACTACATTAACTGGAAAGAATAATTAACTTCGTTTTTACAGTTCTAATACAACCTATAGAGCTAAACTTATTTCATAAGTGAACTGTATCACTTTTAGTGACCACCGAATCCATTATAAATCAATAGTATTACTCTAAGCTTACCTGTAACCAACGCTTAATTGTTTGTTGGGATATAACTAAATATTCTGTGAATATTTCAAGCGTTTACCTGTTGCCGTTATCAACATCGAGCGAAAACGAGCGAAAAAAATCGGCCAAGTGCGAGTCGGACTCGCACAAGAAGGGACATCTATAAAAACGGCAAAAAAAATCTCGTTTGTTGTATGGGAGCCCTCCTTGTATATATGTTTTATTTTAATTTAATTGTTTATTTTTAAAGTGACTATATAACTAAATATTCTTTGAATATTTTAAGCCCCTACCTGTTGCCGTTATCAATATCGAGCAAAAAAATCACGTTTGTCGTATGGAAGCCCCCTTAAATGTTTATTTTATTTTGTTTTTTAGTATTTGTTGGTGTAGCGACAACAGAAATACATCTTCTGTGAAAATGTCAACTGTCTTACTATCACGGTTCATGAGATACAGCCTGGTGACGGACTGACGGACGGACAGCGAAGTCTCAGTAATAGTGTTCCGCTAATTACCCTTTGGGTAGGGGAGACCGAGGGGATTTGAAACAAAGGTGATTTGAAACAGTACCGATAACACGGAACTTAAAACCGTTAGCGAGTTGGCAATGTCGCTTTTCAGCCACTTTCCTCCGCCCGCTGAGTGACAGTGCGCGTTGGTGGCATAAGTCGCGCGGTTGTGGAGTTCTGTGTGCCAAGTTTTTAACGGTTTTTTACGATGCCTATATTTTGATAAGGGTTTTGTATTGTGGTTAAAGTTATATATGTTTCGAAAGCTCACTAACTAAAGATTTATTATAATATATAGGTATTTGGTACAATTGATTTCTGTGTATTTGCTTCTTGATTGTGGATTAAATAAAAATCGGAGGTTTTTTTTCTTACTGAGGAGATTTGAAACAGCCTGTTTGCCTGTAAGCATGAAATGGCTTGAGAGAAAATTACACTTAAATATTTAAAGAAATATTGATCAAGACTGAGTGTAATACTTATGAAACGACTGTAAGTTAATAATTATTGTATGTTAAATATTAAGAATATGCAAAACAATTTGTTTAACTGGCTGTTATTTTAATTAATGTTACAAATAGGACGTTATAGTACTTTTAACTACTTAAGGAGTTGATTATTTGTATTAGACCTGTAGTTACCTACTTAATTGATATATCAGTCCAAAATATTAATAAAAAGTTTGTTTCGTACTTGAAAAGTTTTATTTTAATAAATACCTTGATATTATATCATCATTTTTATTTTACAGCCCTTAATACTTCTCAAAAATCATATGTTTCAACTCTCCTCGACCCCTGTTTCATCTTACCTCGGTATAAGGGGAGTTGAAACAAGTCGACTTGTTACGGTTAAATCGATTTTTACCACAATATTTAACGCTTACAATTTATTTATATAAGTAATTCGCTAGTGTAAAGAATGACCTATTGATTGGTACTAATATCATACGATTTTTGTCTATAGTATTTCGTGTATGAAACAAAATGTCAAAATTGTTTTTACTCCCCTCGGTCTCCCCTACGGAACCCTAATAATTACCCTTTGGGTACGGAACCCTAAAAATCACGTTTGTTGTATGGGAGCCCCCTTAAATATTTATTTAATTCTGTTTTTTAGTATTTGTTGTTACAGCGGCAACAGAAATACATCTTCTGTGAAAATCTCAACTGTCTATCACGGTTTATGAGATACAGCCTGGTGACAGACGGACGGACAGCAGAGTCTTAGTAATAGGGTCCCGTTTTTTACCCTATGGGTACGGAACCCCAAAAACAGTTACAAGCATAGGAAATATAATTAATCAATGTTTGATATAACAAACCAATATCCGAATATTTTGTATTTTTATTATAAATAGCTAAATATGTGTCTTATAATCTTCAAAAATACTTAAGCAGTATATTCAACTGGAACATAATAATATCTACATATCCCCATACAATAACGCACAGTTTGTTCCGCTTTCGAACAAAGCATATTTTGACAAAACCGGCCATGACGTATAAGTCATCTTTGACCGGCCAGTTCATGTCGTACACGCATTACCCAATTCCGAAAAATTTAAATTAGTGGTAATATTTTAAAAAAAACTTATAAACCAATTTTGTTTATTATAATTTTCGTTGAAAGTATTTTTAGACTTTTAACCGGCTTCAAAAAAGGAGGAGGTTCTCAATTCGGATGATTATATTATTTTCTTTTTTTTTATGCATGTTCGGGCATAACTCCGTCATATATAGACGGATTTTTAAAATTCTTCTTTTATTTAAAAGGGCATACTTTCGAGGTGGTCCCATATTAATGTTGTAAATTTAAAACATCAAAAAAAAAATTGGTGTTAATTTGAAACTGGTGAAACGCCTTTAATGTTGATGATTGTACAAAATTTTGTTACGAGTATCGATGTTTTTAGTGTACGAAAAAAAAGCAATTCGTCAGTCAAAAGTAAAAAATAAAAACTTTTTACCAAAAATCTAATCTGAATTACAGTTTGAAGTTGGTGTCATGAAAGATAAACTTTAGGTACATAGACAAGTCTTTATTACAATACGCTGTTTAAAGTTAGAGGGTAGGACACAAATGTTTCAACTTTATATACACGAAAAAAAATCCTGGTTACGGTTTTTCAGTCCCGGGATTGAGGCACCAGAAAAATGGCCGGAATCACAGGATTATATTCTCTAGTTATTATTTATTAAAGTTAAAAGAGCTCGTAGCCAATAGCATTTGTCTATTAGAATTATACGGGAAGTTTAGCAACGTCGGGCGTTGACAGTAACCGGATGGGTCATTTTTCTGAGCTCCTACAAGCTTAATAATGATAATAGATAATAAGCCAAGTCAGAGGCGGCTTGAAAACTGCCAGACAACTACCCACTAGCTGGACGAACAGCCGCTAATTTACACTGAGCTGCGCCACGGTAGACTATGTCTTCTGTGCCTCTACAGTCGGACGTATATAACTGAGGCAAACAAGCGAAAAGGTAAATATTGCTTCGCGGCTGCGCGCAAGTTTTATACAGCCAATTTAGGGTTGGAACGCGCTCAGGGAGGCTTAGTAAATAAGGGATGTCCTTATTACAAGGCCTAGTGAAAAAGGGCGAATGATTGTTGTAACAAAAAACAAAAAGGGATAAAGCACAGGAAGCACAGAATAAGACTAAAGCCGTGTATAAAACATAATTATATATTCATTCACACCCCAAACACACATCAACATTAATTCACATTGATTATAAATTCTATAAAAATAATTTAATTACGCCTATTCTTCTTCTACTTCGTCATCTGTTGTAAATTCACTTTCATCGCCTCCCTGTAGACAAAAATGAAATTTAATACATATATAAATTAGGATCTCTGTCATAGACAAAATAACTAGCTAAATAACAATGAACTGACACTATAAATAGTTCTCAAAGCAAAGCCGGAAAATTATAAGTCAGAGATATACGGATGGACTGGTGGACACGGATGGAGAAACTATAAAGTAGCAAACAAATTATCGGACTAGTCCGTCAGCAAAATAGGCCGATGGCGGCTGAACTGTGTTTACGGGTGTAGGGACGTTCTCGAGCCAGATTTCGTTCGGACGTCCCAACGCTGAAGGTCACTTCTTACGACCTATAATGTGCACAGTTTCAAGTAAATGTATTATCAAGCTCGCCAAGGTCAACAGCGCCTTAGGATCTTGTTCGATAGTATGTTTGCAGCTAAGGGTTCCATTTGGCTACGGAACGAAACCCTAAAATATGGCAATGGGCAATATATGTTAGTAACATCGTTGATACATACAAAGGTTGTATCGATATAGAATCGTCGGATGTTCAACACATACACGCTCCTTGTCATTTACATATTTATAGTTAATTTTTGTACGTACCTGGTCATTTTGCTCAGTGTCTGAATCACTAAGGTCCCACTGCGGGTGCTCCGCAGGTACAGCTGCCGCCTCCTTAACGTCTAGCTTCATTTCCTGTTGCTGGTCCATGCCAATGTATGAATCTGCACGAATGTGTATGACATTTAAATCACCAAACTTGACCATAACAATTTAAGCCCAAAAGTAAGATTGAATATTAGCAGTTTGAAGGTATATCAATGGTAAATTTTACAGCGAAGTTAAACTATAAGTAAATTAACTTACGACATGGCTAAGAATGGCTGTACCGAGGTAGAGGGAAGTGGGGGGAAGGGGAGAGAGATACTCTAGAATGCCCTAGGTCAAATCACCTATTTCTTTAAATAAAATGAATGTAATCATAAAGTTACCGCGAAATAAACATCCTCAGTTTTTGAAAGCTTGGAAATTTGTTACCAATTCTCTTTTAACAACAAGTTATTTTGAAGAGATTTCCCAGCCAGTTTTCTTTAGCGTCAATTCACATGTGAAATAGTTTCAGTAGGTTCTCTTAATTGGTCGTCACTTAGTTACATTTCTAACGTATTAACAGTTCAATGTTCTAACGTGTCTTTGTTGTTCATATATCTCTGACTATCCACTGTTGGATAGACTACTATCAGCGCAAAGTAATCATAGTTTCGGCAGCCCTTCATTTTTATTCCTCTTACGTTCTCGTTTGAGCGCTACAACATTGTTCAATCAAGTGTACCAATTTTTACCAACGATTGAAACTGGTTACAATTGTCAGACCCTCTGTCAGTTTACCGCTCCGAATAATTCTGAATTTTGAAGACTATATGAAGTATATTATACTTGATCTGAAGCATCATGCAATGACCTAAAGCGTTATTGAAAAGTATGTACCTACTTAGTAATCTATAGGTAAATCATCTTTGTAATAAACATGCGACAAAAGTGTGGTGGGGCGGTGCGGTGGGGAAGTAGATGCTTCCCCCGATACTGTATACATACCCGTGTGACACTCATAATGGTTTATGTATTATGTGACTGATCGACGAACTGCAAATGTGAATAATTCGCGCCACGTAAGTTGAACTAAAATGGCGGCCGCAGGTACAGTACGAACTAATGTACTAACGATCTGAAAATGTGTTACTGCGCAGGTTCAACTTACATGCCGCGATTTATACACGTTGTTGACAGCTATTTTGTTTCGTCTTTAAAATATCAAGACAGCAACATTCGACAGAGCGACAGAACTCCACAAAGTAGCAAAGTAACGTATTTACATTCAAAATACGAATTTTGAAAAATCTCACGTAAGAGTAGGGGAGGCGGAGAGTCTAGCGTTGGCTAGTTTTAATAGTAATATATTATATCACTTCATAATAGCCTCGCGTAATTAATGGACGCCCCCTAAGTACTTAGGCTGTAAGGTCTTGTTGCCATCAATTTTCCAACCGATTCCGTGAACGTCTTCAATCGAGTCTCCACGTGATAAAGACCGTGCTACTTGTATATCTAATACCTTTAAACGAGCAATACTTGTATTTATGTATGTATACCGACAGTCCTCTATGCAGGGGCTGTATGGAAGCCGAGGAGACACCGTCTCACGTGGTTCTTCATTGCAAAAGGGTGAGCGACCAACGGACAAAGCTTCTTAAGAATCCACAAACCATGAGAGAGGCGCTGAATAACATCAGATGCCTCCTTAACTTTTGGATGGAGCTGGGATGGTATGAGTAACCAATGACTGTTATTGGTTACTTACGTACAATGGCCCTATTAAGAGGCTAAGTGCGGAAAACATAAGTCCAACTAACTAACTATATATTTATAATCTGAATCTCGGAAACGGCTCCAACGATTTTTATGAAATTTAGTATGCAGGGGGTTTCGGGGGCGATTGAACGATTTAACTAGGTTTCATTTTTAGAAAACGTCGTTTTATCCGTGTTTTTAGGCAATGATAAACTGAAAAATATGAGTAGTAATACTATTATTTTCACTCAAACAGCAACGATAAAGCTACTTGGTAATAGATATTGTTGTTAAGCTGATGGCGTAGTGAAAAAAACGAGCGTAGCTCGGTCCTCCAAGTACTAATGGATTGACCAGTGCAACTATCTCCATAAACGGCTTCCCCCTCACTCATTATGGGTTGGACAGATTTTCCTTGCTTGGTGAGGAATACAGCGTGCAGTTCAATATTCTCTATGTTCGCAGGTCTCTTTTAGATTTTCTGCTTCTTTACGAATAACGTCAGAGGTCTTTTAATTTGACATATATAGTCTTAAATAGATCCTAATTAGCACCACGCTAAAAACTTTTGAACTTCCCCTCGTAAGTATTGGAAAGGGATCTTGTAAAAACCAGGATGTGAATTAATTAAGGTGTAGGATTTAGTTAAGCTGCTACGCTGTTAGCAACCTGAATAGGGGTAGTAGGCAAGTGTGTCAAGGATGGAGTGTATAAAGGTTAAAGCGCAGGATCTCAGTAAAGCAGCTACATAGTGTCTGACCTGATCTGAGGCAGCAGGCGAGCGTGTAGAGACCGGGATGTCTTGGCGCGGTGAACCGTAGCTGCAGCTCGTGCGAGTCGACGAGCGCCGTCACGTGGGCCGGCGCCGTCAGCAACGTGTGTGACTTGCGGTCACAGATGTAGCACCACCAGTACTCTTGTTTTTCCTTGCAATATATAAAATCAGGGATAATACAATACAATTTATTTGTAAGTGAAGATTGTTATCAATAAAAATATGATAATCATAAGAACATTAGATAGTTAACACTTTACAGTCCAAGTACCACATTGAGTTAATTGCCGGTGTGGTTTTATATAAGTTGTGACATAATAATACATTAGGGCTATGTTACTGGAACCTAGAACGCAACCTGGAAGTCAAAAAGTGGTTTTGCAACGCCCTGCTCAGGGTAATTTTACAACTGTCAATTTGAATTATCTAAACTCCTATAGATACGGTTGAAAATCCTGTCAGTGTAAAATTAACTGCCAAATTGCCGTTCCGAAACATGTGGAAAATGAACTTACCGGGCGATAATCAGTCGGCAGAGAGTGAGTGAACTAAGAGAATTAGAACGTAGGCTAGAAGGAGTTGTATATTGCTTTAGTTATTGTTTTGATTGTGTAAATTTATGGTTTCTTTAGCTTCAATTCTTGAAGCTCGAAAGGCCGTAGGGCCTGGCGTAACTAGTTGTATTTCATATAATGTGTGTTTGCCGTATGAAGGTTATATTAATAAATTCACTGAAATCCTGATAAACAAGATGTCAGCGCTTGGCTCAGATAAAGTTGTTGATTTCGTCATATCGCCAGTTAAAATTATGCTGGTGTCACAGACGGATACATAGTAGACTACATTTTAAACCTAATAAATAACTATGTCTGGACATTACACTCAGCGCCATCTGATCCCAAACTAAGCAAAGCTTGTATTATGGATACCAGACAACAGCACAAATCCTTATCCTTATAGTTCGTCAGGAATTGGCAACGGGAGTATTATTCTGTCCCAGGTCTTTTATTTCACTGCTCATTTCTTAAAGCTGGTAATTTACGACGTATGGGACAGATGTAAAACCACCTTAATCCAAATACACTGCATCAAAGCAGTTTTGCGGCGATAGGCTCAACCCCCTGTCATGTAGGACTAAAGTAGTTGATGAAACGAGTATGGTGTGGACGGAGCAGCCAAATTTTTGTCTTTCTTTTTAGAAACAAATTATCAAATACTGAACATACCAATGGAAAGTATGGACAATGTACAGGATGGGAGCTCTTTGAACGCCCCTCGAACCGCTCACGCTTTTGTAACCGCTTCTGGAACTTCTCCCATTGGTCGTCGTCATCGTCTTCTGGAGCTGACGACTTGTCTCGCGACTCGTCTGCCGACTCAGAGCTATGCGACACCGACTCGTCCGAACTACCTTCGTCTGAATCTTCACCTAGATAAGATAATCAAATTAAGGTGTGATTGCTCGAACAATACCTCAAACATTTCTCTCTAAATCGATGCTAATTTCAAGACTATTACGGAAACTAAGCAAGATGCCGAGAATTTACATGCGTGTATAATAATATTTGCCGATGCCGATGATTTAATATCATCGTCGCCACGTTAAAAATAGCATATTAATTTAATTTTTGTGCAAAAACATTTATTATTTTACATATTGTGTGTGTTTGCTTGTGGATTCACCCGCGCTTAATTCGGTCATCGGCGTTGGATTACTTCAACCAGTTATAGATGTTATATATAGTAAGGAAGGTTACTAAAGCATGCTATAACTGTAGCTTTTAAATTATCTTAGATAAAATTAGTCACCCCAGGATATAAGCTATCCTCTACTCCAAATTTCACCTAAATCTGTCCTAATGCAGCGTGAAGGAGTAACAAAAACTTAAACTTTCGGATTTATAACATTAGCACAGCCTAAAAAAATATTTTTTTTCAGTATCAGTCTGGACAGAGCAATCATTGTCAGATTTATCAAAGGTGATGACTGATTTGATGAATGAAATTAATATTTCGGCTGTGATATTAATGTGATTTGAGTACAAAATATCAACAACATTTAAACTAACTAACAACTAACCTTACAAAGGTATGGATTGTGGTTACATACCTTCCTCATCCTTTTTCTTAGGCTCTTTTATTTTTTTGACGTCATTAGCTGCAGGAGGAGGTGTTGGTGGTGCGGCTGCGTTTGCCGTGGGCTTAACTTGTTGTTTATTTGCAGCCGGTTTTTTAGTTTTCTTAGAAGTTGTATGCTTTTTACCCTGCTTCATCCACACTGGCCTTTTAAATGTTTCTTTTTTATCATTCTTTTGACTCTCACCTTTTTCTGTTTTTTCTTCAGCACCTTCTTCATATTCCCTATTGAATAATTCAAAACAACTTTAGTTAAAAAAAACAAGACCTACAATTTGAAGTATATGGTTGGCGGATGAGGGCTAGACTTAATAAGTATCCGACCATTTTTACGTCAAAATAATATAGGCTGCGGTGACCACTAACCATCAGGTGGAATGCAAGCTTGTTTACCTTAGTGGTATAAAAAAAACCCCTTTTATCTATAATTTGTCTAAAAAGTTTTAACTTACTTAAAATTATCTTTTTCCTTAATAGTTGTATCACCAAATAGCTCTTTCATATTAGTACGCTTTAAAAACACTGTTACAGTAACTATTGCACTGGCTGTTACTACTGTAGAATTCTCATCGTCGATTACTGCAATTTTAAAATAAAAACAAAATAATTATCACAAGATCATAATATGATGTCATTAAAATGGTTTTTATGATATTGCCTACTTAAAAATATATCTAGTCCCCGCCTAGCTAGTTTGGACCAATGTAATATAGACCATCACCAGCGGTAAAGCGGTAAATAACCAAAGCACTCAACTACAATTATTATGTTTTAATATTTAACAAAAGATTTGAAACATATCATTTATATTTAGCAAGAAAACACACTGAAGTGTTTTCTTAAATGGCAGAATTCATCAAAAATGCTATTCTTTCAACTCTCAATTTTATTTTGTCACCACTCACCAAACCGTATGACTATTGAAGTTAGGCCATGCTCTATCAACAATCTTAACAAAGAGAATCTAGTAATAGGCCCACATGAATATGTACCTGGAAAACGGACTACAAATGGAAGAAGACTGATTAACTTCGCTTTGGAACATAACTGAACTATCCTGAATATGATGTATAACAAACGTAATACAAACTACATGGCAATCACCAGATACTAATCGTGCGAGAAATTTGGAAGATACAAACGTCATCAATAAATGTCACTTTAATTCCGACTACAGAATGGTACATGCAGATTTTAAGTCAACTCTATTTAAAAAGTCTAAAAAAACTACCAACTTACTACTAACATTATAAGCACTGATGAAATACCTACAATAAAAGGAAAACTAAAGGAACAAATAACGGAAAAATCGGACAAAATAACATCTAAGAAAAATATGACTGTCTCTAAAAACTGCTTGAATTTTGACAAACGATACAAAAAACACCCTAAGAACAAAGTTTTAGAACTCACGAATAAATTGCTTACGGAATGAAAAAAATGTTCAAGAAATGCCACATAACTCAAGAACATACACACATACATACATAACATTACGCCTGTTTCCCAGAGGGGTAGGCAGAGACCAAAGACTGCCACTTGCTTACGATCCTGACATACCTCTCTTGCCTCATCTATACGCATCAAGAACAAAGGAAACACATTGCAATTACCAGCAATAAAAAAAAAGAGAATAAAAGAAAATAAAATTCTTCCTGTGTTCAACCTGTACTCTCTTATGGATGCCGGACATGGGCTTTGTCTAAAGCTCAAACACAAAAACAAAAAGTCACAACAAGACATCAATGGAAAGAAGTATGCTGAGTATAAGAAGGAAAGATCGAAGGATAAACAAGGTAATAAGGAAAAAAAAAACTAAATTGGAATGCATGACACATAAAATTTTAAAATTAAAAAGGAGTTGGACTGGTCATAAGAGGAAAAGAAAAGTGGAGTTAAATTGCTAAAACTTAAACTGCGGTGCCCTAGAAATTTAAAGCGCAAAAATGGTCGGCCGTATAAAGTGGTCTATAATAACACATAATAAGCACAAATGGGAAACGATGAGAGAGGCATTTGTCGAAGAATTAACAGACAGCAGAATATAGGATATGAACTGTATTTATTAATCAGGTATGTATATTTTTTGCCCGAATAAAGGCTTATTATTATTATACTTTATTAAACGAAACCCTTTGTCAAATCAAACTGTTAATGACCATGATTTTTAAATTTTGTGAATATGTATATTAATAGAATAAAAGATATTTATAACATTAGTTAGAAACTTTCGATATTTTTCAAATCTGCCATCAAGAAGGATGACACAACTCTATTTTATATATTTCAAAGACAAGTCTACAGACATAGAGTTAATATGAATGCTCACAATGATGCCATAAAAAAAAATGAAAAATTAGAAATCTTAAGCAGTCTAGTCTTCACTAGACATATCTTCCTTGATATATAGGTATGCGTCCACTACAGCCCTACAATATGGATTATATGAATAACAGATACAACCGCATCGCGACAAACACATACTCCGTTTTGACAGAGACCACCGCATTCCAATGTATTTTAACTTTTACACTACTACACTAGTAACCAGGCTATGTAAGTGGAGGCATCTGTCTACACATAAGCACTTGGCCAAAGCTATGTGAGCATATAAAGGGGCTTTAGATTACATACCTTCTGTGTCTACTTGAAAATCTATAAAGGGCATATTGGCTAATACTTTCATAACATCTTCATATTGTTTATCATTTAAAAACCTTAGGACTTGTCTTCTTTCTTCACCAGGTAACTGAGCAAGTTGTAGTAATGATTTGATATGTTTCTTGCGATTCGTAAAATGTTTTAGATGATCTTCTGTTATGTAGGGTAGTTGAAGAAGAGGAGATTTGTACTCCCAAAGACCTTGGACTATCATTGGTGACAGTTTCATACAATTTTCTATTGTCTCTATGGTTGGTAATCGAAGTACTGTAAAAGTTAAAACAATTTGTGATAGGTAATTATTTCCTCTACAGAATTACTTTCATACAAATTAGATTCAAATATGAAGTCAGGCGTGGCATACTACAATGTTAAGGTATGAATGTGTACGTTGCGACTTTGCTGCCGGACGGACACCCAAATTCAATGCGTGTCGCTCTCGCCGAAATAAGGCATGAAAACTTCTAAGCTATCAGGCAGGTCGTGTGGGGTCAACGTCCATCGGCTCGCTACCACAACCAGTCGCCTGCCGCGTGATATCACTGATCCGAGGGGTTCAGCGTATAAAAGCGGTTATCTAACGTGCATATAGGAAAAATTAGCTTGCACTGAATTACTATTTAGGTTAATTTCTGTAGATATTTTCGCGTTTTCTATAGGAGCTTTCTGTGTTATGAAGTTAATTAATTATGTCCAACTAAAAAGTCAGTTTGTTAACACCTCAAACTCTGTTTAAGATGCCATTATAGTTTAGGGCTAATAAAATCTGAAAGTGCTTACTTGGTATACCTATCACAAGTTCCCATGGAAGATTAAAACCTATCCCTCTCTACTCATAAATCCTTGCCAGCCTTCATACGTCCCCACTGTTGGGGCACGGCCTACCCTCATAAGCGAGGGTGATTTATTCATAAATCCATAGAAACAAAACCATGATACTGAATCAATAAGGTTTCTAGTTTTTTGCTTATGTATAAAAAAAAAATCTGTACCTTACTTAAGCTAAAACTGGAACTTTAATAGTTATGACTGAAATATTTAACTAGGGAAAGTTTTTACTCTTTTACTTTTTACTCGTTACTTACTCCTTCGGGCATAGGCGAGGGCAATGAGCTGATTGACGCAGTTAACCATTTCAACTATGAGGTCAGGACACCGGGAAACTACATATCTTCTGTCACACTCTAGTGTATCTGGAGGTAGCTTCATACGTGATAGGTGCGCGTGTAGTAACGCGCGAGCTTTTATACTGTACGGTCGACAAAGAGGCTGTTCTTTATTCTTCTCACCCAAGTTTGGTAGCTCACGCAATAACTGTTACAAGAATTAAGTCTATTACCATTTTAAAATAATGATCACAACAAAAAATAACCAACCATTATCATTAAGGGCCTGCGCTGTAATGTGCGTGCACACGTTGCCCGTCGCAGTGTCACACGACTATTGTTTTTACAGTACAAGCAACTAAACTAAAAACTAAAGTTTTAAAGACGTTAGAAAAAAGAAAGCCTGATTAGGTGATGTGGGTCGCCCGCGTGATGTAGCGTTGTACTATTCAAAACCGCGTAATGAGACGCACGCACCATGAACCGTAGGCCCTAAAACCATATACGGTCAGGTCAGTAGCTATATTTTAAAATTCATAGTGACCTAATCGATTTTAAGTTCGACTTAAGAAATAGATATTTATGAGCCTTTTCGATTATAATCTGAATGACTGTAACAATCAAAAGCATTGATTTGGGATTATTCTTGAAATTAACAGAGCAGCTTTACTAGCGCCCAATATATATATTTTAAATCTCTTGTCATACAAAGCAACAATTGACAGTTATAGTATGATCTAAGAGTCCTTATACTATTTATATTTCCATAAGTAAAAAAAGGTAAGTGTGCAATAATTAAAGTCAATTAGTTTTTTTAAAGTAAGTTAATAGTAATTTCAACATACCATAGGCACTTCCTCATTATCAGTAACTCTCTCAATAACTTCAGAATTATGCCTGCGATCAAATTCACAAGATGCAGCAAGAATCATAAGAGCTCTCTTTAACGGCATTGATGGAGTTTTGTGACAAAAATAAAAATACATTTGTGTTGTGTCAAGTAGAACTTGCTCTCCTGAGAATCGAATTGAACGGTACCACCAAGTTCCAACCTAGAAACATACAACAGAATAGAAATGATTAACAATTTCAAATACGTCTTTGTAAGTAAATACCTGTTATAAATCTATAATATGCCTTGTTGGTAAATTATATACATAAAATTTGGCTAAATTAACCAAGTTCAAGCTACTTTAATTTCATGTCTTTTAACCACATCTATCCATGTCCAAATAGTGCTTACCACTTTATATCTGACTCCTCAAAAACCTAGACTAATTCTACTTGAAAACCTAAGAAAAGAGTGCAGTTGGGTAAGCCAAACTCACTGAAAATATTAAGACATTAAAAAAATTGTTCCTTGAATTCTACTAAAAACTTTACAAGTCCCTTATTAACATAGGCTATATTTATGACTAGGAAAAAATTGCCATAAATGTCTTTCATCGCATGCGCTGTGGAAACTGCTGATGATAGAACAAAAAAATGTTCTACAATATTAAAGAACATATCAATATCTATAAAAAACTTCACGATACCATATATACAACTATTGTAGTTATGCCAACCAAAATCAGATCATGTTATGCCTACCTTTGTATTAATCTTATTCCAAATAAATCATTTTATATTCAAGACTGTTTCAATACCTGTAGATGACTTTTTGAATTATCCAAATCAGAAATTCCATTCAAAAGACATTACGAATTTAAAAATGTCAATCTAAACAAAATAGTAATAGAAAAATAAACGCCGCGCCGTGATCGGCTCATACACCGGTCGGCTCCCTCTCTCCATGCAGCAAACGCAGCTGACATCGAAGAAATTGGCCTTTTTTAAAAAAATATAAATTGTAGTTTGAAAAAAAAAATTAAATTTATATCCAGGACGGGCCACTATACCATAAAATGCCAGTGAATTATTAAATAACCATAGTTTTTATTGAACCAATTAATTGTATGAAATCAAGAAAAACCTGTGTTATTTATACTCTCTACTAAAACATGGGCTAACAAAGAAAATTAAATTCATCTAGCTTTTCTATGGACATCAATTAAGTGATAGACAATTAAATGAAAGTGATATTTATATATTTTAATAATAAATACTTACAGCTGTGGGTAATGCAATCATGAATACAAGTGCATAGAGACCAAGCACCCACACACTGTTTTCTTTTTCTACAATCCAACTAGGCAAAGCAATGCCAAAGCTCATTGCTCCAGGGCCATCAGGGTTACCATACTTTTCCCAGTTTCTACGTGCTTCATCATCTGTTAGAGCCTAACAATGAAAAAATATGGATTGTCAATTATAATAATTGTTAAATGGGTCTCTTGGGCTGACCCTAAAGTAAATAAAGGAAGCATATATAATTTAAAAAGTGTAGAGCAAGTGTAGAGTATTAGTGTAGATACACAAATACAACCACAATGCAATGTATTTAAAAGTGTAATTTTTTTACTAAACTAGAAAGTTGTGTATTTAATATACATTAAGATAGATTAGTTTTTCCAACCTTTTACTTTTAAACAAAAATCATTTTACTTACTTGGTAAGCCTTTGTTAAACGCATAAATGCTTTTTCATCACCAGTTTCCTTATCAGGATGAAGTATTAAAGACTGTTTTCTGTATGATTTTTTGATTTCTGCTTGAGTTGCACCAGCTGGTAATCCAAGTATTTCATAAGGGTCAAAATTCGACATTTCATAGTCAAATTGTGAAACTTTAAATGCAAGGAACCCAAGAAGTACCCAACCAAAGATTATTGCTGCCTTGATGAAGAAATTCTTTATACTTCGATAAGGCTGTGATTGTTCTATAATTAACTGTTTTTTTATACAGCTGGGGCACTGACATGACTCTGCTTTTTTAACTGGATCTGTAATAAGTAATGTTTTTTATTATTTATTAATTCATGCATTACATTTTTACTGTCTGCACATATTTTAGCAATTATTGTTTTACACTAAACAAAATAAAAATTTGTAAAATGATTAGCATACATATGTGAACATACATGGGAATTATTCTCTCAAGATGTACCTCAACATCTTTTTTCATACAAACTGTATTACACTTAATATCTTTAACCCGTTGCGCGTCCTAGGGACCACAGTGGTCTCTAAGCGTTTTGTGTCAGTGTGTCAGGACAACTTTTATCAGACAGGCTAATTGTAAGTATTCAGAAGTGAAGCCAATGGCCTGTCCTACGTTTTAGTATTTTTGGGTGGACAATATTTTGTGCGTTTAATATTTTTTTATCAGAAATTGTTTTGGTAATTTGATCCGGCTGCCATTTATATTGCGCCATTTTGAGTTGCATTTTGGATTTTTTTAACAGTAGCATAAAGTTCATTTTCACCCCTGGTAATGTGCTATATATAAAAAACTATGTATTTTTTTAGTAAATAAATTTATTATTACTTATTATATTTATCATAAACTTATTCTTATTATTTTTTTTTTATACTGTATATATTAGGGAACATACCTAAAAATAAATAAAGAGGAATAAACATAATAAAGTTAGGTGTATGTCTGTTTGTACGCGGCAAGGGTGGATAATTTCCTTAGTATAGGGACGCTTGACGGGTTAACCATAGACATACTCAAAATGTGTTACATTTTTATGTATATATATTTATCCATAAAATTTAATTCATTATTAATTAAAAGGTTTTTATTATACTTGGTAAACAGATGAAATCAACAAAAACTGTAATCATTTGATAATTTACTGGCATTCATTTCAGAAAAATGTTCACTAGAACAGAGGTGCCCAAACGATCAATTGTGATCAACTGGTTGAACACAAGAGTTTTTGAGGTCAATCGCCATATATTGTTTGAGCTAAAAAAATATATTGTTCAGATAAAATAATATCAATGGCATCATTATGATTTAGAAAGCAGTTAAGGTCCCTGGGAGTCAACGGCAAAAAGCCATGCGGGTGCTTGGGTTTTGAGTGTTAGATGTTGCATGTTTCAGCCTACAAGCATTTAGCATTAATTGAAAATGTTCCCAAATTTGAAAATTTAGGGGAAAACCACCAATGTCATGCAACAAAATCATGTTGATTAATTTTTGCTTAATTATAAATAACTATTAAACATTTCACCTAGTGTAGGAGTTTTATTTACTTATAAAAAAGTTTTGTAGGTACAAGCGTCAATCTCCCACTCATAAATTTTAGTAGGTAGATCTCCATAGAAAAAAGTATGGGCACCACTCCTCTAGAAGATGTCTTCATAGAACTGGGATGGTTGAGGCACAAACGTAAATAGCGAATACATGGCACACCTTAGGTATGCTGACGATATAGTTATTATGACAATCACTGGAAGAAGTGAGCAAGATGTTGCACAAGAGATACTTAGTGCACCAAAGTAATATAGGTAAAATACCTATGAGGAAAATTTTACCTTTCATATTTGATTCCTTGTTTGGCAAGAAGTCCCATTTATTGTTGGGGTTAAATATTTACTTACCTATTTCTTTGCCTTCCTTTTTTAATTGTACCGACTAAAAATTAGTTCACAATCAGCGCTTGCAATATTTGTATGATACAATTTAAGACCCAAAGCTCATCTAATTCCAGGAATGTGATTTATTTTTCCAAAATGTTCATAACCTATAATGGCAATGGCTTTTTTCCAAATTTAGTTCAGAATCATATAAAGTAAACAGCTGGTCATTATAGTGCTATAAAAATTCTATTCCGGATGTGTAATTCTATAAAAACCAAATACATAAGTAAAAACTAGAGGATTATTTACCTTCTTTCCTCTTTCTCGGCCAATAATAAAATGTTGCTGGGATCAATATTAATGCGAGAAATGAAAGTACAAAATAAAAGAAAGTTGATCCACTTTCATCGTATTCAAATTTTTGACCTCCCATTATTAGATAATAATTAAAACACTTTTTTCACAAACAAAATGAACATGACTAAAACAAAACTGACAATATGTACTGACAGTACGCATTTCGCATAGCAGGTAGACGTGTCGCAAGTTAGGGATGGCCGATGGTTGATCAACGATGTTACATGATAATCGATAAGTGCAAAACATCGATGTCTTACTTACCTGGTTCATTTTCATTTGACCAATAGTCAACAGAATGGTCGATTACACAGCATTTATATATTCAATGCGTATAATGCTTGTCAATTAAACGCCCCTAACATTTTGTATTAAATAATGATTCTGCATCCCAGAACGAACGCGTCCGTATTATGCGGATTGTGCCGGGCCAGGCTCGGCTGGAGACAAAGCGAACCTATGGCCTCTTTCTCTTTGTATAGAGACCCTGTTTTTTTGTCACTGTCACACTTTTGTAACCATTACTTCTTACATCTGGCTAGGAAATGCGACATAAAAATTGTGCACTCAGGGTTTTCTTATGGTTCATGGATTAGGCGATTATCGATAATAAAAAATTAGACTTGTTCATTTCGCACTTCGTAGTGATTACAATCTCTTTGTTTTGCACGGTAAATATAGGTCTATAGCTTTTACTTTACTAACTTCTTTTTTCATCTCTTAATTTTTTTTTTAATATCTAGGTACTTACATATTATGTAATTTTAATTTATAAAATTTTTAGATTAATAAAATATTTGTTTGAATTTATTTTTCGTTTTATTGACAAGTATTATACGCATTGAATGCACTCAATGCTCTCTATGCGCACATTCGATCGTTCTGTTGACCGAAAATGAATGTCACTTCCAGACCGCATTCAACGCATTGGCTGCAAATGCTCGGGAGGTAGAGCAGTGGATGCGCTGTCAAAATAGTGAACGGCCATATAGTTTGTTTACATTTGATGAACAGAAAGATTTCAATGCCTATGCGGTCAAAGCTCTCAATGCCGTCAATAGAACGCACCTTTTGAAAGTTGTCATAGTTTGACAAGAAATAGTCCGAAAAGGGAACTTTATCTACACAGTGCTACCGACTTCTCTGACCCGGTGGACAAAAATCAAAACTACAGTCGCACTGTTAAAATGATCTAAACTTACGACACTAGCTAGTAGATACCCAAGGTCAAAAAAGTTTGTTGCACTGTAACTAGTAGTTTCTTTGCAGAAATGATATATCTCATGAAGATCTTTATTTAGGACGACAGCTGTCAAACTAGAAAGGGCTATATCTTTGTAACTATTGATCGTAGACTAGTAGTTTCCTTGCAGAAATGATATAACCCCAGAAGATCTTTATTTTGAATGACAGCTGTCAAACTAGAAGGGGCTATATTTTTGTAATTATTGAACGTAGACTAGTAGTTTGTTTACCGATGTCATATATCCTCTGAAGATATATATTTCACATGATAGCTAACAAACAATAAATATATGCTTAAGATAGTTGAAAAGTGTTCACGCTTTTTGCCGGCTTAATTTCTACTTTTCAGTAAAAGTTTTTTTTTATACCACTAAGGTGGCAAACAAGCTTACTGTCCGCTTGATGGTAAGCGGTCACCGTAGCTTTTGGACGCTTGCAACACCAGGGTTATAACCCGAGCGTTGCCGACTCTTCAAAAATCTAATTCCTGCTTTATTAAAGATCCATTTACTGTAGTCCGTAGAGAAAACCTTGGCTGGGAGCTCATTTCATAACCCTAGCGTTCGCGGTAGTAAGTTTCTCTGAAACCGCACTGTATGCGACCATTTCGGTTCTAAAGTGTGAGAGTGAATTCCCTGCCGATGGCGAGCGGTGCGACTCTGGGGGCAAAGATGTACGCAATTAGTATAATACAAATTTATTCTCAAAGAACGTTTAGACAAAGAGAATATAATATTAACTTCGTAGTTAAGAGGTGTATACTATAGCTACCTAACTGATTAATGATTATTTTTAGTTTCTATATGTGCTCTTTGTTTAGAATGGGATAATTTACATATTAATAACTATATATGTCAATTCATAATCATAATTCTGAGTAAATTTTATAGTATTATTATACGAGTAGGTAACATGGTACTACATAAATTTACTTTCTTTAACTATTTAACATATTGCCCGACAAAACACACAGTAAAATATAGTAGGTACATACACCTACTGGAGGACAACAAAGAACCTAAAACATGATGGCATACTTTTCTTGATAGAATAAACTCTTGAAAAGTATTCTATAAAGTTTATTTAGCAGGTTTTTCTCAAATTCTATAAAATTTTGTAAGGTTCCAATGATTAAAAAAATATAGTTTAGACTTCATTCGAGGTCAAGATATTTATGGTAACTTTTGCTATTAAAATTTTACACTATTGTTTTTTGATATCTTGGCATTATCTTGGAAATAGAAAATGTACTTGTCCCTTTCTTGTGTGTCTGAGTGGGTCCCTGGATGGTTAAGATTTACAATTGGACCTGGTGGGTAGCGCTGCAATTCGGATGTTCATTTCATGTAGTAGGTACCTACGTGCTTTACATAGATCGAAATTAGGTACTTATAGTCACTGCTATAGCACGGACGCTAAGGAAATTACTTTTCTAGATCATTACAGCCTATTTAACTATCATCCTCCCAATTTTCAACCTTGTAGTTATATAGCACGGACGCGAAGCATCCGATCTACAAGATTTGGATGCAATAGAGGAGGGGGGCCTACTACTTTATACCTGTAGAATATTTGAAAGGTGAGGTGGGGCTTATTTATTACATTCTGTCGGTATAGATATAGGGAGAATGTACAAGCAGCGCTTATTTTGAGCAGCTGCCTTGGATATAATATAATATATCCACACAAACACACATTTTAGAAATATTTTTTCAATGTTAAAATTAATTCAGAATATTTATTTTATTGAAATATATCCGTATGTTTCAATATTTGAAAATTTATCAAGAATATTAATATAATTAAAATATAAATTATTTCATTCTGTGCGTGCACGGAGTGTTGTGTCGAATAACTGTAGTTATGTCATTTCCTTTCACTTGAAAATGTGTCAGATAATAGTTAACATGCAATTTTTATTCAAAATTTTTATTCAAAATTGCATGTTAACTATCATCTGCAAAAAATACGTCAGCTGGCTCTATGTTGGTGTAAAACCCGTCAGCTGACGTATTTTTTTGCATGTTCGTGTGACCAGCTGACTTATAATCCACCACGGTACGGCCAGCTGACTTTTTTTTACCTTCAAAGAATTGCGCTAACTATCATTTAACAAATTTTCAGTCGGGAGGAAATGATTGAAAACATTTTTTTTTTACGTGATTGAGAGGCTGCCGCTGCCCCGCCCACCAACGGAGCGGCAGCTGACGTTCACATGCTGCATAATACAACTCTCTAAAGCATTTCACGAGTTATCGCTTGAGAGGAAATGCCTGACAAATTATACTATCTGGCTCACGGACTAAAACGACAAAGACGATTTAAATGAAAATATTGTGTACGTTCGACTGTGTCCCTGCAAGATTAGATAACACAAATGGTATCGGGAGGTGGCTTCTCCTAAACGGCAAATATTGAATATACCTACGACAATGATTTCAAAATTCACTAATTGTATGCGACTCCATTATTATCATATCCCACAACTTCAATCATTGTGAAATTTGCGGCTTGGAAACGACACATTACATACAACGTAAAAAACGCATCGAAAGGGCTAGCTTAAAATCAAAAGGATTTAAAAAAAGGCTTCCCGTCATCTATAGTGGAAACCAAGGATTTGGAACACAATGAAGAATTAAAAAATTATGACATAGATGCTATAGTAAACAGTGAGATATCCAAAAATTATGACTCGATCGTAGATTCGTTAGTAATTATGAAATCGCAAAGTTAAAAAATTTAAATGTAAAATGCGCTGCTTTTCCGGACAGGAAAACGTCTGCCGGGTCCGCCGTATTATACATGCGAAAGTAACTCTGTGTATCTGTCACCTCTTCACTCTTATACCGCTGTACCGATTCAGATGAAATTTGGCATGGAGATAGTTTGAGTTCCTGGAAAAGACATAGACTGCTTAAAAACGTCAAGTGTAAGTCGGTTTTTTTTCTATAATTAAAGAGTTGCCGTTGAAATCCTACACCGATAACCGAATTTAGGGCGAGCGGAGCCGCGGGCATAAGCTAGTGTATATATATGTAGGGTTCCGTAGTATGAGTATTTTATTATTAAAAACTTGAAATTGTTAATATCTGAAAAAATTGAAAACCTATTTTGTTAAAATTTTTGTTGGAAATAGGTATGTACACACTTATTAAGGTCATAATTGTTTTCAAATTTAACTCTTAATTCAAAAGTTGAAGACACATTTTTAAACTAATAACTTACAAAGTAGGCATCAGAGGGATTAACTATCGAACTTGAGTATATTTTTAAAGACCTATCCAACGACACCCCACACAAAAGGGTGCAAGACAACAAAACTGACTACCTAATTATTGTAGGCACATACACATGCAAGCGCTATGACCATCATTTTTCTTTTCGTCATTACGTATCTACCCCTGAAGAACCGCCATACTGGTACAAATGACCCAGTATTTTCTGTCACATATCCCGGTCTAATAGTGGTCGAATCTCGCTGCGATAAAAACTGACGTCACGGGCTCTACGAATTTAATTACCTTGATTTGTTCCATAAGCGTAGGTACCGCGCGTAGGGCAAGGATTGTATCATATCCCACAACTTCCAATCATTGTGAAATTTGCGGCTTGGAAACTACACATTACATACAACGTCAAAAACGCATCGAAAGGGCTAGCTTATATTATTATGCTAATGCGTCTCTAACATTCCTTTCGATTATGTTTCCTGAGGGTATTGGGAACAGTCTCGGGCTTTTTGAACTCTGGAATTCGAGACAAAAATGTATGGAATTCTGACTTGAATGTAGGTAGGTACTTGTATACATTTTTATCTCGAATTCCAGAGTCGAATAGCTCGAGATTGTTACCAATAAGGTCTCTGATCGCTTGCGCTGTATTTCACCTTAGGTGGGTATTAACGATGTCTATAAAGAATATAGGTTTAATCGATCATAACAAAAGATTATCTTTTAGTTAGAGCATAGAACATGGTTGTCTGGAAAAAATCGCTTATTAGCCATGTAGACAACAATGTGATTTTCTTCTTTTTTATTGCTTGTTTTGACTACTTTCTTTGTGCAATAAAGTATAAAACTACGACTACTCCATGGAGCGTAAAATTTAAAAGCTTTAGATGTCATTACCTCCCGGATGAAAATTCGTAAGCTGATCCTACTATTATTATAAATGTGAAAGTTTGTAAGTATGGATGGATGTTTGTTACTTAATTACGCTTCAGCCACTGGACGGATTGGGATGAAACTTGGCACATCTATAGATTAGGTCCTGGAATAGCAGATAGGCAATTCAAAAGTTCCCGCGGGAATAACTATAACCGAGCTTAAACCGAGCATAAATACTGTGATTCAAAAAGGAATCCCACGCCGATAACCGAATTAAGTTCGGGCGGAGCCGCTGGCAAAGTCTAGTAGGTAATATGATCCTGTCAGCAATAAAAAAAAAAACAGCTGGCAATATGCCGAGGGAAAACTTGTCAGCTGGTGCATTAAAATAGGAGCCAGCTGACATGTTTATTTATTCACTGTATCATATAATCTGTCATCTGCTAAATTTTCAATTAAGAATAAATCACTGAACATATACAATTCGTTTCATGTTCGTGAGACCAACTGACGTATTATCCACCACTTTATAGTCAGCTGACTTTCTCTTTTTTTCAAGTTAGCTATAATTTGATAAATGCTCAATCTGGAGGAAATGATTAATTTTTTTTCTACGTGCGTGAAAGCTCTGCTCTGCTTAACCCATCTTACGTTCACGAGACTTCATGATGCACCTTTCTGAAGCATTTTAAATATTATCGCCCGAGAGCAAAAAAAATTGACATTTGTACCCGGCTCAGGGACTAACATAAACACATACACATTTTTTACCTGGTTTGCATAATGAGTATATTACACGGACTAAAAGGTTTAGTTTAATGGAACTAAGTTTTTTTTTTCTCGACAGCCACTCATTCGGACTGCCCCATCTAGTTGACGGCATTTCTACCCTAGGAATAATGCAGGCCTACCCGGAGGGATGCAGCCCTAGTCATTACACACTAAGTGCAAGGATATGCTCTAATCGTTTCTTTTACGTACTGTGAAATAAACAGATTTTTAATACTATTTAATTACCAGTATATTTTGTTATTATTTTATTATTTTCAGTAACAAACAATTTTAAAACATATAGGTATTTAAAACAATTTTAAAACATAGATATTTACAATCAGAACACTACATTCTATATACAAAAAATTATAATACAAAATGTACATCTATTTGACTGTGCTTATAAATATATTAAATAAAAATCAATCTACTTTTACAAACCTTCTAAATAGCAATTAAGAATTTAATTTTACTAAAATATATCTAATGAGAAGTCTAAAATTAATTATTGGAATACTAAACCTGTATTTTTTTTATAGTTTTATTTGAAAAACTCATATTCATTTATTTCAGTAGATTCCAAAACAATTTACTATAGATATAAAGGGTAACGTGGATTTAATGTGTGCTAACAATGACATTATGTAACTATTGCAAGAAAAAATATTTGAATCGTCTAGAAGGATTACATCTAATTTATATACTAAATGACTCCCCGCAACCGCATGTTCCTTTAATGTTAGGATTATTGAAAACAAATTCTGCTGCTAATTTATCTTCTACATAGTCCATTTCAGTACCTGAAAAGATTTCACATATTATATAAAGACATAAACAACGGAATCCATATTAATATTATAAATACGAAAGTAAGTCTGTCTGTCTGTCTGTTACCTCTTCACGCTTAAGCCGCTGTACCGATTAAGATAAAATTTGTCTTGGAGATAGTTTAAGTTCCGGGAAAGGATAAAGGCTATTTGAAAACGTCAAGTGTGAGTCTATGATTAAGGAGTTGCCGTTCAAACCCTTCACCCATATCCGAATTGGCGGGTGGAACCGCGGGCAAATTTGGCACGCAGTTAGTTTGAGTCTCGGGAAAGGACAAAGGCAAGGCGGAACCGCAGGCAAAAGCTAGTTGTACATAAATATACAATATCTTGCTTGATTCTTATTAAAAATGTTTAAGAGGTATATTATCTAGACAATTTTATTGCAAAACCATATATAACGCCATTAGGGCTTTTAGCAGGGCAGGGGCGCTAAAAAGGGGAAAAGAGACTTAAAGCTTGCGTTGCGTCACCCATTACCTATTCCTTCATCATCATTTGATATTCAGTCCAATGCTTAATATTACTGTCCTTTATGGCGCGCCTTGATTTTCTCTGCCTTTCCATGCATAAAGCTGCTTTAACCTTTAGCTGCCACTTCAGCTCGCTGATTCTGCAAGCTATGTCGATAACTTTAGTTTCCATCCGAAAGTCCTCATTTCGGATTCGACTCAGTAACTTTGTGCTTGTGGAATAGCCCTGCTCTGGTCAAAGACCTTTGTTTTCACACTCTGCTGCAGGTGACGAGAAGATTTGACAAAGCTTGCCAAATGTCTTGACTAACTGGATCCTCCTACGGTTTTCATCCAAAGTTTCTTCCGGCCGATTCAGGGATATGAAGTCCCTCTCTCGCTTAGGACTAATATCTTCTTTATTTATTTTTTTATACCAATTAGGTGGCAAACAAGCTTACGGTCAGCCTGATGGTAAGCCGTCACCGTAGCCTATGGACGTATTACACGCGCGTTGCCGACTCTAAAAATCTAATAACTTCTTTCTTGAAGAACCCCATACTGTAGTTCTTTGAGGAAATCTTAGCTGGGAAAATAAACTCGGTCGGTAATGATAGTACTAAAGAAGGGTTTATTCTACCTTTTTGAAGAATAATAACACACCTTTTTCGTTTCAAATCACCAACGACATTGAAAAGGTTTGCTAACTATTGGAGCTCCACAAACTTGCTGTCGTCGTCTGGACTTTGTTGTTCTTATCTGTTACAGCAGTAATCTTGCTTTGGTCACCTTCCTCGATGAAGTGACGCTTCAGTTTAGCACTTGGATCTTCGTTCCAAAGGATGTATACCTTGCCGCGTGTGATTCATGCGCGTATACAGATCCCCCCCCAAAATCTTTGAAATTTCAAATATTCAGATGCACTTTTTCGGCGCTACCGTTGTCGTCGCTCCGGACTGCCCCTTTAGGTTTACTTCGGTGGGTTTCGCGAGCGGCTCATGTCGCCGAACGTTTCCGCCCGATTCCTACAAGTGCCGCACGCAAGCCTCACGTTGGCGGCAAGGTTGCCAGATGAACTTAATACCAAACAGGGGAAAAACTTATTTTGTACGGTGTAAGTACCTACATATAACACACCTTAACGGATCCTCAACTACATTGAATCAAAACACTAGGTTGAAACAATAATACTGATTTGTATTATTTTCTCGCCATTTTTTTTACCTTAGAAGCAAAATATTAATGATACCTCTGCAATTTAGGCTAATTTGCAGTTTAATGCAGAAAAACCTCAAGGAACTGTCAGTTTTTTACATAGCAAGAATTTAATAAGATTGATTTTAACTTACAAATCGGTAAAATAAAAACAGAACCACTACATATTCGGTATTTTTGTCATATCAAACACCGAACAAGGAACCGAGTGTCAAATACCTGGTAATCCTGGTTGTCGGGCGAGAGAGTCAGGGGGGTTAAGTGCGAATTTAAACAATGGAGACGTGTATTTGCTTGTTAAGTTTTTAAAATAAGTCTGGTAGGATTCGAAGACTTTCAGCAGTGTTATGAAGACATGTGAAAAATTATGCATCGAAGACATATAGAGGATGAGTTGAAAACAATGAGCAAGTAAAGGCGAGCAAAGTTGTAAAAATTTTCAATTAACGCTCCGACAGATTAAGTTTTTTGGCGCCATTATTGGCGTGATGGCATATTTATGTTCTATCTATGTTCGATCTAATTTCCAACAGACTTTCACGGCTTCGAAAGAAGGCTGGAAAATTATTAAAAAAAAAAAAGAAAACGAGCAAGTCAGTCATTCATTGTAGCAGTTGTGCGTAGATTTACGGTTTCACACAACAGAAGGTTAAAATTATAGTATATTGAATTGTAATAGTAAGAAAAAAAACATTTTTAAATCTGTAATAAAGGCTTTTATTGCAAGAATAACTAGGTTTTCATACAACATCGTAGTAATCATAAAAGTTAATAAGTACAATAAAATAATCATTATGTTAGCAGTAAGGAAAAAATTCTCTTGAATTTTTTAAATTTTACAAATGAACGATAACTATTACAACAGCATGCGTAAGTTAGAATTATTGTGCACACACTTAAGCATCGATTGATTTACCTATACCTATCACAATCGAAAAATTTCGCGCTCGCTACTCTTGCGTTAATGCTAAAGCCCGGTGTCCTAGTGTGCGCCGTGAAATGTCGTAACGCAACCCACTTTACCGTAAGTTTAAAACGTGTTTATTCTACTTGGCAACTAACCTCAGGCTGGCACTGTTCATCCCCCCCCCGAATACAAATTATGGCTACGCGCCTGGTGTGATTGGAACCGTTGTCATTAGATTATTTCAGCTGTTGCCGAGATATCTGATTACAATATAACAATTATGTAGGGACAAAGGAAATAAATAAAAATAAACGTAATTTTCATTTTTACATTCAGTCAAGGTTTTTGAAAGAAATAAAACTGGCACAGAAAAAAAAATTATAGATGTCCTATAAAATCTTGTAAATAGGGCGTTGCATACCTTTGATACTCAGATGTTATTAGATAATGCATTTCAGGTATTCATATTTCATGGTTGGTTGGTATGTTGGTTCCATCAATGATGTATGGGAAGAAGATGCGAGTAGAATTAATACTGTAAAAATGAGAGTATTAAGAAGCGCCTGTGTGTAAGTTATACAAGAGCGCTGCAGAGTGAAAAAAGATATAAATAGTGACAAAGATTAAGAAATTTATATTTAGGCATAAGACTTGTAGAAATAATTAATTAAAAAAGATGTACGAAACAAATTAAATGGAAGGGTCGATAATGACCTCCTCGAACATACCTTAATATAGTAGAGTGTTCTTAGAAAATATGAGGTTAAGTGTACATTACAATCGACAACGTTTTAAAAACACTGACGGAATTTAATGAAGTAGAAGTGTGCAAGGATCGTAGCAAGTGGAAGTCTGCCGTAACTGACTACCCTTCCGGAAAACAAACGTAATGACATGTATGTCTTCCTAGTAAAGTTTGCCCATGAAACGCTACTTGAGCTAAGATGACCTCCTCCAACATCTAAGGCGCCTGCATACATCATGCTTATAAACTATGGCTCACTAAACGTAGACACTCACAGGTGGCCTAATCCTTAGTTTTAAGTCACTCAGTTAGCTATGAAAGGGTTATAGGCTTGGAGTTCGAAGGATGATCAGAACAAAAAACAAATGGCCACAGAATAAGCAAGTTAAAGTGGCAATGGGCAGATCATGTCTTTGTCTAGGATAATAGACAAGGAAACATAGCAAAGCAAGCTTGACCTAACAGTTTATAACTCATCACTTCGCATGACACCACACTTTAAACTGTAATTTAGATATTTTTTTTGGAAATAAGTAAATATTTTCACCTTTTTAGTGCAACTTTGCAAAGGGACTTTAAGGGAAAAAGGGCTAAAAGCCCTGCGCCATTTGAACGATTATGTTATGGTACGTAACTAACTTTTGCCTCGGGCATGAGACGAGACTTGTTCATTTTATTATTTGTACAAAAACCTAAAATAGACTATGGTTATAATACTCATGTACATTTCATAAGGGTACTGATAAAAATTATTTGATTTTTTGGCAATCCCTAATACCTATAGTGGAAATTAAAAATAGAAGAGAATTACACTAATACTCAAAGACTGAAATGTAAACCTGACCACAAAGTTTGGTTCAGAAACCATCATTGGTCAGTCAAACAAATATAATGAGGCTCTTAACGAAAAGCTCTGAAACAGAAAAAAGATCGTTCCTCAATCTACTTAGATATCCATCAGGTCTTCGATATAGTATGGCATGGTCTGTTATGCAAAATAAAGCAGTCTAACGTACAGATGCATCGTTGGTTCGATTCGGTCCAAAGACGACCACTGCTAAACGTAGGCGTCCCCGGGGCTTTTAGCAGGGTAGGGACGCAAAAATAGGGAGATAAAGCTATGAAAAAAGGGACTTAAGGGAATATTTTACTATAGATAAAATCCCCTTTCAGTGACAAATACGGGTTTTGGTCTCTCGACCTTTTTTATATTTCGAGGCACGAGAATTTTCGACCAAGATTTCTCGAGTTTCTAGAGTATGACGAGAAATTAATAATTCTTAATAAATCACGGTGTTATTTTAAATATTTTGGTTCATTACAAAATAGACTGATAGATGAGATGAATTGAATAAAATGGTAAATATTTAAGGACCATAAATTGCACTTATTAATCAACAAAAACATTATATTAAAAAACTATACTCTTCTATATAAAAAGTAAAGACTAGGATTTTCTTTTAACTTTATCCAAAATCCCAAATGTACAACAGTCTTTAGTTTAATAAAAAATAATCAGCAAAATTAAATCATCAAAATCACTAGTAGATATATAAACACTTTATTTTTATATCACTAGTTTGGCAAACAACGCGTGCTAAACAACTATAAAAACTTGTTTAACAAATCAAACATTTTGCTACCAACTTAAACTAAAAATGCCTTTCATATTTAGAAACTATTATGTTATTAACATCAGTCTTTCGATTTATCAAATAATAATTAACTTTGAATACAATTTTTTGTATTTGAGAATAGTATGCCAAATAAAACTAAACCCGTAACCCGCTAAATAAACAATAAGGAAATGAAATTTAAACGCGTTTTTCTTATAAACTAGGTTTCCAGAAATACAAGCAGCATTATCCGATAGGCGGTTTCTTACTTTACAGACAATGTTTCATGATAACGAGAAAACACGCTCATTCTTCATTGATGTTGGATTGATAGTCACAGCTTTGTACATTTTTTCAAGAGTAGGCGTTCGTTGCCCAGTAGACTCAAATAACTAAAATTATTTTTTTAATCAATTTCTAGTTATGTGTCTGGTTTTGTCTGAAGTTTCAGCTGTCTGCCGGTTCCGGGTGCGGCAATACTCTAGACTCGCCACGTGTTATATTTAAGTTACCTAGTGCACGAAATTGATTTGCCATGCTAATAGCGCGGAACCGTAGACACAACAGTTGGCCTGATTCCCAAGTTAAAAGTCACTCAGTTAGCTTTCGGAAGGACTATGCTCGGAGTTTCTTTAAAGGATAATTAGAAATGAGGAGATCCAACGAGAACAATTGACGAAATAGTCCATATAATAAGCATGTTAAAGAGGCAATGGTCAGGTCATATTTGTCGCAAAACTGAAAAGCTATTAGGGCAAACATGTATTAGAGTGGAAACCACGTATTACCGATTCGGTAATACAGCGAGGGTTGCCCCGTAATCAGGTGGACCGATGACCTGAAAAAGGTAGCCAGAAGTGACTGGATGCGATAGGCGGGTGTGTTCATTGAAATAGGCCTTTGCTCAGCAGGAGACGGTTTTTTATTGAAGACCAAAAACTAACATGTTGCTAGAATACAGGAGCTGGTTGATATAGTTACTGACCATGATCTACATTTATCACACTATTAAAAATTATCACTGTATTTGGCCAGACTTTTTAACTATTGCTATCATTATAATTAAAATATAAGGGTCCTTTACTTAGGAACACGCGAGACGTTGTCGTCATTTCAGCTGGAAGACGTCCACTGCTAAACGAAGGCCTTTCCCATATGTCTCTACAACGGCCGGTCCTGAACCGCCTGCGCCCATTGGCTTACTGCGGTTCTAACCAGGAAGTCAGTTGACCTGGTAGGATGAGGCCGTCCCACGCTGCGACTTCCAATTCGAGTGGCCACTCGAGAACCGTTCTTCCGCATCGGTTATCGGTTCGACGAGCGATGAGGCCCGCCCATTTCCACTTCAGCTTGCTATTTGTTGGAGCTATGTCGGCCGGTGTTTAGTTCTTCGGCGAATTTATCGTGAAAAGAAACATCAAACATAGCTCTTTCCATATCTCGCTGAGCGATTCTGAGCTTTTTTAACAGGCGAACAGATAGAGTTAGAGACCATGTTTCTGTACTAAGAGACATTACTGGCAACACATACTGAGTGTAGTCTTTCGTAATATAAAAACTTCAGCACTTCAATGTGGCAACGTTGGAGAGACTGTAACACGGTATAAACCGCCCAGGTCTTGATAGAATTGAAGGTTTTCATAGTTCACGAATGCTACGCAAAGGCACCGATTATGTCCCCCGAGAGCGACAACCCAAGCCCAGGCTTCCCCCGCAGGGAGCCCTTGAGCGTTGGGCGCTATATGGGCTGAGGCTCCTTCAGAGTCTCGCCCCAAAAGCCCGGTGAAGCAGTAATGGCTGCAACAGCCAACTGCATAGTCAGATCAGAAAAAAAAAAAAAACCGATTATGTTCCTCGGTCTTCTGTATAATATGCATTCGAGACGATTCGTAATGACCCCTGTATGACACACACAGGAGACTTTTTGGGTTCATATGTTTATTATTATGTTAAAATTCAATTGGTTATAGCTTAACAGTAGGCAGGCCACTATTTGTTACCTTGTCATATAAAAATCTTAATGGTAACGAAGTGGAATAAAATAAGAATTGATTCAGTTTTTAAAACTTCATGGATAAACAATTTACTTGCACACTGCTTTACACATAATAATAATACTTATTGAAAATGTTTTTTTCTGAAAGTTATGTATAGTGGCAGAAGATGATGAATATTTTTTTATGAGCTAACTGTCACATTGAATAAGGAATAATATATAGTAATATGAACATCATAATAATAAACTTCTAATATTGTTATATCACTGGGACAACAAAACAGGAACTTCAGGGACTTTTCTTTTAAAAAGAGGCTATAAGGTACCTTGTCATAAAAAGAACTTTAAGGGAAAAAGGAACTCTACTATTAGCCCTGCCTCCCCATATGTCTTAAACAACGGTCGTTCCTGAGCCGCTCGCGGACATAGGCTTTCTGCGACTATAACCAGGTTGTCTGTCCACCTGGTAGAACGGCCGTCCCACACTTTGTATACCGATCTGTAGTTGCCACTTGATCTTTCTTCCCCTTCGGTTATGGATTCAACAAGCGATGTGGCCTGCACATTGCCATTTCAATTGTTTAAGCTGTCAGTTGCTTTGGTTCTACGGCGAATTTCCTTATTTCGGATTTTATGAGCTGTAGGCATAGACTAAAAAGGGGACAGAGATGTATTAAAGGGGAGCCCAAAGGTAGTTGAAAGTTTATATGGATTGCCTTTTTTTATTATAGTTAGAGTGTACCTGTCCTAAAAATCTTAAAACAGTTTATTTACTAATTTATTAGTAAACAACACCAAAATATTAATACATCTAACATAAAAATATGACTCATATATTTATATTGGCTCCTTTAATTTGCTGTATTGTAAAATCCTTTCTGAGTGTCTTTATTCCATTAGTAACCTGCCAATCCTTAACTTTGTAGGTAGAGAATGGTATCAAACTCTAATTTTAGCTTTAATACTAACATATTTGAATATAATAAAAAAGGCACCTACCAAGCAATGTTAACTGAGCTTTTTTGTCTATTATTATAGTTACACCATCTTGTTTCACTTCTTCATCAAGCTTGTCTTTAGTTTTTACATAATTCAGAGTATATGATAATCCATTACAACCTCGCTGTCTGACCCCAACTTTTAAACCAATAAAATCCTTTGCATCTTCAGTTGACATAATCTCTTTTACTTTTTTTACTGCTGAAGGTGTCAAAACCAATGCTGCTCGGGAAGGTAATATTCTTTTCTTTACTGCTCGTACTGTGGCACTGGCAATTGATTTAGTAGCCATCTATTCCAATATGTACCTACAAAAGAGATTCATGTGTATTTTAATAATTTGTGTTGACTTGAGACACTTTTATAAGCTATTATCATTTAAATGCTAGCATATAAAATTAGAATATCAGAGTTAATTAAACCCCTCAACTTTAGACCTTCTATTTTAGACTCCATTTTCAATACCTACAAAACTTTCAAAAGTTTTAAAACTACTAGCTTACTAGCTGTAACATACTGTCAGACAGGCACTATAATATCAATCTTTATAGGTCTTGCCTTCATCAGAGTGCTCAATTTCTTCTATTTTGCTATGACCTGAGACCCATAAAGAACTACCTCAACTTTCTGCTACTGTTATTGTAATAATTTTTTATTGACATTAATACCTAATATTTTGGAAAAGGGTTTTTTTTTTAAACTGATTGCTTAGTAACAGCAAAAATTATTTCATATTTTTAATATGTACAGAAAAATCTTTTTGTTTGCAATTGTTCCTTAGGATCATAAAATATGGTATCCAAAATGATTATGGCCGGGAAATATTTCTAAGTACATTTGTTTTAAAGTATACAGGGTCATCAGGTAGGCAGCAAGCCTGTTACAACCAAAACGATATACGGTTTCTTAGGGGACTAGAGTAGGTATAAGTTAGCCGCACCCATGATTCAAATAATTCACTTCAAATTTTAACTATATCTTCAAAATATATAGTCAAAACAAGTAATTAGTATTTTTTTAATACAGTACAGTTCATTTGTTATTAAATATTATCTGACAAATCACCAGACTATAAATAAATCAAAATAAAATACTCCATTATATACACTAGTCTTGTTCTTATTCAGTCACTAAACTGATCGCTCCGTACTAGTACATTCTTTCAGATGTACTAGTACAGTATTCTGGTACCATTAGTTCAGTAGTATGTAATACGGATGAGCTAAAACATGTCAATTTTCATATCAGTCTGTAAAATCCTATCACAAGACTCGATTAGCGAACACGACAGCATCGCATGTAGGTATTTTGCTTCTTATTTTTTATTTTCCAACCAAAATGATAAAAACCTTGGTATGACTTCGGTGTCTGTCTGTGTGTCCCAGGAGTATTTAATATTAATCTTGGTAAAAAGTAAAAGTGTATAAAAATGTACATTCTATTCGATATACGTGTGCATATTGGAGCCTTTACTTTGAAAACCTTGTTAAGGGTAAATAAGTTACCCATACAAAATAATTTGCCATAATTTTTGCAGTTCCCTAAATTTAACTTTGTAGTAACGTTTTTAGTGTCATTAGTATTTTCTGAGCCAAATTTTGCTTTGTTTAGTCCTATCTGGTGCTATTTTAAATGTCTAAACCTGACACATAAATAGTAAAAATCTTTAAAAAAAGGCCCAAATGTACTAGGTACCGCCACCAAAGCACTTATCAATCAACTATGACATTATCTATTAATCTATTTAAGCAAACATAAATATGTATATATATATATATATATTTACAGTTATACATTAAACACTACATATAAATAACGAATGCAGTAACTTGAGTGACAGACAACAAATAATAAGCATCAAGTGACAATCAACTATCAGCATATCAATGAACTATGAAACATTACTGACTGAATTAATTCAGGTACTAGATTCACTTGTACTGTTCTTTCGTAAAATAGATTTTATGTTATGGACTTTAAAGTTGTTATTAATACAAGGCATGAAACGCTTAGGTCTTTCATTTCTTAGGTTTCACGGTCATAGTTCAGACGCGCATCCCGCTCTCACTCATGCGTCTATCATAAAACAACTGAGATAGAAGTAAATTCGTTCCAGCGCTGTGACTGAACAATGACACCAGCCAAGCATTTGTTTCATTCTCTCTCTTCCATACTTTGTTTCTTTGCTGCCGCACATGTCCAAGAAGAACGAGACTGATTATGCTTAGGGAATAGTTCATTCTAGTACAGTACTGGGAATTAATTCCTTTTCATTCATCATTCATGTACTACACAAGACTAATATACACACACCAAAATGTAAAAAATCATGCAAAACATGTTTTAACAATTTTAGAACTACTGAAATTATCAGCTGCACTTAAACAGAATGGGTGGTTGGTGTTAAATGAGGTTTTGCTATAACATAGCTATTAATTACACCACTCAGAAGAAACGCATCTAGTTTTACAAACAGACATAGAGTAAAAATGGTCACAAAAGTGTGACAAAGATTGAGCAAAATTGTAGTTCCTTGTCTCTTTTTCACCAGTAATAAACAAACAAATGGCGGACGTTGATAGAAAGAGAAAAGAGACCACACGTTTGGTACGTCCTTTTCTTAAGGATGGTTAATTTTGAGAGGGTATGGTACAGACCATACGACAGAATACATAGCTCGAGGTCTCGAGGGGAGACTCAAAGAGGGTATTGCACAGTCCATACGACAGAATAAATAGCTCGAGGTCTCGAGGGGAGACTCAAAGAGGGTATTGCACAGACCATACGACAGAATACAGAGCTCAAGGTCTCAAGGGGAGACTCAAAGACTTTTTTTCAAATAAACATGCCATATATTCCTAAGCATAAAATGATTAAGTTCATGTGCACATACCTTGAAATTGTTATTATTAACAGCTGCAATTGTGTAAAGCTAAAATTGTTATTGCCATATAAAATTAAATAAATTGGTCGTAATTCATTTGAGTCCATACAAAGTTCACCCCAAGAATGTACACACCGAGAAACATTCGACGCAAACTGTACGCTCTGTAATGACCACCCCAGCAAACTTTAGACGCTGATGTAAACATTGCGGGGTGTAACTTTAGCAGGCCGTGCCAGTAATGATCACCCCAGGGGGCCGTTCAAAAACCGACTGAGTCGAGTAGAGTTATGACTCGAACCGTTCATAAACTAACTGAGTTCCAACCCTAATCCGTTCAAAAACGCGTAGAGTTGTTACCCTAGGGGTGGCTCAAGTGAACCGTACTCGACGCGGGTTCGTCGGAGTAGGCGGCCATATTTGATTAAAATGGTCAAAGCAATGTTTCCGTATTAAGAAACTTAGTAAATTATTTTGTTGTTTGTTTTTGTATTTAAGTATTTTTCTATGACTTTTGTATTTGGAGTTTTTTTAGTAATAAAAGATTTTTAAGTATTTCCACACCACTACTAGGGTTCAGTTTTTTCTTAGAATGTTTAGTGCATAACCCTAAATGCCTTAAAATAGTTTTAAAATATTGATATTAGCCGTAAATTTTAGCTGTTTAGAAATACTCCTTTTTTAATTTTATTTTTTGTCAACATAAAATCTAACAATAAAATAAACCGCGATTCAAATGTTTAGAATGCAAACACAACGTTACAACTACAAAAAGGTAAATATTGTTAACATACTGATAAATAAATAGTATTATAATATACTTAATAATAATGGTAAGTTTTATTAAAATATATGTATAATCAAAACAAAAGAATTCACCAAGTTCCCACCTAGTTTATTTCAAATAAAGTTTTAGGCTATTTTTTTGACTTTGAGTGAGAACAAACTAATAGTTTCCTTCTTGCTTTTTGAATTATGTTTTCATAAACTAGGTGGGAATTTGGTGAATTCTTTTGTTTTGATTATACATATTAGTGTTCCGTAGGCCTTACAAAGGTATTTTAAATAAAAAAACTGCCCCTACAAGGGCGAAATTCCTAAAAGTGGAAACATTGATTAAAACCTGACAGATGTAACTCGGTTAGCCGTTCAAAAACTATAGGGTAGAGTTAGGAACCCGATGACGTCATTTTTTACTAAAGTTACTCGTTTTTGAACGCAACCCAGCAAAGATTAGACGCATGACGTCACATGTTTGACCACAGCGAGAAAGTTTCCCCCTTCCCTATTGGCTAGGGTACTGATGATTTGTTATTGGCTGAATTTCCTACTATTTTGTTGCCATGTAATACTACCACTAAAGTGCGTTCTGCACATAGCCTTTAAATTTTAAAACAGCCACGTTTGCTAAATATTTGCAATAAAAAGTGCGAAAAGGCTTCTTAAGATTTGGCGAAAATAACTTTTACACCAACTCTCTTATGACGAAAATCTATGTTTCATTTAATTTTGTGTTGAATAAACAATTATAAGCAAACAGAGGAAAAAATTTCTGAAGTAACACTTAGCTACAGATGCTGAACGTTTAAAATGGCTGATTTGTTTACAATAAAAAAATAAAAAAACGCTCAATGCTACTGTGAATCGAGTGCTCTCATTATTTTTGGAACAAGAAAGAAGCGTCACTTTTTAGTATCACCGAGATAAGAGCTCAAAAATATGTACAAAACGTCTGGAGCTTATTCATTATCATAATCAAAAAGGAAACAAATACTACTACGCCTTTATCGTACAAAACACATGATTTTATAGCGTCAAATCTCAGAAAAGGAGCTAGAGGCGAAAAATGGATTATGAAATATCAGTCTTATCTTCAAGCAAGTAAACAATTGTATGTATTGAAAACTGAGCCAAAGCCAACGTAGGTACACGGATCAACGCAAAGCAGCCTGGCAGCCGTGATAATTGTGCTCGCACACCCTAAGAAATCTTTCGACTAAGAAAAGGCTAGTGCTGTAGACCATCTGCAGGGCATACTGGTACTAAATTCGAGAACTACATAAACCTGACTCAAAATCTCTGTGCAAATCTTGTAAACATAACCTTACTTTACTTAATATTCACTTTTTCTGGTAATTTAATCATAAATCATTAAAATACTTACATGAGTACCTTTATTGTTACATTCTTTAACTGGTTTTCAAATCACGACACTGATTAAACCTAAAATCTACAAAACTTCAAATTTAGAATGAGAAATATTATACGTATTTATGTATATGTTGCATAGACTAACAAAGCGAAAGAACTACTATGTCGAGGCCCAAAGATTTTATCCTACATGTGCAGTTATTATTACTAATGCTTGGGTTTACTTCACATCGCTTAAAGCATTGCTTTCAAAGTGTGATGTCCCCTTAGGGAGGCACAACAACATGTAAAAAGGGGCACGGGCACTATCTTCTGTTGAACCTAGAATTGGAAATCTCGTCAAACACATGCAAGCACATCGGTCACATTGAATCTTCTTACAACAAGTGTGTGAAAACATGCTCTGCTTTTAAATAAACCATTAAAATAAAAATTTTGGACTTTATTTCCCTTATAATTTATTACATTTGCGTGGCAAGCCCACTTGCTGCGCCTAGGCTAAGGGCGTGGGCATTTTCATTATTGGCAGAAGGAAGGCGTTATAACAAAACTATTGTATTAACATAATAGACAAAATGTATTATTTTTATAGCACTGCGAAGACTGCTTGAGACCAAGCCCAGTGAAAGAATCTGGAGGAGGCCAATTAATATTAAAATTTGCTACTAATATAGCATTTTAACAAATCTAAACTACTAAGTTCCTAAATTTATGTCAATTAACAGAAGGTCATTGCAATTAACTATTAACTGATGGTTTTATATTTAACTATTATATGGGCGGTAAGCCACATTTAATTCCTTATTGGCATAATATGCTTTTCTGTAAATATCACAATCTCAAAATATTAATGCATTTTTAATACTATAAGTAGAACATCTTTTTGAAAAAAACCAGTTAAGTGTGCTGAGGCGGTGCAGTGAGCAAGGTGAGGTGGTGCAGTAAGTAAGTGGGTGCTACCCTTTATATTGCATACAAACCAGTGTACCTTACTATGGTTGATGAATAGATTATGCCACTGGTTGATGTCATGTATTGTCTATGTATACTTTTATGACAATTTTTTTATTTGATTTTATGAAAAACAGGTGATAAAAGTGTATTGAGGCAGTGCAGGGAAAGGGGTCATGTTTCTTTATATTGCATACAAACCCAAGTGAACTTTACCATGGTTGATTTATGTCACTTGGTGATGTCATTCTATGTACACCTTTTTTACAAATAATATATTTTCATTTTATAATATAAAAAAACACAACATAACATTCAACAGCCCATTTTGAGTTGCAATTTTTGTAGAGTCACCAGTATGTAAGATGATATACTCACCGGGTGTGCACTTATTACTTAGATTCAATAAAAGATGTCTTCTGGTTGAGATGAATGAGCTAACCACTATTCTTTCTTATATATCTTAATAATAAATATCAATATGAATCCATCTATTTATTGTCAGCGGTCAAAATGTTATGTACATAAATTGGTCTCTAGAAGCATAAATATTATTTTTAGTGATAGATTCTGCTATTAATATTAAAAAATCTTACATTTTATTTTTTCCTGTTTAGTTTTTTATTATTATGCACACTTATTTTTTTTTGTTTTTGTCCTATACCCATTGCCTGCAAGTTATGCTGTTTGAATATTCAGAGCAAAATTCCAATTCATCGGCAAAATCGGTGGGCGACTTGCGAGCTATCCTGGGAGTCGTGATTTCTGGTCGCTTGCCAAAGCTGCCGAAGGGAACTTTTGCCGGTCGCCGTTACCACCAATGCGAAAGACCGATGGTGACTTGGCCCATAGTGCTAAAGAGAAAGCCGATCTACTGGGCAGTCTCTTTGCCTCGAACTCAAAAATGAACGATGAAGGCGCTGTACCACCTACTAAACCGTGGTGCGGTAAGACCATGCCGGAAATCTCCATAACGCAGCAGGAGGTCAGGCGGGCGTTGCTTTCTCTAGACGTTCATAAGTCGAGTGGGCAAGACGGTATACCAGCAGTGGTGCTTAAGCAGTGTGCTCCTGAGATATGTTCTGTACTCACGCGCCTCTTCGCGCTTTCCTACCACATTAGGCAATTTCCGTCTTCATGGAAGACTGCGAATGTGCACCCGGTGCCCAAAAAGGGCGATAGATCAGATCCATCGAATTACAGGCCTATCGCTATTACCTCTCTCCTCTCTAAGGTGATTGAGTGTGTGATCAACACACAGCTTCTAAGATACCTAGAAGTACACGATCTGGTCAGTGACCATCAATATGGCTTTCGCCACGGTCGCGCGACTGGTGACCTTCTAGTGTATCTCACACACCGATGGGCACTAGCCATTGAGAGTCAGGGGGAGGCATTGGCATGTAGCCTGGACATAGCAAAGGCGTTCGATCAGGTCTGGCACCGGGGTCTTCTATCGAAGTTGCCATCTTACGGAGTGCCCGAGGGTTTGTGCAAATGGGTGGCTAGCTTTTTGTCCGGCAGACGCATACGAACCGTAGTTGACGGTAGTTGCTCTGATAGCATGGACATTAATGCTGGTGTCCCGCAAGGCTCTGTGCTGTCTCCTACGCTGTTTCTACTGCACATTAATGATATGTTGGACATCAACAACATACATTGCTATGCAGATGACAGTACTGGAGACGCTTTTTACACGGGTCGTGCAAACATCCCTCGTTCCGTTGTGGAGGAAAACCGTGGAGAACTTGTGTCTCAAATCGAGACCACACTGTCCCAGGTCTCTGACTGGGGACGGGTAAACTTGGTCCGATTCAACCCTACAAAGACACAAGTGTGCGCGTTCACCGCTAAGGAAACTCCATTCACTGTAGTCCCACAATTCCAGAACACTCCCCTCTCCATCTCCAAGAGCATTGGGATCCTTGGTGTCGACATCTCCAGCGATGTTCAGTTCCGAGATCATTTACAAGATAAGGTGAAGCTTGCGTCCAAAAAACTTGGTGTACTCAACAGAGCGAAGCAGAACTTCACGTCGGGGCAGAGTTTGTTACTTTACAAGTCGCAAGTTCGGCCCCATATGGAGTACTGCTGCCATCTCTGGGCAGGTGCACCCGGATACCAGCTTGGCCCTTTTGATTCGGTTCAACGACGGGCTGTGAGAATTGTCGACGATTCCAAACTCACTTGCGGTATCGAGCCCTTAAGTCTGAGGAGAGACTTTGCCTCACTGTGTGTGTTCTACCTCTTGTACAATGGGTTGTGTTCTGAAGAATTGTTCGAAATGATGCCCACGGCTACTTTCTGCCATCGCACCGCTCGCCATTGGCAGGGAATTCATTCTCACACTTAAGAACCTAAATGGTCGCGTACAGTGCGGTTTCAGAGAAACTTCCTCCCGCGAACGCTGAAGTTGTGGAATGAGCTCCCTGCCAAGGTTTTCTGCAAGGACTACAGTATGGAGTATGGTATTATATTATTAGATTTCTGAACTGTCGGCAACGCGCAAGTGATACTCCTGGTGTTGCAAGCGTCCATAGGCTACGGTGATCGCTTACCATCAGGCGGACCGTAAGCTTGTTTGCCACCTTAGTGGTATAAAAAAAAAAAAAACAAATTGTATGAACATACATACTTAAGTTTGTGACGTCACTTGTTATCGATCGGAAAATAAATCATAGACTTGTACCCTTTCTATTCGATCGGTGGCATTGCTTAGCCATCATGGAACGTCAAACGATGCGAAAGTCGCCTACACATAAATGCAATTTCACATACGTGTTTTCTATCCAATATTCGTTGAATTAGTAGTAGTTTTGCAGTTCTAAATCACGGCTTACCCTCCATTGTGCATATTTATTATATTGTGGATAGTATTTATATGTATATATACATATAAGATTACATTATTAAAAAAATATTTTTAGAGTATTTTGTTAATTAGGTATTGAAATGTGAAGTATTTTGGGTTGGTCTAGTTTCTAATTTAACTGATTCAAAGAAAGTATTGAGAAAGACGCCTATTATAAGAATGATAATAAATTTTCGTAATTATTGTTCTCACAACATTATAAGTAAAGCTATAAGAATGATAATAAATTTTCGTAATTATTGTTTTCACAACATTATAAGTAAAGCTAGGTACATAAAACCTAAAAAAACAATATTCAATACCTACTGTGTAACCGCACACCATCACATTTAATTACTTTTTTTTTTTGTATTAAACTTTATCCATCTGCGATCGGTCGTCAGACCATAAGCAAGTTTTTTGTGAGTATAGTTAGGCATTATAGGGAAGCGGTCATCGCCGCTCCTCCCAATTACAGTATATGGTCTCTTTTTAACCTTCGGATCACAGTTGACACGTCTAACAACTCAGCAACGAGTGGTTTTGGATGCAAAGTTAAGTGCTCCTTGTGCAGTTTTTTGTAACGCTCTATTTCAGATGCAACTGTCGGCATTTCGAGGTAACTATGTATCTCGAAATTTTTTGTAATCAAGGGGCATTGGTTATTGCCCTCAGGATGCTTTTCGGCACTTGTTGGAGGCAGAGTATGTTGCTTTTGCTGGTGATACCCTAAAGCTGGATCCCGTACGTTCATATTGCTTTAAGCACTGAGTTGTAAATTAGGAGTTTGTTGTCGAGAGATAAGACAAAATTTCTTCCCATGAGCCAGTAGGGAGCGAAATTTGTGATTGACCTGGTCCTTTTTTTGTTTGATGTGGTACTTCCACGTCAGGCGCCTATCAAGGTGAAAGCCAAGATACCTCACACAATCAGAATGTGGAAGCATATCGTTCCGAAGCCTCACAGGGGGACAATTTCCTTTCCTCAGGGCGAAGGTTATATAGCTGGATTTAGCCACACTTGCGCGGATACGCCATTTATCAAGCCACTTTTGAGTTACATTTAGTTGTCCTTGTAATTTAAAGCTGGCGATTGTCGGGTTATCTTCAACAGACAGGTATACTATGTCATCAGCATATGTTGCAACGGCAATGCTGTAGCATATGAGCAAGCCAGAAGTAAAGATATTATAGAGAACTAAAACAAGAACTGAGCCTTGTGGCACTCCAGCCTCAATGTCAAGGAGGCTTAATCTTGCTTCTCCTTGTTTAACCTGGAATGATCGCCTAGAGAGGTAACACTCAATAACAGGTAACATCGAATGTGGAAGTCTTTCTTTGATTTTCACCATTTAATTACTTAACTAAGAAAATGTTGCTTATGATGTGAAATTATAACAATAATTAAACATTCAATGTAAAGGTCTTTAGGTAGGTATATTTCTTCATATCAGAGACAAGTAGGAACCTATAATACCTAATTAATACTTAAAATCTTTAAAAAAATACACCTATTTTTAAACAATGTATTTCGTAATATAAAATTCCACAATAGATTTCAAGCCGCCATTTGCAATTGCAAAGCTTATCCGCAGGCGAACGCAAGTTTAACGAACATCAGTAAGGAATTGCGTTTGTAAAGTTGTTATAGCGTCACGAAAAAAGAATGGAATCGAAGAAAATGTATGAACATAAAGTTGAATGACGTCACTTGCTATCAATAAAAAAAAAATCGTAGACTTGTTGCTTTTCTATACTATCAATACCATCGCCAAGCCACTTTTGTGCGCCGAAACGAAAATCGTCTATACATTAGGTAGCCATATTGCAACTTTACAAACGCGATTCCTATTTGATATCCGTTGAACTTGCGTTCGCCTAGAACCTGCCGATAAGCTTGGCGATAGCAAATGGTGGCTTGAAATCTATTGTGGATTAAATTGTATTTTTAAAGATTTTTAGTATTTAGTTAATTAGGTATATTATGTGATGTTTGTTTTTAATATTTGCATTATAGGTATCTATTTGTCTCTGATATGAAGAAATATACGTACCTAAATAAAGATGCTTATTAAGTATATTGAATCTTTAATTATTGTTGTATTTTCACAAACATCATAAACAACATTTTGTTATTAAATATGGTGATTTTATGAACTCTGTGTTCTAAGTATTAGGTCTAATTTAACAGATTCATAGTAAATATACAGCCAGATTTTCGTAACTAAAAAATTAGAATGTTTTTATTTAAGTAGGTACCTAATGTTTCATAAAAATATATTTAAGATAAACTAGGTACCTACAAAACAGTTATATATTCAATATAGTAATAATAGCATATTAGACTTAAATAAAAAAGGAACAACACATTAAATAGTAGGTATAAATAATAAAACATAAGCGATATCCGATAATTGGCACTGACAATGTAGAGTTTTCCAGCTGACGTCCACGATACAGCGTTTTCCATAAATGAGGAATAAGTCTACCACTATCGTTTCGAAAACGCTCTCTTTATGCACGATTTTTTCATTACTAATGTTTTTTCCTTTTTTTCATGATTCGTGGTCCAGAAATACATTATATTAATGAAAAAGAGATATTTTACTAAAAAAAACACATGGGTACTTTTAAATATTTGTTTTTAAACATAGTTTTTATTCAGCGTCTATTTTCGTAACACACATATATTAAGCAGTAATTTCCTACTATAGCAACAAATTTGATTTTTTTTTACATTTCTTGCAACACCAGGGTCGCAAGCTGCGAGAGTCGAGACTTTGCTGGGGTGGTCATTCTCCGGGTGATCTTTGATGTCACGAGGCGTGATTGCGCAACCCAAGAATGATCATACCGCCAATGTACAACCCAAAAGGGGAAAGTTTGATGGGGTGGACATTGCTGATATGATCATTCTTGGGGCGAACAATTCTGGGTTGCACATTACGGTATCCCATTCATTTCATAACACATCAAAATTATTGTTGTTCCTAATTTATGGCAATCCCTGGCAAGCGTTTATTTTTGCCAGTGACATATGTATGTGATATGTCAATAAGAAAAACACACAACACACATCGGCAGGGATGTTAGATGCCAACTCAAAAATTATGGCATCGGCTTGTTAACATTATGACATTAAGAAAAAATTATGATATGGGTTGTATCATTCTTTAACACAATTAATTTTGTTATTTTATTGTCAGGGCATGAAGTTTTATGTTGTATCTTATTTATTTCCGTGGGAAATTAACGTGTCAGTCAGTAGCTGAGTTTTATTTAAATACTTCGTAGCAAAATTATAAGCGGTTCGGGTTTAATTAACTTTGCTACCAAAAGTCTAATGTTGTTATTTAGCGTTTTGCTACAAAGTATCTCTACACCCATGACAGGATGTGGGTTATGAGGTATTTTGCATTACTTTTGTAAAAGCTTTAATGGAATAGGAAATTAGTGCTAAAACGAGGTTTTGCAATTAAATAGCAACGCTGCTCAAAAGAAACGCTATTTGACGCGTAAAGGGCTTGAGAGATAAAGTTCATAAAAAGCTGATACCTGATTGTTTTGTTCTGTGGGTTGGCCCCTCAAATTTCAGTTAGGAGGTAAGTAAGATTATTGGCTTCTGAGCATGGTCGCAGTTTTCTCCACATTTACTGCTATTCTCCATGTGTCCAGCCGTGACGGAAAAAGGTCCAGTAACCCTTGCATTCTGACCGCTGCGATGATGTCATGAAGTCGCTATTATCAGCGAAAAACGCCAAGACAACGTCCTCCTGACCCTCTCTCAGCCCCTATTCCTTTAGCGTGGGGATGTTATTCGTGTACATCGCGTACAACAATGGGGATAGGCAACTTCCCTGCGAGAATCCTGCACTGATGGGTTTTATGCTTGACTCATAATCCATATAAAATAAAATTGAAAAAGGAAAGTAAAAAAGGATGCAATTATTCTCCAATAGCCCCTTGGTATTGCCCTTGGTAAGTCAAGGAGTTTATACAATAGGCCCTCGTGCCACACACGGTTAAATGCCTTTTCAATATCGAGGAAGACTTCGACCGAGTATCGTGCCAATCCGACGCCATGTAATGCAATACTCTGGTCAATTGGAGGGTAGTGCTTTGGCCACTACGGAAGCTAAATTGTGCAGGTCTTAATTTAATAAAGGGCTGTATTCTTTTTAGGATACAGGTCGGTAACTGCTGGCTTTCCTCCTATCTTTCCCTGGTTTGAGGACGACTATGACCTTATCCACCTTCCACTTGGTAGGAAAATGCCCTTTGCGTAGGATCCCATTAAATATACGAGTAAGTGCCACTAACGTTTTATAAAGAAGCATTAAAAAATCGAGGTTAGTAAATTTGTCACATCCGGGTGCTTTCTTTGTATTCAGTCTCATAATAGCTAGATAGACTTCTTCGGGGGAGAAAATCTTGACCCCAGTTAGTGGTTTAACAGGGCTTGCCTGACATTGATGTACACGTTGCACTACTGAGGACTCGTGGGCGATGTCTATACTAGGATTGGGCATGAAATATTCCTTAAAGTGGCAAGCCAACAACTCAGCTCTATTTTCGGCATTATAATGACGTTGGCCGTGACGATGAGGGGTAAATGGGGTCCTGTGTTTTCGTCAGTCGTCTTGTTAGTCGGTATAATGTTGTGTCCTCCTCGCCGGCCTCCATAATAACCTTGTCCCAGGATTGGCCCCGATATTCCTGCATCTCTTCGTGAAATTCTTTACCAATCCTGCTCAAGTATCTTTTGATTATATATTTATATATTTTGATTATATGGGCAGCATGTACTGGACTGTACTGGAGCCCTATTTTTTTACTTAATTTGACTTTTCTTAAAATAAGGGGAGAATTGTTTTGCCTGAGGGGGATTTTCTTTTCATTGTGAAAACCTCTTTAGCTTTATTCAGGGCTTGTAGAGAAGCTCTACTGATTTCTCTACATCTTGGGGCGAGTTAATGTCCTCTGAGGGGAGGCAGAAAGTTTTAACATTTCCTTTTGGAGCTTGGCCCTATTTTGGGCTTGGGACAAAGGCAAGGCTTTGTAATGGCTGTCACTTTGCGGACCAGTAGTACTGGAAGGTGATTGGTGTCGAGGTCGTACAGGACCTCACGGGCTATGGGCCACCGGAGAATGCTCACTAGCGCAATGTCAAGAACGTCCACAGAGAACTCGATATTTGTGGGGTAGTGAGTAGGCGATCCCGGGCCAATTATCTCGTAGTCGTGGGTCTGCGCATCTTCTTTTAGTACTTTCCCAATTTTAGTATTTATTTTTGAATCCCACAGTACGTGCTTGTCGTTAAAATCGTCGGCAACAACCGTTTGAGTGGCATCGTGAATATCGTACGAATGTCATCTGGGTGGACGGGCAATTGCAGTGGATTGTAGGCCGAAATTTTTTTAGCTGCGAGTTACCTGTTTTCAGACGCACTCCTATATAGCGGATTGACTCAAAGGCAGACAGCTCCAGCTCATCGTATTTAAGTCACGACGGACTTAATGAATATCTTTTATTGAAAAAAATCAAAATAACAAACATGAAAAAAAAAACCAATGACAAATAAATCAAAATACAAAGGAAAATAATTGAATCATGTAAGAGTACGGGGTTCTCTGAGGTCCCAAGCTAGATATTCATTCCTTTGTTTTGGGAGTCAGGTCCTTCCCATTCAGGTGGAAATGATATAAGAGTAATACAATAAAATTATTACACTATTTTAAAGTGTTAAAGAGACGAATTAAACAAATCTATAATGCAGCTAAATATTTACAGATGTAAACGCATACCTATACGGACGCATACATACCATAAATTATTTACATAGAAATGAATTCACTTAATTAATTAATACATCACAAAGGACTAAGGAATTATTAAAATATATTTAACATAATCCAGGTGTAATAACAGATTTGTCTGCGTATGTGTGTGTGTGTGTGCAATAGATGTATACGTTACCTTTTTTTTAAGAAACCTCGGGTACAGGTTTGACTACGGGTATGATTCTTTAGCTTTTGCGATTGCATTTGCTTTCATGCTGTCCCTTACCTTTCTGTGAAAAAATGTTGAAACAGGTCCATTATTGGCCACACTGAGGTCAAAATATACCATTATCTAAAGTTGGCAATACCAAAAATATTTATTTATTGCCACTGTAAAATTACAGGAATTTTGTCTTATTTTTATGGAAAACGTGTAATTTTTTTGGCAATAAATGTCAAAAATTTAATATTAGTTTATGGAATTTTACCAAACGAACGTGTTTAAGATAGTATTTCAAGGCAATTGGTTGACGTTCATTTGAGATATGAATAACGGAGAAATCGGGGGCTCTCGTGGAAGAGGCCGTGGTAGCCGTGGTTGGCAACAGCCTGAGAATCAACCACGGGAGCTTCGTCGCCCTAAAACAGTTTCCGAGGAACCTAAAGGTGAATTAATTGAATAATTTTGTCTTTTAGATGTAGGGTGCTACATACGCCATAATAATAAGACTTATAAATTTGCAGGTTGTGACGTCGTCATTTTTCATATGCATAGTATGTACAATGTGAAATTTAGTTCTTTTTAGATTGAAAGTGAAAGTCATAATTTCCGTCTCTTTAATTCAAGTATTGATAAAAACACTTAATTTACGTTAAAATGGAGAATATAATGCCTGATGTCATTGTTAGGTAAATAATTATTGTGATCGGTTGCAGTAACCAGTATGTATCATAAGAAAATAAACATTTTCAGTGTTGCCAGCTCATCCCTTTCTGGGTTAAAGCCTGTTTGCTTTTCTTTTTGCCCTTTATTTAATGATTTAGCCCTAGCCCAATTCTAGCCCTTAACATTAATTAGCTATGGTAATTTTTTACATTAGAGGCAAATTATATTTTTTGGGTAATTTTTTTTATCGATAAATTCCATAATTCCTTCTTACTCAGATGAAATGTTAGAATTAATGACAAACAAATGTAATTTTTTGGTAATTATCCACAGGAGTGCCTCATTTGTGGAGTGGTGTTATGGGTTGCAATCTGTCTAGTTGGTATTAGATGCGGGTTTTTTGGTCTTTTAATAATATACTTTATTGCGCCTAAACAAAGAACACATTATTAAAATAAGCAAAGAGATAACAACCAATGTAAAATATCAAAACAGATGTCACAAGAATTAAAAAAAATTAACCTGCCCAATTTTGGCTTTATTGAGTACAGTAAAACTAGCTTAAGATGATTTTATTAGGACCCAGCCAAATACTTTACCTAAGGTGATAATGCTTTTCGCTTAAATTGAGTCAGAAGCTGCTGCCACATGACGGAATGGTTGATGAATTATTTTAATCATGATAAAATGTATGAAAACATACCTCAAGTAGCAGGGACTGATGTAAAATGGCATATTATATGGGAAATCATATTAAGTGGGGTTTAATGTAGTTAGGTTTTGAACCTGACAAAGGGTAAATTATCCTGTTCCTGGTCAATTATTTTACCACTTTTTACTTTTTAGTTGGTAATTTAAAACTAATGGGACACATATAAATGGACGCCTTGCTTTTCTTGCAGTCGTACATGGATACAAATATTTTTAGATTCATTTTGAAAAAATATTTTTTACTTTTTAGTACAATTTTTGGTTAGATTGAATTTATATATGATTCTAATGTTTTAAAAAAAACCAGTTTTAAAAAAAATCTTTTTTTATTTTATACTTTTTAGTGATAATTTAATTGAATTTTTAGGGTGCATTCCAAATCGCAATGAGGAAGTTAAAAAAGTGGTTTTGGTATGCCCGGGGTAGACTTTTTTTTCCAACTGTCAAGTTGAATTCTTTTCACTGCCATAGAAAAGGTTGAAAGTCACTCCTGTCAGTGTGAAAATTAACTGTCAAATGCTTGTTCCAGAATGGGTTGATTTTTCAACTTAACCGGGCGATAATTACTCGGCATGATTTGGAACATAGGCTTATAGTTTATTGCCCAAGTTTCATAAGTTGGGTGCTAAGAACTTGAAGAACAATATGATGTTCAATATAAATTAGTAATTAAATTTTCACTTAATTATTCACGTTCCACCCTAATGTCCACCTTCACGTGCACTTTCTGCATATGCAAAGAGGTGATAACATCAAAATGAACATCAAATTCGTGATCTGCGACCCTCAAAACCCCCGGATACCCATTTTGAAGATTTTTAAAATTTTTCATCTCCACCTCTAGGTTGTAACCCTGGTACAACTCTGTGAGGGGGTTGTTGGTCAAAGTAACTGTGGAATATTGTATTGTCATACGAGCTTAGTAAGTATGCAAAATTTCATTGAAGGGTTATAACAGGAAGTATGTTTAATTAAGCCACCACAAGATGGTAGGAAGAAAAACGAAAAAGGAAGCATTGTGAGTTAAATAAAAGCAAGTAAGAATAAGCTGTTGGTGCATGATACACGTCTACACAAAATAAGTACTAACTATTTTATGGGGCAATGTATACACTTTTACAACAAAGTTCTTAATAATATTCAAAGCTATCTATAAGTAAATTTAAATCTTTTATCAAACAAGTACTTTGTAAAAAAGCATACTATGTTAATGATAAAAATACTTGGGACTGAAGATGCTCAATTACGGATGCATAGGTAAACCAAATTAAAATGGAAATAATCTAAAATTGTACAGCTTAAAATTTTTATTTAAAACATTGATTGTATTTTTAGTTTTTATGATTTTTTTAAAAGAGTAACTATCGAGGTTCTTGACAGATTCTTCTCAGTAGAAATCAACAACATTGTGAACTGTAGGGAGGGTTTCAAAAAATAATATTTCTTAACTTTAACAATTCAAGAGTGATTATAATATCCTTATTTGAATAAAACATTTTGACTTTGACTTTAATGCAACCCAATGTAACGTTATACAACTAGGCAAGGACAATCCTGGAGTGCCACACACAATAAACGGCACAACACTTACATTGGTCAAACACAATAAGGTCTTGGAGTAACCATGTCTGGTGACCTAAAATGGGCTGAGCACATCAACAACATTGTCAAGAAGACCAACTCTTTTCTGTATACAATCTTTTCAAAGCAAGGACTTTATCCCTGAAACACACTCAAGCCATCACATATCATTATTTTTATTCTAATCCAACATATCTTAACTCATTTTCAGTAGACAAAAAAAGTTACACAAAATTAACACAGATATTTGACATTTTGAGATCAGTGAAATTCAAACAAAGTGTTTAAATCTCTTTCATTCCTAGAAACTATAGGATTCAAAAGTTGAGACAGTAATTTTTTGTCCGAACTATAATGTAAACCATAAAGCAGTCTTACTGAAAAAGTGAGATATAATTAGTAATAGGACTACGATCTGGCTTATACATTTTTAAGAAAGTTGATATGTCGATGAACTGAAAGGATCTCTGTCTATCTGTGATATTATAAAGAGGTTAAGTTTGGATGTTGGAGGTAATCACTGAAACTACCCATCCAATTTTGCAAATTCTTGCACTAATACTTAGAATGGGCGTGCAGGGTGGACAACAGTTATATTTTGTTTAAATAACATAAGTTTGTAGTTCAAAATATCCACATCTGTTTTTCAAGTAAGAATATAAAATACACTTTTTTTTAATATAGCAACAAAGCAATGGTATGATCTAATTTTAAGAATACTAATAATAAGAGGCATAGGTTTTTCCATGGGTTAAACTGTGGGGGATTGATTAGTATGACAGAAAGAAAAAAAACCTTTTTCGTGGGGATTGATTAGTATGACATAAAAAAAAAAACTTTTTTCACTAGTTTACAGCCCATTTTAAATGCAAAAATTGAAGTACCACTAAGCCAGTATAATAGACGAGCGTTCATCATATCAGCCCATTGACGTCTCTGTGCCGCCTGTAATCAACGGCTCTTCGCTACTTTAACATGGTCATTTGTCCATCTAGCGGGGGGCCGTCCCACTGCGCTTTCCGGTTCGTGGTCGCCTCTCGAGGACCTGTTTCCCCCATCGGCCATCGGTTCTTCGAGCTATGTGCCCTACCCATTGCCACTTCAGCTTTGCGATTCGGTGAGCTATGTCGGCGACTTTAGTTCTCCAATGGATTTCCTCATTCCTGATTCGATCACATAGGGAAACTCTGAGTATAGCTCTTTCAATTGCCCGCTGAGCAAAATTGAGCTTTCGTATAAGGCCCATAAACCACGTCTCAGTTCCGTAAGTCATCACTGGCAACACATACTGGTTGAAGACTTTTGTCTTCAAGCACTGGGGTATTAAGGACAAGAAAATGGTACGCAGTTTTCCGAACGCTGCCCAACGAGTTGAATTCGGCGATTAACCTCTTTCTCGAAATTGGACCTACCTAATCGAACAGTTTGTCCCAGGTATACGTATTCGTCAACAACTTCGAGTGTAGAGTTCCCAACAGTTATTGGAGTGGGTGCTTCATGGCCATTCGACATGATTTTCGTCTTGTCCATGTTCATCTTAAGGTCCACTCGTAAGGAAGCTCTACTGAAGCTTTCGAGCATTGTGCTAAGGTCCTCCATCGATTCTGCCATGACCACAATATCGTCGGCAAACCGAAGGTGAGTAATGTACTCGCCATTAACATTGATGCCAAAACCGTCCCAGTCCAGAAGCTTAAAGACATCTTCCAACGCATTTGTGAACAGTTTCGGAGACATGATATCTCCCTGTCTCACACCTCTCTGCAGTTGGAACGGTTTCGAGTTCTAATCCTGGAGACGGACTGACATGGTGGCGTTATCATACAAGCATTTTAGCACCTCGATATACCGATGATAAATACGGCATCTCCAGAGCCTGTAGCGCTGCCCATGTTTCCACGGAATCGAAGGCTTTCTCATAGTCCACAAACGCTAAGCAAAGGGGCCGATTATACTCTTCTGACTTCTGTATAATCTGCCGCAGCGTATGTATGTGGTCTACGGTACTATACCCTCTTCGGAAACCGGCTTGTTCGGGAGGCTGGAAGTCGTCCAATTGCGAGCGAGACGGTTCGTAATAACTCTTGAAAACATGGCTCAGAAGCGTGATGGGTCTGTAATTCTTTAGAAGCGTATTGTCACCGTTTTTTGAAGAAAAGCACCTCCACGCCTCTGTGCCATGCTTGTGGCGAAGTACCTTAGAGTATGACGGTGTTAAAGAGCTTCTGAAGGGCTTGTAGTACCGGTTTTCCACCCGCTTTCAGAAGCTCATTCGTAACTCCATCATCACCCGGTGCCTTATTGTTTTTAAGCTGTATAAGAGCCATACTGATCACTTACAAGCTGACGTCCGGGATGTCCTCGGTATAGTGTCGAGTCAGTCTAGCTCTAGGGTCTTTAGCTGGATTGCCAACTGGTTTCAATGTCGACATATATACCTGTCCATAGAATTTCTCGATCTCCTCCAAGACTTCCGGTCCAGACGAAACAATACTGCCGTCCTCCGTCTTCAGCCTTGCCAGACGACTTCGCCAAATAGTCAGATCTCTAGCGAACACAAACCTTTGTTCCGTTCCGTTGCCTCCTCAATACTCAATGTATTAAAGTAGCGTTTATCGCGTGCAAGTGATTTTGAGATCTGTCTATTAAGCCGCCGATATGACAATGCATCATCCGAAGACTGCAGCCTAAGGTTTCGTCTCTCGTCCATAAGTCTTAGAGTCTGGTCCGAGAGTCTTTTTGTTCTATTTGTACGGTGGGTTTTAAAGAAACATGTCGTTGGTATCGTCCACTGATGCGTCTTCTTTTAAGCATTCAAAGCAATTTTCGAGTTGGAGCTGAAAGTTTTCTGGGTTTCGAATATGGATGGTTGTCGATTGGAGCGTGGAATTTATCAGTCGAGACCTATCAAGCCTTATGTTGAGGTTCAATGTGCCTCTTACCATACGGTGATCACTCCCGGCTTTGACCGCGTGGATCACATAGACATCATTGAACACTTGTTTTTCCGTCGACATGATAAAGTCAATCTCATTCTTCGTGCAACCATCCGGACACATCCAGGTCCACTTTCTGTAGGGGCGCTTCTTCAAAAAGGAATTCATCATAAAGAGGCCTTCCTTTTCCATGAAGTCGGCCAGCATCTGCCCTCTGCAGTTCCTTTGTCCATATCCAAATTGCCCCACTCTCAGCTCATTACCACTTTGTTTGCCAAGTTTCGCGTTGAAGTCCCCCATCACGACGTTATAGTATGTTTTGGAGCAGTGTATGGCTTTAGAAATGTCCTCATACATCTCCTCCACTACGTCGTCTGGGTGTGTCGAAGTCGGCGCGTAAACTTCAGCGAACATCGTTTTGATATTCTGAGTATCAGATACGCTACTCTGGTCGACACACTGTCAATTTAGATGATATTGTTGACGAGGGACTTGCGGACGATAAACCCGACACCACCTTGGGATAGCGAGTCAGCCCCCCGGTAGTACAGCAAGTTACCTGAGTTGAGAACTATGGTGTTTTGTCCCTGTCTTCGGACCTCCGATAGCCCTATAACGTCCCAGCGTAACTTGCTTATAGCTTCTTCAAGTTTATTTTCTCGTCGGCCCTCAGCGTACGTGCATTGTAGGTTGCCAGGTCCAGTCGTAGGTGTTGGTAGCCGGATCTCTGCCGGGGTTTCTTCGCACCCCCTGCCCAACCGTTACCAAGGCCGCTACCGTAGCCTGGACTAGCAGGGCTGCCGGGGACTAGGGTTCGTTTGTTTTTTGTGCCGGTCATTATGTTGGTGGGTTTGTCATACTCGCCACGCCTGGCAAGCGGGTTGGCGAGCGCAGTAGTGTTATAGGGGGTCGCTGCTGCCCAACATCCCCTATCGGATAGTAGAAGGGAAGAAGGAGTAGGGTTGGGATGTGATGATTTTTTAATAGAAATTGTATAATGAGTGAGTAATGTCGAAGGGGGGGATACTACTGTTGGAAGGCAATGGGGAGAATTAGTAGTAGCTCGGGAGGCCGGGGTCGCGTACCCTTGTATTCGGAAATTAATACCCCTGACACAGACGAGGGTTATTGCTTTCTAAATGCAGCACTGTACTACAGAATATATCAGAATGCTCACTCCAAAGTAAGGGAGTACTCTTAAGTAACTGAATTTTATGGTGTGGTTCTCTGGTCCAAGCATACATTCATAAAACTTGTACCTGTAGATCGCATTTGTATAAAGCCACGTTAATAAATCTACGTACGGCATAGGGAACGTTGCTGCATTGGTGGCTGAGACACCGATTGCTAACCTCCAGAGAACAATCAAGAGGATGTCTGCATAACCACTGCAAGAGTGCTGCCCTTTGAAGACGCTCTCGCTTAGTTCTTAGACCATTACTGTGCACCCTAGCAGGGACGGCAGATATACGGTCGACGATGATCCATTTGATTTAAGTGCTAAGGCGGTTCATTGTTAATATATTTGTTAACCATTGCTTGTCTTTGCAGAACCTCTGATATCAAACTTGTCGGCTGAAGCCAAGGAATGGTACCCTCCTAACTACACCCCACAGGCGGTTACTACATATCCGTCTGATCCAGTTCCATATAGAGCTCACCGTTCTTCGGTGCAGGATCGACTTCGGCAAGCTCAAGACCTGAATCCGTATAACTTTCAAAACATGTCATATTCACTTGAGGAAGCTGAGAATATGGACTTACGGGTATGTAATGTTGTCCCTGACATTTTAATATATTTTTAAAATAAATAATTAACATAATTGAATGCTACAATATAACTAAATGCTTTTTAGATCATAAAGTAATGTAAGTAATGTCTGTTCCTAAACTTTAATTATTTATTAATTTTCGGTATCGCAGTAGACAAAACTTATTTAGGGTTGTTACAGAACTGTCCCGAAACTTCGATTTAGAAGTTGATTTACTCAATTACGTTAACCAGAGTTTTTTGACTATTGACGATATTTGACACCTCACATGTTGCGCGTTTTATGCTAAATAAAAACAAAAAATAATAATTGACATGAGTTTCACTTTGTTTTTAGTAGCTTACCAAGTGTTACTGTGAAAACTTGTTCACTGATATTATTTGATATCAAAGTATTGTTATCTTAAATAGAACTTCTTGCCAGCTCTTTTTGGCAGAAATTTACATTGTATCGACGATTCAAAAGAGTTCTCAGAAATCTATTTAAATAATGTTGTTTAGATTTGATTTAATTAGAGTAATTGTAAACATTGTTAAAAAAACTATGACTTAACTCATCTAAATTTTTTACAGTGTTATTTATTTTAGATAATTATATGATATTATGATAGTAGTATGCTTTTATTTTTAAACAATTTTCTTAAGAGGAAGATATAGGCCAGAAAGCTAATTTCTGCAATTCTCACGTTGTGTATGTAAATGTACTATAAATCATTAGATAATTTCATATACATTTATATGAGATATATATGTTATATACTTCTTAAGTAATTTATACCGTAATGACGCCTTGAAACTAAATTTTTTTTTGTTTGGAATTTAACGTTATTACCATTTCGTAGTCATATTTTTTGACTTTTCGCTACAACTTAGTGTCTATGCACTAGATAACAAGCTATTCTAATTATTTAATCAACTTTCATTATAAGCAAATGCAAAACACGCTTTAAAAATTTGCACAAGTATTGAAACAACGGTCACTTCCAGGTTTTTTATTGCATTAAATACAATAAATAATAAAAATATTCAGTAAGGTAATGCACTAGATAAAAGCAAGTTTTATAACCTTTATTTTATTCAATGCTTTAGATGCTATAGTTTAGCCACAAAATTTGCACAAAAACGGCGTATTTTCGCGGTCTAGACTATCTAGCCCTAGCCTCAAAAGGAGTGTCACCAATAGGTTTTAGCAATTCATGCTTATCCTTGCACATTTCTAAGGAAACTTGTTTTGGTGTAATTGAAGTACACCTATTATCTTACTGCAAGATGGTTATGTTTTTCGAACGTATCTATGGATGTGTGTAGTATTCTTTATCCTTGTGTTTTCCACATGGCTGAAAGGTGTTGATATTAAGGTATCGTTGGATTTGTCGTGATAAGCCAATAAGTAACATGGAATAAAAAGGGTAGTTTCTTATTGGAAAAGGTTATATAAATAGTGGTCATTTTGTAGGAGTGGATTTATTTCAAAACTTTTTTTTTATACCACTAAGGTGGCAAACAACCTTACGGCCCGCCTGATGGTAAGCGGTCACCGTAGCCTATGGACGCTTGCAACACCAGGGGTATCACTTGCGCGTTGCCGACCCTTCAGAAATCTAATAACTTCTTTCTTGAAGAACTCCATACTGTAGTCCTTGCAGAATACCTTGGCAGGGAGCTCATTCCACAACCTAAGCGTTCGCGGGAGGAAGTTTCTCTGAAACCGCACTGTACGCGACCATTTAGGTTCTAAAGTGTGAGAATGAATTCCCTGTCGATGGCGAGCGGTGCGATGGTAGAAAGTAGCCGTGGGCATCATTTCGAACAATTCCTCAGAACACAACCCATTGTACAAGCGGTGGAACACACACAGGGAGGCAAAGTGTCTCCTCAGACTTAAGGGCTCGATACCGCAAGTGAGTTTGGAATCGTCGACAATTCTCACAGCCCGTCGTTGAACCGAGTCAAAAGGGCCAAGCTGGTATCCGGGTGCACCTGCCCAGAGATGGCAGCAGTACTCCATATGGGGCCGAACTTGCGACTTGTAAAGTAACAACCTTTGCCCCGACGTGAAGCACTGCTTCGCTCTGTTGAGTACACCAAGTTTTTTGGACGCCAGCTTCACCTTATCTGATAAATGATCTCGGAACTGAACATCGCTGGAGATGTCGACACCAAGGATCCCAATGCTCTTGGAGATGGAGAGGGGAGTGTTCTGGAATTGTGGGACTACAGTGAATGGAGTTTTCTTAGCGGTGAACGCGCACACTTGTGTCTTTGTAGGGTTGAATCGGACCAAGTTTACCCGTCCCCAGTCAGAGACTTGGGACAGTGTGGTCTCGATTTGAGACACAAGTTCTCCGCGGTTTTCCTCCACAACGGAACGAGGGATGTTTGCACGACCCGTGTAAAAAGCGTCTCCAGTACTGTCATCTGCATAGCAATGTATGTTGTTCATGTCCAACATGTCATTGATATGCAGTAGAAACAGCGTAGGAGACAGCACAGAGCCTTGCGGGACACCAGCATTAATGTCCATGCTATCAGAGCAACTACCGTCAACTGCAATATGGGTATCATATGGAACTGCTCATCATAATAACTTTGTAAACATCGTTTATGTTACCACGTTGAAAAATCTAATTAATAATTAATGGATTTTATTTTCAATCCTTTTAGTTAGTCTTCCAGAAGTTGAATATTTTGAATTCATACTTTCCTATTCATGCGTTACTATAATAAAAAATAAGAGGGTATGAAAACAACAAAATTTCATTTAGATTTACGCCGGAAGTAATTAGCGAAATCAAAAACATTACATTCAGACTAAAAATAAAAATCATACGATAAGTTTAATAATAGAACTTAGGAATTATATAATACATATTTTTCTTTTTGTAGGTTGTCGTTTTTGCATACCCTACCTGACTCGCACAATCTGAGTATAAGACGGTGCGCGGTCACTCCTATAAATTCTTATGACTAGTTGCATGCATGTAGCATTTGGTAATTAAGTAGATAAGTAAATTTTAACTTAATCTTAACTAAATAATGAGGACTTGAGCGTGCTCACGTGAATTTAGTTAGGATTTAGTAAACCGAACAAATTTACAACTTTTAGGGTGTCATAAATTTTTTGTATGGGATTTAAATTTTTTTTCAGAAACCCATCGTGTGGGGTATCAAATGAAAAGGCGTGATGAGCCAGTTATCAAAATATACCACACTTTTACCTTTGGGCTACTTTGTTTCTTAAAATCCAAAAAGTATTTTCAAAACATACCAAGTTTGGGCCCCTCCATGTAGAAGACGGCTCAGTATTTTTCTCTAATATATACCTTAAATGATAGTTTATATCCTTATTTTTAACCCTCTGAAAGCAATTTGGAAAATATTAAAATTTAATATTTTTTTCTAAGGGAAATATTTTGAGGAACTGCGGCTCAAAATTATTGTTTTTTTAAATTACTAAAGTACCTGTGTGTCAAACGGCTAAACTCTACATCGATTTGCCGTTTTTTTGCGTACACCTAGGACTAACATACGTCCCCACTGTTGGGGCACGGCCTCTCACCAAGGGTGAATTGGGCCATAGTCCATCACGCGGGCCAGTGCAGATTGTGGACTTCACATACGCCTTCTTTATTTATTGACGTATGTAGGTTTCCTCACGATGTTTTTCTTCAATGTAAAGCCAGTGGAGAAAATAATTAATGTACTTGAGAAACTAAGAAAAAGACTCATTGGTACAGTCGAACCTCTGCCCCTAGGCCTCCACCGACTTTACTAATGAATATGTGTTAAATTTGCTTCTGCCCGCGGTTCCACCCGGCAACGGCAACTCCTCAATTATAATAAAAAAACCGTCTCATGATTGACTTTTTCAAGTAGCCTATGTTCTTTCCGAGACTTAATCTATCTTCGTTGCCAAATTTTCCCGCGGTTCCACCCGCCTTATAATTCGGTTATCGGTGTAGGATTTCAATCGCAACTCATCAATCATAGAAAAAAACCGACTTACACTTGACGTTTTCAAGTAGCTTTTGTCCTTTACCGAGACTCAAACTATCTCCATGCCAAATTTGCCCGCGGTTCCACCCCACCTTGATTCCGTTATCGGTGCAGGATTTCAACTGCAACTCCTCAATTATAGAAAAAAACCGACTTACATTTCACATTTTCAAGTCCTTTCTCGGGACCCAAACTTTCTTCTTGCCAAATTTCATCTTAATTGGTACAGCAGTTTAAGCGTAAAGAGGTAACAGACAGTTACTTTCGCATTTATTATATTAGTATGTAGTTCTTCTTTATTATTATATATAGTAATAATAAAGAAAAAAAAATGTTTCTCTGCTTCTACATTTATTCTAAAACATATTTTACCAAAAGAAAGCGTTCAGCTGAGTAATTTAGGCTATATATTTTGTCATTATTATTACTCTTTAGTTCGAATTATTAATATTTGTAGATCAAGTTTTAAGAAAAAAGGCACTATACCACGTTTATTATTATTTTCGGTGCAGGAATAGCTGAAGGGACTGATAAAGATATACAATACTTTTGATCGACATAAAAACCTATCGCCAGTTTCACTAGATATATGTTTTTCTATGAAACACTATTCCATACATCGTAACAGTGCACACCTACCTACATTATACTTAATTTTTGGCACGGAGACAGCTCTAGGGACCGAGAAGGACAATGTATCCCGATCGTAGTTTCCCACGGAAATAGGTTTTTCTGTGGGTGAAACAACGGGACACTCTTAGTCTTATATAAGTTAACCAATTATAATAAAAGTAGTCCAATAGACGCCAATGTCGTCTAAATTATTTGCAAACACGGAGAAGTGAAAGACAAACGACCGGCCAAACTTTTGTATAATCACAATGATAAGAAATAAATTACCCAGTATAATTTATCTCCAAGCAATTTTGCCTAAAAACAGTTCCTACCCAAATCTTATCACGTTCAGAAATGTTTTGAATTATTATCATATGTATTGCGTCGATCGAACGAACTGCTAACTTGAACAAATGGATGCGTCACTAGAGACTTGATTATATATGCGCCAGAGGTCAGTGACTTTGATTGAGAAACAACTTTCTTGTCTCTTGAAATATAAACGATTATTTGTATCGCGCAGCATTAAATATGTTTTTGCCATTGTAATATTTAGTTTTTGCATTGTTTTATAGCTGAAATATTATGTATGACAACATAATCTTTCCAAATATGAAAAGTAATACTTGTTTAACGTTTATAGTGTACCATTGCAAAGCGACACTTATGTTACAACATTACCCTAATGTACGTTAAAACGGGGTCCTTACCGCAAAAGAAATTAAAAATGAAACCCTGATAAGATCACTACAAAGCCTGTCCAGAGTGGAGTCATAGACCTTTATCTCAGAAAACCGTTTTATGTAGAAACTTGAAATTTAGCATATTTAGTACCTAATTAGGTGTATTATGTTGACGTGGGTCAATACCAGAGCCAAAATGTGTGCACACATGCTAATATTATGTACCAAAAAAAAAATATATATAAAATATACAAGGGCTAAATATGTTTTTTTAATATATTAATTTATTATAATTTTTTTTTTTATATATCATGTGGGGTATCAATTGAAAAAGCCAAAAAGCCGTTTATTTACTATTCTTCTATTCTTGTATACTATTTGGTCTAAGAAAGTGCTTTATTACTCAGGCTTTGATGCTCGTATACATAACGTATTAATTTGGTAATTCCTGTGCATAATATCAAAGTTTTTTTAGTGCCTTAATTTTTTTTTCAACAACCCGTTTTTAAGGTTTCGTTGTTAACAAGGAACCCTTATAGTTTCGCCGTGTCCGACCGTCACTCTGTTTGTTTGACTTGCTTCTTAATTATTAATTATTCTACTCACACATAGCCATTTATTTTTTGTTAAAAAATCGTGTAGTCATAACTTTGATATGTTATAATTTTTCACCATATAAAAATGTTTCCTATTTGCTAAGTAGATGGCGTTGGCGTCGAATTAGATCGCGCTATGGTTTCGTTCACAAAAAGTGATGTGATAGTATAGCGTTCACGCAGACGACATCGCGGGCAGCAGCTAGTCATAAAATAAAATTTTATAGGATACTTCCCCTGTACGTAAAGCGGGTACGACGAGAAACAATGGGATGTGTTCTGAGGAATTGTTCGAAATGATGCCACGGTTACTTTCTACCATCGCACCGCTCGCCATCGGCAGGGAATTAAATCTCACACTCAAGAACCGAAACCGTCGCGTACAGTGCGGTTTCAGAGAAACTTCCTCGCGCGAACGCTTGGGTTGTGGAATGAGTTCCCTACCAAGGTTTTCTCTAAGGACTACAGTGTGGGTATCTTCAAGAAAGAAGTTATTGGATTTTTGAAGGGTCGGCAACGCGTGTGTGATACTTCTGGTGTTGCAAGCGTCCATAGGCCACGGTGACCGCTTACCATCAGGCGGACCGTGAGCTTGTTTGCCACCTTTTAAAAAAATAAAATCGGTTCATAAGTTTTATTAAATGTCTCGTTGGGCGCACTTGGCTGGTTTAGTGTGACTTTCTGAGCCGTCATTCGTTGTCATCTTACTTTAGTGAGTTTTCTGTCTTTAAATAGGATGGTCTAATTGCTTTTGCGCTTAACTAAACGGGACAGACATATACAATAAAATCCCTGTTTTGACATGTTTAATTGTTACCCTGTTACTAGAATAAACAGTTTTGACGGTGAAATGTATTTTTAATTGGATTGTGAGGTTGGATGTGTGAGTATTAAACGTATAAAATAAATAATTTTGTTTTTTTTTCAACAGGAAAATATAGGTAACCTGATAACAGTTATGTGCGAAATTACATTCGACCCCGGTAAATTCGACACGTTGTGTGGCCCACTCGTCGACTCGTTCGCTTCGACATTGCACGATGCTAGCTACGCTCGGCCGCTTATCGACGCGATTGTTAATCAGGTAAGGCCCCGCTAAGCGCAGTATGTCTACTGAAAGTCGATATAACAAACACACTAAAATTAAAAAAAAAACTGGGTTTTGGGCATTCATATACAATCATGTAAAGATATGAAAATCTTCACCGAGAATATTGTTTGCTTAAGCAGTTTGCTTAGTGAGCGTTAGTGCTGCGTAACTTAATATAAAAAAAAATATATTATTATATTTGATTTTAAATCAAAAGCAAAAGAGACCTTGTTTTTAGGGGTGAACTGTACAGAGTCTATGAATTTCCTAGTAAAACAAGTTTTTTTTTATTTTATGAAGCGCCGCCAATTTTTTTTTTGTACAAAGCTAATTTTTAAAAGAGCTTCAGAAATAACTGGTTTTAAGCTATTTTAAGTGCGTTTTTTAATGTTTCCAAGATTAATTTACGAGTTGTAGATTTTTGAAATTAGCTTTGTTCAAATATGAAATCGTAAATTACCTTTGGCGGCTAGTGGACGCACGAAACCACTTAACTAGATTACTCTGGGCACCCAATCACAATTTTGTTGTTAATTTGACATCAGAAAAATCATTTAAGTTTAAGGTTTCGTACTTAATGGTATTTTTAAAACTTGATTCCTTAACTGTTGCGATTGGTGTAATTTGAAAATTTTATTTTAATATATTTGTAAAATATAGGTACTTATCTACAAGTCTGAATTATCGTAGCCATAGGTCAAATTTAATCGCAATATCGTGGTGTTAAAAAAAATAGTAAGAGATCGTCTATCACCGTCATACAAAAGAAATTACACAGAATAAAAGTTAAATTAATAAATTTAAAATTTACAAAAAATCAATGGACCACTATTTATAGGTGATATCATTGATTTGTAAAAAATTGATTTAATTGAATGTATTGTGAATTTTTTATTAAATTAATTAAATGTTTTAATTTATTCAAAACTCTAGGTATTTAATAGTTCGCTTATGATTAATAGCAATATCAGATAAAAATGTATGTAACGAAACGAAAAACGTAGATCGGTTGCTTGAGTTCGTGAATTTTCATTTACTTGTTTATATTTCAGTCGATAGCTGAGCCTAACTTCCGCTACAATGGCGCACGTTTGTGTTCAATGTACGACTCGGTGGCCCCGCCTGAGGAGTCTTCCTTCCGAACTTGTCTTCTGGAGCGGTGCACCGCCGAAGAAAACAAGATCATCACCGGCATCGAGACTTCGGACGAGAATATGAGAGGATTTGCCATGTTCCTTGCTGAAATATACACTCAGCTTGAAGATAGTCAGGTATGATTTTATGGTTTATTTTCTTTTGTTTGATTTTGTTTTTTTTTGTTATTTTATTCTTATTATTCATACCAATTTTCATTGCGTACGAACTATAGCTTGCTGTAGCAAACTTTCAGACTCTAGTCAAGGAGTTCCCATAACCGAATTCCGCGCATGTGGAGTCTCAGGAAAATGTAGTAGTTCCTCATAAAGAGAAAAATGTCTAAGGGACACTAATTCCTCTTTATAGTGTCCTAGTTTATTATTCTTAACATTATGAATTATTACTTTTGCAGTTTTAATTTTAACGGTTTAGGCTTGAAAAGGGGGCAAGGGGGCAGCCCCTCATGTGTAATGACCAACTTAGCTTACTAATGTCATAATTTAACTATTTTATTGACAAACACGATCTCAATTATTTCAAACAGTAAAATTTAGAGTTAGATTTAAAATATAGACTCCTGTAATATATTTTAGTATGTTTAGCCACGTTGAAAGATTACATAAAGCTTTAACTAACCAATTTAAACCACTCCAATCTGGCTGTTACCATTACCATTAAAGAAGTCAAAACAACTTTTTATGCCAACTTTAATTAAACAAGTGTTTGCCGCAATGTGACATCTGTGTGATGTGCGTTGCACGTACTTGAGGATTGAGATCGTACAAATATTGTTTTGCAAGTTTCACACTACAAAGTAAACAAGTTTTACCAAGTAATCAAACGTTCTCCTCAGTATGTGCACAGATGAAATAACAGGTTACTACGTAACCAGATAAAGTACTCCCTATAAAATACTACGTACTTACCGCTTTACTTATAATAACAATAATAATAAGTCTTTATTTCAGTCACAAATACATACATACAATTTTTATAATAACATACAACAGACAGCAAAAACTAGCACACGGTCCGCCTGATGGTAAGCGGTCACCGTGGCCTATGGACGCTTGTAACACCAGAGCTATCACTCGCGCGGTGCCGACCCTTAAAAAATCCAATAACTTCTTTCTTGAAGAACCCCATACTGTCCAAACTCAACTTTGGACATAAAAAACGCTATTCTGTGTAGATGTTATTTATATATTTTTGTTTTTACGTGTACTTTATTATGATTGTAGGGAGGAAGAATTAAATCTTTGGGAGAAAGTTTGTGCAAGGTTCTTCTCCATCTTCTAGACACAGATAGTGAACCCAACATCAAAGCGGTCTGTCAACTACTCAAGGTAACTTAAATATTTGCTTATTGTCTAATTATCAACTCACATAGCTAGGCTAACTAATAAACCTTTTCTGAAATTAAGTGTTAACTATTCAGTTACAAAACGCAATATATTTTTTTCAAAAAAATTAACAATTTCTTCTTGAGTTTAGCACCGCAGAGTCATGATTATCATTTTTAGGGTTCCATACCCAAAAGATAATAAGTTTAATAAGGACCCTATTACTAAGAACTGTTCGTCCGTCTGTCACCAGGCTATATCTCATGAACCGTGATAGTAAGACAGTTGAAAGTTTTACAGAAGATGTATATCTGTTGCCGCTATAATAACTAATACTAAAAAACAGAATAAAATAAATATTTAAGGGGGCTCCCATACATAAAACGTGATGATTTTTGCTGGTTTTGCTCGATAATAATAACGGCAACTTAGACGCTTAAAATATCACAGATTATTAAGTTATATATTCACTTTAAAAATAAATTATTGAAATTAAAATAAAACAAATATTTAAGGGGGGCTCCCACACAACAAACGTAATTCTTTTGCCGTTTTTGTAGATAATGGTACGGAACCCTTTGTGCGCGAGTCCGACTCGCTCTTGGCCGATTTTTTTATATGCTACCTACTACAGAGTTCTCACTAAATAACAAACTTAACTAATGCTGGACTACTCTGTTGTTAACGCAATAAAGGACAATTTATTTTAAATACTCATTTCGTTTAACTACATTTTAATTAGGTTATATATTAATTTATTTATTCTTTCGTATTAGGTAAATTACATTAATACAACTCAACTTAGTTAGGAATGTTAAAATTTAGCAATTATAAGCATGCTTCAGTAAAAGCAAGCAATTTTTGGCGTATCTCATTCTAGGTATTCCTGTATATGGAAAAGAGCAACGTGTCGCGCGACGGCCACTCACACAACTTCTCTGGCCCGGTGGCAAACATCTAAACTGCAGTTGCCATATTAAATGTCCCACAGCCCAGTGATTTTATTTCTTTTAATAGTAGACCGAGGAGTCCAAAAATGTATGTACATAGGGGCTAAAATGATTATAATGCCACGCATTAACCGTTTATTGACAGTTGTCAGGTCTGGCTCTGGACGCCGACTGCCCAGCAGGCATGCACGCGGCGTTCGAACGTCTGCGCCGGCGCTCTAACATGCCCGCCGTGGGGGCAGTGATCGCGCTGCGTGCCGCTCGGTGGGGCATCGCCGAGCAGACGCCGCTCCCCGTGCCACACCACAATCACAGTACGTATACATACATACATACAGCCGTAGTGGCTTTGTGGCTTAGTGGATATGGCGTCTTTTTGCGTTATAAAAGGCGGATGTTCGAATACCTGTATATATTCATGTCTTTTTCTGGATTACACACCATTACTTTTTCGGTAAGGGAAAACTAGGCCCTCGTGATGAACTCCAATGGGGACGTATGAAGGCTGATGATAACATATGTACAACTCGGGCGAGTTAACATGACACCTTGCCGCGTGAAGTCTATGAGTCTAAACTCGTGCAATACAGGGGGCGCTGAGGAAAAAAAATGTTTAAGTCTGCGCCCCCTTTGATAAACTACTTCACATTTCTTAGTGATTTCGTTCTATATCACAAACATTTTGAAAATTTAATGAAAATTTATGGTGTCCCCACAACACCCTATTTTTATGACTTTGATAAATATAAGGCGTCTCTACGAGCAATATTTGTAGCAGAAACTTTTTTCTGGGGTACCAAGTGCGCCACTACGGAACCCTGGAATTTGAATTTTTCATTTAGTTTAAAGGCTTTAAAAATTGCTGTAAAAAAAATATTTTTTTTTTCAGCGCCCTCATTTGTACATCGTAACCAGTCCGGTTTTTTTTTTCCTTGCGTGACTCTGACTATTTTTTTTGCACACTTTATATTAGTAGATTTCAAGGGGCCAGGTGTCAGGTTAACTCGCCCGAGTTGTACATACGCACGCACACGGCCCAAAATGTAATGGGAATTTGTTGGTACGTTATAATATAAAAATTTATTGTTGTAATTTTAAAACAGATATTTTCCAAAATTGATTGTGTTTATGTGTGTTAAGTGACAAACCTTTTTTTAAGATTGTCAGGTTGTTTAAATCTAAGCCATGTTTTATTCAAGTAAGTTCAGTATCACCGGATATATTGATATACCAGTGTGATTCACTTACCGAAGTTGCGATCAAAAGCTAGTGCATTGTAAAATCTAGTAGTAAACTCCTTTGTCGTACGCATCCCACGATGATGACCAAAGTCTGGGTAAATGCTATATTTTTGGAATTGATTTGGCTATTTCATGTTGGCTGAACTTGGGAATGTTACAGTGTGTGACTATATCCAAGTGATTTGCCGGATTTTCCTACAAATTTCATACGATTGATTTTAATTAAAAATAAAGATCAAACAAGCAAGAGCTCGTTTTAGTTTCATGAAATTTCATTTAGCCTTTTTTTTTAATGAATTTACAGATTAGTGGTAGTACACAACGACACTCTGTAGCACTTGTATCAAATTTCCCATTTTTTCTTTTCATGATAAAATGCTCTATATTTTTAAAACCACATATTTTAAATTCTACGATAACTGTACTAAAGGTGAATGAGTTAAGTTTGCAAGAATTGGATTAATTTTGTTGCAGTCCTGAGTACACTTTTTGATGTGAAAAAAATATATGTTATTGTTCAAACATTAATGAAGTGAATTTGCTATTATTATAATTTGCCTATTAAAACAGTTAGAAAAAAAAATCTGACACTCTATTCTAGGGCTTTTATTAAAATTGTTAGGAAAACTAAGAGAGATATTGTCTTAATTCTTACTTCATAAAATATATATATTAATATGACCAATCGAATTTGCTAATTTCATAGTTCTAATTAAATATTTGAATTTTGTACTGACAAAAAACCGAGAAAATTAAGATTACAACGTGCAGTCACGTACGTGGAACTCTGGCTCTTTGTATGCTTCAATAGTGTAATATGTCTTTGTACACTGGTCAAAACGGCATGCTTTTAATAGGGTATGCCATAGCCTTAAATCACGCACACTAATAAATATCTCATCAACACAATCTGTGAAAGAAAGGTCCTTATGTGGTCAAATAAAGACAGCTATATTTCACCCAAGCCGATAGTTATAAGAGATATCTTAAATTGTGATTGCTCTTTAGTTTAATTTAGTAATCCGTATTTAAATATTATGTAAATCCCTTTTTTTACGTGTCTTTGTAAACCAAATTCTAACCTCAAAATATGTGAGATAATGATTTAGGTTCAATTTTAAAAGCTTAATAGACAATCTAATTAAAAAGGTAGATTTAATCATATTTTACCCAGTGACTTTTCTTATTTGAGCCTAGATCATTGTTTCTTGTTTCTAAAAGGTTACAAAATTAGAAAAGGTTTTAGTTATTTACATGTACTATGGTATCATGATGGTGTTCCATTTTATGTGTGTGTAGTTATGAACGGGGAGGCTGAGAGCGGGGTTGGGGGAGGAGGAGGGGGTGGTGGGGGCGGTGTGGAAGGAGGCTACCTCGCGGACGGGCACGCGCTTACCGCCGAGGAGTGCGCCTTCCTGCAGAGCCACCTGCCGACAGGGAAAACCGGCGCGCTAGACGACGACATACTGTACGTACCATTACACCTTTGGAAACCATTCTAGTATTATGTAACGCAGTTAGTTGGGGACGACTTGTCAAATTATTTAAAAATTGCATCATGTTATACTTGAACGGAGAGAGTTATAACCCTACTTATCGTTTGAAGAGCAGACTCAACAAAAAAAGGCCAGTATATACTCAGATGATTACACCGCTACAAATATATTTTGGGACTTTTTCGTTTATTCCGCTATTTTCATAAACGAACCTATTATAATGTACATATATATGTATATCTTTATGGTTTTGGTCCCCTAAAGAGCAACCAGTTAAACATCCACTTTATAATGTTAGAGACAGCCTCTTTTATCGACAGTTTTAGCCCTGCGTGGCATACAGTGTATCTGGACTAAAGTAGCCTTATGTATATCCCATAACTCGAATCACCAGTATTTAGAGTATAAATGGTAAATTTACCCTCTTTTCGAGTTCTTGTTAAACTAGTAAGGTCAGGATGCATATTATTATGCCTTTAGTTGTTCAATTTACTACTTATAACCCCTATCAATCAATCTATTGCAGCGAAGAACTCGAGAACGACGCTTGGGATACGGGAATGGATGCTGAAATGCAGGCCGGGTTTCTGGAGTTCCTAAAGATATCCAACCAGATAAAGCGATAACCGCGCGAGCATCGCGCTGCCGACCTCGTGAGAGACAGACCAAAAGTCTTTCTTTAGGACAACGGTTTATGAATAAGAAAATACAAATTATAAGATAACTTGAATCCAAAATTGGCTAGGCAATGGTTCAAAAAGTAAAAAAAAAAAAAAACAAAAAACCCTAAAATCACAAAAAGAGACCCAGTAACACCAGTATGTTAACTCTTGAATATTATGCATGGTTTTAGTGAGTCCATTTTATTAGTATACCCACTTTGTTTATTTGAAACAATTTAAATATAATAAATTGTAACAAAAATAGGACTTAGAATGTGTTGTATATTTAATGTTTCTGCATTTTAAAGCTTACAAATGTTTCCGAAGTATGACAACATTATAACCACAGTGTAGGCTTTCATACAGTCGCCATTAATGGCGTCTACTCCAGGCAGGACAACCGTGGGGTGAGATTCGCGCCGAGACGGAGGCGGACCTATACACATAATGGTCGTCACATTGAATGACTAGAAGTTGTTGGCTTTTTCGTAAACATCAAACGCGCTGACCTACTGTATACTGTATGAACGCTTAGGCTTTGCTAATACGTTGTTGAAAGACTTTTAGCGTTAGAGGTGTTGTAATACTTTAGTAATCTGATGCCTAAATACTTATTTATTTCTTAATTTTTGAAGAAGTTGTGTTAATTTGTTTTGTGAAACTATTAAGTAAATGCTTACAGTATCACACGTGACTAAAACTGAATAATGAAGCATGTACTTAATTTTTCGGGTATTCCAGAACTAGTGATTCTGACTATCTAATTTGTTTACACATGTAATTTAATGCCAGACGCAAACTTATAATGAATTGAAACTTTAACTCCCAGTGATTTGAGTTTTTGCTCCTAAAACTGTTTGAAAAACGTTTCAAAAGTATCGAGTCGACACAACCAACAATTTAATAATTTATTACTCGACAGACAGGAAGCGGAACATGAATATGGCTGCATTACATCATAATTATTACCGTATTATATACCGTAGATCTACTTAATATCGTTGATAATATAGCGATGAATTATTTATTTTTAACACAATATCTATACAGGGCAGTGCGCGGAAACTTACCTTGACCGGTGTAGAGTTTCGTGCTGTCTCTTTCTGTCCTGCAGAAAAATGTATTCGCTATCCTGCTGTCATTGCTACCCGCGATAACCCGCTTTGACTTTTCGGACGCGGCTCACAAGCCGCAAAAAGTTGAAAGAAAGCCGCTGGTTTTAGCCGCACATAAAATTGTCACCTCCAACGCCGCTGGTTCGGTAAAATGACAAGTTTATATATCTATTAATGTAGCCGCAAAATGCGATTATGACATTAAATGGAAATTTATTGCAATATTTTACGTCTGATACAAGAGGAATATTTGAATGAGATGTTTTTAATTCAGTTTATAGTCAAACACTACTTGACTCCATACTAGCGCTGCGTAGTCTCGTTTGTTTGTTAGTTTAAAATTAGTTTAATTTGCTATTTGGTCTGTTTCTTGAATTAGGCAATGAAAATAATAATTAGATTGTTTCTCATGTAGCGTTAATTTGATATTTTATAGGATATTGTTTATATGTTATTTTTCTTCCAGTTTTGCATTATCTTCAATATTATTATGCAACCGAGGGAAGCATTTGGCGATAATGTATACGATAGACTAAATATAAACACGTTGTGTTAAATTTGGAATTGGATTTTGTTAAGTCATAATGCAGCAGGGTTTTAAGAAGCAATTAACAAAGACGCCGAAGGTATTATTTCAGCTGTTGGTTTTTCAGCTAGAAATATTGCTTAAACTTTTAAACTCCTGAATTTGACATGAGAAGTTATCAAGTGCTAGAAAATCTGCTTTTTTATCATTATGTTAAACAGGGTGTATTTAATGGTTACAACTCAACAGTTTTGTGATATTGCTGTTTACATTTAGTCTATTCAATTCTATTGCAGAAAGTGATCTCATGATTTCTCTATCCCTCATCATTAATTCATAGATACATAATATTTCAAATAATCTTCAAACTGTCTTGGTATATAAGTGCTTCTTATTTCTTTTATAATATTGACTTCCATATGTTTTTATTAAATTGGCCGACAATTACGGGTTTGATGTAAGATTAAAGAGATATCTGGGCAGCTTGTGACAATAGTCGAATATTCCACAATTCACGACTACACGAAATAACTGTGACTCTTGTGTAGGTACTAACGTGTTAGACTCGCATTAGCGTCTCATACCTAATAACAATATTTCTGCATTTTCTCGAGATCTACTTTTATATTTGTGTTGACAACCCATGATGTTTTTTCCAATGCTGTGACACCCGATGCATTGTGACGATGTTATAGTGCTGCATGCATAATAATATAAACATATCGAATTGGGGTTGTGTTTTGCCTACCTGCAAGTTTAAATAGGGTCTTGTGTGTTTACTGTCCATATTTTTGCTTACAAAAATAACCCTTTTTTTATCATAATACACGCATTTTATGAATTCTTTAATAATTTACATATTCTCAACTATTTCTTCTTGGTTGTACATTTTATATTGGGCCAAATTAAATATAATTTAGGGGAAGTTATTAAAAATGATATATAGGTACGTGTTTTGTTTTGAAACGCCTATTTAAATGAGTGAAACTACGAGTGATAGGTTGCCTTGAGTGTGTATTTCAATTTTAGATCAAAAGCCTAATTGCTGATAATATAATATAGTACCTACTTCGAAAACTTATAGCAATAACATAGCTCCAATTAACGAATATTACACAATTTACTAAACTTATTAACTTTTGAATATATTGCAATATTGAATTTATTTATTCCTATATGATGCAATTAGGTAAATGTTTATAATATTCCATTGTATTTTTGTTGCAGTGATATTATGAATGTTATAAGAATAAATGGATATTTTAATAAATTATGTTTAATTTTTTGCCCCTTCCTGCACTTTGTAGTTAGTTAAAAAAATTAATGTATCAGTTAACATGTGTGACCTAGTGCAGAGAACATAACTAGGAAAAACTGTCCTCAAAAACATAAAATGGATAAAAGTGCTACCTATGTTTGAAAGTAAGGAATTCACCGGGACTCAGCTGGCGGCAGGAGGTTGATATTTAGAGACGATCTGCGCATGCATTATGCTTGGTGACCTTGGTGGTTTACTGAGTTGTTCTGAAGTAGAGTAGTATACAAAATATACTGTTTACATGCTTAATTAATTTGGTTTATTATTGTTGGTAATCCGCATATATAATAATGAAAAGCTACCATTCAAATTTTTTTTGTAAAAAAAATCAAGTATGGTTACTATTTTTATTAGGTCGACATTTTTGATTCTCGCGCTTGACCGGTTTTTATCTATGTATGCACTGTATTGTATAATTTATAAGAATTCATTCTTTTTACGATGTCAAACATAAACTTTGTTAAAAACAATTTGTAATTTGTAGAAAGTACCCGTAAAACATTAAGTGTACCTAACTGCTTTATGACCCAAATCACCTAACATTAAAATGTCCCCCCCCCCCCCCCAAATATTGTCTTTATACGCCACTGTAGTGAAGTATTAATAACCTAATGAAAAAGATAATTTGAAACTTCGTAGCGCCTTTTTGAAATACATTGCATGCATATACTGGAACTACTAAGATAGTTCTGAAAAACTAGCAAAATTACGAGAACTGGCTTCATATTTGAGGTCGAAGATTATGTACCGATTGCGAAAAACGCTCCATAATATATAGGGTGCAAAGAAAAGCTGGGCATTGAAGGGAGAGTACTTTAAATATTCGTATCAATCATAGTAAAATGGCTGCAGGAATTAGAAAAAATGCTTAAAATTTTTTCAACAGCCTTCAGCCTTAACTGTTCTAGATGAGTAGGTCTCAACACGAACGTAGACAAAACAAACGGCATGTCTAATACACACGTTGACATAAGACCAGGGCCGTCAGTAATCTCGCGATGACAATTCCTCAAATAGGTAGAACTATTTCGATTAAAAAGCAGACTAAAGACCTTAAATCGATTATCGATAGCGGCAGAAATGTTCCTTTATTTTCTAAATCTAATAAAACTGCATTTAAAGATAAGTCACATTTTTGAGCCGAGAATTGAACCCGTGGAAAAAAAGATCTTGATTTCGATCAAAAGGGTCATTTATATCAAGAATTTTTTTCTTGATAACAGTATTCTAGTTATAAAAAATTATAAGTTATATAGTATCCTAATAAAATCATTCAATTATAACTAATAACTAGCTTAAAATGTGAACCAGGATCCCAAGATAAAAAATTATGTGTTAGAACCTGGAGATCTTGTAGGTCATCTAATAGACAGACCTTTTCTTAATTGTCCATCTTTGATAAAATAAAGTTCTAATTAATTAATGAATCCTTCTTATAAATAAAATTCTACTTATATCGTTTTATGGTACAATATTAAATTAATTCCTTTGTATCTCGCACTTACCTATAGTAAATTTAAAGTACTAATTAACTTTACAAGTGATCCATATCAATTCGTTCAAAATACAGGATTTTTTATATTTAACAGGTTTGATTATCGGTTCAAACAGGCGATTTAACAAAAATCTTTGAATGGAGGTTTACTGATTTTTTGAAATTAGGGATTGTTTTCGTAATATTTGCATCAATATTTAAGGTTTTTTTCTTAAATGAGCGCCTTTTCTGTCTAGCCTGTATAAGCTACCTATTCACGAATAACGTTCGACTTTTTAAAGATTTCGGCAGCTGTGTATGATTGTACGTGAACAGCCGGCCAATGTGCCTGCCTGCCTTACCTATAGTCTGTTGTGCATACTACTACTCTGTAATGTAAGAAAAACCTACACCATTGTATCTGTATCTATTTATGATTATACTGAGTAAACAAAAATACAAAATTTATATATAATGTAAACTCCAATATTTGTTACATAGATCTAAAATGCTGTACAAAAAAAGTGATTTCACAAGAAACTAAGTTTATTTTATAAAATGTAGTTTTTATTATATATGTATTTTACTGTAATAATATTTGTCAATAAATGATTATTATTATCTACTATACTGTATTGATTTAAACTTGTAAAGTTGTAAGTTGCGTTTTCGTCACGTGTGTAAGAGAAGTGCTAGAATGATGTTTACACCTTAAAATATTTTATACTTTTCAAATGCCAAAATGGTTCAATGATTCGTATAGCTAGGAAGATAAACTCAATAACGATACCGACTACATCAAAAAATTAAACATAATATATACATTTATTTAGTTTCCAGTCTACTACAAACTAGGCACAAGATAAAAATATAACAAAAACAAACAAAATAACGGCAGAAATCTTTACAAAACAAAATATCTAGTGGCGGCGCTACTTGGTTGTTACATGCCCTCTTAAATTTATAGGGTAATCATAGAAAAACCTATTTCTATGGAAACTCAGTTAAAAAAGTATTCAGGCAAGAAAATGTTCTACCTGTGTGACAAGTTGTACAATGATAAGATGTTTTTGCGCTGTTAAGTCCCAAACTGTTTATTATACCTACTATACTAGCATGTTTTTTAGTGCGAATACTTTGAGAAGAGCGAATTATCAAGTAGGTATCGGAATTTATCATTATCACATTTAGTTGCTGATATTTTTTTATCTCAATATATTTACATTTTATATCTTATGTAGGTATGTTAACAAAAAATTGCATTTATTTACCAAAACGAATGATTGCTAATGCAAAATATACGAATAAATTAGTAGTAAGTTTCAAAATGTCGTATCTATAATATACATGCTCTTTTGTAATACAAAGTATGCAGCAAGGACGTTATAAAAATGGACGCGACTCAACAAAGTTTTCGCCTTTCCCCTCTAGCCACAGACGATGAAAGTTTGACCTATCTCGACATTTCGGTCATCAGTATCACGCGCGTTCTCACGAGGAAAACGTCTTGACAAAATGACGAAATGTGACGCGAAATGGTGTCAAAACTACAGCAGTAAAACAAAAAACGTTTCTTTTCACAAATAAGTACATTTTTGATTTGTTTTAATAGTAATTTGTCAAGCAAATACACATTTTTACGCAAACGAACCAATTAATCCAGCCAAGTAAAATAGGATCATTGCACACTCAATACTTCTATAAAAATTGGTCGGCTTAACTGATAAATCCACTGAATGGTTAGAGTAGACAAATATCGATACACTTATCGACATCCGCAGCGACGACCTCGCGCGTCACATCTCGTAAACCACATTGTAGTCCGTAGGTAGATAACGTGTTTAGGTACTTATTTGCTACCGTGTCCACTCCACCTGTCTGAATGTTTATGTTGCAATCTCCAATCCAGATAATGTTACATTTATTTTTATTGAAGTGTGGGGGTTTGTATGCAACTAACAAATCTGTAAAGTATTTACAGTTACTTATATTTAAATATCCACGCAATAGCTTACAGTGGGATAGTTCTTTACTGTGTCAAATTGTATTATTTTTTATGTATAAGATAATACCTCCTCCTCTCCTGTGTTCTCTAGTCAGGGAATACATATTAAATCCATCTATTTTATAAAGACACGTTTCTTCCTGTTTTATATTTACCTCTGACAAGCATATTACGTCCAGGTTACTTTGACATTTTTTTATTAGTACCAATAGTTCATTATAGTGTTTTCTCAATGAACATATATTTACATGTATTATATGCGCTGATGTTTTATCACAGTTTACGTGTTTATACCAATTTTTTAATTCACTAAATTTTAAATATTTAATGTCTTGAAACTGAAGTTCCATTCGTGAAATGCGATCGAAAGATAACTTAATATTAATAGGTATGTATAATTTTAATATCTTTCGTAACTACTCTTGTTTTTTTTGAACATACGATATTATATCGCTTTCAGAGCGAATTTGGTACACTTTTTTGTCATTTTCATCCTTTTTTATCAAAATACAGCCATCTTGGATCCACATAAACTTAAATGTATCCTTTAATTCAGTTTTTACGTCTGAAAATAATGTCCGTATGGGGTAGGTCAGGTGTTCATTGATATATATGCGTGTGTTCTCATCATTCTTATATAAACAGTTTACTGTAATAGGTGTTTTACGCGATTTAAGCCATTCTCTGCGAGCTACACGTGATTTAAATTTAACCATTATTTTGCTTCGTGCATTTTTTTCTCCTCCGACTCGCCACGCATTTTCTATGTCATTGGTTTCAATTTTTAATATTGTCGCTATTTTTTTTACCTGTTCTATTACACTCTCGTCATCTTTTTTCGGCACATTTAACACTTCTATGTTCATAGCCAGTTCTTTTTGTTCCATAAATCCTATACGCTCTTTCAGACACCGTTTGCATTTTTCTAGGTATATGTTTTTCTAGATATATCTTTCATTCTATTTTCCTGTTTTTTAGCTACTTCAATATATTCCTGTTTTCCTGATCCCAAAATTTCAAACGATTTCTCAATATCCTCATTTGATTTTTTTAAATTCTTGGACTTGTGTCTTGAATTGCGATATTTCTTATTGAATGTTCTTGAAGCGCTTGTTCTGTTCCTCTTTCATTCTGCTCAAAATATTGTTCATTTGGCTCATCTCTTCCCTAAAGCTTATAAGTGCTTCTTTTAGTGCATCCCCTATTATTTAGTGTAGTTAGGGCGACCCACTTGCGAACATGAAAACTATAGCGCAAAGCCAAGCGGAGCACATGAAAAGTAGCGCGCGAAGCCGAGCGTAGCGTGCCGCGGCAGCAGCCGGCGAGCGCCCGGACCAACTGTACTTATTTAGTGGAGTCAAGGCGACTCACTTGGGAATATAAAAACTAGCGCGCGAAGCCGAGCGGAGCGGGCGCGGCAGCAGCTGGCGACCACCAGAGTCAAGTATCATCCGTCGTAAATTTAAACAATCGATCTAATCATTCTTATTATTGATCGAGTCTGTATTTCAAATCTTGTTTTGCCATTACAAAAAATAAATTATGTTCACCTTGGTTTTTTGGAAGATATGAATTTTCGATGATTCTACGGACTTACTCAAAAGACTTGTATCCATTGTCAATAATATAAAAAAATAGTTTAGTTTTTTTTATTTTTTACTATGTGTTTTTGTTTGATTTTTATTTAGTTAAAAACAATTTTGTTCATTTTACTTATTATTTGGTATTTATGTGTTCGTTTTAGATTTTAAACACGTAGGAAGTGTTAAATTAGTTTTTAGAAAGCTAATACTATGTTAAATTTAGTGATATAAAAACATTAAAAATATAAAAAATATTTTCCCACGGTATTTGTTTATATATTTTTTTTTAATTCGCTAATTAGTTTTTTGCGTATGTCCTTACTCAAGTGACGTAAAAACAATACAATAAGTATGTTTTTCCTGTCCCAAAAAATTTGCTTCCTGATGTTTGCACTGCATTTGTGCATTTCACATTTCCAATAAAGTTTATCACTTCCTGGTCTATTTTTTATATACCCATTTTGATACACTTTCAATCCCCTCCTTCGCGTTTAAATAATTTCACAACTTTTTCAGCCATAATTGCAATATTAAAAACAAACAGTGGAACTCGGGGCCTGCCGCGGTAAAGCTATTCCATAGCATTTTTTATCAACTTATGCAATTAAATTTATTTATTTATTCTTTATTTATGCAGTATTTTTTTTTTTGATTTTTCAAGTTTTCTTTGATATTAATTCAAGTTTTTGAGGGTGGTGATCGATAAGAAAACAATTTTTTTTCTTTTATTGAATAAATGAGAAGTGAATATCGCTTAAAAAATTTTCGTTGGCGGCAGCGGGGTGGGCTCAACAAAGTTGTACGCAAGTGCTCGCGACGAGGCGCTGCGGCCGACTGATGGAAGGCGAGAGCCGCGTAATGGCCGGCCCACGCGACGTTATTTATGAAATGTACTTTTTTTTGCTACAAAATAACACTTTTTCGCAATAAAATAAAACCATAATCGTCCAAAGTATTTATTATGGAACTTGTAGACGAAATTTCATTGAAACCAGTTAAATAACAAGCAAATAAAACTGTTTTCCCCGTAGAAGTCTCTAAAAATGAAGATATAGAGCAAACTTTGCGATTTTATTGTATCGAGTCAAGTTTATTCAATCGTGTTTTGACTCTCATAACCTACTAATAAAACTCCTAAACTTATGATTGTCATCAAAGAAATATATAAAATTCAATTTTTTTTCGCCTTAAATTTGATTTTCCGTACAGTCAAGTTTGCCGTTGTTAGGTTTTTTTCGTTACGAAATTTCTTGATTCGGTCGCCGCGCTCAAAGCCCGCGATAAAAGCTATGCAATAGCTTAATAACAATTCGTACTCAGTTTAACATAAAATGTGTACACGTAACGTGTTACGCCATTGACATTATAACTACCCACCACTTTAGAAATCAATCCAGCGCGCAGTCATAGTGAAGTCGGTATTAACCTCGTTTCTGCAAACAATCTAGCACGGCAGTATTTGAGTCGACCAATATGCGTTATGAAGATATGTAAATCGACCGTAGTTATGCCGAAAATAGTTAGAATAGATTTAGTTATTATATTATGTAACCATAATTTCATTATGCTTCAGCGCGTCTATCGCTCGATATCCTTCTCGATTGCGTACAACCCTATTACGCTTCAGATAAGAGTACCTACACATGGCCATTTGTTGTGTTTATAGGCAACTATAATTGTGTGGGTGTGTACCCTCCCCGCCAGAAACGGTTGAAACGGATTTCATACAGTTGATAAATCATTTCGCGTCCATTTCTATAACGTCCTTGGTATGCAGCGACAGATAGTTACAATGAAATCCCTAAAGAAATAGCAAATTAATATATCTATATCTATAAAAGGCAATATCCGGACTGACTCATGACCGCCTAGCCTAAACCGCTAAGGATAGAAATTTGAAATTTGGAGAATATGTTTGTTATACCTATATTGAAGGCGTCTTTCAAGCATAAGTTTTGTGAAATTCGACTCCTAAGAGGGTCAAATAGGGGTTGGAAGTTTGTATGAAAAACCCTCATTTTTTAAGTCAAATCTATGAAACTTGGTATTTGACCTTTTGAGTAAAAGTCAAGATTGATATATTTCACTGTTGGAAAATCATCCCACAGAGGGTAAAATAGGGAATGAAACTTTGTATGGGAATCCGGTTATTTTTGTAAATAAAACCATGAAAATTTGTATATACACTTTTGTTTGCAAATCAAGAATGGTATTTCAGTATTTTTCGAAATTCAACCCCTAAGTGGGTGAAAAGGGGTGGCAAGTTTGTGTAAGAAAAAATATTGTTATAGTCAAATTAACTCTAAACTTGCTACTAATGCTCTTGAACACAAAAAATCAAGTGAATGTTTCAGGATTTTTTAAAAATTCAGCCCCTAAGGAGAAAACGGGGTAACAAAATATGAGATAAAATATTACCTACTGCTCAATTTACCTACTTCAAACTTGGTATATATGCATTTTAAAATATTTATAAAAGGGATTCTCGGTGTGTTTAAAATTAAATAAAATATTTTCAAAATTCTGCCTCAAGGGAAGAAGGGGTAAGCAAGTTAGTCTGAGATGAAATATTACTGTTTTGCGGATTTTTAAATTCCAACCGCTAAAGGAATACAATGTGTTGCTCATTTTGAATGGAATTGGAAAATATTATTTGTACGCATTTTGGCGTTTTTTCAAATTCAGCTTCAGCAAATATTGATTTTTATAGGGAAACTTTATATTCATGTAAATGTTCTCCTACAAAATTTATAAAACATTTTTTATGGGATTTTTGGAATAAAACCCCTTAAAAGATAACAGGGGATGACAACGTTTATAAGGAAAATGTCAAATTTTTACACGGAAAATAATATTTTTAGGGTCAAATTCACTTACAAATGTACTTCAAAACAATAAAAAAAGGATGTACTTCGTAGTTTTTTTACAATGGATTACCTTAAGGGAGAAAGGGTGTGGCAAAATTTTAACAGGAAATAATATTTTTATGTTTAAATTAATTTATAGTTCAGTATAAAACTTGCTAAAAAATAAAGTTTGTATTTTTAGTGATGGCAAATTTTGACACGGAAAATAATAATTTTAGAGTCAATTTTACTTACAATAATTGTTTTTCAATACGATTATAAAAACCAGCCAAGTGCAAGTCTGGCTCGTGAACCGAGTTATATGTAGATAGTTCTTGCATCGTAAGATCAAGTCTAACAGGTTTATGCCTTAATTATCAGTTTTTGGACTAAATTTTTTGTATATTAGTGATCTTGCTTCTTGCCAAATTTGATGATTTTAAGTCAACGGAAAGTACCCCATATGTTTTGATTTGTTTGTGTCACAATATGGGACAAAAATGACCGTATATTGAGCATATTTTTTTTATTGCATTGGTTTAGAAGCTTGATTATTTTACAACTTCAAGTGATCACAGACTTTAGTATTTATTATTACTCTCTACGCGTTCTGTACTGAAAATTCAACTCCCAGGAAAGAAAGGGGGAAGGACAGTTTCTTATTATATTTTGTTTGTGTTTAGATGTCGTATACATCCTCGGTATGCATGCTCTTTCAACACAATAAATGTGTTTACGGGTAAAAATTCAAGCCCAAATGAGAAAAATGGGATGGCAAAATTTATAAGGTGTATAATCAATTTGCTTGGAACATCACATTCCTATATGATTATCAACATACTTAATAAACAATGTGTTTCGAGTTTTCTGCAAATTCAACCACTTAGTAGAAAAAGAGGGAGAGATTTTGAGTTAGCAATAAATATTATAATATTATGTAAATATTTTTATGGTTAAATTTTCTTAAATCTCTGTATACATGCTGTTCAACACAATTAATGCAAAATATGTTTTAAACAACTACTAAGTAAGAAAGCTGGTGGCAAAATTTGTGTGGAAAAAAGTACTGACTTATCATCACTGAATCCAAATGACTACAGTTATAAATTTCAAATTTGGGAAAGGAAACGAGAATGATTATATTGTAGACTGTTTAGAATAAACGGATACAAACGAGATTTTTCAAAATTTACCCATAACAAAGTGGAAGAGCGTGGTAAATTTTGTGCTCATATTATTTAGAAATTATTAATTCTGAAAAGGGGTTAATGGTATTGTAGGTTTTGTCGGTACTTTAAAATTCAAACTAAGGAGGTGAAGGGTTGTAAACTTTACAGTATGTTAATTAAAAAACTGCGTAAATCTTATAGTCTATGTGAGCGAAGCCGCGGGCGGAAAGCTAGTTAGGAATAAAAATGCTAAAAAAAAAGGATAAGAATAAAAATAATGGTATTGATAACAGGTGATCTAATGGTTAATTTTTTGATGCCATCAAAACCAAATTAAATGTAGATTTTTAATTAGTCGAAGTCGAATGCCAAAACATTGTCGAAGCCGAATGCAAAAACATTGTCGAAGTCGTACTTGTCTATTGAAATCCGATGGCAAGGCGAAAAGAACACGTAGTTCAATGTTTTACCATAATGTCAGGTTTAGGGCCTTATTTTTTAGTCGTTTTTTGAAGATGGTTAAAGATTTTTGTTAAAATTTTATTTTTCATATCGGTAGGGCCTATACTTCGAATTACATCTATAATTCAGTTACTAGGTACTACAATTATAATTTAATAAATAATTATTATATTCTTGGACATATCACACAGCGCCGCGTAGTTATCATCATGTTTTTCTTGTGCGGGGATCGAACCCACGCTCTCAGTTCGCTTACAAGTCAACTTTCAACTGAGCCACCAATTAAGTAAAAAAAATAATTATATCGCTTAGATAATCATAACAACACATACCTAACTTCTACAAGTTATATAATACAAAGAAATACATTTAATGCATTATGGGAAGACATATCAATATACACAGATATAAAAAATATTACAAATATTTAAGACTAGGCACATTTGATGCGATATAAAGTTAAAAATAGGAATGTAGCACAGCCTAAACATTACTTTCATTCATACTGTCCGCCATGTGTGGTGCCAAGTCGTGAGATGTGGTGCGCGGGGAGACGGGGAACTGGACGATCCTGACTAGCCTATGACTTCACATATAGTCCGAGAGCCCGTGAAAAAGGCGGCTTGGGTGGCTTATGTCCGTTATATGGTAAGCCTCAAAATGCTGCGCAAAAAAATGACTTAGCCTCACGCTGTTTTTGAGGTCGTGAGAGTTTTGTAAATATAGTAATGCTTCAGCTTGCAGAAAAAGGTGCGTCGAATTCTGGAATTAATATATGTAATTTTGTGAATTACCTAGGAAACAGCGGGAATTTTTCCTCATAACTTTTGATGTGCATTTTGTCAGTAATTTTTACATTCCTATTAAAGCCAATAAAGAAACCCGTCCGCAGAGAGAGTACAGCTAGCCCACGCAGGGTGCTTAGGACGCTTTACGAACCCATTTATTCTGTGTAGCATTTTGGGACTTCATTGTAGATTTTGATTTATTATGACACGCCGACTTGTTATTTAAGTAACTGACGTAAGAGCTACTCAAGCCACCTCTGTCACGGGTCACCGGACTAATATGGTCACTCGGGAGCTGTCGGGCAGGCCATACGTAGCGTCGAGGCGCCATAAATGACTCTCGTTTTTGGATTATTTTTCCAGCATCGAACGCGTTTACCGGCTTTATTAATTAAATAAAGTATGCAAGTAGTATCAATAAACTCAGCAGTTGAACGAAGACGAAGAGGCACTATCATACTTGTTATCACAATATTCCTACAGTAAAAAGGTTTTTCGTTTTATTATTCAGGCAATGTTTTGTAAGGATTAAGGATTCCATTAGGATCCATTAAAGTTTTGAGTTCCCGCATTAACTGAATGGCAGATATGTCTTTACTAAAATGCATATATTTCGGTTTGTGTAACCCTATACCGTGTTCCGAGCTGATAGACCCGTCTAGTTTGGCTACCTCCTCAAATATGAAGGGTTCCAACATAGATAAGACCTCTTTGCTGTATACAGGGACTGACACAGTCATGTGGAAGTTACCATCACCTGCAGAGAAAAAGAAACAAGTCAGTGGCAAAATACAAAGGCAGCACAAAATAGAGTCAGCACCTATATTTTTTTACCTATAATAATTTTTTTTGGAAAAATGGTGATTTTTCAAAAATTATGATATGAGTCATGTATTTTATTTATTTTTATTTTATTTTTATTATAACAATTGTGACAATATCCTAGAATACTAATATATCGCTTAATTAATAACGGATCCGAGCGGACGACTACGACGTTACGGGGTTTTTGGTATACCAAAACCTCAAGAATGTAAAAAGTACTTTTCTGTAAACCGCATTAATTTGGCCAAACGCCTAAGAATCGCGGCCAAGAACATACATACGGCTCACACTGAGAACCTCCTTTTTTGAAGTCAGTTAAAAATGATATAATATAACATTTTGTAGTAACAAAAAATTAAAAGTAAAAAAATATATTTTAAAACAAGCTTTTATTAAAATAATTAAAAAAGAAAAAAAAATTTAGTATTATTTTTCATATATTATTAGTATAGGTATATTCTAGGTTTATAATCGTCCCTGTATTGGTAATATGTCAACATAATATAGGCGTACGTAAATATGTAAGTTCTAGGGACAAATATTAAATATAAATATTTTCAAAATGTAAAATATATAAAAAAATTAAAAGCTTGAAGCACTGACGTACGATATCCGTTACACATGTTTACTATACAATATCAGAGCCTTAAGCTTTTAATTTTTTTTTGCATATATTTTACATTTTGAAAATACCTATATTCATTCATTGTCACATGTCCTGCTGACCCTCGAGATTAGCTGGGAAATATCTCTTATTAGAGATAAGCTTGCCTAAGTATATGGTATTACTTTTATATCTTACATTATTGGAATTTGTGTTGAGTACTAAATAAATAAATATATTAAATATCAATAAGCAGAAAAGGCCTATCACGTTCAATTTATTGCACTTAGGGTTCTACACATCGCATTTTAACTAAAGCGGCATTTTTTCTATATCTTTTACAGTTTGGCTGTGTTCTTTGAGTTCCACGTCGAAAATCCAGAGATATTTGATTTTTATGAACCATTAAAAACGGTCATCGTATTGAATCACTAGGGCGGAATTTCGATAGATCTTTTTTTTTAAGCGGTCACCGTAGCCTATGGACGCTTGCAACACCAGGGGTATCACTCGCGCGTTGCCGACCCTTCAGAAATCTAATAACTTATTTCATGAAGAACTCCTTTGTAGTCCTTGGACAAAACCTTGGCAGGGAGCTCATTCCACAACTGAAGCGTTCGCAGGAGGAAGTTTCTCTAAAACCGCACTGTACGCGACCATTTAGGTTCTAAAGTGTGAGAATGAATTCCCTGCCGATGGCGAGCGGTGCAATGGTAGAAAGAAGCCGTGGTCATCATTTCGATGCTCTTAGTTTGGCGGGGCTCTTAGGTTTCCACATTAGGTTCTCCAGACCTTCGATTGGTGTGTACCATCAGAAAACGCTTATCAAATTAATTATTTCTACTAAGGCTCTTGGGTTTCACATCAGGGTAATAAGGTACTCTAAATGTTCGAAAATCTAGGTTTCGATAGTTTTTCTTTATGTGAGTTTTAAACCCTATCTCTGTGCTATAATATGTTTTGAGAAGTACTAGTTCTATTTTGGTGATTATGAATCAGTGAGTTAGTAAAATTTTCGTAAGTTTGCATACTTATAACTCATAAACAAATGAAGCTATGAATTTGAAACTATACGCTTCCTATGAGTACCCTTAGTTTATTACATAAACAGAATTTTAGCCTTCTACAATTAAGGTTGCTGCAGTCGGAGGCTTGAAAATACGCCAAAATGCTTCCAGAAAAAAAAGATGGTACGGCAGTTTGCCTTGCGCTTGAGTTTAACGGGGCACTACAGATCAATTTATAGTATCAGGTTCTTACCTATATGTCCAAAGCCCATTACTCTGACAGCTTTTTTGCCCAGTTTCTGCCTTAAGACAGGCACTAAGTCATAGTAGTGCGAGAGAGGCAGCGATATGTCGTACTTAAACATGTATCCGTCTTTCAGACTTGCCACTGGAATGTTTTCGCGAAGGTTCCAGATTGCCTGAAAGAACAGTTACTTAAAACAAGAGATAAAAAATGCCGATCACAATCTGAGAAAGGGCAGCGCAATAAAATTGGGTCAAGTTACAGTCGAAGACTCAGCTATAGTTACGCGGTTAGTTACCAGTTACCAACATTTTAGATTGCAATATTTTATTACCGTTACCGTATTATTTAATAAAAAAGTGAAGTTATAAGGAATTATTTGGTTTAAAAAGCTGCTTTACAGGAACTGGACTTGGATTAGCCTAGACAGTTTGACAAAAAACGAGGTTGACTTTACCCTGACTTCCGAATATTCAGCGATGTCTCTGTTATCAATATGGCGAAAACAGGCAGCGATCACCACATGAATATTAACCTCGAATTTCAAAATAGTCGTTTGATAAAGTCAACTTGTCCCAATGACTTTTTACGTACAGAACCCGAACATTTTAGCTCAAACTTCAAAATCGCCTAGCTTTAAATGACAGGCTGGTAGAAAGTGTCCCAGCGGTAGCTGAAGTCTAAAAACTTTCTGATCAGACCATCAATATAATCAAGTTGCGGCGCGAAATAATAAACAGTCTTCATCATCGAGTGTTTTCCAGTGTTAGGCAACGGCAGATGACGAAGCTGAAGACCAAAACTGACAAAATAGTTGTGTCCAAACCTAAAATATTGAGAGAGATAGAGAACTTTTACAGACAGATATAGAACTAGACAACTAGCCTAATTAACTAAACTTTTTTAAAAAAGGTCCCATGTGTTATAGGGTACATAAAATAGTTAAGCGCGAGTCGAAAAAAAAGTAAAACTAAAAAGTTGTAAGTAAAAATAAATAATTAAAAATCGATAAACATTAAAAACTAAAAAGACATAAACAAGTGCATTTAAAACAAACTAAATATTTAACTACTAGACTTTGCCAGCGGCTCCGCCCGCCCTAAATTCGGTTATCGGCGAGGAACTCCTTAATTACGTATACTAATTTGCCAGCGGCTCTGCCCGCCCTTATATCGGTTATCGCAACTGTGATTTACTCCTGAATTACACTAATGAAGTTTGCTATATCAAGCTGTAGCTATAGTTCGTTTAAGCTCGGTTGAGCGTCTGACATGTTGTTTTAACAAAAACCAACACCCAAACAGAACAACGTAACAAGGAAAGATAGAACAAAAACTTAACAGCAAACAAGTAATAACAAAAATAGCGTTAAGAGCAGAAAGAATATTTGTACAAGTAATCGCAAGCAGAGAGACGAATGACGCGACGCTTGCTTGGCAATTCCTGTGAATCTTGTGGTGCACAAAATGGCGGATGTCTAGAGTGTTACCATATTTAAAATAGTAATTCTTTACACTGGCATTTAAACCCGTACATGTTAAGAAAAATAGTAAAAAGTTAATAAAATAGGAATCGTACAAGATTTTTGCCATATACAAGTATTTCACGGATTAAAATTTACATTTGTAAAAAACTTTAATTTCTGCTCATTTATGTCAAATTACTAATATAAATTGTAAAAATATAATATTGTACCTATGGGTGTAATTTTTTAGCTTTTGCGATTGAATTCGCTTTCTTGCTGTTTTCTTGAAAAATTAATTTACTATGCTGCTCTCAGTGTCACACGTTCGCTAAATTTGCGAGCCATTGCGTATTATTAAAATCGACCCTATATACACATAGCATTTATTTAATTTTTAAATTCTTGCTTATAACAAGAACAGCTGATATGTTTAGGTCGTACCGACGTAGCTATAATCGTTATATTAATACGTAAAACAAAAAATTTGTACCCCTTTTTACAAAAATTACGTGAACGTACGAGTACCTATGAAAGGCACAGTTAAAGTTCATGTGGAGAAGAGTGCAAAAAGCTAATATTTTTGTATAATATACATTAGAAATAAATTAAATTCATAAAAAAACATTACACACACTACCATGCGTTTGGCACACACAAACCACTCGTGTAATCCTACTAATATTATAAATGTGAAAGTTTGTATGTCTGGATGGATGTTTGTTACTCAATGACGCTTCTGCCACTGGACGGATTAGGATGAAACTTGGCACACCTATAGATTAGGTCCTGGGACCTAATTCTCACTTTATCCGAGATAATCTCGTATTAGAGATTATCTGGAAGACACCATCTCGACTGTAAAATTTCGATCGTCGACGTAATTTTCTCGTTTGCTGTATTCTCACTATTGATCAAAACAACCTTCGAACAAAATGTCGTTCGAAGCGGTAAAATGTTGCCATTGTGAACCGGGAACGCTGCGAGGTAAGTTCCGTTGCACAGTTGTGGAGCGTTTTTAAAAACGCCTTCTCTAATATGCCTCTTTTGATATATTACAACAGGTTTCGGTAACTACACAATGTTTGAAGCAACATTTTACTTGTTTTTCATCATTATTAATAAGAAAATAATAAGCATAACTAAGTTTGTAAATTAAATCCCTATTTCGTGAAAGTGCTATAATCTTTACACGCAACGTATTTGCACATTATTAAAAAAAACTGTTTGTTTTTGTTGAGTGTTTTATTTGTTTATTTAGTTGAGAATTTTAAGTTATTCTTACTTTTCAAAGGTGTTATTGTGTTAAATTTTTCTCACATGAAATTACTACTTAGTATTATCAAAATACTACGCAGCACTAAAGATGGCCGCGCCGGACCTTAAACAATTTTGTCAGTGTATGTAATGTGATGTAACCTAGGTTATTTTTTGTTATGATGTCATGGGCGACTTTGATAATTGCGAAAATCGGCCAATCAATCAATTGAGAAAAGACTAATAATGTATTATGAATGGAATAAAGGTAAACAAAACATCATATTTAGTAACATAAGTCTTTTTTTCCGCCCTTTTAATTACTCTGACCTACATTTTAGATATTCACTTTAGATTTAAGAACATATAGTTTACGCTAAGAGTAGAATTAATGTTTAGAACCCAATCATTTTGAACTAAACTTGTCATGATTCGAATGCGAGATGTAGTCTCGAACGGTCCCAACCACTCAAAGCAGATCGAGCGGCTAGCGTTCGAGAAATATCGGATTCGACTTCACCAGAATTGCTTAACTACATTCTCGTCAGAGAAAAGTTTAAATTCGTACTTTATTTCGAATACCCGCGGGAATAACTATAACCGAGCTTAAACGAACTGTAGCTACAGCTTGCTATAGCAAACGTGTAAATTAAGGAGTTTATGAGTTAATTAAGGAGTACCACGTCGATAACCAAATTTATGGCGGGCGGAGCCGCTGGCAAAATCTAGTTTAAAATACGAAAATATTTTAATAACTATCGCCGCTGTGCACACTTGCTTTGGGCAGTCACAACGAGTGATCCGTTGAACCACAACTACAACACTATGCGCTACGCTTGCAACATTTAAAAAAAAAAGGCGATTGTAGCTGTCATTTTAGTCTATATAATTAAAAATCAAGGTTTAGACACTATGCCGAATTCTGAAATACAGCCTATATGGAATAAGAATGGCCCTGAAACAGCTTCTGACCAATAAGGCAGCGGGTAATCCGCTGAAAGCGGATGGAACACCAACATTACAAGTCCTTTAATTCTGCCATCCTGAAAGGAACCGCGACAGAGGCATGAAGCAAAAGTGCTGTCCTTTTACTTTTCTTCAAAAAAAGGAGATCTCACCTTATTGAAAACCCATCTCGCTTGAATCGCGCCTTTTGTTTCTAGGGTCATTACAAAGCGTCTCGAACGCATGTCTGACTAATGCCAGCCTCCCAAACAAGCCGGTTACCAAAAAGGCTTTAGTACCATGGACCGCATACATACGCTGGCCTCTTTGAGTAGCGTAGCTGAACTGGAAAAAACCTTAGCAAATAAAGACAATTCTAATGCGATTCTATCGAGACATTGACTAAATGCTGAAATGTGTCTATTACAGAGCCACCATGTCTGTTCGCCTACAAGACCAAAACAAAAAACCAAACTGTAGAAAGTTGTAAGACAGGGAGATGTTATTTCTCCGAAACTGTTCATCACTAAGTTGGAAGATTTCTACATAAATAGCAAGTACACCAAGCGGGCCTTAAAATGAACATGAATAATGGTCAATGTCCAATCCGCGCCGATACCGATTATTGTTGGAAACGCTACTATCTTCGTTGTTTACGAATACTCATAAGCTCAGAGTCGCTCAGAGAGCTATTGTAGGTGTTTCTTTTAAATGAGGAGATTCACTAAAGAACCAAAGTGACCAACATAACTCGAACAGTTAGCAAACTGGAGGGGCAATGTAAGACCTGTACGAGTAATAAAGGTTTTCGAGTGGCGACCACGGAACGGTAGACGCGGCGTGCCCCACAGGTGGACAGTCGTGGTTTCGATCCGCAGGAAACCAGTGGAAACAGGTGGCTTAAAACCGGCCGTTGTGGTAACATGTAGGGAAGGCCTACGTCGTGGACGTCTATAGAACGTTTTCCGGCTGAGACGACGACTGTTGAGTGAATTTGATACAATCGTGTTTCAGTACTACTTATGTACATTGTATAATCTAAATAAATATTAAATATGTGATATCTCTAAAGATCATGTAGATCAATGAGCAGGTCTTGCTCTTTTTAGGCATTCCACGTCGATCGAGTAAACATCGCCGGGTAAATGGACATAGCTTTTACATAATAGGAGGATGTGCAACTATCTTTTGCCCGTGTCTTCTTTGACGCCATACAATGAGGTGACGGCAGAGAAGTATCGCAATATTCGTAATACTTATAAAAATCTATAATTATTAGGTACGCTATTAGGTACCTGTATTTTAGCTGGTTCGGTGGCAACTGTTCCATTAAGTATGAGTCCGGTCTCCATCTCTTTTTCGAGGAATCTTGTCAGTTTCTCACTGTCGTGCGTCTCGTCGCTTCCATGAGTCTCCACTAGCGCGTAAAAAGGGAACTCACCAATAGGACTCCTGTAAAATTTTTTTTTTTACAAAATTACTGTGTTAAACAGTTATCTTATTATTATCTTTAAAATGGGTAGAGTAGATGCATGAGAATCGTTGTTACCAGCCTTCATACACCCCCATTGACTGGACTACCCTCGCTGTAGGAGAGGGCCATTTGGGCCATAGCCTGTCCTGCGGACCCAGTTCGGATTGCGGACTATACATATGTACTCTGTTCTCGACATATGCAGGTTTCCTGAGCATGTTTTCCTTCACCGAATGAAGCCAGGGATGTAAACAAAACAGTATGCTTGAGATTTTTTTTTTCATTAATTTATCTTTAAAAAAATAATCAATTACATTTAGAAAATGACTTATTGGTACACGCCCCCCGGACGATAACCCCTTAGAACGCAAGGCAGACGCTGAGACCAATAGGCCACCACCGATCTAATACAGACCATATAGGTAAGCACTAAATACATAATATGGCATTAAAACTTAATATAGTGATCGTTTTGATCTATCTTTGTTCTATATATCTGTTATTGTACTTCATGGTTTGCTGCATAATCTACCTTGTTGTGTTGATGTGGTCTATGCTCCCAACCAGGAGAGTTCGAACCAACCCAATAAAACAGCCTATTCAGGTGGTTGGAATTTGTCCAAAAAAGGCAAGGACATTGCCAATCTATTCGTGATGAATGACCCTCGAAAACATCTAATGGACTTGGCCAAAGAATGATGTGGCTCAGATGTGAGATCGGACAGTAATTTTTCAGCTGAGTGTTATCTCCATTTTTGAAATATAGGATCACAATGCTTTTGCTCCACGCCTCTGGAGTTTTACTATCACGAATGGAGAAAAGTGCCTATAATGCGGTTTTTGCCATATAAGTTCTTCCCCCCGACCGACCTCGGCAAGGTCGTAAAACTATAGTGCCGCGGCCTCGGCACGTACTAACGGCCCGGCGGGGAGCCCTTGAGCGTTGGGCGCTATACGGGCTGAGGCTCCTTCAGAGACTCGCCCAAAAAAGCCCGGTGAAGCAGTAATGGCTGCAACAGCCAACTGAATAGTCATTTCAGAAAAAAAAAAAAACATAAGAATAACATTTTTGTACCAGGTCTGCCGCCAAAACCCAACAGTTGGCTACGCCCATGCCATGCAGTTTAGTGTAGGTAAACTCTATAATAATAACAAACAAAATATATCCTCGCATAATACACACCTAAATATAAATGTACATACTTTTAATTTTTTTCTTATTAGATATGAAATTCATTTTATTTTATTATCAAATTATTTATATTTTATCAAATTTATTTTAAGACCCGGAACCCTGACATGAAATGTCAGGATTTACGCGCCCACCGCATATGACAGTTTGAAAAACAGCAATCTAATATAACGTGCACTTGAGCGAGACAAAAGACCACAGCGCTTTTCAGTACAAGTGAACGTAACGGTATTTAGGTATTCCCTTGAAAACTAACTAGATTTTTTAGATTTTAGTAGCAACAACCATAGACTATCTAGTTAGCTAGCCGATAATATGAATTTTGATATTATACGTTAATGAATAGGAGTTAAAAACCAAAAAAATAGAAAATTTAGGGGTCTTTTACAGATTTTTTTCTATCGAGGCAAGTTAATGCTATCGCGTTTTTGTGAGTAAAAGCCATTAGTTATATGTTCTTCTATATAGGGTTAAATTTTTAGCCTAAAATACTGACTTTGATTTTTTCCATTTAAAGAAGTATCACTTGGCATTAGTCAGCGTCTTAACTTTACAAAACTTTATTTTTTGCATACCTAAGCCTCCTAAATAGACATAACACCTTTAAAAAGTCTTACTTAATACTATCTATATAATACATTTTATCTTAAAATCATAGCAATAACAATTCAGTTATCTTTGTTTACTAAAAGCGGTGTTATCTTACCATATCATGTTGATTGTGCATGTTGTTGAAGGTTGAAGGCCACATTTCTGGTTAAATGTGTATTTAATTTTTACTAGTTTAAAAGTCTACTATAGCGTTTGCCTATTCTTGAAAAATGATTTTGAAACGCTTACCCCATGAGAACTGCTTCATTTCTATACATTTATTTCGTTGACGCGAACGCGATAGTAGAGTTAGGGTCTCACAAATCGATTACGAGCCAAGTGCGAGTCGGCCTCGCGCACCGAGGGTTACCACAATTCACGATATTTAGAAACTAAAACAAAAAGTGTTCCTTGTTGACTATGGAACCAAAAAAAAGATAGCGTCAATTGTCAAACTGCCTCAGTCATTATCTGTCAATTTAGTCTTGAGCGGGAACGATCACTGCTTCAGCAGACACTTTTGGTTATATTTACCACAGTAAATGTTGGATTTTTACTAACATCTACAGTGCTCAAGCTGCCTAAAACGTAGCCTACTAATTTAAATACTTTTATTTACCATAACTTAAATACTACGTTTTTTCGAGAAATTTTGGTTACATTTGCGACACCGTTACTTTTTTTCTATACTACTTTTTAGACGCTTTAGCGACAACGGTGGCGACATTGTTTTTCTCACAAAACGAGTCGAGTTACTCATGAATATTCGTTCTTGTAAAAACTTATCATAGATACTTATTTGACAATAATTAGCCAACTCGGTTCCCGGTTCAAGTGAAAACTCATGAACGCTTTTATAAATTACCATCGAGCGACACGACACGAATTTATCGTCACGTTCACGCTATTAAATTTCCGTTCTCGATAACGGTAAATCGTAAGCGGCACCGATTTACCGGCCGTCCGCTCCCTATAAAATCGTCGTCACTGCCAACTTAAAAGTTACTTTAGAATAATAAAACGACTAGAAAAATCTCTCTTCAGACTCCAACAGACGTTAAAACATTACTTAACGCGCGGTTAGGCTTAGGATTCCTACGGCAACTCTTTGATATTAGTAGGAAAGCTATCGTAGTTCGTTAAAGTTAAATTTGGTTTCTGAATAATTGCACTTTTGCTTAGATAGGTCGCAGTATACTATAATGCAAATAACGTGGTTTATATCTAATTATCCTACTGTTCTATTATTGAAAAAGGTTTCAAATCTAGAAAATCATCAATCGATCCTTACTTGTTTATAGTGCTATTGGTAGTAATTGACTTGAGACTGGTGCAAATCGGATGAAATTACACAAGCTTGCGATGATATTATGTGTTATGTAAGGGTTCCGTAAATAATAGTTATTTTAAATATCTGAAAAACTCTGCATAGTCGGCACTCATAATTCTGTGTACAGCGTTAAAACACTAAAAAAAAAGCCATTAGGGTAGGCCTGGCAGATATGAAACATTGAAATTATTTTACATCAAAACAATAAAACATATCATATATTTATAATAAATATAATAATAAGTAATAAAATTAAGTTATTGTTTATCACTAAAATTAATAAAATTGAAAAGATAACACACTTATCTAGTTCATAATTAGCCCATTAATAAACGTAAAAACGATAATTTACTACATATAGACTGTACATATAGCGTGCGTTGCCACGGCATGCATCGCCACGCTAACAATCCTGATTACCCGCGCCTATACATGTTTCACATTAAAAATGTCTCTATAAAAACCTACTTATTTTTGCGTCAAACAATACATGAAAATCAGTTCTATACACGTATTATTTATTATTCTTATGGTAGACGCGTGATACCTCGGGCGTCCACGGTAAAATCGTTTCGTTCTGTTCGAAGTTAAATTAAAAAAGCGTCCAATGGATGAACGCGAGCAAACGTGAGGGACTATAGTTGAAAACGAGACTGCGATCTGCGAAGATGAACTTAAAACCCCAAGATTCATGGTTCTAACTGTAGGTAGCGTTACCATTATTTAACAACTGTATGGCCATATATTCTTTAGATATTGAAGTAGGTAACCAGTGAGTATTTGCCAAGCAGAATATTTGGGGGCATGCCATTAAAATGATGACATACAGTTAAGAAAATATCTTATATTATTATGAAGAACTTACGATAGATTCATATTTTGGTGTGCAGACGCGACTGAAGCATTATCAGCCATTTCAAATGCTGACAGAATCTCGCCCAATGCCGACTTGGCACTTTTATATAATCGAAGAACACTATCAAAACTTTCCACACCTGAAAGTAATAAACGTTTTTAAAAATTGTATGTTGTGATTACTGAAAAACTATAATACGTATGTAATAAATAAATATTTTTGGACATTCTACACAGCGCCATCTGGTTCCAAACTAGGTAAATCTTGTAATATAGATACCAGACAACGGATACATAAATATAGATAATTTTTTAATACATACATATTATACATAGAAACCACCTACACTAAAGACAACCACAAATTTTCATCACATAAATCTTTGTCTTGTGCGGGAATCGAATCGAACCAATTCCAACCATGCTTCGTAAAGTTTTCCAAATCGAGGCAGAAATATTTTTTTTGGATTTACTCTTTATTTAAAATACACAAAATTATATGCCACTCATTGACGCACAAACCAAACCACTGGTGTTAAAAAATTAAAATTTTTAATAGATTCCTTTGGTGACGAATGAGAGTGACGTTATTGTAGACCAAGGAAGGGGATTGTTGTAAGTTTATATAACAATCTGATTATAATTTTTCGGTTAGAAACTAACAAGGATGTGTCGTTTTTGGAAATCATTACTGAGGACGGCTGAAATAAGGGGTGAAACTTTCGATGGAAATTCGATTATTTTTGTAAATAATATATTTAGAGCCATCTATAATAAACGCGATATCTGACTTCAAATACCATCTTAGGTACCTACCTATGTGTAACCATTTTACGCCTATGTTTCTGATGATCATAATACAAGGTATGCAGTATTTCTTAACGCCGTGATGGAACACCCTATTAAATTTATTTTTGGCACTGACAAAGTTGACATAGCTTAAAAGCACGTATATTTTAATCTCGATTTCGAAGAGGAGGAAATATTTTTTTCGGCAGGTGATATCGCAGAACTATATTTTCACGATGCTACACAGAAACGGGATGAACTGATTTAAGCATAGGGATAGAGGCATATATATTTTTAATACTTTTTATCACAGAAGAGAGTTCCCACGGCCATCACCTTATTCACTTGTCACACTATAGATAGTAACAGATTTTTTCGCGGATAATACTGCGAGGCTTTAGTCTTCTCGTTGCAAAGTTAGAACAGAGAAACATAATGATCTGATATTTAGCACAGGAATAGCTGAAGGCACATAGAATGTTACATATTTTTACTGTCCCTACGGTTCCCTAGAATCCCTACGGTAATATTTTTACCGCGCAACACTATTCTTTTAAGCCAGGTTAATACATTTGACCTGATTTTTAGACATGGACTTAACAAAAATGGGTAAGTAATAATTAATTTAAAATCCCGATTGTTATAACGGAAATGTTTTTTTTTTTCCGTAGGTGAAACCGCGGCTACTATTATTTTATGTTACAACAGTGCAGCAATGGGCTGACTTATTTTTTCTAACTTACCGAAAAAACCTACATTTATTGCTTTCGGTAGAACAGCACAATGGATAGCAACTTTTGTCACCACACCTAGAGTGCCTTCAGACCCAATGAATAAATGCTTCAAGTGATATCCCGAGTTATCTTTTTTAAGAGTCTTAAGACAGTCTATTATTGACCCATCTGCTTTGACCTTTAAGATAAAAGAAGTTTATTATAGTGATGTTGACACATTTTTTTTAATCTTCTATGAGGTTCTGTGTAATGAAAGTACAAGAACAAGGCTTGAAAGTCTGTGTGTTACTTATTTTAAATATTGTATGTATAAGCAACAGTTTTTTTTTGGGCTTAGTTTTAACAGCGTATAAACATTTGGCTTCTAAACGAAAATAACTTATAATTTATTAGCAAAACATGCAAAACTTGCATTAAATTCTAACCGTAATCATAATAAAATAGATAAAAAAAATTAATTTTAATTTCAGTATCCGATGCAGTGTGTCTGGACCTGTAGACTAAGGTGGATTTATATATGTTCCATGGGCCCAAAAATACGAGCTCTTACTCTAATGTAGTAAGCGGTAAACTAAAAGGCCTGGGACAGAATATACACACTTTGACAGTTCCTGACGAACTATATAAATCAGGATTGAGCAGAGGAGGTTGTACTTACTCTAAAAAATATAACATTTTTTATAGAAGCCATAACTACACTCGCTAGAGAATATCGATTGAGCAAACGAATGATTAGTGGGAATTTTAGTAAATATCTTATTGGTCTAACTAGAGTTTTAGCAAATACTTAATTGACAATATTGTTCAAAGTATGAACTTTTAAATGATGGGTATTATTTATCTTCAAATGTACGTTTTGAATTGAGGTGAACTGTTTGGCATACGCTAAGAAATCGACTCCTTTTGGCTTAGTTGTAAAGGTGCGAAACTTCAAAAGTAAGCTATATTTTCGCTTTAGGTTGGTAAGGTTATGGCAAAGTTAGTCAGTTAAACCAATTGCGATTACGATTCGGTCATAAGAATAGATACCTATCATTATTATTTTTATAGTACCTTCCTATCTCATACACTAATTCATAAATAGTTGTATACCATCACTTTTCTCCAGAATAAGAATATGTATTCTTATCAATGACCTAGTAGATTCTTATAATATATTTCTTATTATTTCTGGCTTCTCCTTTTTCCTGGTCAGAAACAAAAAGACTATTAGACCTAAATTTCTTTCTCAAATTCGGAAGCTGGCGCTTTCCATGTTACAAACTAGTCTTTTTGGAACTTTGTAGTTGGCCCAGTATTAGTCACTGCCTACTGAAGATTCCAGACTAATTCTTACCACCATCATACCATATTATATGTACCACTTTGCACAATTTCAAGTTCCATGTCTTAGTTGTGTGCATTTATGGCTTTAAATGTTTTAATTATTCTAGTAAAGTATTAAGTTTAATTAAAATCTTACCGCCTCAATTCCCAGGACTGAACCATGAAGGTTACCATATCGTAACAGTCGTAGGCCACCTGCATTTGTGCTCACATTACCACCAATGTGGCAGGTTCCTTTAGCACCTAAATCAAGTGGCATTATCAAGTTATGCTCTCTTAGATAGTTGTCCAAGTTTTCCAGAATACATCCAGCGTCACAGACAAGGACTCCTGTAAAAGGATAAAATAAAACTTAATTTAATCACCAATAGCAATTATAGGTTTGTGTTATTTTTTACCGAAATTTATTAATGGTATATTTATTTTGGTTAAATATTTCGAATTATCGCAATACCACCATACACACCTACCTGATATTTCATCTAAGCTGATGATCTTATTCATCAAACTCAGACTAAGCACTATCTCATCAAACACAGGAACTGATCCTCCTACAAGGCCAGTATTTCCTCCTTGAGGACAAACCGCCAATCGTTTTTTGTTACAATATGCTAGGATCTGAGATACTTCTTCAGAAGTCTTCGGTTTTAATACAACTTTGGATTGACCTGGAAATAATAATTACCCATCAATTGTTATAAACAAAACCAATCCAGTGCAAGTAGAACTCTCGCATGGAGAGACCATAATTAGTACTGTTTCAAAAGTATTTTCTAATTACCGAAAACTGTCTAATTTGAACACTTTATTTATTTTTTCCCACTCGGTTCTACAAGTATGTATTTACAACTACCCTTGAATTTATATTATCCTAATTTCATATGGCGAATAACTTCACATGATACCCGCCTGGTTTTTTTGTTGTGGATGAAAATATGGCAGAATTATAAGCTGTGACCTACGGATAGACGGAAATTAGCCAGCTGTACTACTTTGCCATATAATTTTTTTTCTTACAGCGTTTTTTGATAAAGAGGACCTTTTGCTTTAAATTCTAATTCCAAAGTTTCTCAATTACCTATATTGCATAATTAAGAAGAAATTACGTAATTTCGACTAAATCTCGATCCGCACCATATATGTCATTATCATCTCCATATCCATCTCCTAAACTAACTTAGGATATGTCCTAATTTATTTTAATCAATATATATAGAAATAATCCAACTATTAACTAACTCAAACTATTAATTAACTAAGTCTGAAAATTAATTTGCAAAAAAATATTGTAAGCAGAATCAGGGTTCCCTAGCTTTGAGAGTTCTTATTGCCCTCCCTTGGGGTTCTGGTACTATGCAACACCTTGCCCTATAATAGTCATGCTACTGTAAATACCTCTAAAACTCTTAAGCCAGTCAATGTTATAGGGTAAGACATCATTTTCATCAGTAAGTACTCTGTCTTCGCCGAGAATCGATTTTAAATGATTAATATCATCTGCTTGTACTTTTCTAAAGTTTTTTCTTTTCACATTATACTTTTCCTGAAAAAAATAAATTCGGTTACCTATTCTTTATCTATAATCACTTCTATGTACTTTTATATTCTAAGTAACATCGTCAATCGTTGCATCTCCCAACCTTGACCAAACTCTTTATTTGTTGACCCCTAGAGATCAAAAATAACAGCTGCAGGTACCTATGATCAGTGTGATTTTTTTTGGATATATTCTTTTATTAGCAATTGTTTGTCCTGGAACAATATACTTTATATTTATTACAACTGAACTTTTTTTTGTAGTTTTTTCTCTTCCACCACTTTCAATTTCTTTTTCAAAATGACTCATATGAGAGTGTTCTGAACTTGTCACCCTCAAATATTTTTAACAGAATTCAACTGTGCCTTACACTTAAAATAGGCAGATAAAATAATGTGATACCTACCGAAGACAACTGTGGCAATTGTTGTGTAGTATAACCAACAGTAGATAAAGTATATTTTATGTTTCCTATTCTCCTGAGACCTAACGGGAGCACTTGCAACATATTGGGTGGTTGTAAGTAAAGCAGATTATTTTGTTCTATGTTATTGTTATTCTCAACGACTCCAATGGTATCACAGGAATCAACTGGAGTTCACCAGTAGAATTATTATTAAGTTACCTGGAACAAAATAACAAAAAACTTAAATTTTATCTTCATCATCTTTATTATCTCAGTCTTCAGTAGCCCACTGTTGATTATACATTTCTTTTTAGAATGGTAGCGTCCAGTCTTGAGCCACCAGCTTCTAGTTGCTTACTAGGGTAGTGCCTAACTAGGTCATCGGTCCACTTAGAAGCAGACCTGTGTTGCGATTTTCAGTCCTTTACCGGCACTCGAGAATTTTATTAGTTCGATGCGCAACGTGGCCTGCGCATTACCACATCAGATTGCTTACTATTCAAGCTATATCAATGATTGTAGTTCTTCATCAAATTTTCTTATTGCACATAAAAAAAGCTAGGTGTTTGGCGTAGTTTATAAATAACAGAACGACTTTATGATAATTCAGGATGCTAACAGGTAGAGATCACATTTTTGTACCATGTGGCTAGCAACTGAAATAGCCAAACTGGCAAAACATAGCAGTTTTTTGCCATTAGACACTGAGGTATTTTGGAAGCAAAACATGTTATGAAATTCTCCAACCACTGTCAAACCAAGTTGGGTTCTTCTATTTACCTCTTCATCGACTGTACTTATACCTAATCAACCACAACGTCCAGAGTGTGATTACTCAACAACCGGCTGAGACATGACGTGGGCCTTAAACATTATATATGTTTTATTTCAGGTCCACCCAGACACGGCTCCTAAACCAACCACCACGACCACACGTCGTCTGATGAATGTAAATTTTTAAGTTTAATAATAGGAATATTAGGTAGGATAGGAGTCCTAGGTATTACGCAGTTATGACAGGCCTTGACTCACTTCGTTGGATGTTGCTGCATTGGATAAAATGTGGCATAAAGGTTTGATTCATAAGCTAAGTACAATGTAGCCAAACCAATTGTAGATATTCTACTGTCATAATTATACAACAGAACATTCAGAGTCAGGCAAGAAGCTTATTTTGGACTTAAAATTAAAGCAGGTGTACTACAAGGTAGTGTTCTAGGTCCGGTATTATATTTTCTTTATACATCTGACATACCGCAATTGGAAAACAACACAATTGCAAACTTTGCCCATGCTGCTATAATAGTAGTAGGCAACATCATAAAGAAGCAGTATTAAATAACGCAAACCCAAATAGCAGTCAATAAAGTCTACAATTAGATACAAAAATAAATTTGATGAATCAATACAAATTCAATCCAGTGTATTTAAGCCTTGGCATGACTCTTGACCAGAAGTGGCTCGTCCTAAGGGGCCCATCCCATAAATAATAATCTACTTAATCGACAATATATTTTTATATTTTACTTAAAAATAATTAAGTATTATGCTTCAATTACTCTGTTATGTTAACATAGCATTAAACTAAAAACATTCCGTACACACACAGTTAACTCATGATTTGGTATGGAATGACACTGAAAATGAGTCACTACATAGAGTGCTAAAATTGCACTCCTATGAAACGAATTTCAATGCAGACTTAGAGCCAAAATCAACGAGTGTGAAAGAGAAAGTTCGACACAGTATCACACGTGAAATAGAAGATTTTGTATGAGAAATAAGCAAAATGTGGAGCAGCTATCCAAAGTTATATATTGTTGCCAGCTTGAACCCCGCCTTCGGTCAGTCCGGCCCGCTGTTACCGCACTTATCACAAAAATGTTTTAGTTTGTGCGCGCAAGTTTTTGATTACATAACAAATTAAAAAAATGTATACCTACACTAACAGTTTGTCTAATAATTATAGCAAAATAAAGTGTGAATTTTACAGTACAAACTAGTCATAATGCCAATATAGACTTACAGTATACAGCTTTAAAGCTGTACCAAAAAAAGTAATACAAGATTTATACAAAGATTTCATAACAAAGTACAAAGAGATATTGTCAATGCACCTATTCAACAAAGAGATCACTGATTTATACACAGATTTCATAAAAAAGGACAAAAAGATATTGTCAATGCATCTATTCAACAAAGAGATCAACATCATGAGGATGTTGATGCAATCCAGCTTCTTGACATCACAAATGCAGTGAGGAGACTGAAATGAACAAAGCATTTTGAGTTAGTGTAGTGACAGAAAAATATAGATATATGATATATGCTTATAAGAAAGAACACAAGAATTAAGTGTTTTATCCTTAACAAAGACTAAGAAAGGCCAGTAGATAATTTATAGACATAGTTTTGTCACACACATACTACAAATAATATTGAATATTAATGAATATGTGTGGACAATTTGACAGATATTTACATTAAAAACTCACCTAAGCACGGGTCTAAAGTTTTAATTTTCAATTGCAAAAGTCACAAAAAACCTAAACCAATGTATAAGACATGACAAAATAAACAATAATAATATTTTATCCTGAAACGAAAACATTTTTAAAACTAAATAAAAAGGACAAGTATTGAAGGTGTCCTCTATTCTTTTGTGTTCTAATGTTATATTTTATTTTATTTTTGCAAAGGCCTCTTTATAAAAAATAACAGTCTTCACTATAAGTAACAAATGTTATACATATCTTTTAAGCAGTTTAAGCATAGTACATTTTTTCACATCTATTCAAAAAGAGCTGGTTGGTTCCTTGTAAACAGGGATTAGAATTATACTTTGCATTCCTAGGGAGGCAAAGTGATTTCAATTTGAAATGTGGATTATAGAGATCAATCAAAAACATTGTATGAACAATAGCTGTAATAAACCTGGCTGGTTGCACGCGGAAGATATAAAAAAAGATTGGGCACTTTAACAATAAAATTTATTCAAACATATTTCATATGAAGAAATGAAAAATTCAGGCACTTACTGGAAATATTAATGAACAATAGTCCTCCTACAACAATTTTTATTTCGATTTTTAATTAATAATTAATTAGCAATTTTTTTTTTGCTTGAACATGAACATTGCAAATGTGATTATCGATAAATTTGGGATTTTTTTTCTTTTATGGAGCTATTCTTGAAAGGCTTTAGAATGCATCCCTGTTGAAAAATTACAAAAAAATAGTTTTTTACCAATAATTGACGTAGTAAAAAAATAAAAATTTGGTAATTGTTTACTTCTCTGCACCATGTCATTTTAGCGTAAGAATTTCCCTTGCGCCCCCTTTTAGTTACTGTGAACAAATTTTTCTTGATTTGTATTAAACACTGCCCTCACTACACCAAACTATAATACTATATATATTTAACTATAACCAAACCTAACCTAGCACTAGTATTTCAGTAACTTTTTTATTTTATATATTTTTTTTAAAAATTACTCTTCCGTCAACTTTTTTATTTCATTTGTGTATAAGGGGATGCTACTCTATCCATTAATTTTTTTAAATATCTACCTCTGATCCGAAGGGCGCGGGTGCGATTCTCGCGGACAAACATAATATGTAATAAAAAAATTATATTTCATTACTTCTCACCCTTTACACGTATGTCACCTTACTTACTGTAAATTAAGAATACTTTTAATTTTGTAATGTTCCTTTGCAATACATAATATTTCTAGTCTAGGTTACATATATCCTTCCTTTTTGATAATATTATTGTTTACATACACACACACAGCACAATTTTTTTTTTTTTATATTATAATGGGCTCGCACGGTCTTAGCAGACCATTTATGCATTTGCCAGAGTCAAAGTCAATTATATTATAACGTATCGTGGCGCGGGCGTTACCGCGCGTCCTCGTTTTCAAGTCCCAAGATTGGGCGGGAGATTTGGTGTGGATCCTCAGACATTGCGCGTCATGTCCTGCTTATTACTTCATAATTCACAATTCATGAGCCTCCGCTGCACAATTCTTAACACGCTGTCGTAAAACATTGCTAAAATATATACATCGAAAGTCACTAAATGAATTTAGAAAAATTAAACAGAAAAAAATACCACTCCTTCTTAAGATTCGCGCCAAAACTCCACAGCACAATTTTTTTTTTTTTTTTTAGTATAATGGGCTCGCACGGTCTTAGCAGACCATTTATGCATCTGCCAGAGTCAAAGTCAATTATATTATATCGTATCGTGGCGCGGGCGTTACCGCGCGTCCTCGTTTTCAAGTCCCAAGATTGAGCGGAAGATTTGGTGTGGATCTTTCGACATTGCGCGTCATGTCCTGCTTATTTCTTCATAATTCACTATTCATGAGCCTTCGCTGCACAATTATTAACACGCTTTCGTAAAACTTTGCTAAAATATATACATCGAAAGTCACTAAATGAATTTAGAAAAATTAAACAGAAAAAAACACCACTCCTTCTTAAGATTCGCGCCAAAACTCCACAGCACAATTTGCAAATAATATAATAGTATACAGTGTTGCCAGCAAACTTTTTGCAAGCCCACAAGATGCAGATCCTAAAACCACCAGAAAACCACCAGGTGTTTTAACGTATAATGTAAAACCACTAAATTATGATTTTGTATGAAAAAACTAACTTTTAATGATAAATAAAGGAATATTGAGTTAATTTTCAATGTTAATAAATTTATTATAAACTAAAGGAATTATGAAAAAATATTTATTTTGCGAGTACTGTGGTTTCGGCACATTTTCATAATATAAAAATATTCGCGAAATAACAAGTAAAGTAAAAATAGTTTTTACAACCAGATAACGAAACTTGATTAGTAACACAAAACAAAACAAAGTTTCGTTCGACGATCTTTTCATTCTTTAATTATAAGCGATCTCTTTCATACCTAGAAGTCTGCCCCTTGTCTTTATCTAGCGAGCTACGGGAGTGAGTTCATGGGGACAATAATCAATGTGGCCAACATATAATTTTTTTTTATTTTGCCTATATTTAATGAGTAACTATACTTACCGAGTGCCATATTTTTTTTTTAGCAAGAGTTTTGTTTGTTCAGCCTAAATCAGCCTAAAAATTGCCCACTAAAAAATCCACTAGCCACCAGATACAAATTTTGCCCTCTAGCAGGGTGGTTTGGGCCACCAGATCTAGTGGTAAAACCACTAAGTTGGCAACGCTGATAGTAATATGTCCACAGAATAGAATGGGTGCGGTCCGTATTAAGCCAAAAGCGCCATATATTTAGCCATTATCTTTGTTTTAGAATCGGACACTATACTATTTTCACTACAGGATGGTGAGAATAAACTGTAATAAAATGATATGAAATTAAAATTTATTGATCAATGGGTAAAAGTCAAAATAATCAACCACATGTTGAAAAAATGTCCTTCCTATTAGTTATATCAAGGTATTTCAAGTAATAAACGTTTTTAAAATATTTTTTGTAAAAATTACAGTAGGCGACACATCAAGCTACCCACGAAAACATACCTATAACTAAAACGTATCGCTATAGATAAATCGTAGGAAAGAGACTGAACACAGCTGCGTCTACGAACATATCTATAGATATATGTATACTACAAACATGAATGAAAGCCGGCGCGGTACATCTAGTTTACATCTAGGTATAATAAAATAAATCAAAATTAGTGCTATCCGTGACGTTGACACGATTGGGCGCGCGCGCGTGCGCAATCGTTTGTTGCATCGCTACCTATATAAATTAAAAATGACACCTCAACTTATCCCAGTGCGGAATACAATATATTGAGCGACGAACTCGAATAACAGTAAGTTAATTTACTTTGTTAATTACGTATGTTCGAATGAGTAACCTATCCATTATGAATCAAAAGTAGTAACTTAATAATTTTAATCGTTACCAGCCTCATTCCTACGTTCCGACTGTGGGGCACGGCCTCCCCTTATCGAGAGTGTTTACATGAGTCTTTCTTTTAAGAGTTTCGGATTCGCAGAGCGCTCCATACAACAGGATTTTTCTCCTCTGATGAATATCAATCCCTCAAACTTTATGTTTTTTGTTTTAACAAGACCAGACAACTAATATCTAGGTCTGTGGTGTTTCAGAGTGCAAAAACTTGTAATTTATGGTCAAAACAGCTGCAACTTCGTGCTTATTATACACTATAACAAAAACGTTTCCGAAAATTTAAAACACCACAGACCTAGATAATATAATAAATTTTATAAATAAAAAAACTTTACTGTCATTCTTACAAAAATTAAATGAATAAACACAATAATTCGAAACACAAAAATCATTAGTCAAATTTGCAAAAATCGAATTCTATCATGATGCTGGCTCGCTTGACAAACACGGGGGGCTTGAGACGGGGGAGGCGAGGCGATGTAGCAGCCAAAATCAGTCTGTGGGCCATCCGTGATATAGTATATGTATCCGTGAGTGAATCTTCACTCGTATTGCGTTTGATAGGTAGGTACCTACGGAAACAATTACGAAATCACTGTTGCATGTTTCGTTGCGCAGCAAGTTGATTAGATTATTTTGACCTTTAACTAGGTAGGTATTTAGCGTAATCTATATAAATAAAAATGAATCGCAAAATTTGTTACTAAGCGCGAAACTCGAAGCCAGCTGGACCAATTTGGGAATTTTTTTTTGTTGCGTTTATTAGTGTTAGAGCAAGGTTTTTATGAAAGAAAAAAACGGTCAAGCGCGATACGGACTCGCGCACTACGGAAAACTCGAAGACGGCTGGACCAATTCGAGTTTTTTTTTTGTGTTTGTTAGTGTTAGGGCAATGTTTTTATGAAAAACAAAACGGTCAAGTGCGAGTCGGACTCGCGCCCTTAGGAAATTTCGAAGACGGCTGGACCAATTCGGATAATTGTTTTTGTTGTGTTTGATAGTGCTATGGCAGGGTTTTTATGAAAGAAAAAAACGGTCAAGTGCGACGTGTGCAAAATTTCATTTAACCGATTTTAATGAAATTTTGGTAAGTTGTTATGCACATGCCGGGGAAGGTTTGCGAGAAAGAAAAAAAAGGGCAAGTGCGAGTCAGGCTTGCGCAAAAAAGGGAAAACGGTTTTAATGGAATTTTGCTAAGTTGTTTTGCACACACCGGGAAAGGTTTCTGAGAAAGAATAAAGGGTCAAGTGCGAGTCGGTCAGGGTCAAGTTCGAGTCGGACTCGCGCACTAAGGAAGACTCGAAGACGCCTGGTCCAATTAGGGTAATTTTTTTGTTGTGTTTGATAATGTTAGGGCAAGGTTTTTATAAAAGAATAACGGTCAAGTGCGAGTCGGACTCGCACTTTAAGGGTAAACTGATTTTAATGAAATTTTGGTAACTTGTTATGCACATGTTATGCACGTATGCACAAGGTTTCTGAATTAGTACAACCCTTTCACAATAGGTTGGTGCGGCAGATGTTTTAAAAAAAAGGAACCGGTTCACCGGGTCAGCTAGTAATACCTATAAAGAGCACTGCCCAGAGCGTGTTATATGTAATAATATTAGGTAGTAAAATTAAAAGTGTAACCATTTGATTTGCAATTTATTGACCCTCGATCAGACAAGATCATGAGTAAATTACACTTATATAATACTAGCTTTTGCCCGCGTTATCGGTGTAGAATTTCAACGACAACTCCTCACTTATAGAAAAAAAAAACCGACTAACACTTGACGTTTTCAAGCAGCTTATTTCCTTCTTCGGGACTCAAACTATCTCCATGCCAAATTTGACCGCAGTTCTTTCCGCCCTGAATTCGGTTATAGATGTAAGATTTCAACGGAAACTCCTTAATTATAAAAAAACCGACTTACACTTGACGTTTTCAAGTAGCCTATGTCCTTTCTCGGGAGTCAAACTATCTCCATGCTAAATTTCAACTTAATCAGTACAGATGTTTAAGCGTGACGAGGTACAAACAGACAGATTTACTTTCGCATTTATGATATTAGTATGGATTTTTATAATGAATACATACCTATTTAAAAAATTTGCCGTATGATACCTATTTTTCAAAATAATTTTACCTACATCTACTGTGAACAATGTTTCACTAAGATTGAAAGTCTAGAAAGAGATTTCCAATTATTCCTATCCTAAAAAATAAATTAAATATTATATATATAAAATCGGCAAACAAGCCGATAGTCCGCCTGGTGGTAAGCGGTCACCATAGCCTATGGACGCTTGTAACATTTCCATAATACAACCTTCTTTTACTCTTATATCGGCCAGTAAAGAATGTTTTAAATCGTAAACAAAAGAAGGCATTATAAGTCATTGTTATTTAAAATTTAAAGTTGTATTAAAATAGAAATTATATTAGGTTATATAGGTATTTTCTTATGATTTTTATGTAAAAACTGAATTTGACGAATGATAAATAAAATATAATAATATTAATAAAATTTCTATATTATTATTAAAAAATAAATTATTAATGTGGCAAACTGCATTGTGTATTTTAGCAAATAATTATGAACACACTGTTCCACACAGTTACATGAATAGACTTATTTAGTATTTTGAAAATCCTTTATTTCATCAGAACAGGTAAATGTGGCCGAGCTTAGGTTGTAAGAGTAGCCTAATGTCAGCTGTGTCATTTCGGCCGCCATAAAATGTTCGTTATACTTTTTTAATCACACTAATATTATAAAGGCGAAAGTTTGTGTGTGTGTGAGTGTGTATGTTTGTTACTTCTTCACGCTTTAACAACTGTACCGATTTGGCACAAATTTAGAATAGAGATAGCTTATAACTTGAATTAACACATATGCTACATTTTGTCCCGGAAAACTTACAAGTTCCCACGGGAATAAATATAAGTGAATGTGACTTTTGTTACTCTTTCGCGTTGCAACGGAGCATCCAATTAAGCTGAAATTTGGCATAGGGATAGTTGAAAACACAGAGAAGGACATAGGACACATTTTCGTTTATTGCAGATAGCACTACCAGCCGCACTACTGGTAGTGCTGTTTACAAATGTTAGCACTACCGGGGCACCGTTCAAATGTTTTATAGTACAATCAAGGAAAAAAATACAAAAAGAAACCAGCCAAGTGCGAGAAGGTGTTCCGTACGATCTAACAAGATTGACGTGTGTTTGTATTTCGATGGATTGACGACGAAAAGATAGTTTTTCCCTACCGACCAACTGAACGGCACAACTAGTGCGGTCGGTGGGATATGTCGAGCGTTTATAGTCGTTTTAGTTTTTTATTTTCAATATTATTGCAAATGACAGCTGTCAAATTAGAAAAATGATCGATCTCATCAAGGTCTTTATTTTTGATGACAGCTGTCAAACTAGGAAGAGCTAAATCTTCCTAACTATTGATCTCAGACTAGCAGTTTCCTTGCAGATATGATAGATCTCATCAAGATCTTTATTTCGGATGACAGCTGTCAAACTAGAAAGAGCTATATCTCCCTAACTATTGATCTTAGACTAGCAGTTGCCTTGCAGAAATGATAGATCTCATCAAGATCTTTATTTCAGATGACAGCTGTCAAACTAGAAAGAGCTATATCTCCCTAACTATTGATCTTAGACTAGCAGTTTCCTTGCAGAAATGATAGATCTCATCAAGGTCTTTATTTTTGATGACAGCTGTCAAACTAGAAAGAGCTATATCTCCCTAACTATTGATCTTAGACTAGCAGTTGCCTTGCAGAAATGATAGATCTCATCAAGGTCTTTATTTTTGATGACAGCTGTCAAACTAGAAAGAGCTATATCTCCCTATCTATTTATCTTAGACTAGCAGTTTCCTTGCAGAAATGATAGATCTCATCAAGGTCTTTATTTTTAATGACAGCTGTCAAACTAGAAAGAGCTAAATCTCCCTATCTATTTATCTTAGACTAGCAGTTTCCTTGCAGAAATGATAGATCTCATCAAGGTCTTTATTTTTTATGACAGCTGTCAAACTAGAAAGAGCTATATCTCCCTATCTATTTATCTTAGACTAGCAGTTTCCTTGCAGAAATAATAGATCTCATCAAGGTCTTTATTTTTTATGACAGCTGTCAAACTAGAAAGATCTATATCTCCCTAACAATTGATCTCAGACTAGCAGTTTCCTTGCAGAAATAATAGATCTCATCAAGGTCTTTATTTCAGATGACAGCTGTCAAATCAGAAACGGCTTTATCTTCGAAACTCCAAAACATGTTCTCCGAAATAAATATTGATGAGATCTATCACATCGGTCAAGAACCTACTAGTCTAAGATTCAAAGTTACCGAGATAAAGCCGTTTCTAGTTGACAGCTGTCATCCGAAATGAAGATTTTGAAGAAATCTATCAGTTCTGTAAAGTAAAATTTATAAAGAACAAGCCCGTGATTACACTGTTTACGAGCAAGTGTGATAAAAAACTACCTCTAGACTACTAGAACCAGGGACAAAAATCATTGCCCTTGGTTACCACCAGTCGAACTACGCAGTAGGACCACGGGAAAATAATGACAAATGAAGCTCATGAGCATTTTTTTTTATTTTTACAAACTTTTTTATTTGAGTAAGTAAACCCGAACAAAAGACTTGTATTTTGTTCAATGGAACTAGTAAGGCAAATATTCATCGATGAAGTAAGTGATAACACTATTTGTCAGTGGTGTCATGGGGACTGAAAAATCCCCTTGACACCACCAGTGGTGTGAGCCGGTGGTGTCACGGGACCTAAAGGGGTTTTTTTAGGGATTACAGTGTGGAGTTCTTCAAACGCGCTTTAATGCCTCTGGAGTAGATCTTAGTATATGCTAATAATTTAAACTTGATACCTTCAGGCGTTTCTTAGAAAAAAAGGTCTTACAGACAGACAGACAAACTTTTTTTAATGTCTTGAAACTACAAATAAACGAATTTTTCCTATATTTATGGCTTCGTGTCAAATTTCAAGATTCGCAACGGGAGGACAATGCAAGGAGCACAACGGGAAGTCCCCATAGGGTTTGATTTATTTGTGAATGTCAAAATATGCGACAAAAATGCCCGTATTTTTACGTGTTTTTTATTACGTTGACTTAAAAGCTTGTTTTTTACAGCTTGAAGAGACCTTAGTATTTGATATTAATTTGAACTTGATACCTCCACACGTTCTTGAGTAAATGGGTTTTATCAGACAGACAGACTATCTTTTTTTTAATGTTTGATTTAAATATGCGACAAAAATGGCCGTATTTCGACGTATTTTTTATTGCATCAACTTAGAAGCTTGATTTTTTTACAGCTTCAAAGGACCTTAGACCTTAGAGATATTTGATATTAATTTCAACTTGATACCTTCACGTGTTCCAGAGATAAAGGGTCTTGACAGACAGACAGACGGACAACAAAGTTATCCTATAACAAAAGGAACCTATTTTTTCCTTTTGCGGTACGGAACCCTAAAAATGTATTACAAGACCGGAGGTTATAAAGATTCTGAGTTACAGGGACATCGAAAGTGAATAGTTCCTGTAAGCACAAAGTGATTCTTTTCCTTTTGAACTTGGCTTATACACTTCTGTTTGTCTTTATTTTAATCATTAATACTTCTTTTATGTACTTATTTATTTTCATAATTCCATATTTAAAATTATACTATTTCATTTGTTTTCTTTTTTCAAAATTTTGAATGACAATGTTACTTATATTAGGAAGCATCCATTAAATCGATTTGTCTGCTCAAAAATTATTTTATTTGTGATAAAAGAAACACGTGTCAGAAAATAAACTAAATTACAAAAACAATGGATGATTGTGATTCAAATATCACATTTTTAAATATAAAGCGTGGCAAATCTTTGCTACTAGGCATACATAAATACCATCTCCTTAAAAAATATAAAAATGGAGAATCTATTTGGAGATGTTCCAATTATAGAAAAACCAAATGTTTAGGGACAGTGACTCTAAAGGTAAGTACCTACGTAAGATATATAGATTAGGCATTGGGATACTTGGTATTGACATCTCAAGCAATGTTCAGCTTCGAGATAATTTGCAAGACAAGGTGAAAAAAAAAAACAAAAAACTTGGAGTACTCTACAGAGCGAAGCAGTACTCGGGGCAAAGGTTGCTGCTCCCATAGGACTGAGGAGAGACTTTGCCTCTATGTGTGTGTTCTACTGTTTGTATAATAGGATGTGTTCTGAGGAATTATTTGAAATGATGCCTACTGCTACTTTCTACCATCGCAACTCTCGCCATCGGCAGGGAGTTCATCCTCACACCTTAGAACCTAAATGGTTACGTACAGTGCGATTTTTTATACATCATTAAGGTGGCAAACTAGCCTAGGTTGAGTTTCAGAGTAACTTTCTCCCACGAAAACTCTTTTTTTTTTTTTTAAATGTTTCCTCTAAGGACTACAGTATGGAGTTCTTCAAAAAAGAAGTTATTAAGGGTCGGCAATGCGCAAGTGATGCCCCAGGTATTTCAAGCGTCCCTATGCTGCAGTGACCGCTTACCATCAGGCGGACCGCAAGCTTGTTTGCCACCTTAGAGGTAAAAAAAAATAAAAATATATGTATTTTTATTTACACTGGCTACTTTTTTACTAACGTCTTTAAACTTATAGGGAGACGATGATGTTACGAAAAAAAAACAACATACTTGCAATCCCGACATTTCAAAAAATATAGCTTTAAAGGAAATGGCTGAATTGAAAGAGACGGTAAAAAAGAGTGATGAACCTATTACGAAATTATATGACAACAAATTATTAGAAGCAAAAAACTGTGGTGTTCATCCCTTTGTACTAAGTATACCTCCGTTTAGCAAAATCTCACGTACCTTATATGATGCACGAAATGAAGCCAACGGAGTTCCAAGAACTACTTTAAAAGATGTTGTAGATGTTGTTGTCCCGACAATATTTCATGAGTATCTATTGGCTGATTTTAGCTTTAAAAGTAATAGGATTTTAGTTTTTTCATCTTTAGATGTACGTGAGAAAATTAAATATGTGAAAGAGATTTTTATGGATGGGACTTTTAGCAGCTGCCCAACACCGTTTGCCCAGCTTTACTCACTTCTTGGAGATGTAGGCAGTTCTGTCGAGGAAAACAATGTTCTTCCTTTAATATTTGCTTTGATGACAGATAAAAAAACTGAAAGTTACTCCATTTTGTTCAGTTTGATCAAGTCGCAGCTTCCGGAGTTCGAACCTATAAAAGTACACTGTGACTACGAATTAGCACCAATCAATGCTATAGTTGAAATATACCCTGACATTGTAGTAAAGGGGTGTTATTATCACTGGTCCAGAAGTGTCTGGAAGAAAGCTAAATTTTTAGGTAATACAAAATTAAAGGCAGAAAAAAGAATTGTTGCACTTACTGCAGCACTGCCGCTTATCCCGGAAGAGCTTATTAAAACAGGATGGGAGTATATCAAAGAAGAATGTGACGACTTAATCAAAATGCCAAATTTTAAATTTTTGAATTACGTAGAAAGATTTTGGCTCAAGCCATACTTTAGTAAAATGTTAAGTGTTTACAGTGAACATCATCGCACAAATAATATTTTAGAAGGTTGGCATTCTAAATTAAATAAAGCATTAAACAAAAACACCGTAACACTGTTACGCCTTCTGAACGTTTTACGTAAATTCCAAGATATTAAAGTAATAAAACTTAAAACAAATACCAACAAATCAAAAAAAAACATAAAATATATATGCAATGATGACGTAATCAGACGTGTGCAGATGGAGTTAATTAATCATGACATAACATTAGGTCATGCACTTGATAAGCTAAGATAATTTAATTAAGTAACCTTCTAAAATGTTATTCGTCTTATGACGTCTATGTACGCTGAACTAAGATCTTTCTATGTAATTGATGAATTTTTCCATATCGACAGTACCTACATTCGGATTTGATATATTCCCTCCTGAATGGCATCAGATGGAAGAAGTGGTAAAACTGCTATTAGGCTCACAATTCTTCTTTCAGCCTAAGATTTAGTGTAATCCAAAGACATTGCTTTTCGCCATATATTTTGCGTCCAATGATGATAGCATCCTTTTACTGTGATGTTGGGAAACACTTTTAAACAAGCATTAATTGCTCCTTTTCCGTAGTCGGAATGTAATGTGATGGGTTATCATTGTGGTTTTTGCGACTTAATTAAGCTTAACAGGATGTAATAATTATATATAATAAAATAATAAATAACTGTGCTCCTTGCCGTCTGTCATCAGAGCGAACATTAAGGACTTCGCCTCAGTATATGTTATAATACTATTCATATCTCCGTGAAAACTATACATCTGGACAAATGGACTCGGACACCTGTGAAAGGTACCATCAGCACTGCACTAAATGAACTGTTCTACAACATCTATACTCGATTTAATTGTTTAAGTTAGCCTGTATCGTTAAGATCTCAAAAATCCCCGTCCCATGATATTCATATGTACGTAATACATTTTGTCTATTAAATGTTCTATAGAATGAATGTAAAATACATTAACTTCGAAATAATTGTTTTAATATTAGTACTTAGATAGACAAAATGTTTTTTTATTACAAAAATGTTTTTTTTTGTTTGTTTAATACAAAGAAGTATAATTGTAAATATTTTTTGAAAAAAATAAACTGTTCATATCGTAAATCTTGTTTATTAAGTGTTTCAATACAAAATGAGTATTTATTATTTGATTCACTATAATATAAAACTGCTAGTCTAAGATCAATTGTTAGGGAGATATTGCTCTTTCTAATTTGACAGCTGTCATCAAAAATAAAGATTTTGATGAGATCTTTCATTTCTGCAAGAAAACTGCTAGTCTAAGATCAATAGTTAGGGAGATATAGCTCTTTCTAGTTTGACAGCTGTCATAAAAAATAAAGACCTTGATGAGATCTATCATTTCTGCAAGGAAACTGCTAGTCTAAGACCAATAGTTAGGGAGATATAGCTCTTTCTAGTTTGACAGCTGTCATACAAAATAAAGACCTTGATGAGATCTATCATTTCTGCAAGGAAACTGCTAGTCTAAGATCAATAGTTAGGGAGATATAGCTCTTTCTAGTTTGACAGCTGTCATCAAAAATAAAGACCTTGATGAGATCTATCATTTCTGCAAGGAAACTGCTAGTCTAAGATAAATAGATAGGGAGATATAGCTCTTTCTAGTTTGACAGCTGTCATAAAAAATAAAGACCTTGATGAGATCTATCATTTCTGCAAGGAAACTGCTAGTCTAAGATAAATAGATAGGGAGATATAGCTCTTTCTAGTTTGACAGCTGTCATCAAAAATAAAGACCTTGATGAGATCTATCATTTCTGCAAGGAAACTGCCAGTCTAAGATCAATAGTTAGGGAGATATAGCTCTTTCTAGTTTGACAGCTGTCATCAAAAATAAAGACCTTGATGAGATCTATCATTTCTGCAAGGCAACTGCTAGTCTAAGATCAATAGTTAGGGAGATATAGCTCTTTCTAGTTTGACAGCTGTCATCAAAAATAAAGACCTTGATGAGATCTATCATTTCTGCAAGGAAACTGCTAGTCTAAGATAAATAGATAGGGAGATATAGCCCTTTCAAGTTTGACAGCTGATATATGATTGAATAAATAATGATTAAAAATTTAGTTTAAAAAATAATAAAAAATCAAAAAATGAAAAAAATCCTAGTGATTAACAAATCAACCCTGGCACAATGAGTATAATAAGTATTTTTGTTCACGACTGTACTTCAAAATATTTGAATGTCTGGTAGTGCTGTTTTTTGTAAATAGCACTACCAGTAGTGCGGCTGGTAGTGCTATCTGCAATAAACGCACATTTTTATACCAATCGAGAGTTCCCACAGGAATATTTTTTCTAAGATTTTTACTCTTTCACGTCGCAACGAATCATTATAAATCGACCTGTCAGGGGTACCATCCCACAAGTTGGAACTCAAAGTTGGTGTGCCTGTCATACTGGACGCGCCCAAACTGTGCAACGGCACTAGGTTACGCATCACATCGTCCAGGCCACCATTCTTACTGGAGGGGCCAAAGGAGAGACCCCTTACCCTTTTAGTTCAAACGCCTACAATTTCCTTTAAAAGTGGCTTTATCTATCACGATAAATAAAACTCTAAAAGTAGCCGGCATTCGCCTGGGCACCCCCTGCTTCTCCCACGGACAACTGTACGTGGGTTGCTCGCATGTGTCGAGAGCTAGAAATCTTTTTATATACGCAGAAAACAATAATATCCCGCAATTTTGTTTACCGGGATGTGCTGCAGTAAGATGATTTCTGACTCTCTACGACCCGAAACAAAAAACAATTTATTTTTCCTAATAAAGCGCGGGTAACACCGCGGGGCACAGCTAGTAAACTATAAAAATCACGGCCGAAATTAGGCTGCTCTAACAGAAATACAGTATGTTAAAATACTAAATAAGTCTATTCATGTAACTGTGTAGAACAGTGTGTTATATTTTTTTTGCTGTAAAACACAATGCTGTTTATCACATTAAAACTACCGTTTGAAATTTCAACAATTTATTTATTATTAAATAATAAAAAACCAAGAATACACATATAACCTAATATAATTTCTATTTTAAAAGGTATTGTAAAAAGTTAAAGTTATGCATGTTAAAGTTTCAACACAAATAAATAATTTCTATTGATATATTGCCCTTTTACGATTCGACATTAGGATAGAAGAAGGCCGTAGTTAGGTTCAAAACTTTGAATGCTTATTATTCTTTGTCACGTAATTTTAGATGTTTATCATCACTATATATACTCAATAACATAAAGTGTAAATGTCAAATTCAAATTCAATTCAAATTCAATTTAATTTATTCAGTTTAGGCTACAATAATTGAGCACTTATGAATGTCACTACGCCATCGGTTCGTAAGTCTACAGGGCGGGAGACCTTGTACTGAGAAGAACCGGCAAGAAACTCAGCAAGGGCATTTCTTTTCTCCCTTTCTCTTACAGCGTCCAAATAAAATATTGGAAAATGCCCTCCCTATCATAAAAGGACATTTTCCATTACAAACATAAAAAAAACATGAAATATAAAGCACAAGCACAACATAAAAAAGTATCTAATATAAACAAAAGACAGTTTATGTATTCATCACTAAGGAATAATCAATGTCTTACAGTATTAATAAACAAAACAAAAAAGTAAGACTAAATACTAAGAATACAAAGAAGTTTGCAAGAGCAGACCAGCCTCCACAGGCGGCACCCGTTCACGAGTATGACACATGAATCAGCCATCGCTTCGCTCAACCATGTTTTAGGGAACGTAACGACCCAACACACACGCCACCACCGCAGAGACACTTAGAGAGAGCATGACATACTCAAGCAACTCTAATAAAACTTCGATTGTACTAGTTACAATGTGTGTAGTAAAGGAACAAAATATAAGAGGAGAAGATTTGAAGGTTCGTAATGCTTTACTACCGAGAAGCAACGGCAATAAACTCACTAGTTAATCTTTTATACATCATATAAAAATACAATATAGCCTTACACTAGGTAATAACATAATATACAATGTTTTAATTTAAAAAAAATAACATTTCAAATGCCCCAATACAAATCAATTAAGTTCTAATTTTTCCAAGCATTTTTATCATTTATGTATTCATCTACTTTGTAATAGCTTTTTTTCATTAAACTAACTTTGACATATATTATACCTTTTGTAAAACCAAACTGTTGAGGATGAAGTAATCCATTTAAGTTAAAATGTTTAAGCATCTGATTGAACATAATTTTTTCAAAAATTTTGCTTAAGGCAGGCAGTATAGGCAGTATAGCCCGACAATGCAAATTCAACGGTGGATAACTTCAAGGTTCAGGTATGGTTAGGACTGAAAGTTGCGTTTCATGTTAAGGGGCCGACATTTGGGTGTTTTACCCTACTCCATTTCAAAAAATACTTACTACGAATTACAACCTTTATAGATTATTTTGGTATTATTAATTATCTTTTGACCGCCAATGTTACATTTATGTTACCTTTCATTTCTTTAGTCAATCAGTAGGCAGCGTACACGTTTTTAAAAGTTACAACTTACTACTTAACATCATCAACAATTTCATAACGTTATTTCGTAACGTACAATTATTTTGAAAAATACTAATTAAGTAGCCTATAAGTACTCAATAATATATAAGTATTAATTTAAAAATGGTAAAAGGTAAGTAAATATTTGCACTAACATTTTACCATTATTAACATTATTATGATTTTAAAGTAAATTTAAAAAACGGCAGATACCGTATGTGTGGGTCAAAATGTTACGAGGTACCGAGTTACCTACCTATTTTATTATCGTCCTTGCTGGTCTCCGTGAAAAGATAAAGGAATGTTAGCTCAGAAACCTCCTCCTATTTCCATATTCATTCCTGCCTATAAATAAAGATTTTTTCAAAAAAAAAACTCGCATAACCTTTATAAGTTTGTATAAGTAGGTACCTATTTTCTCAGACAGCGCGCTGAAAAGAACGTCTAATACCTTTTCCATTACAATCAATGACATTCTTTCATGCCTATAACTTTTGCGCAAGTGGTAGCAATAAATTAACATAGTTTTATCGCAATCGGATAAACAATATGGCAGCACATTAAATACTTATTAAATTAAAAAAAAATGATGATAATTCATTTATACTTCGTTAATATAGTATTTTTGGGTAAGTCATATCGCTTATCAGAATACTGACGTTCCAGCTATACGACAAAATCATAACATAATAAAGCGCCCGCATCGTGTTCGATAGGGACAGCAACATTTTAGCGCCGCGAAGTGTATTCTCTTAATTATGCAGGTTTCCTCATGATGATTTCCTTCACCGAAGAGTCAGTAGGTAATAATCAATAATTAATAAAGAATAATAAATAAAATATAAAAGAAAAACAGTAATAAATAAATAATTTGACTGTCTGGTCTTCGATAGGTTACTAGAAGCAAATACATGAGTGACATTACATATTTTTTTTAGGTATCGACTTAACATTTTTGACACCTGTTTTAAATAATCGTCAAATTTAAAACATTCTATTTACAGAGAAAAACAATAAGACATACGATCCTCCGGAACGAGGAAACGAGGGGAGACCTATCGCCACAGCTCCGACAGGTTTATTTTCGAGCCAAAACTGCGGACTAAGATGCGGCTCACCAAATGGAGCCGTTTTTCAATACCCAGAGCACTGTTTGTCAATATCACGTAAGTATCATTTTAATATAAATATATTTGGACATTACACACAGGGCAGTCTGGCCTAAAGTAAGCAAACCTTGTGTTATGGATACCAGACAACGGATACAAATACATACCTATATTACTTTTTTGTAAATACATACATATCATACATAATTACACCCAGACTCAAGATAAACACAAATGTTTGTCCTGTGCGGGAATCGAACCCACACCCTCTGCACAGCAGTCGGCCACACTACCAACTAGGCTGCGAGGTAGTCATTTATCTATTACCTATTTATACATTCAAGCGATCGATGAGTCGCTCAGTCAGTGGTAGTTATTTTTTACCGTCTCTGAGTAATTGAACTAAGTCGGCTGAGCCTGATTGAGGCCGAAAAATCAAAAAATCACAGAATTCTACTTACGAATTGGAAATGTAATCTTAAATTTAAAACCCTGTAAAAATTATATCTACCTATGTGTGCAATAAGATCATAAGACCGATCGTTAAGAGTATTAGGGTTACCTAAGGTGAGTAATAACGACTGCCGGGAAATAATTTTAATTCACAAGAAGAGCTCAGCCTTACTTGTAAAGAATAGACATCACGAAAATTATTATAAATAAATCGGCCAAGTGCTAGTCGGACTCGCGCACGAAGGGTTCCGTACCATTATCTATAAAAACAGCAAAAAAAAAAAAAAAAACTTTTGTTGTATATATTTGTTTCATTTTAATTTTATTTTTTATAGAATATAATAATAATAATATTTGTTTTTTTAAGTGAATATATAATTAAATATTCTGTGAATATTTCAAGCGTCTACCTGTTGCCGTTATCAATATCAATCAGAAAAATCACGTTTGTTGTATGGGAGCCCCCTTAAATATTTATTTCATTCTGTTTTTTAATATTTGTTGTTATAGCGGCAACAGAAATAAATAATCTGTCTGATCAACTGTCTAACAATGACGGTTCATGAGCCTAGTGACAGACGGACGGCAGGACAACGGAGTCTTAGTAATAGGGTCCCGTTTTTTACCCTTTGGGTACAGAACGATTAAAATGTATTAAGGATTTTAGTTGAAATCCGGTAATTAATAATAATTACATTGTTTAAATAAATTTATTATTTATTATTATTTCTATTTAAAAATAGTATTAAATTTAAATAGTATTTTATTTACACACAAAACGAGGAAATAATCTCTAATAGGATTAGACTTTTTGATAGTTGGCAACGCTGCCTCTTAGTATGCTTCAGCTTTTATTATTGGGTATTTTTTAATAAAATTTATATTTCAGATTTTGACGAATACTGTCCGGCGGCGCGGGCGGTTGAAAGAACTTACAGAAGCTTAACAGATGGAAAATGTTCGTCCTCCTTCTTATCTCGATAGTCAACTTGGGTAATACCTACCTAGGCGTTTAACAAGCTATTCTTATGTTGATTTTGACATAACACATGATTCCTACTCAGTCAAAATTATAATGATTACCTGCAGTTTAATTTAGCTGAACTTGCTTTTCTGCTAGCTAAACTAAGACCAAATACTTGGTCTTAGTAGCTAAATATTTTTCAAAGATTATGATAAAATTAACAGTAATGAATTATGGCCACAATAATACGAGTGTGTTTAAATTATCTATACTAATAAACTAACCCAAATACTAACACTTTTGTTAGGTAAAACTGCAGTAACTCGCTCGCTCAAAATTATCTATGTAGATAATTAGCTCGATACCTAAAGTATTGGATATTTTACTTTCATATATTACCATGGGTATATCAAAATTTTAAGAGGCAGCATAATATAATATATTAAATATTAAATTTAATAAGGGTTTTAGTCTTCGGACGTCAGATGAAAGATTATATTAATCCTACTTTTGATTTTTTTTGTATTTTTGGTGTGACATGTAATAAAAATGTAGTAATAGATAATAAAGATAAGACGAGCTCACGCGTTTGGGCAATAAAGGTTTAGGGTTTAGTTAAATAGTTTTAATTTATGATTATTATTTCTATGATCTGTATAACCTAATTGTGGAATTGTTGTAGTTAAAAAGTCTTTTATATTTAAAAAGTTTTAAGATTGTTTGATAGAAAATACTTTATATAAAAAGCTCCATTTGCACTAAGATCCGTTGTGGCTATTCACACTAATGTTAATAACTTTACTGCCAAATAATGTCTATTAAAATTTTATTTTTATTGTTGTTATTTTTAGTTTATCCTCATTATTATTTTTAATTTAAGTTGTCATGTTGATTTTAAATAATTAAATGACGATACTACGACTTCTGATATTTTATTTTACTTTTACTAAAAGGCCAGTCTCAACCAAATTACCGAAGAGTCTGCCAACTGATGACTTCTGCCAATATTAGTCGAGATAAAATCAGTGGATTAAGTTGATGTTTGTTGATTAAGTTGATGTTTGTTAACCATCGTGTATATCTGAGGAATTGTAAAAAAACTATGCACACGTCCGGTCCCCTCTCTACCATCGCATCGCTAGCCACCGTGACAGCCTAACACGAGGCGGGCCGTAAGCTTATTTGTCACCTTAGTATATTAAAACAAAGAACTAAACGAATGAGTATATCAACACACACTTCCCACTTCTGGACACTAGTTTATACCTACTTACTAAGAAGAATGTTTGCGCTTACGCACTAGGCACCCAGGAGCGAAATAGACTCAAAAGCCAATTCTGTAATACTAACGATGATGGTAAGTAAAAATACTAAAAATTTATTATAGTTTATAATGTATTACAATGAGACAATTTTTTTCCATACTTCATACATGTTTTTTACCGACATTACTACGTTATTACCATTCCAGTATCTTCCAAATCCTACTTTTGAATGAGAGGGACAAATATTACGGCGGCACAAAAACCATATCCAAGGAAGAACAATATGTTAAATCAATAAATGATTGAGTAGATTTTTCTACAAGATTGTTATAAAATAAGAAAAAAAAAAATAAGTTAATAAAGGTTTTCAAGGGCGATCACCTTTTTGTATGCCTCTGTTATCGTAGGTAAGAAAAATTTGAACCCAATAATAATTACGCACACTTATATATTCATTCATAATTTACGGTGATACAACTAACAGTGTGAGACGAAATAATAAATTACGACTATCTCTCTTTCGCGACTTTTTCGCTGTGTTGCGCCTTGGGTTCAAAGTCCATTAAGGTTAGGTTGATGTGTCGCCTACTGTACATATAATGTTAAGTAAAAAAAAAGTCAATTCAATAGTGCAAAGAAACGAATTATACTTACACAAAAAAAATATAGAGAAAAAGTCATAAATTTGAGTTCGATACAAAACGAGAGTGAAAAGTGTCCTCCCGAGTAATGCAAATTTTAAAATTAGATAGAATATTATATGACTTTTAATGTTTATATCAGAGGTGTATACCCGGTCTTGCGTAGATCGCTAGTGTGGTATTTCCGCTGCAGCGGTTCGCCACACGCATTCTTTAAGCCACTCAGCGTTTTAAATGACGATTGCGTCAATGACCGGACCCACCGGACTGGTGGGTGAGATAGGGTGAGATCTCAGAACAGAAAAGAAAATTAGAATTCTGAGGGTGAGATCGTATAGCTCTTTTCAGAGCTGCGTTCTACCTGATCGTTTCGTGTTCGTAAACGTCTCGTTGCTGGGGGGGAAACCTAACGGTGACAACAAAACCAGACGTAGGATTAGAGACGTAGTAGAATAGTTTATTAAGTTTGATTATAATAACTGTTTTCTTTCCCAAATAAATAAAAAACAAGTGTGTCTGTAGGCTCCGACGTGAGTCTCTCTCTTTCTCTGTCAGAGTTTTCTCTTTCTCTTTCTCTGTCTCTCTCGGTCTCCGTTTCGGTATTCGGTAAATAATATATAAGATAGGTGGCGAAAGCATTGGTAAGGGGCAGCGTTAATCTTTCATGAAAGAGTAATGCTTGATTACACTACCCATATTTTTTTCATATTACCGGCCGTATATTGATTCTTAAGGAGTCAACTCAAAAAAAAATTGTCCAAAAATATTTATTTATTTATTTAATATTAGTAGGTAGAGTACCAACTATCTCAATTGCTTTTCAGCTCAATCGAATGGTCTGTGGTGAAGTTATTGAGTGACATCAAACAATCAACAAAACAATAAGTGAATAGAAACAATACGAACAATAACATGTCGTCATGCATTTCGTTGTGCGAGCGTAAAAGACATAGACGTGTGAAGTGGCGGTGCGGTTAGACACAACTGGACGCCAAATCGCCAACCGGACCAGACAATTTTTCTTTCGGACATTTCTCGCAGTGTGCGCTCGGCCTTAAAGTTAATATGCATACAAGAAGCTTATATACGGTGACATCAATATATAAGCTTCTTGTATGCAACGCCTATGTTAGTGCCGCGCCTATGAAATTCAGTACCGAATAAAAAAAAAAAACAAAGAATGATATTTGTGATTCTGGACATGAAATTTGAAATATGAGATTTTCATGATAGAAACGGTTTAAATGGGCTAAACCGTGATTGAAAGTTTATATGAAAATCGAATGTAATTGATATGACGGGTTATATAAACAAATACTGTTATAGGATTTTACGACCTAGACAGATACTCTTAATCACATTTCAGATACATTACTCTGAAATATGATTCAAAGTTTAAATAATTTAATAATTATAAGTAGTATCTAGATAAAGTTATTGTTAAAATAAAGAAAACTACGAAACTATTTTCAGTAGGCGAGTCACAGAGCCGGCTCTAGCCCATCATGTAGCACCCGTGTGCAATCAATACCCTGGCGCCCTCTAATAGGCGCTGCCATTTCTGGGCGGGTGCACCCAGATACCAGCTTGGACCTTTTGACTCGTTTCAACGACGGGCTGAGAGAATCGTCGACGATCCCAAACTCACAAGCCGTGTCGGACCCTTAACTCGAACTCCAAACTTTCTTCAATCTTGGGCGAAGTAAACGGATTTTTTGCTACACTTTTTAAACAATTATTTTTGTCCGTCCATCCGTGCGCATATACATATGTCATGTATATGCCAGCGCCCTTGCAAATTTCTGTTTCAACACAGACCGGCAGAGCATGTCCAGTAACAAATATTCGGCTGTTCGTCATCCGGCAGTTGTACTCTCATTGTCTGGTGTAAAAAAGGCGTCTACAGGGCCCTATAATTGATTAGTATCGAATTAAAGATAACAGATCTTTAAACCGATAATAATTTTACAGAAAGGGTTTCTTATATTAAACTACCATACAACTTAACAGCTTTAGATGGCGAAATAAATAAGATAATGTGAAAACACCACACCGCCAGCCCAGAGTTTGTAGTTCTTCTCATTGAAACTTGCGACCAAGATCTGTACCATAATCATTAGGTCCTTATGTACGCTTTTATAGTTTACCGTCGAGCAGCACGGCACAAGTTTGTGTCGTCACGATAGAGCAAGAAACCGAAATGTGTGGAATTGAACGCTGACGCTTCTAAATTACGGCAAATTGTGAGCCATCCTCATTAAGCTCGTTATGAAATCGTCGCGGCAAACTTAAATTGAAAGTTTTTTTATTATTATACCACTAAGGTGGCAAACAAGTTTACGGTCCGCCTGATGGTAAGCGGTCACCGTAGCCTATGGACGCTTGCAACACCAAGGGTATCACTCGCGCGTTGCCGACCCTTCAGAAACCTAATAACTTCTTTCTTGAAGAACCCCATACTGTAGTCCTTGGAGAAAACCTTGGCAGGGAGTTCATTCCACAACTTAAGCGTTCGCGGTAGTAAGTTTCTCTGAAACCGCACTGTACAAGTGGACGATCATAAGAAAAATAATATATGTTATCTACAATTGTCAATAGCTTACTTAACGAAAAATATTGTCAAAAACAATTGTGAAGCACTAATCGATTAGTTTTAGTGGCTCGGATGATCTACATCCGAGTCGCAAAAACCGTGGACGGCGACAAGACATTCACCATGCAGCAAAAAAACCTAAAACTCACTTCTGATAATGGTCAGAAACGAATGATACCTACTTATATAGCGCACTTATTATACACAGTAACATATCGGTTGGTTGAGGGTAACCGTTTGGTCCAAGTCTCGAAATCTTGGGATCTAGTCTTTTACGCGAAAGATAAATATTTGCTACAGGCTAACACTTAATTTCAAGAATAAGCATAGAATTGGATTTATCAATGTTTGAAACAGATGAGGATCCTGCTGTAACTTATCAAGTAAAATATCAAGAGCCAGATACATAGACATTGCTGGCCGGAACTAGAGCAGTCCTCAGAAAGTAAAAACGTTACCAGTCAGCAAGTTTCAACAAGGACATAACCGCGATGAATAAGCTTCAGCAACATATGTGCGAGCCGTAAGTGTTAGTATTCATCTTGATGAATATTGGTAACAATGGTTCCTTTCACCAAACGTGAACCTTAAACCTACAGCCATCCCGATACTAGCCTAGCAAAACGCAATACGCACATATCAGCGACCAATACGACTTAAAAGAACCGGAAACTGGTCAAATGTTGAATGACCGTCCGAACAGCGCGGTTCTAAACTTAAGCTGCCTGCACTTAGTGGTTTACTGTGGCTCTAAACAGGGAGCTTATTGGACACAGTCTCGAGTACACCAGACTCTTGAATTCGTGAGAAAAATGTATGCAAGTACATCTACGACCTACGAGGAATAAGACCTACTTACCTACTAGACCTAATAAGCTCACATGTCACTCACCTACAACGTTATGACTGATGATAAGCGGTCACCGTGGCTCGTCGGTGACTTTGGTTCTGAGGCGAATTTCCCCATTACAACTTTTACTGTGCAAAGATATACTCTATTATACTTTAACATTCACTGAATTTAGGCCTTTGTCTTTAGGTATAGAGCTTTTAGCTTTTAGCCAAACGCTGTTTAGGCAAGTTGTATTCGTTGATTTATCTTTATCTAAAAGTTTAACGTACCGATATTCTCTAAATAAGTACTGAAGTTATTAAAACTTGTACTTTCTAAAAGTATCGTTTAAGATTGCATTCAAGCATTTTTATCTACACACAACCAATTTCGTTTTCAAGCTAGAATATAAAAATACTCGAAAACACCGGTGACCCGGTTTTTGTGAATTTATTAACCGAGAAAACCGAGTTTGTTAAACTACCCGGTTTTTGCTTGCAAGCTCTATTCTACTGTGGTTGTTATTAGACACTAGAGAGATCAGGAATAAAATATTGTAATGAAATATAAAAATATTTATTTAGGATCCGGCCTTCTGAGTAGGCACAATATAAAAATATACCAAAAATATGTAACAGTAGAAAACTTGTAATAAAATATATTTTAACAAAAAAAATCTTTGAGATAACAGCTAACTAGCGGTGCCAGATACTTCGATAATTTGACCTTTCGTAACAAAGCGTCTTGCTATTTTAGAGTTATTTTGAAATTAAAATATCAAGTGGCGTCGCTACATCCTCCTTAAATTTATAGGGTACTTAGTTATGTTCCCATGGTGTCGACCTCAAAAACATGGTTTTATGGTCACTGGATAAAAATGCATCGGACTTTTAGTCCCAAGACTCAACTACACAAAACATCTGAACGGATTTGGGCAAAATTTGGCACACAAGTTGATCATATCCTGATGATGGTTGAGTCTTGGGACTAAAAGTCTCAGGACACATCGTCACAAAAGTTTTAAGGTTCCGCAGCCAAATGGCCTTTTAACTTCCTCATAACCTTTATAAATTCGTCGGTCCGTCCGTCCGTATGTCACAGCTTTATAAATCCGTCGCCTTTGGGTAGATTCCAATGAAATTTTACAGAGATGTACCTTATGTAATGATAGAGAATATTTTTTTCAGGATAACTCTCCATAAAATGAACAGAGGGATGAAAACAATATTTTTTACGCATTCCATCATGTGGAGTATCATGGATAGGGCTTTAAAAATGAATTTAGGGTTCCTATCAAACTTTTTCTCTTAAATGTACACACACGAACTTGGTCGGTTAAATAATGCCGGAAAAAAATGCCAAAGATGAAATTAAATTCGGCTTTGGAACAGACATTATAAACTGTTTATATACCATAACGATAAAACATCGTGCTAACGTTTTCACTCTAGATAACCCTACCTTAAAAGACACCCACTTCACTCAAGATAAACAGAAATGGTTATCATGTTTGTGTTTGTCCTGTGTGGGGATAGAACCTAAGCCCTCGGTTCAGCAGGCATAATGTTAACTGTTCTACCAAGACGGAAGCCAAAATAACAATGTTACCTAGATTAGACACTAGATACCTACTCATAACAATGAAACTTAACTTAGACAAGGTATTTGAAAACCAACAAGGTATTCAACCAAGAAATGCATTTGATGCATCATGAGAAGACATTTCTTGAAATAACTATAAACATGTACAATTTGATGCGATATAAAATTAAAACCTGTATTAACAAAACAAAACCAGCGCTTTAGGTTAATTTGAATCAGATTTTCCCCTACAACCTTTGGTGGATTAAATATCCATAACTATTATACATATATACACATTTTGCTGCTTCAAATGCGTTATTATCATTTATTGCTATTTATCATTACCGCAAAATGCATATTCATTCATGAAATGGCAGTGAACTATAAAAGGACTTTTTTGTTAATAATCCACTGGCATTTTATCGATAAATATACGTTTTGTCGTTATGTCACTAGTCACATAGTCTATAGCGCTTTATGATAATAACATGTTTTAAGTAGCGAAATAAATATAGTTAAGGGTATTAAGAGGGCGATATATGCCAGAAAGCTAATTTCTGTAAATCATTAGACAATGACATTATACATTATTATGAGATATATTTGTTATAAACTTCTTAATTAATTTATACCGTAATGACTTTTTTTGACTTTTTGCAACAACTTAGAGTCCATGCACTAGATAACAAGCTATTCTAATTATTTAACCAACTTTCATTACAAGCAAATGCAATTCACGCTTTAAAAATCTACACAATGGTTGAAACAATGGTCACTTCCAGATTTTTTATTGCATTAATTACAATAAATATTTTTTTCAATCCCTTAGATGCTATAGTTAAGCCACAAAATTTGCACAAAAACAGCGTAATTTTGCGGCCTAGCGTATATCGCAGTCTTAAGTGTAATACAGTTTGAATAAAAAAAAGATATTTAGATACACCTCAAGGGAAGTTACTAAGAACTAGCAGCATTATCCTTCATATACTTCTAATCACAATATACCTACAGTAATAAAACATTTTATTCATCAGGCAATGTTTTGTAAGGATTAAGGATTCCATTAGGGTCCATTAAATTTTTGAGTTCTCGCATTAACTGAATGGCAGATCCGTCTTTACTAAAATGCATATATTTCGGTTTATGCAACCCTATACCGTGTTCCGAGCTGATAGATCCATGCAGCTTGGCGACCTCCTCAAATATGTAGGGCTCCAGCATAGACAAGACCTCTTTGCTGTATTCAGGGACTGTCACATTGATGTGGATGTTACCATCTCCTGCAGAGAAAACAAATATCAAGTGTGAGTTTGACTTGTACAACCAAAATCAGCACAATATGAAGTAGAAAGACTATGCTGTTTAAACTCAAATTATTGACTACGGCCTAAATCACCCTCGCCTAAGGTGAGTGTAAGCCAGTGTCACAATATTAGGGATGTTGCGGACAGAGCTAGTGGACTGTAGGTTTGTCGAAATGTGGGCTCTGAAAAAGCCCACTGTAAAATTGAAAATATGAAACAAATTGGATTCTGCTTGCAACAGCTTATAATTGCCTTAAACGCAATTAACACTTATATTGACAACTCATTTAACATTTATCAAAATTATAATTTACAAACACTTATCTATAAATTACAAACACTTTCTTTAAAATCGTGATTTTAATTTAAGCTTCACTGATTTTACTTAATTTCTACGAATTTTCTTGATTTATAAAAATGTTACTTCTTTCTTGAAGTAATCTTGAGTTATAAAAATGTTGGTTCTTTCTTGACATATATATATAACTTGTTCTTTCTTCAGTTGGTTTCTTCACTTATTTTCCTGGAACTGTTGAACTTTCACTGCATACTGTATGAAAATTGCGTCTCCTTTTATACTTTTTTGTCTAGGAGGAAATGTTCAAATCATTTATTTTAGACCAATCAGAGAACGTTGTTTTTATTTTGGAAACCCAATAACCAGTTCAAACCGGTATTTTCCAGATTTTTACCTCGAACTTTCTAATTTAATATTTTTCATTCAATGGTGTTTTTGTTCCGAGCCATTCTCACTTTCGTCTGTGCTCTGATTGGCTGCTCATTTTCATATAAATATGAGGCTTCAAAATCTGTTTTCGAATTTTTAGTAAAAATTTTGACTTTTTAAATTTTTTATTTTACTACTACGTTAGTTGTGTTTTGTATAGTATAAAAAATCAATTGGCATACATTTATGTCTAGAAATGAATGTGTGAGAACCAAAAAACACATGTGGTTCACTTTACAGTATTGCTAAAAAATCGAAAAGTCACGTTCTGACAGTAGCTCCACAGAAGCCGTGACATTTTCAGGAACTAGCAACTTTGAGTTTTGATAAAACTAGTTGCGTAGTTTTTTGAAAGTTCATTTTTTGCGCGTATGTCGACGGTGCAACGTTACTGTTGCTGTCCGTCCGTAACAAGGGACATATAAAGCCATTAACAACATACCTTTAGAAATAATGCCTAGTTACTAAGGGCCTGTTCCACTGTGTCCATGTAAAGTTACAATAATTTGACACAAATTATCAAACAAATACTGTTGCTTCGTTTCACACTCATTAATTCAGTAGTTTAATAACAAATAAACCCACTTATTGTGAAACAGACCACTTATTTTCTTTTCTCATGCATCCAGAAAACAAACTGTGGCCGCTTAGATAAAAACTGAGTATTAGCCACTGAATAGTTTTTTTCTTGAATATGTCCTTAAACTATAAATTAAATGGTGATAATTGATAGTAACTTACCTATGTGTCCATAACCCATTACTCTGACAGATTTTTTGCCCAGTTTCTGCCTTAGGACAGGCACTAAGTCATAATAGTGCGAAAGAGGCAGCGATATGTCGTACTTTAGCATGTATCCATCTTTCAGGCCCGCTACTGGAATATTTTCGCGAAGGTTCCAGATTGACTGAAAGAGACAATTTAATTAGAACTAAGGAAAAATTGATTTGTAAATACCTAGTCCCGAATTCACAATTGAAATCGATATTGGGTGAAAAAAAACTGTTTAAAATTGAGTTTTCGTACTATGTGCCTACAATTTATGCAAATGTTATAATTTTTTTTAGGTATTACAATATTTTATTTAATGCTAAATTTTTGAAGAGTACGCCAGTCAATAACGACACAAAAAAGGCAAAAATCGCAACCGCGCATGTAACTACAATTTTTTTATATGTTGCTAGGTCGTCTGAGAGTAGTTTATACACAAGTTTGCAACCCTGCTAAATTCTGGCACTTGTTTAAATTAAAAAAAAACACTAAAACGGAAGCGTTTTTAAGGTATCTTTTATCTATACTATTATCTTTTATCTATACTATCATCTTTTATCTATACTATTATCTTTTATCTATACTATTATCTTTTATCTATACTATTATCTTTTATCTATACTATTATCTTTTATCTATACTATTATCTTTTATCTATACTATTATCTTTTATCTATACTATTATCTTTTATCTATACTATTCTTACAGCAAACTTAATCCATTCACTGCAGAGATACAGCAAGTCAAAGATGGGCATTTTATTTCAAAAAGTGAAAAATTATTGGTATGGACATTTGCCGCGAAATGTACCAGCCGAACTAATGGTCGCATGAAAAAGTTATAAGAAAGTTGTGCTTCAAGGCCCCAGTCTCCTCAAAACTAAAAATAAAAAGGATAATCTACTAATATTGGCCTTTTTTTATTTTAAAAACGTGCAAGAATGTGAATTTGACATTTTAGTTGTAACATAGCTTCAAATAAACATACACTAAACAAATAAATTTAAACATAAAATAAACAACCTAAACATAAATGTTAACTATAGAATGCTATTTACACAGTCAAGCACAGTTTTGACTTTCACCCTTTTTGGAGGGCTGGATCTCACCCAGTCTGGAGCAATTAGGAAGGGGGAGAAGGGACAACCTCATTCTGGAGCTTTGATGTGTCGTCCATATTCTTGTCCTCCTTTTTTCAAGACGATAAGGGTGACATTATTAACATTTCGCTCTTTGCGGAAGAAGCATAAAATAGAGCACTTAAGCCCTGCCTTTCTGCAAGTACACTTAAGCACCCTTTTTTGGATTTGTAAGCCACCATTCTAAACAAGGTATGAGAAGTGAAGCATTGTTTGCTGGCCGAACATCAGTTACATGACTTTTTGTCATCCCCTAACCATTTTTTCACATGATCGTAGAGCACCTACAAAGTCTTCCTTCTACTCACCATTTACGCCGCTCACTGAAAACATCATCCCAGTAAACAAAGCGTTTACAGTGGTCGATGGTGATTCCTCTTGCGCGAGGCGATATGGCAACAAAATGATTTAGCTGAGCTCAGATTGATTTTGGCGGGTTACATAAGCTATGTTTCCAACCACTTTGGCAAAACATAGCTGAGGTTTTTGATGGATACCTACGATATGAGGATGGATACCAATGAGGAGCACAAAATCAGCTGAACATCTACGACGCTCTGCTTCTTTCTCGTGTAGTGACATTTTGTGCGATGAATCAACTACCATCAAAGTGCCTTAAGCAAAACTACTCTTCAATAAATCCAACAACGCCGACTGAGTACCATCCTATTATTAAATATGGTAGGCAGCTTATCGAGATACGTCAGCCTCAAAAAGACGCAGATGGTGGCTCGCTAATCTAAAAAAGGTTGGTTAAGGTCGTGCACTTGCAGAAAGGAAGGCGTCAAGTGCTCTATCGTTTGCTCCATTTGCAAAGAGCGAAATTGCAAAAACTCACCCGTATCGTCCAGGACGCGGAGGACGAGGATATGGACGACCCAACACCATATGACAACCCTCTTCCACCTCCAGAAAACGCTTTCCGTCCTCCCCCTCTCCCCCTATTGATCTTGACCCGGCCGTTCCAAAAGGGTGAAATTCCAAACTGTTTTTGTTAGACCGTGTAAATAGTATTTTATAGTTAACATTTATGTTTACGTTGTTTATTTTATATTCAAGTTTATTTGTTTAGTGTATGTTTATTTGAAGCCATGTTATATCTTAAATGTCATATTCACATTCTTGCATGTTTTCAAAACATATACATGCCAACATTATTCAGTATTATCCGATATTACATTTTTTTAGTTTTAAGAAAACTTAAAAACATCACTTTGTAATCAAATTAAATTTCCTTTAAATTTTTGTTATAACTTTTCCATATTACAATTAGTTCAGCTGGTACATTTCGTGGTCTTGTACCGTTTTCACCTTTTAAACAAAAATGCCTTTTAAACAAAAATGCTAAAATTGTAGCAAATTAAGGTTGTTTCACAAAAATATAGAAAAAAGATGCTTAAAAAACGCTTGGTTAAAAAACTAAAACATGTGCCAGAATTTCGCAGTTTTTTGAGCACCATAGGAGTAGCACAGGGTTTTCAGAGTTGCAAACTTGGAGTTGTATAAACCACTCTCAGGGACTTAACAGCATAAAAAAATGGTATTTACATGCGCGTTTGCGATGTTGGATGTCATTATTGACTGGGCTAGAGACATAAGCCTTATGAGGCGAATATATTGGTAGGCAAAATCCGTAAGAGGACGCTGTAAAAGCTTGTAACGTATACACCAGCTTGTCATGTGACACACAGAATTTACAGAGGTAATCAAGATTTTGCCTGTGTCTTTGTTCAAGTTATACCATGTTGTGGCGACAGAGTAAAAGGTGTTGTAAGACTAATAAAAATCAACCTGTATTTTAGCTGGTTCGGTAGCAACTGTTCCATTGACTATAAGTCCGGTCTCCATCTCTTTTTCGAGGAATCTTGTCAGTTTCTCACCGTCGTGCGTCTCGTCGCTGCCGTGAGTCTCCACTAGCGCGTAAAAAGGGAAGTCACCAATAGGACTCCTGAAATAAAATATTTTTTCAAAATTACTGTGTTACTTTGTGCTTGTGCAGGGAATTCATCCACACACCTTATATTATAAATGGTCCCGTACAGAGCGGTTTCAGAGAAAATTACTCCTACAAACGCTTAGTTTGTGGAATGAGCTCCCTTTTTTCCCCTAAAGACTACAATATAGGGTTCTTCAAGTAATAATAATTTTTTAAAGGGTCGCCAACTCGCGAGTGCGATGCCCTTGGTATTCCAAGCGCCCATAGGCTGTGGTGACCGCCTACCATTAGGCGGGCCGTTAGCTTGTTTGCACTTAAATGGTATAAAAAATGCCGATTTCCTCATGATGTTTTCCTTTACAAATTAAGCCAGTTATGTGAATGAAATAATGTATTAAAGAAATATATTGAAAAAGACTCCGTTAATAAACACATGTTGCATGCAGAGATTTTAAATTTATTTTATATTAGTATATGAGTATACATACATATAAATATTATATCCATATTACCTAATACTTATTATATAATATTACATTTATCTTCAATTCACAGCAATAAACATTGTGTTATCTTTGTTTACTATACGCGGTGTTATCTTTTACCGCTCCATGTTGATTGTGCATGTTGTTGAAGGTTAACAAATATAAATATCAATCAAATGATTTAAATTGAATGTTCTAGTTAGAAATGTAGTTATTCAAAAAAATTGCTTTAAAATGGTCTGTGATAGACGAAAGGAGACACATGAGGCCGCAGTGGTCTCATTATCTGATGAATATAAAATTATGAAAATATTTCGAAGCAAACGAATAGGTAATGTAGCTTTATTGAAGTATTAAGTTAGGGAAGTTTATTTTCTTTATCAACTGATACCGATATATAATAAACGGACACTGCATGTCACAGTCATCTCGGCACCAAATGGTTTTTACTGACTTCAATAAGGGGGCTGTTCCCTTACATTTATGATTTTCGAGACAATGGACGCAATAGCGTTACCATTTTAACTTGTAGTTTTACAAGAATAAAAATTAGATGCTGGCAATAAACTGAAATGGTAATTAGTTTGTAAAGCAAATTGTTGTTTATTTCTCTTGACGTTTCAAAAGTGTTCTTAGGAACATGTTTGAATAATAATAAAAACTATATAACCATACATTTCTATGCATATTGAAGTAGGTAACCAGCACTTGAGAAACAAAATAATTTTAAGGCAGTCTATAAATCCGGTGAAGTGCGAGTTGGGCTCGAGCATCGAGGGTTCCGTGCCTTAAGTGACGGCATACCCAAACGAGTTAATTTTGCAAAAATTTGGTTAATTTTGTTACAGTCCTGAGTACACTTTTTGACGTGAAAAAATATGTGTTCAAACCTTAATGAAGTCGATTTGCTAATATTATAATAATTTGGCTATTAAAATATTTATAAAAAAAAATCTGACACTTGTATAGAAAACTAAGAGTGATATTCTCTTGATTCCTTTTTTATAAAATATATATTATTGTGACCATTTAAATTTGCCAATTTCATAGTTCTAAATAAATATTTGAATTATATACCGACAAAAAACGGAGAAAATCGAGATTTTCAAGTTGCGGTCACGTGCTAGCGCCTATAGTACGTGGAACTGTGATTCTTTGTATGCTTCAAAAGTATAATATGTTTTTGTACATTAATATTTAAAAGGATTCTTAAGTTTTTTTAAAAACCCAAAAATTGATGATTTCGTAAGTTTGTGCCTGCGCCCAATATTAAGAGATTTAACGTGCTATTTTAAAGCTATTATTTTTTTTTTTCCGACATGTAACTCAGTAGCTTCGGAAATAATGGGCGAATGGTCAATTTTCATCTATTTTCGAAAATAACTAAAATAAAATATATTCTAAAATTATAATTTAAATATTTGAGATCCTCAAGTAACATAAGGCTTTTCATTTGATGCGGAACAGTATACAAAACAAGTTTTTTTTAATTTTCTAATCAGCCCCCATATTCAAAACTAGTTTATTTGCCGGTTTTTGTGTACCATATTTCAACTTAATTGTCATAGTAGATTCGGAGAAAACTGTCTGTGACAGTCGGTCAGACTGACATTTGATTGATTTTATAAGGTTGCGCCGTTTCCACCGTACGGAACTGTAAAAATGGTGGCCAAAACGTGGAAAAATATATATTCAGTATAAATTATTATTTGAAACTTACGATAGATTCATATTTTGGTGTGCAGCCGCGACTGAAGCATTATCAGCCATTTCAAATGCTGACAGAATCTCTCCCAATGCCGATTTGGCACTTTTATATAGTCGAAGAACACTATCAAAACTTTCCAAACCTGAAAGTAATAAACGTTTTTAAGAGGCTGACCAATGCCAAGTTACACTTTTTAAATGGAAAAATCAATACTTGTAGTCAGTATTTTAGGTTAAAACTTTAACCCTATATAGAAGAACATATACCTAATTGGTTGAAGTACCAAAAACGCGATAGCATTTATTTGCCTCGATAGAAAAAAACTGTAAAAGACCTCAAAATGTTCTATTTTTTGGTTTTTAACAGCTATTCGTTAATGTATAACATTAAAATTCATATTAATGGCTAACTAACTAGATAGCCTATGGTTATTACTACTGAAATCTAAAAAATCGAGTTAGTTTTCAAATAAATACCTAAAAACCGATTTGACGCTCACATTCAATTATACCGAAAAGCGGTGTGGTCCTTTGTCTCGCTCAAGTGCATTAGATAGCTGTGTTTCAAACTGTCATATGCGGTGGTCAAATTTCTAGTCAGTCGTAAGAGTTTATGTTTGTGGCCACTAATTCAACGCAAATTCTAACCCTCCTTTGAGAAGTGTTTCAAGGTATCTAAATGTAAACACAAAATTACATGTTAAATTAAAACAACTAAATTATCAGCACCCGAATAAAACCTTAGTGTTAAGAGACAATACTACCTAAAATTCATTTTTTTGGGCAAGGATTTCTCCGGATCTGCTGAGTAGATATGACAGACATTTAATACCTGCGTTTTCGGGTTATGGTTCAAACCCTGACAAACGTGATAAGGGACTTTTGTTTCTATGAAAAAAAAACCTAAATTGACTCTTCAATCACCTCAAATTTCACTTTTTTTTAAGATTGAGGCAGAGAAATTTTTAGTTCTAGGTGCTATCAGTTTACAACTTTGAGAAAGCATAGCCGTAATACCTGATAGTCATAGCCGTAATACCTGATAGTATATCTGATTTTAAATCCTGTCTTAGGTCCCAAAAGGCGGTAAACAGTGGCAAGATACACATCCACATCATGATGTGCGGGAAAGCCACTTTTCACCAGCCACTATAGTTCTGCGTGACAGGGGGTAACACTGCTTCTGGTATTGTGCTAAGTGACTAAGGTGGCTTTATATATGTCCCATACGACGTAAATTACCAGCTTTAAAGTAATAGCGGTAAAATAAAAGACCCGGGACAGAATAGTATACACCTTTTTCCATTTTCTAACTAGTTATATAAAGTTATGTATAGGCAGGTGTCCTATGTTTTACCATTTTATTCCAAGTTGCAAAAGCGAAACGAGGTGAACTGATTTTAGTACAGAAATAGCGAAGGGCTGAAATGGATTATCTAATTGACTTGACTTTAACACAATATTCCTTCAAATGACACCATGGTGTTACCTTTTCTTCTGACATAGAAACTTACCAAAAAAACCTACATTTACTGATTTCGGTAGAACAGCGCAATGGATAGCAACTTTTGTCACCACGCCTAAAGTGCCTTCAGAGCCAATGAATAAATGCTTCAAGTGATATCCCGAGTTGTCTTTTTTGAGAGTCTTAAGACAATCTATTATTGAGCCATCTGCTTTGACCTTTAAGATAAAATTAGTTTAATATTGGGGCCTTATACTTATTTTAAGTTGAATATTTTTTATGGGGTTTCTTGCAATAAAGATAAAAGAAGAAGGCTTGGTAGTCAGTGTGTTACTCTGTATTTTTAACTAAGTTTAAAAAAGAAGGAGGTTCTCAATTCGTTAGTCTTTTTTCTTTGTTACCTCAGAGTTCCGTCGTCATTTATAAACCGATTTGAAAAATAATTAATATATGGAAGGGTTAGCGCGCGGATTGGTCCCATTAAATTTTGGCTGTTTACAATGTGATAAGATTCATCATCATCATCTCAGCCGCAAGAAGTCCACTGCTGAACATAAGCCTCCCCCATAGATTTCCAAAGGAAACGGTTGGAAGCGGCCTGCATCCAGCGTCTTCCTGATAAGATTAACAAAACAATATAGGAATAACAGTATTATTGCTCTGCATTTTAATATGTACAAACTTATATAACGAGCAATCAAGTTGACAGCCCAACATTCAAAGGCTTTTTTAATTACATAGAGTATGTAATTTATTATCGTTATAGCTCGCAATTTTTTTATATCCTATTGTGAAAACGACGGATATGAAACCATTACAAACATACTTTATAAAAATTTATTAAAATTTAAATACATACATACATATTATTTGATTTGGCTTTGAAATCGATCATCCGGATTTTCGATTATACGGAATACCCCTGGTTTTATTTGATCCCGATAATTGGGATTCTACTGTATAATAAGAATTTGTATATTATTTTTATTCTCTTAATTATCCCTCCTTGACCTTTTTCCTGTCGGTAACAATTTTCTATCTAACCCATGGAGGAGACTAACGCTAAAGGTATTGGTTTCTTTACAAATCCTCCCTTAAATTTTTGATAGTTGTGGTTGGCTCAGTATCTAATCACTGCCGACCAAAGATTCTAGTTTTAAGTTCCTTAAATACCATATAATTTTGATCACTGCGTCAGATCAAATTTTTTAGATCTAGGTTTTTGCTAGAATCATGATTTGAGTGGTATAGTAAGTTATTTAATGTATTTAAAATCTCACCGCCTCTATTCCCAGGACCGAACCATGGAGGTTACCATATCGTAATAATCGTAGGCCGCCTGCATTTGTGCTTACATTACCACCAATATGGCAGGTACCTTTAGCACCTAAATCAAGTGGCATTATCAAGTTATGCTCTCTCAGATAGTTGTCCAAGTTTTCCAGAATACATCCAGCATCACAGACAAGGACCCCTGTGACAAAAAAACATAATGCAATCGCCAACAGTTACTTCAATCCAGCAGCCAATCAATCAGCCTGTAGCAGTCGACTGTTGGACATACAACTTTTCCAACATCTAGCCACTTCCGGTTCCCTTTTTTGGGTAATTAGTCCACCTGTCCTAGCGTCAACTGCTGCGCTTACTGATCTGTGGTATTCACTCTATAACACAACTGCCCCAATCGCCATCGGTTCTTTGACAGATATGACCTGCTTGCTTATTCTGTGACCTTATATCTAAAAATCCGATCACCTTATTATTGACTTATTTTTTATAATTCATTGGTAATTTCATAACTACCATGTCTATTTTTAGTAGAACATTCCGAATTATTGCAAAAACAGTTTTACATTCATGTAATTTTAACATACATAACTACCTGATATTTCATCTAAGCTGATGATCTTATTCATCAAACTTAGACAAAGCACTATCTCATCAAACACAGGAACTGATCCTCCTACGAGGCCAGTATTTCCCCCTTGAGGACAAACCGCCAATCGTTTTTCGTTGCAATACGCTAGGATCTTTGATACTTCCTCAGAGGTCCTTGGTTTCAAAACAACTTTGGATTGACCTGAAAATAATAATTACACATTGGCGATTCTGACTATAGAAAAAAGTAGTGTAAAAATTTGCACAAATAGGACTTGCGCACTGAGGGTTCCATAATTAATTTTCTACATTAAATTACAGGAATCAGGTAAAATTTAATATTTATTTTAATTTTTCTACATAGTTTTTATTATACTAATTTCATCACAAAACTATATTGCGGTTCACATCCCCTGCCTGTAAAATTTCATTTCTGCTGGACAAAGTCTTATTATTTTTTCTGATTTACTAGTGTCTTGTGCCACACCACCCCGCCCTATAATAGCTACGCTACAGTTAATACCTCTGAAAGTCTTAATCCAGTCTATGTTGTAGGGTAAGACATCATTTTCATCAGTAAGTACTCGGTCTTTACCGAGAATTGATTTTAAATAATTTATATCATTGGCTTGAACTTTACTAAAGTTTTTTCTTTTTATATTATACTTCTCCTGAAATAAAAATAATTTCAGTTAATCTTTAGCTACAATTATTTTAATATTTATATTAAAATTATCAATCGTTCATTGCATGTTGCAACCCCGACCAACTTCTTGATTGGGACAATTCTCATCCTTTGTTTGTCCCAAAACAATTGAATTTCACAGCTGTGTGGTACAATGACTTTTTTTTTGGTTAGCGTATGGTATTCGCAAATTTTTGTTTTGGACGAAAATACTTTAAGTTTATTGTTCTTTCTGTAGTTCTCTGCTTTACCATTTTTAATCCCTTTCTAAAAATGACTGGGGATGCAAATTTGGTGTGTTCAGAATGCATTATTTGACACATAACAGGCATTAGATGTTGAGTTGCTCAAAATAGGCAGATAAAATAATGTGATACCTACCGAAGACAACTGTGGCAATTGATGTGTAGCATAACTAGCAGTAGATAAAAAAAATTTCATGTTTCCTGTTCTCCTGAGGCATAATGGAAACAGTTGCAACATACTGACTGGTTGAAAGCAGATAATTTTGTTCTAGTTAGTTTACTTTCTATGACTATACTGATATCATGACGGTGAACTGTGGTGACCAGTAGAATTATTTAAAGTAAGCTGAAACAAATTAACAAAAATCTGAAATATCAATTTCATCTCAATCATTATTATCTCAGTCTGTAGTTGTCCACTGTTTATCATAGGTATCAATTTTTACAGCAGCAATGGCTAGTCTTAAGCTGTGCTGAGTCAGGCTTACTAGGATCCTAACTAGGTTGTCTGTCCACTTGGTAGTAGGCTATCTTGTGGTGCGTCTTACAGATCTTTGTCAGTTGCATATAAATTTCATTGGATAGATAAGGCTGACTCTGATTGCATATATGAATGTCTTGTAAAATGGAGCATGCCTAATAGTTTTTCGGAATAAGATTATCATGCAGTTTCTTAGTGTTAACGAGGATGAGGTTAGTATGCAAAGCCGCAGTCATTGCAATTCTTATTTTTACTAGTGAAAGTATGTTTGTTTATTTGTTATTGCTAGCAACACTAAGGAGCAACTAATTGAGCTGATTTTTGGAAAAGAAATTGGTAAGGGGACGGAGAAAGACATATGCTTATATCCAAGAAAAGTTCCCACAGGATTAACTAAAACCAAATTTCACATGGCTTAATATGGCTACAGCTATAGCAAATTTTCCTACAATAAATCAAAGATTTGGCATAGTGATCATGCACCATGCGTAACATAACTATACACCATTATGTCATCTAAATATACTAGACAGACGTCGCTATTTATTTCTTTATTCATCATTCTTTGAAAGGTTGTTAAAGCATTTTGAGGCCAGAGGGCATTCTTAAGAAATCATAATGTATATTAGCTGTACTGAAAGCTGTAAGTTATATTGATGCTTCATCCATTAATATTTGATGGTAACCAGAAGTTAAATCAATTGATGTAAATTATTTATTACTTTGTAATTTAGAAAATATTTCTTCTATGTTTAGTAAAAATAAAGGAAATAAATTTTTATCTGATTTGGTTTTCTCATTGGGTTTTCGATAATCAATCACCATTCTCCAGTTTTGTTTTCCTGATTGATCAAGTTTCTTTTGTACTAAATGAACAAGTGATGCCAAAGGTGATTCTGAAGGTCTGATGATGTTTTCTTGTAATAATTGATAAATTTTTAATTTTTATTTTCTCTTGAGTTTGTGGTAATCAAAATGGTCTTTGATATATGGGTTCTGGATCCATTAATATATATTTTTTATTTGACGTCTTATTTTTCGTAGTTGCACTGTTAGTTACATCTTCAGTTAATAGATCATCACATGTATTACATAAATCCTGAATGTTTAATTTGTCATATTTAGTCATATGACATATTAATAATTCTTTTTCTGGCATAGTTAATTTTTTTTCTTTTAAATCAATTGTTACATTCCTTGTTCAATCATTTCTGTTCCCATTCAGCTCTTATCCTTTCCAAAAGCGTCACACCAATATAGGGTTTCTATAATTCCATTATGAGAGGTAACACTGTGTGATGTTCTTACAGAAAAACTTTTTCGTTTTCAGAATTCAGATAAAAAATGTTGTTGTGCTTCTGGCATGGTAAAAGATTGTTGACTACCGGTGCCAATTAATATATTTAATTTAGGTTATTCATTTTCTAGATATAATGGTTAAAATGATTTTATATGGTTATACTCTATTTCGATATATATCTTAATATTATTTCAATTAATATTATTTCTATTAATATTAATATTATATCTTAATATACCTTCGATATTCTGAAAATTTTGCACTTATTCTGTTCTATCCTATGACGGTAAATTATTAATATAGTTTTGATAATTACTATGGTATTCAGGTGCATATGTTTGGTACTCACAATTTTCATTTTTAAATCCTTTATTCAGTTCTTCATAATTTTCTTGGTGGTAGAACAATTCTTCTGCTACAAGTCCTTTTCCTCAGTTTATTGAACCCGGTTGTACATTGAATGCCATCTGCATTGTCACATCTACAGTCTTATACTGACATATTCTTTGTTGTTCAAAGTAGCTATGTTTTGGTTTTGTTAAGACACTATTACGATTGGCATTCCACGGATTTCTTGCATGATAGGGAGTGTCATTTGAATACTTAATAGGAAATTGTATGTGAGGTTGTTTTTGTTAATGTATATTTGATTTTGACATACTGGGTAATCAGGTTGGTGTGTTGGGTAAAAGTGTTTTTTACATATATTCAGTTAGTAATTTATTTTAGGTTATTGTAAGAAGTTAGAAAACTTTTGTTTAATTTATTTATTTAAGATTCTTAGGGAAACAAAAAGCACAGAAATACAAATTAGAACTGATATAAATATCTAAAGGCTCTAAAAGTTCCACTGATAGTAACAGTTTATTTTTAACTAATTCATTAAATAATTAGGTAGATACAGTAAAGTTAAAATAGGTTTAGTTACATTATTAACGGAAAAACTCATTGGCTGATAAAGTTCTTAATTTTACAGCACTAGAATTAAAAAGGTCAAGGTCCAGTCTAGCATTTAAATTGTTAAAGTTATCAGTCAGGCCTACAAATAAATTAATTCTGTCTATAATTTGTGTTTACCAATTCTACTAGCAATCTAGATGGAAGATATAGATTCAGTTTACTCAGTAGTTCAAGAACATTAATTTGGCTCTGGGCAATTTTCATAAGTAAAATGATATCTGAGATTTCTCAACATTTAATGGAAAAAAAATTAATGGAAGAAGATGGTATTTTTTGCAAGCTAGAAATTAATGTGATCAAATTGTCCATCTGCTTCTAGTTGTCAGATTTTTATACTGTACTTTCAAAGTTGCAACTACTTATGAATATCAGATCACGGTAGGGGTTATTAGGTAAAGCGTTTTTCAATAATTTCTCAATTAAATTTATGATCTATCATAGTAATTAATAATTGTGCTTTTTCTTCCAATCTACTTATTAAAATAATAACATTTTGTGGCATATTTCTGCCTACCAATGATACCCATTGTTTAGTACTGTTTAAATAATTATATTTTATCACTGGATCTCTATTATAAGTTGGAACACATCCAATCAATTTATTAGGGTCCATTGTTATATTTTCTAATAACTGGGACTTGTAATGAGCTAGATGTTAGTGACATAGTTTTTATTGCCTTCGTTCTTACTATTTGAGAAGGAAGGTTTGACTTACTTTGACTATCTTTATAACTCTTTCTAGAACTATACAAAAATCTTGGAGGTCTTAGGAGTGGAATTGTGGAAAAAGTAGGAAAATACTACTCAGTACTTACAATTGCCACCAGATAAAGAGTTACAACATCTCTTATTTCAATAAATTTCTTTCTTCAGTTTGCAGTGTTTAAGAACTTAAAGGCAAATAAAATTTTGCAGCTTCGGAACTTTGCACAAACTTTTATTTACACTGAGCCCCTTAGTTTGGCCCCGCACTCCGGTTAAAATAAGACTTTATTATTTAAATTTGAAAAATTTAATTTGTGCAAAACACAAGTTTTAGTTATTTTGCCCTGGAGTTAGATGTTGAAGTGAATGCTACTGAAGTCCAGACTGCGGTTTAAACAGTAAGATGGTGGTGACAGTGGGGTGTTAATTTATCATTAATAATCTTCAAATAATTTGATGTTTCTATTCTTCCTGGATCAATTGATATTATCCTATTGTTAGTCTGTCAATTGACTCTTCATATTCCATGGAGTGATGGTTGTTGGTTGACTGGCTCAGGGTCTGTTTTATTTTTCTTTTTGTTAGATCTGACCTGCTTTCTATTATTCTGTTAGGCAATACAGATAGCTGTATTTGACTTGTGAATTATATATCTTATATAAAGTAGGTACACTGGTACCCACAGTCTGCAAGCATTTGTTTTTCCATGTGTCAGCACTTGCGTTTTACCGGCTAGCGTTTCTACTACGTATTTATTAATTAAATGAAATAACACAATACTCTAATGTTGATATTTGACCGCCATGCCCCACCACCTCCGACCGTAAATAAATACGGAAGCTTTGTTTACCCCGTATTTTATTTTCAAATCACTCATTTTAATAACGGGTTTATATTTTGTTTGGTAACCCGTAAAATACTGTGTATCTGGCAAGCCTAAAAATAATGAGTTTTACGGCCCACCAGTACTAGTTTTGTATTTTTACTTACCTATTGCCACCAAAAGCACAATAAAAATGAATGATAAGACTTCAGCAATTCTGAATCAAGATCCAGAAACATAATCTATATGTTTAGTGATCGAGAATCAATCAAAATTATGTAATATGTAAAAACCATTATAATTCATAACATAAACAAAATAAGTGTTGCCAAGTCCGAATTTTAAAGATAACAATGTTTTATATATAGAATAAATGAAAATATGCAGAGTTAAAACATTATTTTATTAATTTATAAGAGTCTATACATTTTTTAGTTTGTTAGAAACAAAAATCAAGTTGTCATTAAATTAAAAAAATATTTAAAATGTCGCGTAAGCTTTGATCTATGGATTCGAAGTGTGTCTTACATCTATAACACTCCCCCTCACGAGAATTCCATCAAAATCGGTTTAGTCATTAGCATAAACCAATCATTTTACATAGTTTTCGCAATCTCGGCTGTGGCAATGCCTTTGTTAGTAAATCAGCTTCCATATGTACTGAGTCTTTGTATCTGACAATTATTTGGTTATTTGCTACACATTCTCTTATGTAATGTTGTCTCAGATCAATGTGCTTTGATTTCTTTCCAACTATAGGATTCTTGGTTAACTTTTGTGCAGCTATATTATCGCTATAAATTGTAAAAGATCCTTGTTTAACTTCTTTGTCACTTAATAATTGTTTGAGGTGAATAGCTTCTTTTGTTGATTCTGTCAACGCCATATTCTCAGCCTCTGCTGTAGATAGAGCGACTGTTCTTTGATTGCGACTTTCAAAACTTATTGTACCACCTCCATATTTAAATAAATATCCAGTGTAAGATTTACGATCTACTTTACACGACGCCCAGTCTGCATCTGCCATTCCATACAAAGGTAGTTTAGTTTTTGTAAATCTTAATTTAAAATCTTTCGTTCCTTTTAAGTGTCTGAGTACTCGTTTTACTGCTTGCCAATGCTGTACTTCGTAGCAGTTATTGAATTGAATTCAGTACTTGACATAAAATAAAATATCAGGCCTTGTTGCAATAGATACATAAGTGATCCTATTAGATTTTGGTTACAATATTTCTTCATTTCTTCAGTGTTTGACCCTCTTTCCAATTTTAAATTTAATTCTATTGGAGTCGAAACTGGATTACAGTCTTGCATATTGAACTTTATAAGAGTATCTTCTCTATATTTATTTTGACACATTGTAATAGAATCTTTTTCAATTTCAAACTCAATTCCCTAAACAATAATTAAATTTTCCAATATCTCTCAGTTCAAATATAGTACTTAATGTATTTTTGGAGTTTACTCCTTAAGAATCGATTTGCATATATAAGGAGGCCGGTATGAGAAAAATGTGAGGAGTAAAATCTATCGATGAATGACCTCGTTACGTTTTTGGTGCGCATCCTATGTCGCGCAACTTTCTAATTTGGTTGTGAGTGTAGGGTATAGGGACATGTGCATAGGGTATACTGCAAAGCGACTATACCTATATGTTATTGGGTTTGTTTATTTCTATCAGTGTCGACATTTTTATATTGCTGTTTTTATTATAAATATCAATAATTAATATTGTTATTGTGAAGTTTTAATCGTTATCATTGTGTTCCACTAAAGTGAACTGAAGGTATTTTCAAATAACTATGGCAGAAAGAGGTGTAGATGATATTGCCGGAACATCTAAAAAACACGTGGCTGCAAGGTACCTTGCAATTCATGTATTATATGTATGAGCATGTGCAATTTGTATTTATTAAATATTTTAATAATTATCGAGCGCATCCACATAAAATCGAAAATTTCTAACCTAACCAAAAATTAATTTTTTTGTTGATGTCTATAAATTCTTCCACGTTATTATGATTTATTTTATAAATAATTTTGAAATATTAAGAATTGTAGTCAATAATTCGATAATATTATCAGAAAAATCGACAATATTTTTTCATTATAATAATGTTTTTATAAAATTTTCTTTTGAAAGGTTATTTTTTAGCTTATTTAAATAATTTTCATGTACTATTTATTATTGTACGTAAAAGATTTAGTGACATAATTATCTTTTTATAACCATTTTTGCTAATTATTGAGATAATATTATATTTTAAATAAAAAATTAATTATAATAATTTTAAAAAAATGTTTATGAAAACCTTTTTATATCAATTTTCTTTTTAAAGTTAATTAAAATTTTTATAATTATGCATTTATAAATTTTCAAATTTTTTTTATATTTTTTTCTAGGAAAAAATCTAAACCTCCAAAAACTCCAGCCGAGAGACAGCGAGCTTACCGATTAAAAAAAAAATTAATGAAGGAAGCCCAAAATATTCTGGCAATCAACCAACCCTCAGGGTCCGTCGCACCCGTGCACATCTGAAATTGACTATTGTAAAAAGTTTAATGTAAAATATTTCGTCGATTAGTTATAATAAATGTATATGAAATGAATAAATATATATTTATATATGTATAGTAAACTCCAGTCGTGCGTCGGAGCTGACACACACAATTTTTAAACGTTTTTATTTGATCTTTATTTTTGTATGCGATTATTATGTCTGCTACATATATGCTTAGTATTATTTTTGAATTCTCTGATATATAGGCACACGGATCAGCTGAACTGTTTTTAAATCCCATTTCCAGTAGTTTTTGTGTAATTTTATGTACCATTGCCTTCCGGCTTGTTTCAATCCGTAAATTGCTTTATTCAATTTACATACTATTTCTGATTTATTGTTTATTATGTCTTCTAACATGTTCCTTGCCTTATTTATAATTTCTTTGTCTTTTGCCTCTTTTATAATTAGATTAAAGTATTTTTCCAAATCATTTGGCTTCTTCATATATATATCTTCTTCGATATCTCCGTGTAAGAACGCTGTACATATATCTAACTGACAGAGTTTCATTTTATTTTCAATAGCATGTGCTAATATGAGTCATATTGTGCTTAGCTTTGAAACAGGTGAGAAAGTTTCGTTGTAGTCTATTCCAGCTTTCTGATTAAAGCCTCTGGCTACTAATCTTGCCTTTTTTCTTTCGATGTTTCCAGATGCTGAATACTTATTTTTTAGAATCATTTTGCTGTCAATAATATTTATATATTTCTGATTTCTTACAATTTCCATGTGTTATTCTTCAAATAAGCCATTATTTCATTTTTAATAGCTTCTTTTCTCCAAAATTTTGATTTTCAAGGCGTTTGGTAGCTCATCTCTGGATTCAATTGCAATTCGAAAATTTTCAAATGATTTCGGTAAGCTATATAATATCATTATACTTAGTAAATCTTTATTTATTTCTATACCTATGTCGGCAAGTTTGTCTACATTATCCATGAACTTATTTATGTGATCGTCTGTACTTTCGCCTTCAGTCATTTTTTGTAAAATTTATTGTTTCAATAATGACGCCTTTCTTGCCGGTATGATAAATTCTTTCTAAAGTATCCCATATGCATTTACTGGTTATACACTTTTTAACTTGCTTTAGTTCACTAGGTGTGATTATGAGTAATAATTTGGAAAGTGCTAGGGAATCTTTTGCTATGTATTTCAGTAACGCATCATCATTTTCAGGTTTTTGTATTGTACCTGATACGTATTCCCATAGTCAAGCCTTCACAAGAACAGACTTTGCTTGTATTATCGTAGTTGTGGCGCTTCAAGGGTTTAATAAAAGTATGACTCATCTTGGATTTAAGGTCCCTAACCTTTTATATATTGAATAAATGAAATTATGCAGAGTTAAAACATTATTTTATTAATTAATAAGAGTCTTTACATTTTTTAGTTTGTTAGAAATAAAAGACAAGTTGTCATTAAATCAACTTATTTAAAATGTCGCGCAAGCTTCGATCTATGGATTCGAAGTGTGTCTTACATCTATAACACAATGAAAATCATACGCATAAGCACCAAAAATTTAACTAGTAATTTCAATCGATTCAGCAAAATATAAAGAAGAAACTTTTAATTTGAACATTATATCGTATCATCATCGGCATCAAAAACCGATGCTAGTTTATGTTTCACTAGGATCAGCATCACCAGCACTCAACCTATTGAGTAGGTATTTTGCCTGCAGACTGTTGTGAATCTTCGCGCTTTCCTACCACACTAGGCAATTTCCGTCTTTATAGAAGACTGAAAAAAGGGCGATAGATCACATCCATCGAATTATAGGCCTATCGCTATTACCTCTCTCCTCTACAAGGTGATGGAGCGTGTGATCAACACACAGTTTCTAAGATACTTAGAAGAACACTACCTGGTCAGTGATCGTCAATATGGCTTTCGCCACGGTCGGTCGACTGATGACCTTCTATTGTATCTCACACACCGATGGGCTCTAGCCATTGAGAGTCAGGGGAGGCATTGGTATTTGGCATGTAGCCTGGACATAGCGAAGGCCTTCGATCGGGTCTGGTACTGTGGTCTACAAACGAATTTGCCATCTTACGGACTGGCTGAGGGTTTGTGCAAATGGATGGCTAGCTTTTTATCCGACAGACGCATACGAGCCATATTTGACGGTAGTTGCTCTGATAGCATGGACATTAATGCTGGTGTCTGTTGAATATCAACAAAATGCATTGCTATGCAGATGACAGTACTGGAGACGCTTATTACACGGGTCGCGCAAACATCCCTCGTTCCGTTGTGGAGGAAAACCGCGAAGAACTTGTGTCTCAAATCGAGACCACACTGTCCAAGGTCTCTGACTGGAGACGGGTAAACTTGGTCCGATTCAATCCTACAAGTCTGCGCGTTCACCGCTAAGAAACACCATTCACTGTAGTCCCACAATTCCAGAACACTCCCCTCTTCATCTCCAAAAGCATTGGGATCCTTGGTGTGGACATCTCAAGCGATGTTCAGTTCCGAGATCATTTGCATTACAAGGTGAAGCTGGCGTCCAAAAAACTAGGTGTACTCAACAGAGCAAGTACTTCACATCGGGGCAGAGGTTGCTGCTTTACAAGTCGCAAGTTCGGCCCCATATGGAGTACTGCTGCCATCTCTGGGCGGGTGCACACGAATACCAGCTTGGCCCTTTTGACTCGGTTCAACGTCGGGCTGTGAGAATTCTCGACGATTCTAAACTCACTTGCCGTATCGAACCCCTAAGTCTGAGGAGAGACTTTGCCTCCCTGTGTGTGTTCTACCGCTCATACAATGGGATGTGTTCTGAGGAATATATATATATATATATATATATATACATTCGACGCATAATATTTCCATGCGATATGTCTGCTTAGTTTTTTTTCTTAGCGTTGTCATGTTTACCTACGATTAATTACACAACAGTGTTAATAAAAATACTGGAGAATAAAATAATATATTGGTTTAAGTAAACTGTTGTTTTATTAGTAACAAGTTCAAGTCCATTCGATGTTGCTGTAATAAACCCCATTGTGGAAAATGCTGTAGAGTTTATTAGGTTATGGGCCCAGAACGCTTCCGCTGCTCCATGTTAATATATGTGTTAAAATGAGGGAAAGTGTCGTGAATATATGCATTCAACGCATATTAATTTATGCGATATGTCTACTTAGATTCTTTCCTTAGCGTTGTCATGGTTACCTATAAATAACAGTGTTGATAGAAATACTGAAGAATAAAACAACTTATTGGTTTAAGTAAAAGCTACCCACCACCACACTGGTGGAAGAAAGATTATTTCTATTTATTACTATATTTATATTGTATTTCCTAATGAGAATCAGTACAGTTTAAACAAATGAATTAGAATTGGCACCTATGTTGTTCTCTATAACATAAGATTGGTATATCTTTTTGAATTATTAACAGAGATTACTTACAGAGATATTAAATAATAAAATAACTCTTCCATGCCGCTAAAAGCCAATGCGCCGCGATTGCGTGTGACGTCATCGTACTTGAACGGACAGCGCGCTCGTGCACTCATTTAAAAGTCGCTCACGACTCGACACAGCTGAGACGCGATATGTACCTAAATAAAGTGTCGATACATATCAAGAGTGTGAATTTGTGATAATTACTATAAAACCAATACCTACACATTATGAGTATTTATAAAGTTATTTGAATACCTAATCATTCGAAGTTTACCAGTGCTGAGATCCGTGGCCGGAAACTACAGAAGTAAGGTTGCACCTTATTTATCTGCCTACTTATTGTAACTTTAGTACAAGTCCGATAACTAGATAAGTATACTAGGTATGCATTATCTGTAGCCACCGACAAGTAATTTACTCTCTATTGAGAGGGTGCGAGGGGTTTGATTCTTTATCTAAGATCGAGTGGACACCAGAAGTCTTGTTACTAAATCTTGTCAATAAGAATTACACCTTATAGGTGCCTATTCCACAATGTGCTATCCCTATCAAAGTATAACTTGTTTTCTCTGGTTTCCAATAAGGTAAAACAGATTCGCCGATGTTTTATTAAATTTTATTGCAATAGTCTAGTTTTTATGACAGTACTTGAGTGGTGGTGCGGACTCTAAGCTGTATGCAGGGACGTATACATAGGGGGGGATAGTTGGGATTTATCCCTCCCCCCTCCCCCTCCCCCGAAAACTAACGTTACATAAACTAAATGGGAGCATAACGAGCAATTTTTTACAGAGTCCATGGTTGATTCAATGTTTGTCCCCCCACGAAACGAAAGTTTGGATTTGTGCCTGACTGTATGTGGTAGGTATCAAAATGAATGTAAAGTGAAAATACAGGGACGTATTTGGAAGTTATCAATAAAGTATTTATTATATCTTGAATAACGAATGTTATCTTTGTACATTTATATGTAAATCATTCGCGATTGTTATAAAGTGGCATCCGCGGATGTCTTTTTAACCAAAGCAACTAGGTAGGTACCCACTTGCAATTTATTTAGTATGGTTCAATACACTAAACTTACTGACGGAATCATCAAAATATTTGTTGAGTGTGGTTGTCATGGCTGTTTTTTGCCGTCTCGTTCATTTTTAGGGTTCCGTAGCCAAAGGGTAAAAGCGGGACCCAAAGGGTAAATGTATAAATTGTTGAAATCTGTTCTCAATCCGCGAAGTTATCGCGTAACAAAAAACCCAGTTTTTTAGCGATAAAAAACAACCGCTGGACAGATTTTTACCAAAATATTTTCAGATCTAAGACATGACGTGGTATATAGATTAAAATGGTCCGTGAGCGATTTGGTTTCAAAACATAAAGAAAACACAAATTTAGCGATTGCGATTTTTGGACCTATTGCCTATAATAACTTCTCTCAAGAGAAGTTAATAAATAATTAAATAAAAATTATTTAAGGTGGGCTCCCATACAACAAACGTATTTTTTTTTTCGTTTTTATAGATAATGGTACGAAACCCTTATGCGCGAGCCCGACTCGCACTTGGGCGGTTTTTATTAATCAGTGACTATAAAACCATACTGTACTGTGAATAATGAGAATATATTGTTAGGATACTTAGGTATTTTGAGGTTTACATATTTATGACGATTTAGATTATTTATTAAAGATCGGCACATAAAACCTATGAAGATGATGCTGTGAGATTTGTCCAAATCCAAAGGTTAGGGCATGTCTGTACAGTTAAAGCAAAAATAACACCTAATCATAGGATAAAAAGTAAAGCGTATTGTTGCATATTTAGATTAGATGAAAAAAAGGAGATAGTTTTGAGCGTGGATTGTCATGACTGTGCTTCCCAAAAGGGTGGCTGCAAACATAGCGTGGCGTTTGGCACAAAAAAAAACAGTTTTCTTTGTGTTTTAATTGTTGTGTTTGTACATTTTGGTACTAAACAATATTTATTCATGGTTACAAAGTTGAACCGTGCACAAATTGGTCACTTAATTCTTTTTTAAGTCCGTGAATCAAACATAAACACTGCGCGCTTTGTTACTGCCAACGGCTAACTGGCGGCCGATGAGTAAGATGACGTCACGCACTGTGCGCAGCGGCAACTCGGCGATCGACGCATTAATTTGAATACTACTAGCTCATTTTTGGTCGTATGCCAAAACAAAATATACCAATATTTTTGATTTTTCAAGGACTTTAATACTACATTCAAAACTAACAACCTCGTTGATCCTCATTCTATAAAGATTTTGTGTGTTTGTTTGATTGAGCAATCTCAATATGTATTAGGACTTTATAAGTCGCTAGGAGTTATATGTATATATAACTCATTATACATGTATATATATTAATAGAAAAACCTTGTTTATTGAAATATTTCACTTTTGAGAGCGTCTTCAGTCAAAATATAAGCAATAATTATAAGTATATGAGTGGCAGCTGTTGTCAAACTATTACTTTGGCAGCAGCTGTCACTTTCATCCATAGCTTATAATAATAATAATTGGAAAATATGATTATGTCAATTAATTAGTGTGTTGATGTGTGTGTGTATACGTATGTGAAAGTCTCTACGATAGTCCATGGGTGTGTGAATTAGTATCATTAAAATAGTAAAATATATTACGTAAATTTTAATTTTAAATTCTAATTTACACGAATGTGAATGAATGAATGAAAATGAATGTTTCCCATGTTTGAAGGTCTATTTCTGATATAGGAGGAGAGAAAGATCTGATGATGGGTACAGTAAAACAGTCATTAAATTTAGTGTCATGAAGGCGGATATATGGTGTAGATGTGAGTGTGATAGTGGAGTATTAAATAAAATAACAAATTCCACTATCGTCAAGTAGGCAATTTTTCCCGAAAAAACCTAAGTATGTTTAAGATGCACTTGTTAATTTCTTTTTAGTTTTTATTATTTTTGGTTTTTTTATTTATTATTATTTCAACTTTTTTCGTCATTTTGTTTATTATTAAACGGCTATATTCAGCTAAATAGCACAAATTCAAAGATAATATAATCACTACTTTTTTATCGGCAAAATAGGTGGGCGACTTGCAAGCTATCCTTCTGGGAGTCGTGCTTTCTGGTCGCTTGCCAAAGCTGCCGAAGGGAACTTTTGCCAGTCGTCGTTACCACCACTGCGAACGACCGATGGTGACTTGGCCCATAGAGCTAAAGAGAAAGCCGATCTACTGGGCAGTCTCTTTGCCTCGAACTCGAACATGAACGATGAAGGCGCTGTACCACCTACTATATCGTGGTGCGGTAAGACCATGCCGGAAATCTCCATAACACAGCGGGAGCCAGACGGTATACCAGCAGTGGTGCTTAAGCAGTGTGCTCCTGAGTTATGTCCTGTACTCACGCGCCTCTTCGCGCTTTCCTACCAGACTAGGCAATTTCCGTCTCCATGGAAGACTGCGAATGTGCACCCGGTGCCCAAAAAGGGCGATAGATCAGATCCATCGAATTACAGGCCTATCGCTATTACCTCTCTCCTCTCCAAGGTGATAGAGCGTGTGATCAACACACAGCTTCTAAGATACCTAGAAGTACACGATCTGGACAGTGACCGTCAATATGGCTTTCGCCACGGTAGCTCGACTGGTGACCTTCTAGTGTATCTCACACACCGATGGGCACCAGCCATTGAGAGTCAGGGGGAGGCATTGGCATGTAGGCTGGACATAGCGAAGGCGTTCGATCGGGTCTGGCACCGGGGTCTTTTATCGAAGTTGCCATCTTACGGAGTGCCCGAGGGTTTGTGCAAATGGGTGGCTAGCTTTCGTCCGGCAGACGCATACGAACCGTAGTTGACGGTAGTTGCTCTGATAGCATGGACATTAATGCTGGTGTCCCGCAAGGCTCTGTGCAGTCTCCTACGCTGTTTCTTCTGCATCTCTGGGCGAATGCACCTGGATACCAGCTTCGTCCTTTTGATTCGGTTCAACGACGGGCTCTGAGAATTGTCGACGATTCCAAGCTCACTTGCGGTATCGAGCCCTTAAGTCTGAGAAGAGACTTTGCCTCCCTGTGTGTGTTCTACCGCTTGTACAATGGGTTGTGTTCTGAGGAATTGTTAGAAATGATGCCCACGGCTACTTTCTACCATCGCACCGCTCGCCATCGGCAGGACTTCATTCTCACACTTTAGAACCTAAATGGTCGCGTACAGTGCGGTTTCAGAGAAACTTCCTCCCGCGAACGCTTAAGTTGTGGAATAAGCTCCCTGCCAAGGTTTTCTGCAAGGACTACAGTATGTAGTTCTTCAAGAAAGAAGTTATTATATTTCTGAAGGGTCGGCAACGCGCAAGTGATGCCCCTGGTTTTGCAAGCGACCATAGGCTACGGTGACCGCTTACCATCAGGCGGACCGTAAGCTTGTTTGCCATCTTAGTGGTATAAAAAAAACATAATCGTTAAACTCTTTTTTTTCAAGTTCCTTGTGGTTCTGGAACACAGTTAAACAGTGTTACCAGATGCACTGTAATTACAGTAGATCAGTGGTTCTTAACCTTTTTAGGTCCGTTACCCTTATGATCTAACTAGAGTCACTGATTTTACCCCTCCTCCCAACGACAAACTCAAAGAATACGTGTTAATACAAAAACCGATTTGAAAAATTCTTTTACCATCAAATCGACAATCGACATTATCCCTAATGAACATAGGCTACTTTTATACCGCGGGAAAATGCTTCATTCCTACGGGAAAACGGGTAGTAAGTATTATCCTTTCGTAGTTATCTTTTTCACATAATTTCCAAACGGCTGAACCGATTGTTTGGAAATTTTATATGGGTATTTCCATGGTTTCACAGACACGAACGTATTATGCCATTAAAGAGGAAAGATTTGATTGTTTGTTTTTTTTCTATAATTGAGGAGTTGCTGTAAGAACCTACGCCGATAACGAAATTTAGGGCGGGCGAAGTCGCTGGCAGAAGCTAGTTAAACATAAAAACAATTGCACATGAAATATTGAGATATTTTTACTCTAAATTACATTTATAAGCTAGGTTTAACTCATCAAATCAATCATAACTAAAGATAAAATAACTTAGGAGTGATGTTACAATCGTCAGTTAAAAGTTTAAGGGAAACATTGTTATGATGACTGCTTGTGTTTGGGGGTTATTTATCTGCATAAGTATGTATTTATCTGTGTGTGTATGTATGTATATCATCGCCCGATACCCATAACACAAGCTTTAACTAGCTAACTTTGGGATCAGATGGTCGTGTGTGATATGTCCCCGCATTTATTATTATTATTTGACTGATAAAGTATAATGCTTTTGAAATTTTAATTTCTAAAACTTAGAAAACGTAAAATATTTTTATAATTTTTTGTGCGAAGGTTGGTACTGCTTCGCATTTACAAATTTCGTAATGTTCACTTAAAGGGCATCTGAGATCGTGTTCCACATTGAGACGATTTCTGGTCTTTGTTTTTAGTGTCACCAAAGTTGAGAAACCACTCTCCCACCTGTAAATAGTAGCAAACGGTACCAACATTTTTAAAGCTCTGTCGGCTATGATAGGATATTCAGCATCTACTTTTTCTGCAATCCTCACGTAGTCCAAGAAATTCTACTTTAGCTGAAACATCTTCACCCTTATAAATATTATTATTAGTCAAAAATGGTCTCAATACAGAGTTGGACTGACGGTTATCCATATCCAGGAAATGTTGTCGCAGTGAGCTTATTACTGATGACAAATGCTGTACCAAGGAATCTTGAAATGTAATCTTGTCAGCTTCATCGTTTTCCAGTTGCTCACAAACTTGTAAAACATGGTCATATCGCCAACCTGAACTCTACGTTTGTATAGTTCCAATTTGCGAATAAAGCTTGCTACTTTGTCTTGCGATATCAAATATTTTATCGTAACGAAATATCAAGGCTATTGATTTCACAAAAAAAATCAGCAAGATACGCCAGCATTTGAACGAATATTTTATCTTTAATTTTTAGGTAAAGCTCAGTGTCTTTTTTTGATAGTTGGTTTTCGAATAATAATCTTATTTCTTCCGAAGCTCAAAAACTCTTTTTAACACTTTTCCTCTTGACAGCCAGCGAATCTCTGTATGATACAAGAGGAAGTTAAATTTAGCGCCATCTTCGCAAAGCACTTTAAACAATCTAGATTTGGTAGCGCCCCCACGAATATGGTTTACAATTTTTACAATATCATTTTACGTGTTTAATAAATCAGTAGGAAGCGTCTTGACAGCTAAAGCGTAGCGATGTATGAGGCAATGATATGACAAAACTTGAAGAGCAACTTGTTTTACCATTGCTTGGAATCCTGAACGAATACCCATCATGGAATGCCAATGGTTGGCGTGGCGACAGTGGCAAAGGTACACTTTGCGCGCTAGTCGACGCTAGACCAACACCTACTAACATAAGATCTTATGTGTTGGCTGTACACGCTGTGCTGACTTGTCATTTTGAAGTTCGGCGTTCGAGACAACAACCAGCTCATTATTACCCCCGCGAAATACAAGTTTTACCCCTGCGGGGGTAATTACCCCCAGGTTAGGAACCGAGGCAGTAGATCTACTTCATTTTCCCCAAATCTTTCCTGTGCACTGTATTAACAGAAATGCAGTGTTTGAAGACCACTGTATTTTTTAAAAACACTTTTATATATAAAATACGTTTTAAATGCTACATCTACACTAGTTGTGTTCAATTGACAAGTATTGAAAGTGCTTTATACTATATATGCACGCGAATCCGGTCTTTTTGTTTATCACAAATCAATGTGTTTAATGCCAGCTATAGCGTCACATACGGTACGCATACACTGCACATGGTTAGGAGGTAGAGAAGTGAATGAGCTGTTAAAATAGGGAACAGCAGTCTCGTTTTTTTACACAAGAACATTTAGTCAATAGCACAATTCAAAAGTCTATGCGATGTCATAGCGCTTTATCTATGGCAAAGTTGTCCGCCGTGAAAGAAACACGGCTAATATTACAAATACAATGAGTTTTCTGTTAGTATACAGTATAGTACACTTATAAAATAGAGGTTTCTAAAACACTGTAATTTTATTTCAACTTCGATATTTTTTTTTCATAAAGAGTGTATTTTAGAAGTGACAACACTGTATTTTTATGAAAAGCATCTGGCAACACGGGTTATAAATAAAAACTTAAGTATTTTGAGGTTATTATATTGTTACACACCTGTAACGTATGTTGCTAGTATAGATACAATTTAAAAAAAAGATTATTGGTGAGAATTAAAAATGGGTAAAATAACGGCTAAATCTAAAAACCGTCGAAAGTTGAATGGTCATAAAATAGAAGAGAATGTAGTGGTTTTACCTCCCGTTCGAATGTCTGATGAAGCACCACCGAAACAGGTAATACGTAAAAATGTGGACGTGTTAGGTATTCCTTATTAAAGCAATTACTGAATCCCGGTGGGGGTTTAAAAGGGGTGGGGAGAAAAAAAGATTAGATGAATTTGCGTGCGACTGTCTGGTAGTCTTGTTCTTATTCAGTCACTAAACTGATCGCTCCGTACTAGTACATTCTTTCAAATGTACTAGTACAGTATTCTAGTACTATTAGTTCAGTAGTACACTATGTAGTACGGATGAGCTAAAACATGACAATTTTTATATCAGTCTGTATAATCCTATTACAAGACTCGATTAGTGAACACGACAGCATCTTACGTAGGTAGTTTGCTTCTTATTTTTTGGTTTCCAAACAAAATGATAAAAACGAACCTTGGTATGCCTTTGGTGTCTGTCTGTGTGTCCCAGGAGTATTTAATACTAATCTCGGTGAAAAGTAAAATTTTATAAAAATGTGGATTCGATTCGATATACTTGTGCGTATAGGAGCCTTTACTTTGAAAACCTTGTTAAGGGTAAAAAGGTTAACCATACAAAATTAATTTGCCATAATTTTTGCAGTTCCCTAAATTTAACTTTGTAGTAATGTTTTTAGTGTCATTAGTATTTTCTGAGCCAACTGTTGCTTCGTTTAGGCCTATCTGGTGCTATTTTAAATGTCTAAGACAACACATAAAAAGTAAAAATCTTTAAAAAAAGGCCCAAACTTACTAGGTACTGCCACCAAAGCACTTATCAATCAACTATGACGTTATTTTTTTAAGCACACATATATATGTATATATATATTTACAATTAAAATACATTTAACGGTGCACATACATTTAACACTCCATATAAATAACGAATGCAGTAACTTGAGTGACAGACAACAACTAAACTAATAAGTGTCAAGCGACAAGTATCAATGAACTATGAAACATTACTGACTGAATTAATTCAGGTACTAGATTCACTTGTACTGTTCTTTCGTAAAATAGATTTTATGTTGTCGACTTTAAAAATGTAATTAATACAAGGCACGAAACGCTTAGGTCTTTTATTTCCTAGATTTCGCGGTCATAATTCGGACGCGTATCCCACTTTCACTCATGCGTCCATCGTAAAACAAATGAGATAGAAGTAAATTCTTTCCAGCGCTGAACGCAGCGGTGTGACCAAACGATTATGCCAAGCTTTTGTTTCATTCTCGGTCTTCCATAGTTTGTTTCTTTGCTTTCGCACATGTCCGAAAAGAACGAGACGGATTACGCTTAGGGAATAGTTCAGTCTAGTTCATCACAGTTCATCATTCATGTACTACACAAGACTACTGCCTGGTGCGTGTGTTGCAGGGCCGGTAACTTGAGGCACTTACTAAAAAAAAAAACTGAATTGAGAACCTACTCCTATTTTTGAAGTCGGTTAAAAAAACAAGTTCTTACTAAATTTTTTTTAACTTAAAGAAGACGTAAAATATGCAATTAAAGATGATTTTTTAGATTTGTAATTTGGATTTTACAGTATGAGTGTAGATAAACAAATTTATGTGTGAAAATGTTTCTTATTTTATGCTGAATTTTCTATACACTGACATTACTTTGGTGAGTCTGGCCAGGGTATGCATTAGAGGTATCCCAACCACAGAGGAACCCATATTAGTTACAGTGGTTATTAACCCGTCAAGCGTCCCCATACTAAGGAAATTATCCGCCCTTGCCGCATACAAACGGACATACATCTAACTTTATTATGTTTATTCCTCTTTATTTATTTTTAGGTATGTTCCCTAATATATACAGTATAAAAAAAAGTAATAAGAATAAGTTTATGATAAATATAATAAGTAATAATAAATTTATTTCCTAAAAAATACATAGTTTTTTATATATAGCACATTACCAGGGGTCAAAATGAACTCTAAGCTACTGTTAATAAAATCCCAAATCCAACTCAAAATGGCGCAATATAAATGGCGGCCGGATCAAATTACCAAAACAATTTCTGATGAAAAAATATTAAACGCACAAAATATTGTCCACCCAAAAATACTAGAACGTAGGACAGGCCATTGGCTTCACTTCTGAATACTTACAATTAGCCTGTCTGATAAAAGTCGTCCTGAAATAATTCTCCCGCGATACAAGTCGCTTAGGTCCCACTGTGGGACCTTGGACGCATGACGGGTTAATATAACATCCCTTAAATAACTCCTAGATAATATCACAAATAGTAAAAAATACACCATGAACTCATTAAGAGCAGGTCATATTGTCAAAATCATGCCTTCATTTTAAAGCATGTCAGCCATTACACATACACACTCAAAAGCGAGAGAGCCTACAGGGGTTGTACTACGAGGATTACATTCATTAGAGGACATTACGGAAATAACAAATTAATTGAAAGAACTAGGCCATGAGGCTAGACAAATCATAAACATATGTCATAGACACAGAAGAAGCTCTTCCTATATTCTATGTAGATCTGGAGCTCCGACAAAACAACAAAGAAATATTTAACATGAAAAAACTCAACAATATGTATAAGTTGCCTTTGAGGCACCATATAAAAAGAAGGAACTAATGCAGTGCAAAAGATGTCAAAGGTTCGGTCACAAAAATACAGTACTACAAACCATACAGTTGTGTAAAATGCGGGCAAGACCACAGCCCTAATAAAACCTTGGAAAAATAAGCAACCTGTGCAAACTGCCAAGAAAAACACCCAGCAAGTTATAAAGGATACATAAGTTACAAACAGTACAAAGAAAAAATTTTGAAGACTGAGCCAAAGACCCTAGAAAAGCCATTGCATTTTGATACAAAGCCAAAACCTGTCATGAAAAAAATGAGCTATATCTTAAAGATATTAAGTATGATACATACAAACTAAAATATAATTATCCATTTTCTACAAGGCAGCTTGTTTATAGGATCTTTAGGAAGCTTTAAAATATTGTTGTGTTGCATGTATATATAACATCCAGTTTAAATGTGGCTTAATACACACCCACATTTGAATGTACAGGAGAGCCTCTTTTCACCAATGTTCCTATGTGACAGGTGATAAGCCCACAGCTCATGATTTACAGCTCTAGCAATGTCTACAAAAGTTTACTAAGGGTTTACATGATGACCATAGTCATAGGTTTTCCTAAAGATCTTTTTTAAGCTTTGTACCTCTGTTCTAAGTTGTCGTGATATTTTGGATATTTTCCCAGTATCATTTGAATTTAATTATTTAACAAATAGTAAATTGGTGGTGGTGGAGGTTCAAACCCCGGGGTCAGTGTGTACCAATGAGACTTTTCTTAATATTTCAAGTACACTGATTTATTTATTCACACCACTGGCTTTTCGGTGAAGGAAAACATGGAAGGGAACCTGCATACGTCAAGAAAAAAAAAAAAAGTATGTGAAGTCCACAATCCGCAACGGGATCGCATATGGATTACGGCCCAAATGACCCTCGCTTATGAGGTTAGGCTGTGCCCCAACAGTGGGGACGTATAAAGACTGGCAACAACAACAGGTATCAAATTAAGGTCTGAATGCAAAATTTAGAATAAAATTGCTAATGATGACCACAAAAGAAACAAGCCTAGTTGGCACCGCTAAAAGACCTTGGATGAAAGTGATTTAGATCAATACATTGTAGAGGATTCCTATATAAGGAGGAGGCCTATGTCTAGCAGTGGCCGTCTAGTGCATGATGTGGTGATGATTAAAAAAAAATCGGCCAAGTGCGAGTGAGACTCGTGCACGGAGGGTTCCGTACCATTATCTATAAAAACGGCAAAAAAATGACGTTTGCTGTGTGGGAGCACCTTAAATTTTTTTTTATTTTAATTTTAATTATTTATTATTAAAGTGACTATATAACTAAATATTCTGTAAATATTTTAAGCATCTACCTATTGCCATTATCAATATCGAGCAAAATCAAGCAAGAAAATATGAAATGCTTATTCATATATTATCGTAGAAGTAAATAAGTTTCTTAATAAAGCACTAAATTTAAACTTTATTGTGAAGGATATATAATTATAAGAAAAAAGTACTTATTTAAAAATAAATTGTAAATATGACTAAAATCGTGCTGTTTGCACTGTTTCACCTAATTTTTATTGAAAAGTAGCTGATAAAAAAATTTCAAGGCTGGATCCTTATTTAACATGTAAAACTGTACCAGAATCCATGCTTATTGAGCAACTAACAATTAATAAAACATTTTATATTATTTGCCTGTTGTGATTTTCTTTTGTTTTTTATTGTTATTTGTATATTGTTATGTGTGCAATAAAGAATATTACTACTACTACTGCCTGTAACTTATTATAGATTGCCTTTTTCAAATAGGTAAAATGGATCAACAGACAGAGAGTGCTTGTTTTTGCTGCTCGAGGCATAAATCACAGACATCGCCATTTGATGGAAGACATTAAAAAACTCATGCCTCATCATAAGTCTGAGTCAAAAATGGAAAGAAGCAAAAATCTATATGTTGTTAATGAAATAAGCGAAATGAAGAATTGCAACAAATGTATTCTATTTGAAGGAAGAAAAATGCGAGACTTGTATCTTTGGATGTCTAATATTCCTAATGGTCCTAGTGTTAAGTTTCTTCTAGAAAACAGTAAGTACTATTACATTGTGTCATACAATATACTATACTCTCTCATATCTATCACTCTTACCACATAATCGATTCCAATCTAGGACAACATGCTACATCTATGTAATCAATCTTCCACTTGAAATTTGCTACTATATAGCAACAAGTTCCTTTATTAGTGGTTCCGTGGGTAATGCCCTGTATGCGGAACCAAGGGGGTGGGCTCGATAGCCACACAAGACATTTATGTAATGATCATTTGTGATAGTCTTGATTCTGGGTGTTTTCTTATGTGTATCTGTATATGTGTCTGTTTGTATGTACCTAATATGTATTTACCAAAAAGGCCACAATCCACACTGAGGAGGCCTTGCCCCAACAGTGGGGACGTATGAGCCTGATAAGGAAGACTTATATGTATATGTTGCAGGCAAATCGTATAATTCTCCGTTTTACAATATGCCTAGGCAGATCGTAAAGTATGGAATAGAATTTATCATATAACTGAACAGATTAATTTTATGAAGCTTGGCTGGAACGCTCCGTTCGCTTCGCTCGCTCCGCATATACGTTTACGAAAGAGAAACTGTACCTAACATAACATACATGACTTATACAGTGCGATTTCTGTTCCTTTCGTTTCCATACTTTACGATCTGCCTAGGCATATTGTAAAATAGCGAATTATACGATTTGCCTTGCGACATATATAAAAAATGATACGGTCGAAGAAGTTTGTGGTCTAGGCTGGCCTTATCACAATCTTTTCTGACAAAATGCTGTAAACTTATTTTATACATATACAACAGTAATTTGCCTCAGCCCAGTAGTTTTCTGACTTCTATTATAAAAGAGGTACTGTTACCCAGCTCTGACATCAGGGTAAGAATCAAGCCACTGTTTATTCAGGTTACAGGTTCTCATATCGTAGTCCAATATTAAGGAAAACTGTAGGTATTTACTAGTATTATATCTAACATTGTCACTTATTTGCTAAAAATAGAGACCTAAACAGTGTTAATACAAGGAATAAGGAGAAATTGGTAGTTCCTAAATGTTGGCTCTTTTGCAATACAAAGTATATATTTCTACAATAAATTCCGGAAAATGTGGTATATTTACCCTTCAATAAATTTAAAATATATGCATGAATAAAAATATTAGAACTTAATTGATTTGTATTGGGACATTTGTAATAATTTTTAAATTAAAAAATTGAATGTTCTTATTACCTTAGTGTAAGGCTATATTGTATTTTAATATGAGGTTGAAAAAATATAATAGATTAACTGCTGATTTTCTTGCCGGTTCTCCTCGGTACAAAATCATTCCAAACCAGTGGTAATTTTTTTAATTATAATATAACTGACGATTCAAAAATGCTGTTAAAAAGTCTATGTAAAAAAAAATTGAGTTTGAATTATGGTTGAAATATTCAAAAATCTGTAATTGTTATCTTATGTGGGTAATGGCAATATGTGTGAATTTTAATTTTCAGTTTACACAATGGCAGAATTGAAAATGACAGGGAACTGTTTGAGGGGCTCAAGACCATTGCTCTCTTTTGATCCAGAGTTTGCTAAATATGCACATTATTGTTTATTAAAGGAGCTACTCATTCAAATATTTGGAGTACCTAACTACCATCCCAAAAGTCAACCATTTTTTGATCATGTTTATACATTCATGATTTTAGACAACAGAATTTGGTTTAGGAATTATCAAATACTGTCTGAAGATGGAGCCCTTGCTGAAATTGGTCCAAGATTTGTTTTGAATCCTGTAAGTTCCTGTAATAATGAGATTCATTTTACCATTTAAAATGTACATTTGTGTCTTGTATTGATTATGCAATTGGTAATTTTATTCATATGTTGACATGTCCTATGGAAACCCAAGGGACTTCCTCCGGCGAATGCTTTGTTTGTGGAATGAGCTTCCTGCGAAGGTTTTCGCTAAGGACTACAGTATGGGGTTCATCAAGAAGGAAGTGATTAGATTTTTAAAGGGTCGGCGACGCTCGTAATGCCCCTGTTCATTCAAGCGTCTATAGAGTGCAGTGATCGCTTAGACTCAGGCTGACAATAGTGGTATCAAAAAGCCGCATTTGGTAAATTTTTTTTGCTTTTATATAAGCATCTTCTAAACTATCTACTAACTTACGGATGCGAAAAGCTTGTTTTTTTACGTCGCAACGGCAAGAACGTAGAATTTCGACGCCATTTTTCCTACCAGAATTTCCACGGGAATTATTTGTTTCGCAGATGATAACCGCAGGCCATTATTCTTTCCCTTGTCTACAGAAGTAACAAGGTGGTCGGATTTTTGGCATAGACATTTATGGGGACTTAAAGGGACATAGGACACTTTTTCCTGCGATACTTCTTTCGATCTTTGCACAGTAAAACTCTCGACGTTTTCTTTGTATAATAAAAATAAAATTGTCTGGTACCCATAGTACAGGTTTTGCTTTGTTTGATAGCAGATGGCGCTGTGTGTAATGTCCAATTTTTCGCTATGCATTGAGTTAATGCATTTTTTTATAACTGGTAAAAAAGATATTTCTAATTGTTCTAATCTAATTTCTAATTTTCAACCAATTTATAGTTGTAATATTTTAGGTTAAAATATTTTCTGGATCATTCGGTGGAACAACATTATGGGAGAATCCAAAGTATATAAGTCCAGCAAAATTAAGACAAGCTTATTCAAAAAAAGCAGCAAACAAATATGAAAGAAGAGTCGAAAAGAAAGCTATCTATGAAGCTACAAAACCGGAGACTGGCTACCCTGATATTGAAGGTCCTGATTTCTTCAAAGGAGACCCCTTAGAAAAGGCCGAAGAATTTGTACTTAAAGGTAAGTAAGGCACTGTTTCAGTAAAATCATATCTGCGGAAAAATAAGATACAAAACTATTAACATATGTTAATGAAACAAAGGATAGTAATATATACCTGCAGCTTTTTGTGACTAGAGTATTGTGATTGTCTAACATATCAATGTTGTAATTAGAGCTAGATTCTTGTCATGTCTAATACAGACCTTTTTTCCATTTCGACATTTTTGGAGATCATACATAACAATATTTATAAAAAAATATATTTGGGACCTACAGCCCTTTCTACAGTACTAGCTTCGCTCTCATTTCTGCTTGTGATTCATCTAGTTGAAACAGTATATGTTACAGGGTCTGCCGGCAACACAATAATTTACTTCTTACACCGAATTTGTTGATTTTCGTTGTACACTTAATTCTTAAGCGAAAGTACTATTGAAATGAAATATATTTTTTCTTTTGCAGAGGAAGTTGATAGTGAATTAGAAAATAAAGATGAAGATATGGAAAATGAGCAAGAAGTAGATGTACAAAACAAACCAGCCTTTTCTATGAGAATTCGTGAAAGTAAACCAAGTATGGCCATAAGACGAAAACAGCTCAAAGCTAAGAGTAAAGCTATTTCAGATCAAATTAAAAAGAGAAAGCTGCTTAAAAAGAAACGTCCAATGAAATCTTAATTTACTCTATGTTAAATAAAACAATTTTATCACACAGTATGCATTTTATTTAAGCATTTCCTTAATAGTTATTATAGTATAAGTTAATTTCGGAAGTAATTTTGATGAGGTAGTTTATTGTAATAATTCTGTAGAAGTTGTCTGAACATGATAATTTGTCTTTTTTTGAAGTAAATTTTTTATTTAAGTTATCTCCAAAATATAAGCGATCATTATTACTTTATCATATAAATAACTCTGAGTATTTTTTAAAACTGTCTTAAAACTAAAATTAGTTCAGATTTTTGTTATGAGTAAATATATATTATCTTTGAAACTCTTACTTTGATTATGATTTGATTATGCATTGCAAGATTCATGAATTTATTAACCAACTCTTTTTATTATAAAAGCCACCTTACCTAAACAGCATGTTATATGTTTTAAAATACAGAGTATAGGCGTTTAGACTGACAACGTTTAGAAAAATTCAATTCATCGCTGTACTTCAAAGATAATTGGAAATCACGAAATGTATTTAACTGTAAATTTATGAAAAGTTGTAGTAACTAATCGCTTACGTAGAAGTATATTAAAAAAATATCCATTGTTATTATTAACAATATGTTCTATTTTTAACGTGCTATTGAGTGTCACCAAGACTTCACATATAAAAAATAGAAATAGGTACGTATAACGGACGGAATAATTCTTAACATTAGAATTATGTTTGTACATTATTGGTAAAGACGTAAAGTGGTGGTTGCTAGGTGCTCTTTCATTTCTTAGCGGCAAATTAAAAATCCGAAGTACATCGGTACAACACAAAGTTGAAGTAATTTTCTACTTAATTATTAAAGTTTATATAAAAAAAACTTAAAAGGATTAAAGCTTATAAATCAGTTTATTATGGCAATTAAAGTGTGTGTGTTATTTTTTGAGCACAACATTCATTAACAATAAAAAAGCATACATATTTGCAAAAAACTACCCACTCATGCAAATTAATTCATCATGTAAAAAAAATAAAAAATGACCTCAATACATTTTGAGTAAATACATAGTCTATCAGTATCATATATTTTGAGTAAAATATTGCATTAACATAATTTTTTTATTAAAAGAATAGTAAAAAAAACATAAAAATTATTATTTGATTATTAATATTAGCTTCAGTTTTTACTTATAACTAATTAGATCTTACGTTCTATTATTTCATTGCTGCCAAAAAAAATATTCTCAATATTGTATGGGTTAATATGCAGCAAGTTTTGCTTGAGTTTGCTTGTATGTTAAAGTCCTAATTTACAGTATTTCACTTAGTGTACAAATCTTTATAACATATATCAAATGTTCCTATTCAAGAAATCAATTAACTTTGTATGGTGCGTCGGAAAAATTAAATTTGTAGACATTATATTTTTAGAAGTAATTTCACGGCCATGCTTAAAACATCTTTCTCGACTGTTTCATATAGTTTGAAGTAGCACTTGTTTATTTCATACTTACTTAATTTTGTGATAAATAACAAAAGAATATCTTTATAATTGTTTTAATTAAGCTTATATGAATATTATCATGGCAATCTAATATGTTAATGTGTGTATTTCTTTTTGAGCATATAATTTAATATCAAGAGTCCGTGCATCTATTTTTGAAAATACCTAACCTACCTATTCAAAAATTACAATATACCTATCTATGAATAAAGTAAATAGATTTATCATAAAACAATAAATAATTTAAAAAACCACAAAACACTAGCAAATAGGTACATGTACAGTTCATCCATATAAATACATGAATTTATGTAAATAGATTTATCATAATAATTTAAAAAAAACCACAAAAGAATTAGCAAATTACATGTAAAGTCCATCCATATAGATACATTACATTGATAAAAATACTGCATTGACGTAATCTCTAATAATTATATCCCATGTTTAAAAGTCAATAAAATAAAAAAAAAACCTAAAATTATTTGATTGTTAAATATAAGCTTCAATTATGCACTTACAACTAATTAGATCTTAGATAAATCGGGTAAAAAACCCCCACATAATTTAGATTCCGAGTTTGCTTACAATAAAAATATGTACTTAATACCTTCATGAACATAATAAACTAAGGAATCTTTTTAACATCCACGTAATCCATTCTCTTGATCTTGGAACAAATATCTTCATCGTTTTATCTGCAAGCAATTAGGGCTTTTAAAGTTGGTTAAATAATCTATTCTGTGATGATAATGAACTACATTGCTGCTTTGAATCATTAATCTTTATCTATACTAAAATATAAAGCTGAAGAGTTTGTTTGTTTGAACGCTAAGCTCAGGAACTACTGGTCGGATTTAAAAAATTCTTTCAGTGTTGGATAGCCCATTTATCGAGGGAGGTTATAGGCTATATATCATCACGCTAACACAAATAGGAGCGGAGCACTAATGAAAAATGTTTCAAAATCGGGGTTTTTTTTATCCTTTTGAGAGCTTCCGCTGCGTGCGCTGCGTAAACGTTATGAGTTTCGCAAAAATCATGTATGACAGAATTGTTCCGTTCTAAAAGTTCAAAAAAAAAGTCCGCGACAGCATATGTCTATATTTTAAGGCTGGCTCACTATAACCTTTTTTATGCTAACCATATTGGTTCTAAAATAATGCATTATTTGTGGAGGTGTTTTTATAAACATGACATTAATCTTTATCCAAATAAATACGTTATTCATCACAAGCGTTTAATTTCAAACAAAATTGCCCTGTTCATTATTCGATTTCATAGAATATCTTCGGAGATATCGCAGTTTTAAAATAACGTGGCAGCAAAATAATTATCAAGTTCTGCGCGCGCATTTATGATGTGCGAGGCCGGCGGGCAGTCATGCGGGGGAAGGGCGGTACGTATTATTTAAAAATATTTTACCTTCTGTGTTTTTTTTTATAATTGAGGAGTTGCCGTACGAATCCTATGCCGATAACCGAATTTAAGGCGGGCGAAGCCGCTGGCAAAAGCTTGTCTACTATAAATAGGCTGCATCACAATGAACCATTGAATATTTCTTAGTTCCTGATTTGATGATTTGATACCAGAGCCATTTTTGCAGTCATGTTTTTAACTTATTAGTTAATGGACCATCCTTTTTGAATTTATTTTCGTGACAAATTGGAGATTATATCCAATGGTAAAATTGGTGTTACGGACGGACAGCAACAGTAACGTTGCACCGTCGACATACACGCAAAAAAATTAACTTTCAAAAAACTACGCAACTAGTTTTATCAAAACTCAAAGTTGCTAGTTTCTGAAAATGTCACTCACGGCTTCTGTGGAGCTACCGTGGGGGTCTCTTCTCTATCACCCTATTGGGTGTTGAGGTGCGGGTGTCGGGGGAGGGGGAATTTACCTCCCACCATGACCCGGGCAGAAGCTCAGGGGTGCTGTGGAGCTAACGTCAACGTGGGTCTCTTCTCTATCACCCTATTGGGTGTTGAGGTGCGGGTGTCGGGGGAGGGGAATATACCTCCCGCCATGACCCGGGCAGAAGCTCAGGGGTGCTAAACACCCCCGGTGAAATTGAAAGGAGGCCTACTTATCAGGCCCCTTTGTGGCTAATATATTGTCGCCGTAAGCGATAAGAAAAACAGTAGATATTATGTAGGCGCCAGAATAAAAACAGAAAAATAAAACAAATAAAAACAAAATAAAAACAAAGCAAAAGAAAAGAAAAAGAGCGAAATTAAAATAAAATAAAAACGAAGCAAAAAACAAAACAAAAAATGAAAATAAAATAAAATAAAAGCGAAATAAAAACAGAAATAAAAGCAGAAAAAAAAAAAAAATAGAGGCGAGATGGGCAATAAAAATGGAATGAAATGAAATGAAGTGAAGGGAGGCGGGTAAGGAGGTAGGAGGGTGAATAAGTAAACTTATTCACCCGCAGGAATAAGCTCTCGGGGGAGAGCCCTGCCTTCCGGCGGGCGGGCGTGTAGGGGTGCTATGCCCCTAAGGTGTGTATGGTGACTGTTGTCCGCGCGGGTGAATAATCGTTTCGACAAACCAGATATGAACTCTGCGAGTGGCTCGGTTTTGGTGTCTCTAGCGATGGTGGAGTTGCGGACGTAGCGTCCCGCGCCGGTGATTAATCTCAGCGACTTATTTTGGACAACCTGGAGCTTACGTTTGTTGGTAGAAGATAGAAGACCGTACCAAGCAGGGGCTGCATAGGTCAGTCTCGACCGTATGTACAACTTGTACAGGCGAATTTTGGTTCTGAGTGGCAAGTCAGAGGAGAGTACCGGTCTAAGGCACGCCCGTGACGCGACTGCGCCTGCTGACACATGGTCTAGCATTTTGCGCATGCGCAAGGGGCGGTCTATAATACAACCTAGGTACTTTACGCTGGGTTGCCACTCAATAACTTGACCGCGAAACACAAGTTTCGGTGGGAGAAACTTTTGCAGGCCGGTCAATAATGCTGATGTCTTGCTGGCATTAACGGCTATTCTCCACTTGTCCAGCCAGCCAGGCAAAGTGTCCAATAGTCGCTGCATTTTTTTGGCTGCTAAACTAGCTTTGCGGGAGGAGGACATATAGGCGCTGTCGTCCGCGTAAAGGGCTAGGATGACGTCTTCAACACCTTCAGCTAGACCGGAGTCACTGAGAGTGGGGATGTCGTTGGTGAATAACGCATAGAGCAGTGGCGATAGGCAGCTGCCTTGAGGTACCCCTGCTCTAATGGGTTTACATGCTGACTGTTTGTTCTCGACCGAGACATAGAAGCTTCGTTTGTCCAGAAACGAGGCTATTACTCGCCCGAGCATCGGTGGGATGTCCGTCTCTAACAGCTTGTGTATTAAGCCTTCGTGCCAAACTCGATCGAAAGACTCCGACTGTGCGTCTGCCCTTGTTTAGCTCGAAGGCCATGTGGTGGAGCACTCGTACAAGCTGAAGAGTGGTACTGTGGCTGTCTCTAAAACCAAACTGTTCAGGCCTAAGCTGGATATGCGGGGATATCCTAAGTAATAGTAGGCGTTCGAACAACTTGGCTAAATTGGACAGCAATGTAATCGGTCGGTAATGTTCTGGGCGATGACGATCTTTCCCTGGTTTCGGGAGAACAATGATTTTGCCGATCTTCCACGAAGATGGGAAATGTCCAGTGCGCAGTATCCCATTAAAGATACGGGTGAGTGCCACCAGACCCTTCCTAGGCAGCATAATAATCGCTGTGTTTGGGATCTCGTCGGGACCGGGTGATTTGCGCTTGTTAAGTTTAGAGGCCTCCTTCCTAACCTCTTTAGGCGAAATAAAATAATCACCTCTGAGTGGTGGGGCTGGGGCCGCGAGAAACTGCTCTACGCGTTCTGTAACTCCTAACGTGTGGGCAGGGTTGATAATGGGGTTCGGCTTAAATTGGTCCTCAAAGTGGTCCGCAAAAAGTTCCGCGCGTTCCGCTGCGTGGTAATGACGAATACCAGCGGGGTCGATGAGTGGACATATAGGGGCGGGTGTTTTGGTAATTTGACGGGCCAGGCGATAGAGAGCCGTGTCGTTCTCACTGGCTTTAAATATAACCTGGTCCCATGAATGTTGTCTGTAGTTACTAATTTCAGCTGTCAGATCCGCGCTAATCTTGTTGAGGTCCCTCTTCACCACTGGGCAACGGGTGTCGCACCAGAGCTTTCGGAGGTCCCTCTTAGTCTTAAGTTTAGCGCGAAGATGCGCCGGTAGCAACTGCTTACCAGAGGCCGTGGCTGAGACACTGGTGGACTCCCTTAGAGCCTGTGCAATGGCAGTTGTGAAAGTACTAACTGCCTCTTCGACTTCTAAGGGAGTGGAAATGCCGCCAGCCGGGAGTTTATAATCCAGCATGGCGCGGTGGAATGTGGCCCAGTCTGTTATTCTGCGGGGGTTGGGGAGCGGTTTACCAGCTGCGGACACTCCTAGGACCAATAAGATTGGCAGATGCTGAGTGTCAGTGTCGTGGAGGACCTCTAACGACAATGACCAGCTAATATTGTGGACTAAGGCGATGTCCAATACGTCCGGTGCGTGATTGTCAGCAGTGGGGTAGTGCGTTGGTGATCCTGGACCGATGACTAAATAGTTTTTGCTCTCAGCATCTGCTTTTAATTCACGACCCGATTTGGATGAAATTCGTGAACCCCATTGTTGGTGTTTGGTATTAAGGTCACCTAAAATAAGTGTGGGGGTGGCATCGCAAAAGATATTGTCGATGTCACTTGGAGCGAAGGGGGTTGCTGGTGGCTTATATGCGGCGAAGACTTTAAGCTCCGCATTGCCGACCTTTAGTTTTACACCTATAGACCGAATGTATGTAAAAAGGGGAAGGGGTAGTAATTCGTGAATAAGGTCACGTCTAATTAATACAGCCGTACCCCTGAAGGCCATATTAGCTGGAGAAATTTCGTCTCGTCTATAGGTGAAGAAATTTGGAATGCGGAGCTCATTCTCACCTCGGAGTTTCGTTTCGCCCAGTAACACAATGTGAATATCGTGTTCCTGGACTAGCGTTCTGAGGGCGGCTGTCTTGCCAATTATGCCCCCAGGGTTCCAGTACACAATTCTCAATTTAAGGCCCCGATGAGGCCCCATTAAATTCCCACGTGAGAATTGTGGTGAGTTGTGCCAATCCATTAAAGAGGGCTGGCAACGGATTTTGGCCGGCTGCGATGGCCTCTATGGCTGCGTTAAGCGCCGCTATTGCGGCTCTAGCCACGTTTAGGGCACCAGCTTGCATGCGGGGTGGGCCCTGTGTGCCACTGTGGAGGCTAGTCGCGGGCGGCTGAGATTGCTGGGCAGCGGCTGCACGTGGTTGCGGTTTTGTGGATGGCTGAGACGTTTTGGGGGGTTGCGGGGGGTCTGCGAACTGGGGGGGTGGCATAAAAATGTTGGGCATAAAGGAATATGTGTCCAGTGCAACTGAAACAGTATCCGGAACGGTTGTGGTGGTTTGAGGTGCGGATTTTTTCTGCCGTGGCCTCCTTTTTTTCCCGAGAGCTTGGGTTCTATCTGTAGGAGGGTTGGCGGGAGGCATTAAATTTGCTCCTGCAGTTAGGTCATACTCCTGCCGCTGCAATTGTGGCAGGGGAGTAAGCGATGGCGGGGGTAAGTTTGTTGCCCGCTGGGCTTTGTTGCGGGGCGGTGGGGGATTAATAGACACCCCCTTACGCCTCGCTTCACGCCTGAAAACCGGACAAGAGCGGTTATTGGCCGTGTGCGCCTTACTGCAGTTGGCGCATTTTAATGCGACCTTTTGTCGGTCGCATTCAGACGCCGGGTGATCGCCGCCGCAGCGCACACATTTAATCGGCCGGTGACAATTAGTAGAAGCATGGCCGAATGCCTGGCATCTATGGCATTGCGCGGGGCCTGGGCGTGAGCGCCACGCTTCTATAGATATGCCAGGCATGCTGAGTAGCTCATTGAGAGCGTAAAGCTCTTGAAGCTCGGCGTGAGTGTGCCTGTGCTGCAATTGTGCGTAGTAAATACAGTTAGGTCGGCCCCTAACTGCAGGAATTTGCCGCACATGCGACACTGGAAAGCTGGCGAGAGCGAGGTCCTCTGCCAGCTCAACAAGCGAGGTGTCCTGAGGGAGCCCCTGTCTAAGCTGTAGCAGTACCATGATACTGCATGGTCCAGCTTAGACAGCTCGTCTATATAGGCCACTACCGTACGATATTCCGAGGGCGACTTTGGGAAGAAACGTACCCCTTTGCCGAACGGCCGGGCGTTGGGGGCGTGGCCTAATAAGGAGTGCAACTTTTTCAAGTGCGTCGACCACTGGGGGAGGGACTCCACAACTATCGGGGGGTGTCTGTCTTTGACCTTGTCTTTGGCATTGTCATTGACAATGATAGGCTGAGCAGTTGAGTTCGTTGGGAGGACTTTTGCTGACTGGGCACTCGTTGCTTGCGCATAGGAGTGTCCGCTAGGTGGCGCTGCCATTGGAGGTGCAGAAGGCTGAGGGGGGGTAATTTCATTAGTTTCCATCCCTTCCAGCGGGGTGGGGTCATGGTGGGACTCAGCGGCGGCCTTTGAGGTGGACGCCTGGCCGGCCAACGACTTGTGCCGATCGGCAATGGCCTCTCGGGCCTCTAAGCGTGCTCGCTCGGCGGGGTCCTTCGATGGGCTGAGGGAAAAGGGTCTCGGCCTTGTATCCCTGCTGCGTACCCTAGGGTCTCTCTGCGGCAGCGGGATTGAGGGCGGATTGAAGTTCCGCGGGACTGGCATAGGGGGCGTTATCTTGTTTGCGCTGCCCTGTTTGGACGACGACGGGTTCGGGTCTGGCCGGGGCGGGGTGTCCTCAATTGGAGAGAGCATGGTTGGAAGGGTGGGGAGATCTTCATCCCTAAACATTTCATCGCCGGTGTCTGAGGCCGAGTAAATCGTCGATTGGGATATGGCCGAGGCCATAGAAACCCTAGATGGGGGCCGAGAAGGTGGGAACGCGACCGAAAAGGGCCGGTCCGCGGCAGAAATTTCGCCGGTAAACAAATTACGCGCCACGACGGCGGCTGAGGGTTGGGAGCGTAACCATACGCCCCGTTTACGTACGCCTCCTCTACGTACCGGTGGTGGGGGTCCTGGGGGTGGCGGCATTCCGCTAGTTGGCTGCTACCAGCATCCCTTGATGCGAGTCCGGCTGCAGCTGGGTCTGAGGGGTGGCCCAAAAGGGCCGCCCTTAGAAGAGTGACAAACGAAAGCGATCCGTGGCAATAAATGCCGAGAAAATAGAATAAAAATCGCTTACCACTAAATCCTCCTCAAGACCGCTGAAAAAGCGGAAACCGTCTACCTTCAAGCGCTGCTTTTGTAGGCGCAAACACGCAGAACACAACAAACACTTAGTCTCGTCTGTGCACGCACGTCCGCCGTCTACAGGAATTGTTGTCTTGAAGCACATACACTTTTTTCACTTGAGATATAATTTTAACTTGGAGAGTATTATACACAAGGATGATGAGATGATGATGATGATAGGCTGTGGAGCTACTGTCAGAACGTGACTTTTCGATTTTTTAGCAAAACTGTAAAGTGAACCACATGTGTTTTTTGGTTCTCACACAATCATTTCTAGACATAAATGTATGCCAATTGATTTTTTATACTATGCAAACCACAACTGATGTAGTAGTAAAATAAAAAAATGTGTGTGCAGCCAATCAGAGCACAGACGAAAGTGGGAGAATGGCTCGGAACAAAAACACCATTGAAAAATATTAAATTACTGGCTCGGCCCAATATAAAATTAGAAAGTTCGAGGTAAAAATCTGGAAAATACCGGTTTGAACTGGTTATTGGGTTTCCAAAATAAAAACAACGTTCTCTGATTGGTCTAAAAGGAGACGCAATTTTCATACAGGATGCAGTGAAAGTTCAACAGTTCCAGGAAAATAAGCAGAGAAGAAACCTACTGAAGAAAGAACAAATTATATATATATGTCAAGAAAGAACATTTTTATAACTCAAGATTACTTCAAGAAAGAAGTAACATTTTTATAAATCAAGAAAATTCGTAGAAGATAAGTAAAATCAGTGAAGCGTAAATTAAAATCACGATTTTAAAGAAAGTTTTTGTAAATTATAATTTTGAGAAATGTTAAATGTGTTGTCGATATAAGTCTAAATTGCGTTTAAGGTAATTATAAGCTGTTGCAAGCAGAATCCAATTTGTTTCATTTATTCAATTTTACAGTGGGCTTTTTCAGAGCCCACATTTCGATAAACCTACAGTCCACTAGCTCCGTCCGCAACAATTGGCATATCCAGGATTTAATTTTTCAAATAAAATACTTACATACATTAAGAAAACGAGGGATGTACATCAAAATCATTTCTGAACTAGTTGGTTTATATATGTTCCATGGCAGGAGATAAAATTTTAGTACCGATACATTATCTTTCTACACTTCTTAAACTGTATTATATTTCTGTACTGAAATTTTGTACACTATTGGCTGCACGCGGCGTAAGGGCGTAGTTGCCGGAGGTATGCGCTAGAGCGCTAGAGGGAAGAGAAAAACAGGCTGGGGCGAGCATCCATTACAAGTAATAAGGATATCAATAATATCTACTGAAATTTTAATGTTACCCAAATAGTATACAGATCTGACGCCATAACCCATAATTATACGTAAATTACGTAATTTGTTTTAATATAATTATGTTTGTCATACTTTGATTTTATTTTGATTGAAACGTGATTGTTCAACTTACATGTCTATAGCTCTTCGTTTTGTTCGTCCTCTCGCTTGTCTAGACGGTGGCCTCCCAGCTCCGCCAGTCGGGAGTTCTTCCATTGACCATCAACCGCGTTCATGTTTCGATCCTCGCATACACATATGAACAGCGTATCTACTACCATCTGGTGCAGAAAATTATGTTAAGTTTAAATATGTCATGATTTTGCCTAATATACTGTTAACATAGTGTGTAAATCTTGTTTAATAATATAAAAACAGAAACTTATCTAACAAAACAAGTCTTTTTCTAGAATACCTTGTATATTTTACCTTGTGCATTAGGTTAATTTTGAGGGTTCCGTACTTCAAAAGGAAAAAACGGAAACCTTATAGGACAGGGCTGTAGCTAGAGTTGAATCTAAGGTAGGGCAGCGGTTGTTTCATGCACGGGTACGGCGCAAGTAATTTTTCTATCTTTCATTATTTTACCTGCTTGTGAGCGTGAGTAATAAAGGTAGAATTGGGTGGGATCGCGGCAATCAAGAGCAAAATGGTTTTAATTTATAGTACGGAAAAACAATTTATATATATTATACCTTAGTTTATGGTTCTTTTAAGGTAGGGCATTGCCCCACAATGCTCCCCCTTAGCTACGGCCCTGTTATAGGATCACTTTGTTGTCCGTCCGTCCGTCTGTCCGTCTGTCAAGACCCTATTTCTCGGTAACGCGTGGAGGTGTCAAGCTAAAATTTATATCAAATACTCAGGTCTACTGTCCCTTGGAGCTGAAAAAATCAAACTTCTAAGCCAACGCAATCAAAAGATACAGTCGTTTATGCCGCAAATTTTCGAAACTCGCAAGGGAATCAAAACGGGTACTTCCCGTGAACCCGTGTACGAAGCAAGGTCTTATGGCAGAGATAAAGGAAAAATTTGCAAAAACCGTAAATGTTTAGTTACATCATATAATAAGAATATTTTTAATAATATACAACATATAATAAGTTTGCACGGAACCCTCGGTGCGCGAGCCAGACTCGCACCTGGCCGGTTTTTTTTACATGTGTCTGTTAGATTCGTGTTGGGTTTTTGTTTCCCAAAACGTCGAAAACCAATCAATAATTGGTAATCAATGGTTTTCACCAAAAGTTAAATGTTTGATCGCGTATAAGACCCGATGTAATTATTAAAAAATAATGTGTAAAAAAATTCAACTCTCTTTGCCAATTGGCTGTCTTTTTTTTTACTTTTGTACTTGGGCTAAAATAGGACACTAACTTACCTCATAAAGAGACAGTATACAGTGCGCAATGAAGAAGGAATAAATGCAAATAACGAGCGTTGGAACAGCATAAAAGTGTAAGTCATCGTTTCGCTTTAAAAGTAGCAGGCCTATTATACCAGTCACTGCAGTCACTATGCATTTACCCAGAAAAAGGATAAAGTCGCCCACGCTATTGATTGTCGCCACTTGCAATGCATTATTGGCAATAGTACTAAACGCCTAAAAATAAAAAATTACATACTTAAATAGGTTTTTGTACGATTATAATTACACAACATGTAAACAGTGCAGACTAAGTAAAACTATATTCATGATATATTTAATAATATGTTCTAATCCGACCTAACCAACCAAACTTTTTAGCGTGTTCCTTGGACACCTAAGTTCATTTAAAGACCATTTACCACCGACCCCACCCACCATTGCAGCCCCCCTTTACACCCCTCTGAAATACAAAATTGCTTGTTTCTCTGCAACTAAAGATATAAATTAGCAATGTGGATCTAAATGGTTTATACACCATGAGATTCACGGATAAACCCCATGTCAAACTCATGGTGGCAGAGCTAACTCTGGGTTCAGGTGCAGCCCTGGATACCACCGAAGGGGTCGCGCCGTCTTTAAAATGAACCAAAAACGTAGTTTACATTACAGCACGGTTCGACGAGCTTCTCTACCGATATTCGGTGATAATCAAGACTTAGTGCGCCATGTGAGTACAATCTACCCTTACAGGCCCCGCCGTCGGTCCAATGGAGGCAATGCAACGACCCTCCAAGTCTCTAATACCGCTGATTGAAGTGTAAGAAAAGAGTGCAGTGGAGCCTGTAATGAACCTCGACGAGGAAGCATCGGTTCGTTTGTCTATGATACAATAGCTTGTAGCCTAACAGAACTTTTAATTTGGCTCTGTGTATCCCGGACATCGCTAAGAAATTTTGGGTGGGACATCACATAGAACACGTGAGCACAGTTTCATCGCTTAATCATTAAATTCAAAGTTGAAACTAATTTTGGTCGTAAGTAACACAACTATTTGGGAAAAATCTGTATTGTTTTCAACTTAAAGAAATTCATAATTTCATATTAGAATTACCTTAGCAGCCGCTTTGCAGAAGTGACATCTTTCGATAGTAATGATTGTATATGCGTTGTGATTTAAATAACGGATGAACTTTTCTAAACAGTAAAAGCAGCAAATACCACACTTGAGGCAACATTTAGCACAATCCGAACCTTTATCCGCTCTCGCTGACAGCCTAAAACGCTCACACAGATTGTAGATAGAATTAACACACGAAATTTAGTTACATGTAGTTTTATACAGATAAAGTTAAAAATTGATTAGTGTCAATAGAGAAAAATTAACCATGCACTACTACTAAATCGACTGCTTGTATAGCAACACATAGTTTGTTTCCTTATGACAGAATATAATGATTTCATCTAACTATTACCTATTATATTATTATATAAAAAAAAGGGATATCCATACTAAAATTATAAATTCGAAGCGAGTTTGTTTGTTAATTTGTCCTTGCATCACGTCACAAGGAACATCCGATTGAGCTGAAATTGACACCGGAAGTTGAAGATACGAAAAAGGACATAGGCTACTTTTTGTCCAGAGAAAATTTAAAATTCCCGCAGGAATAACTATAAACTAATTCCACGTAGATGAACTTTAGCTACAGCTTGCTTTGGCAAACTTTCTAACTCCTTGTATAATCAGGGTGTTGCCTTAAAAGGCAAAGCAAGTAATATTATAAATGCGAACGTAATTGATTTTGGCCTTCTTATACGTCGCAACGGAGCAGAATCATAAGCATCAATTGTGCAGAAAGGCACAGAGACATGTAGTTGAAGAGACGGATGGCCATAAACTTTTTATCACGGAAATTTCCCGCAGCAATAACAACAAATAACAGAATTCCACGTAGACGAAATACAACTATGGCTTGCTGTACCAAATATCCTTACTATAGGAAATATATTCAAATTCTTTTTATTCAAATGGGTTATTAAGAACACTTTCGAATCGTTAAGTGAATTAACGAGCTTTACAAACTAATTACAATACTGTTTTATTGCCAGGGCCGGATTTAGAAGTCTGGAGGCCTCGGGGCAACAAGGGAGTGGAGGCCCCCTGGCCCCAAATTATTTTCCAAATAAAATGAACAATTTTTTTCAATCGAGGTTTTCTATAATTAATTTATTGTGAAACCAAGTAGATTCTTTTAGTATTTGACAAACATATATTAATATAATCGGAAACAAGGATTATCAGAAAGAAACAAGGATAATAAATCATCATCCGTTAACGAACGGAACCTTCCGAGTTTTTTTCGCCGGAAAATCGTTGATGATTTCGCTGAAATCCAGTTCCCGTAGTCGAAATTTTTTGAAAAAAAAAACAAGATTTACAATGTAAAATAGTTTGATTTAAAAAAAAAATCTATTAATCATATTATTGTTATATAAAGGTACTCATCAAGTACTAATGCAAAATAAAACACATTCTATTGATTTCATTGACTTTCATAACAACCAAATTATGCAATACGCGCTTAGAAAATTCCCACAGCATTGAAACAACAGTCACAACGAGATTATTTATAGCATAAAATACAATAAATAAATGAAACTCACTTCGTAATCTCATACAGCAGACAAAAGCAAATTGTACAACATACATTTTTTTCAATCCTTTTTAAACTAAAATACTAAGTTTGAAGCCGATATACTGAAAAAAGTTTGTATGAAATGTAATTACCACATTTATACTTTTTGTTTTTTTTTTTCAAATATTTACTAAGAAATCCGCCGTAATTACTAATATGTTATGGAATGTGGAAGCAGTATACCTATTAAGCTTCAAAAAATAGTCATTTAATGGTCAGACAGCGTGGGCGTAGCCAAAAACATCCAGGGTGGGGCAGCTGCACCACTGTAGACTGCCCAAAGTGCCTATAACCTCGTGAATTTTGCATTGCCTAACATTTTTTAAGCGAAAAAAAGTTCAACGAGGTATGCCCCACTCTTGCCCAAAAGCTAGCTACGCCTGTCAGAGCATTATATTAAACACGAAATTGGTTTTGATTGTTACTATGCAAATTGTCATATTACAGCCACGAGTTTCGCCATCATCTTATTCATTATTATTTGGTAGAATAATAAATCTAAATCAAATAGAGTACTAGCGTTATCTTATTGCTAGTAAACATGTTTGAGGTTGTTTAAGATAAAAAAAGGAAATGTTAAGTCGAATGAATAGCGAACCTGATAATTTACGACTCATGAGACAAATATGAAGCTATCTTAGTATTGATATACCTACTGTATACTGTAATTATGATATTGGTGTGTATCCAGCCCCCGACCCACCCTCTTAGAGATTAAAATCGTGACGTTAAAACACGGAATTCCTGGCGTTAGTATACCCAACTAGCAAATCTTAGCTGTATATCGGTTATAGGAACGTTTCCTGGTTGCAAAATAGTGTTCATGATTGGTCATATTAGAATATTAGAAACGTTTTTACAACGCGGAAAAGCCCCCTGATATAGAACGTTTCAGTGATATAGCTTTTGTATTGCAGCTACACTTGGGGCTAATTAGATACATATTTGTCATATATGCGTTGTTCTTTGAGAGTTTTCGGTAATACATTAGGGAATTTTAAACACTGATATCACTATGAAGTGATAAAACGGTCACGCGAACACTGATATTCAACCATTGAGAGTTAATTTAGTGATTGCTATTCCTTCCTATTACAAATTCAATTACTGTTGTGTCGACAATCTTATAAATTTAGAAGTTTGGAGAAAAAAATAATTGTTAAGATATTTGTTTAAGAGGGCGATATAGGCCAGAAAGCTAATTTCTGTAATTCTAACGTTGTGTATGTAAATGCACTATAAATCATTAGATAATGTCATATACATTACTATGAGATATATTTGTTATATACTTCTTAAGTAATTTATACCGTAATGACGCCTTGAAACTTTTAATTTTTGTATGGAATTTAACGTTATTACCGTTTTGTAGTCACATTTAAATTATATAACCAACTTTCATTACACACAAATACAAAACACGCTTTAAAAATTTGCACAAGTATTGAAACAATGGTCACTTCCAGATTTTTTATTGCATTAAATACAATAAATGAAAATCATTCAGTAAGGTAATGCACTACACAAAAGCCAGTTTTATAACATACATTTTTTTCAATCCTATAGATGCTATAGTTGAGCCACAAAATTTGCACAAAAACGGCGTATTTTCGCGGTCTGGCCTATACCGCAGCCTTAATGTTAATGCTGCTGTATTCTGTAACGAGCGATATTATTGTAAGAAATAGTTCAATATAATTTGCGCTTGCATTTTTATTGATATTCTAGTAGTATATTAATGGTGTATTTTGCATGCCCCTAGTTAATTCATTAATATTTAGACAAATAAATATAAATTAATTAGCAAATATTTTTAAGACTGATATATAACTGAATAGAGTTGCGGTTCCTCATACACAAAAGATTTACAACATCTCGCAGCCATAATAAATTTTAGGTCCTGTAAACATATCACAGATAGAAGCGATATATGGCTTTTTAGAGTTGAATAGATAATAACAAAGTTGTTATGTAACTAGTGATATCTAAGCCTTGCAAATTCGTTTTTACAATTTTTGAGTGCTAATTAAGGTCCAATCAGGACGATTTTAGAACAGTTGTTAACGGGAGCGGCATTTACGCAAATTTGTTGTAAATTCATTATAACGGGAGCTGGAACTATTTAAACACCAGTGTTATATTAGTTATTTAGGAGCCATAATAGTATAGCTTCGCTTCATAACGGTACCATGAAAGCCTTAAATACAACATAGTAGCTCGATAAAGACTGATGTGAGAGCCTATTTACAACGGTGCTATAGGTGTTATACAAAGTGGCAGAGGAAACGTTTATATGATAGGTTAATGTCACAATTTTGCTGTAAGGCCTTATACAGCTAAAACGCTTTAAGAAATACATATATATGACCAGCAGTCACAAGCGGTACTTCTATATGACTTTGATATCACTCTTTTGTGTTATAAGATTTTCTTTTATCGCATTTTTGCTAGTTGGGATAATATCTAAACAAATGGTACCGTTAGACCAACATAATCAGCCGTATTATACACATACACTTATTAGTATACGTCAAAGTAGTAGTGAGTAATTTTAAGTAAGAAATAAGTTATGGTTACTTACTTTGCATGCAAGTATGTTAAGATGAGACGTGGAATCTTAAACAATGTAATCAAGAAAGATCCTTTCGCAACAGAGCCCAAGTGATATTTAATCAGTTTCCCTATTGAGTACAATACAGGAGACTCAGCGTGTTGACCTCTGAAAGAGATTTAAGTTTTTGTTATTGATGCTAGTAAGTAATACAAGCAAAGTTTATTACTTTTAAAAGTAACGTGCTCTGTTTTACACATTATTTTTGTATTTGACTTCATATAAAATTCGCCGGTTGTTTTTTTTATTTTATTTTTTGTTATTTTAAAGATTTATTTTTTGAAAACATGCATACTAACACTTATATGGTTTTTTCATGGATGTCATTGTCAGAACTAGACCAAATTACTGGACTACACGGGAAGCAACAGCTTTCAAATAAAAAAAGAATCATCAAAATCGGTTCACCAAGTCAAAAGTACTGAGGTAACAAACATAAAAAAAAATACAATCGAATTGAGAACCTCCTCCTTTTTTGAAGTCGGTTGCGAAGAGGCTGACCCGCACATTATATTGTGGGTGAGTATCCAGCCAGTGGTTACCCTCTTTTGGGAAATAAAAATGAAAAGATATACATACATACATAAGAAACGGTATATGGTTACGGTAATTGTAAAAGAAAGTATTAAATATTCAAAACACTATTTTAGATAAGGTGGGGTCAAAAAAATTAACAATAGTGTACAGAAGTGAAAAGCTGTGGGTATTCCTATGTGTAATCAAGATTTAACTTGAATCAAATATGAGTACCTAGCTATAATTATTCTGTAGCAAAAGTAGAGTTCGTGAGCAAGCTAATATAGTAAATAAGATATACTTTACCTGAAGTACCAGTGCGAGACTGCACCAGCTATAGTCATCTGCTGGCAGGCAAGTATGAACTCGCTGCCCCACACTAGACAGATAAGGCAAAGCCACCACATGCTTTGGACCCACATCGGGTCAAAGTCTATAGGGTCGAGGGTGTATGCTTAAAAAGAAGAAAAAAGTAAGAAAAGAATTAACATGTCTTTATAAACATCAGTTTCTTCAATATAATACGTCAGAAAGTCAATTTTCGAGAAAAGTGAGAATTGAATAACCGCAAATCCTACTAATATAATAAATGTAAAAGTTTGTGACTTAGTATGTTTATTACACCTTCACGCAAACAACTAAACAGATATTATCTTAAATACTTCTTAAAATGGATATAGTTAATACATTAAATTAACAAATAGGCTATAAGACATTTTATCCCTGAAAATTCAAGTCACCGCAGGAATAACTTTAAATAACCGAATTCCTATCGCTAGAGCCTCAAGCGAAAGTGCAGTTTGGTTTTTTTTTATACCACTAAGTTGGCGAACAAGCACACGGTCCGCCTGATGGTAAGCGGTTACCGTGGCCTATGGACGCTTGCAACACCAGAAGTATCACTCGCGAGTTGCCGACCCTTCAAAAATCCAATAACTTCTTTCTTAAAGAACCCCATACTGTAGTCCTTAGAGAAAACCTTGGCAGGGAACGTTCGCGGGAGGAAGTTTCTCTGAAACCGCACTGTACACGGAAAAAAAAGAGTTTCCAAGTTCTATTCCACCAAAATAATTTGCATTCAGTCAAGAAATCCAACTATTTTGGACATATTTTGTTCACAGAAGGCAATATTATTTCCCTGAAAAAATTTCATTTTATCAATCGAAATTGATAAACTTCTTTTCGTATTAACAAATTTTTTTTTTACCAAATAAATGTACGTTTTAGATCAACCAAACTTAAATTAATTACCCTAAGACAGTTTATGTTCTTGTATGAAATAAATACATATTTATGTGCAACATTTTATTTTTCTTAGTTTGAAACAAAAAATAATTTTGCTTTGATATAATTTATATTGCGCTAAAACCATGGTTTTCTTAATTCTGCCACGTTACTTATTAAAAACTATATCTTTCGATTAAAATAATTGTATCTTAAATCAAAGCCAGTGAAATATTCAGTTAAGATAATATTGTTTTGAATTAGATAAAATAATAATTTTAACAGAATTTGTTAGATTCTTGACTCAAAATCTGATATTTTAAGCTGAAACTCTTGTTTTAGTCGAAACCAATAATATTTCTGCTTTAAAATATTAAACATTTTCGTTGAAATTATTCAGCTAGTATCGCTTTGAACGAATTTTCTTTTCGTTTAAGTAAATACCTGCATTTTTAAAACTGAACGAAACTCATCAGTGTCCTTCATAGGCTTTCGTGTTGGATTTTAATTTTAAATAATTGTTTATTGTAGGGTTTTGTGCGGCAAATTAGTATCAGTTCAGGCAAGAAACCTACAGTTAATTATTATCTGAGAATTGAAAAGTTCGTGGCCCAGTCGCATTCGTCTATCTGAAACGATAAGCGAAGTTAAGCAACGTCGACCGTGGTCAGTACTTGGATGGGTGACCGCTTAGCGGCACACTTTTCTTTCTTCCATGTTTAAGAAGGATCGTTAGTCATAACAAATTATGATTAAACATAGCACTGTATAATCGGCACACTTTTCTTTCTTCCATGTTTACGAAGGATCGTTAGTCATAACAAATTATGATTAAACATAGCACTGTATAATCAGCTAAAGGCGAAAATAGCTAATAAACTCGACAAATGTCCGCCAAGTCACAGAAAGGCAGTGCGGGTAGACTGACTCTATATGACCCAAGCCTCCAGAAAAGAGGCCTGTGCCCCCTGCTAGTATAGAGCAACTAGCTCGAAAAACGTCAGCCAAGACCACACTAAATCAGTGCGGTAGCCTGACTCTATATGGCCCAAGCCTCCAGGAAAAAGGCGTAGGGCTCTTTAAAAATACTTTATTTAATCTTGACGGATAACTATGTAATTTTGGACCGAAACATTTTTTGTTTTAAACTAAAATATAATGTTATTAATTTAAGAGCTGATGTAGTCAAGTTAAGAGCACTATTCTCTTGTGTGAACTAGACATTTCTTCCGTGCAATAACACACGAAGTTCTACGCCCAAGAAAACTAAGTATTTCAAATAAAGAAGCATTATTTTCTTCAATGAATTAAATAATGTTTCAAACAGATGGAGTTTTATTTACTGGTTCAAAGAAATTTGATCTTGTGTTAACTTCATATCATTTTAAATATTTAAGAGAAATAATATCTTGGATGAAGCAAATATTCGTTGGTGCATATATGAAACGATATTCTCTTGGCTCAACTAATTCTTTTTTACCGTGTACGCGACCATTTCGGTTCTAAAGTGTGAGAATGAATTCCCTGCCGATGGCGAGCGCTGCGATGGTGGAAAGTAGCCGTGGGCATCATTTCAAACAATTCCTCAGAACTCATCCCATTGTACAAGCGGTAGAACACACACAGGGAGGCGAAGTCTCTCCTCAGACTTAAGGGTTTGATACGGCAAGTGAGTTTAGGATCGTCGACAATTCTCACAGCCCGTCGTTGAACCGAGTCAAAAGGTCCAAGCTGGTATCCGGGTGCACCTGCCCAGAGATGGCAGCAGTACTTCATATAGGGCCGAACTTGCGACTTGTAAAGCAGCAACCTCTGCCCCGACGTGAGGTACTGCCTCGCTCTGTTGACCTGACACCTAGTTTTTTGGACGCCAGCTTCACCTTATCTTGTAAATGATCTCGGAACTGAACATCGCTGGAGATGTCAACACCAAGGATCCCAATGCTCTTGGAGATGGAGAGGGGAGTGTTCTGGAATTGTGGGACTACAGTAAATGGAGTTCTCCGCAATGGACCAAAGAGTAGGGTGAAATGGCTATGTAAGGAAAGAGGGAGACGGGACGTAGTTAGACGTAATGGAAAATATCAATGCCCGAGTATTGAATGCAGAAAGATATTTTTTTTCTTTTTGGGCATAATTTTTAAATCATACTCACTTTTCAAGGAAGCACTTTTATCCACGTTTTGCGCTTGTATCGCGGATTTATCCACATGATCACTCAGTGGTGTACCGTTGATGAAGAAATTTGTTTTGAAAGGTACTGTGGGATAGTTAGCAGTAGCTAGGCACACCTGAAACGTTTTAAACAAAATTTTATATCAATGTAAATACACTAAAAAAGGTGTAAAACTGATCAAAAAACAAGAAAGTTAGTTATTAAGGAAAATTTTACATAATTAATTGATTAGGAAGAAGGATATTATATATCCAATAAATATAAATATAAACACAAGATATTCAATCCAAATACTTAAAAAAACCCTGACTTGCTGGCAATATGTTTCAAAGAATTATTTATGTGTACATTAATAACACATATATTTTTTGGACTAGACGTGTCTAATTTAATGTTTTTTTTTTTAATTTAATAGGAACATATTTTCTATTAGTATTTTTATGTATTAAGCCATTTTGCAATTTATCAGTGTATTTTTCAACTCAATTTTAATATTAATATATTTTTAATTCAGTTTAATCAATTATAATAAAAATCTCTGACCGTCTGATAACGTAATATAGGTATACTTATAGATTCTTACCACAACAAGAGTCCAAAATAAGAAAAACAAAACAAGGAAGAAACACGTAATGATAGGTTGCAAAAACAGGGCCGGAATCGAGCCTAAGCAGTGAGCAGTTTCTCTGAACAGCTGCGCCAAGAACGCTACACGGGTACGCATCACCCACACTAGCAGCAACAATATAACCTGGAAAGAAATAAACTTTAATAATAATAAATATTCCTGGATATAAGATACACTCAGCGTCATCCGGGTCTTAAACTAAGCAAAGCTTGTGCCAGCCTTGCCATTAATTTCATTCTTATAGCCCTGCCACACACTTGTCGAGTGGCAAAGGACGTAGCGAGGAAAGACGGCAGAGACGTAGTGTGACCACATTACTCGTCATGCCGCACGTCATGCTCCTCGTCATGCCCACTGCTCCGAGTCCCTGTTTTGTCGGTTTTTTGGCGCGAGTCAAAAGACCTAGAACGTCGCTTATTTGTTCGTTTCTATCGTTGATTGCGTGAGTGTGTGGCCGAGTGCAACATCGCGGCAGCGCGAGAAGTAGAGCGATGAGCAGCGCGAGGAGCATGGTGTGGCAGAGGGGTTACAGTCAGAGGCCTTTGATAAATCCGATAAGGACCAGACAGTCATGGTACCGCGATAAAATGTATGACTAAATAGGCTAGTCGGGTGCGCTCGAGTCCCGTCTCGCCGCGCACCTTACCTCAGGATTGCCGTAAGAAAACACCGAGACTCAAGACATATACAAACGTTCATCACATAAATGTTTGTCTTTTTCGGGCATCAAACCCGCACCTTTTGGCCCTTCCATAGGCAGCACTACTACCAACAGTGCCACTAATCAAATCAAATGAGAAAAGTCTCTTACAAAAAAAAACATTACAAGACGTTCGTATAGGTATACGCGCAAATGTGCGTTATCTATGCGATCAGTCACAGAAAGATCATAATAATAGGTAAGGCAGAGTCGACTTAAGGGAGCGAAAGGCGTAAATTACGGACTATTATATTTTATTGTCTATATTTGAGTAATGTGTAGTGGTATGAAAAACTTAATGCGCGAGTACAACGAAACGACGTAAATTAAACGTAAAAAAAAATCTTAAATTAAAAACTAAGAAAACTAGTTTATAATAATTTAACCTAATAAGGGCCTAATTATATATTTAACCAGCTATCGCCGTGGCTTAACTTGCTTTGTACAAAAAACAAATAGTTTGATATTTTGGTTAAGAAACGATACCAATTAAATAATAAATAAGCAATTTATTTTAGGTATTTACGAAACTACGAGCTATAAAAAATCAGAAAAAAAAAAACGTAAAAGTTTACTTACATAAAAGTATTATTATATATACTTACACAATTTTTAATAACTTACGGTTATAATAGTGGCAATTATAGAGTACCAAAGAAATGCTTTTTCATTTTTGAGAGATTCCTGGAAAGAAAGTGATAATTAACATTTGTATAGGGTGTGCATGCAATATTGAAAACGCGCAACACTTATGAACTCTCACTTAGATGTCTATCCGTCTATCCGTTCCTATATCACAGACAATTTTACTTAAAAACTATAGGCATTTCGATAGAGTGCGCCTTACCTAATTACTACAGACGAAGGTTTTCAAAGACCAGCTTAGTTTTGGACAGTAAAACTAGATGTTAACACATCATATATGTATATATCCTATTTATATTTATAATTTTGATTTTGTAATGGTTTCTAGATTATTTTTTACTAGTTTTGCCCGCAGCTTCACTTGCGCAAATTCGTTTATCGGTGTGGGATTTCTACGACTGCAGCTATAGTTCGTTCCCGTCGAATTCAGTTACAGTTATTTCTGCAGGAAATTTTGATTTTTAAGGGATTTACTGTAGTAGTAGCCCATTTCCTTCTCCGTCTCTTCAACTATCCCTATGCCAAATATAAGCTCAATTGGACGCTCCGTTGCGACTTAAGGAAAGGACATACAACAAACAATCACTCACTTTCACATTTATATGAATAATAAAGTTGAAATGAAAAGAATATGAAATAAATTAATCGCGAATCAATACCTATGATATTTTTCTCTATTAAAAAATAATGGAAATAATTATTTTATAGTTTTTTGTCTGATAGGTAATAAAAATTAATAAACGAATTCTGGCACGGTTAATCGCTTGTGTTTCGCTTTCTTTCATTATACAAAATTGATGACGATCCCAATAGGTCAAATGTATAATGTTAAGTTTTCTGATTCAAGTAGAAACAGTATCTAATTTAAATAAGATAGGTTCTTATGTTTAACTTACTGACAAAAATCCAACTTTGGAAAAATCCTTATGTTGGGTCCGAAGTTCGTGGTATGTGTACCACAAAAGAGCTGTGCCAGCCACGCTTACAATGGAAACTATGATCATAAATATCCATGATACCAATGTTACCATATAATGGAGTATTGATACCATAACCAACGAACATACTGAAATACAATATCATGCATAAGTACATACAAAGAGTTCAAGCGGCAACAGATTTCAGACAAAATGTATATTTCACAGGTGTGTAATAAGGGTGTCTTTATCAATGGGAGCCGGCAAAATGGATTTCAGGAGGGTGCATCTACGTAATACATTAGGTATTAACATATAATTTTGTAATTAACAACGTTATAATTAAACCGAATAGGTATAATACTTTTACGTTAAGCTTTTTATTACTGATTAATCTTTTTCGCGTGTATTTTTGAAGCCAGGGAGTGTAAGTGCACCCTTCACCAGTCCCTCCCAGCTCCCATTTTTTTATCTATTAGTTAAGCAGTGTCATATATCTATTGTTCTAAATTTAAATCATCCAACACTTGGACAAAGGTGACGCCATCGCCACCAGCGCGGCAGCGGATACTGCAATGTGTACAAATTGTGTTGGGTATTAAGTACTTCCCATATCGCCATTAGATAGAGTTAATGAGGTTTTTGACATACAGATGCTAATTAGTTTATTCACTGATTGTTTAAACTGTAGAATTGAATACGCTCTAAAGAAAATTTCACATTTTCACAATTTCGCTGCATGTAAACATAGTAGTAATTGCCTTTGTCTGAATTTTATTATGAACATTTATACTAATGTAAATATCGATTGATAGGAAATGAAAAACAATCTTATTTAGGCACCATAGGAACACCACTGAGCTACCTAGATCAAAACCATTAAACAAATTGTAGTAAACAACACATGGGTCCACTATTGAGAAAGTTTTTGAGAAAATCTACACTTTTGGTAGATTTTTGGGCAGAATCTAAATTGCTGGAAAAATATATCTACTGGCTACATATAGCAAATACTTCTTTTTGATATGTATATTATAATTGTAATTGTTCTTATTTCATAACTCAGCCGTTATACACCCCATTGCAGGGGCACAGGTCTCCCCTCACATACGCGTATATTATATAACATAGGTACGTACAATAATACAATTACGCTTGTATGTTAATATGTACTGTCTCAATCGTTCATTGTTTGCTGTGCAATATCTGGCACAACTAATACTAAATAAAACCTAGATTAAGTTATAACATGATAATTATAAAACAAAATTTGTGCCGATCCTGATAAGAATTATGACTAATTATTCCTCTAATGAAGTAGGTATTACTAATAATCAACATAAAAAAAAAACCAATCAAAATGCTATAACGTAAGATTGATGCTTTCTTGTTTTAAAAAGTACAGCAATTCCAAGAATATTTTAAATAAGATCAATGTGTGACTCAGAATAAGCAATTCTTGTCTGAGTAGTTGAGTCAGATTCGTTTCCTGGACTAGGTACGTAATCTTCGAAAATAGTTTGCGTAAATAGAACTCGCTTTTAGAGTTCTGTAGCCTTATATATATTAGCTTAGTGATTCCGCCATATTTCCATAGATTCTGAAAAAGTTTTAAAGGCCGGTGTCTTATACAATATCAAACAAAGCTAAAAAGTTTTTATTCAAATAAGGCTTTTGAATCATCAAAATTATTATAAATGCTATTTTTTGGCATTTTTAGTTTCAATAGCCCAAAATGTGTCTTCTTGGTTGGTTTAGTGTTTTATTTAAAATCATATGATTGTGAAGTAAACACCAACAGACTTTTAAATCACTTTGTAATTTGTTAGTAAAAAATAGTAAAAAAAAATAATATTTTCAACTAATATTGTTTGGAACAAATCTTTTTGTAGGTAGAACTCACCCATTCTCTCAAACTGTAGTATATTAAATTATCAATAGTTTTTCGGGGAGAATTGGCATATACCAGTACTGGAGAAAGATCTTTTAAAATAAGTCCAGTAATTTCCGAGTTTATTAATTAAAAACAAAAATAAAAATCCTTTCTCTACAATATTAGCGCAAAATATTTAAAAAACATGTGAACCAATTGTGTTTCGGACAGCCATAACAAAATTATAAGAATTCTGTTTTTACCATTTGGCTCAATATAAATGTAAAAGGCAATATAAATTTAAAGTTTACAAAATAAGAAAAGTAATAAAAGCAGTGCAGGTATAGTCTCGTAGTACGACTGTTAAATAAAGAATTAGCATTACAGTTTTATATAGAAAAGCGTAAGTCATGCGTCTGTCGTATGTCCAATTATTGATGCTCCTGTTTCTAAGCATTAGGTTTTTTACATGATTTCTATATGGACATTAGTCTAGAAAGTTCAATTATATAGTTTGAGATTAGAATTTAATTATACTTACTAAATGCCACAATAAGGCATATAATCATCTCTTTCCATGAAGAATAAAGGTCCGATAACATCTGTTCAATAGTGTCCCAATTATTCAGCAAGTTGTAAAAGTCTGTCAATACTTTAGAACCTGGATACGTTTTAGGAAAACATCTATTTAAGACTGGAGTTGATTCATAGACTGGCAAAACAGGACAAGGTCCTATGAAATTATGAAAATCTTTCGTATTGCTTACATTGTACAAATTAATGTCGTATCTACAAATATTAGATCCTGTATCTCTGTAAAAATTTTGTATATCTGTAAAAGTATCCATTTTCCTGTCAGGGCATTTCTTCACGCATATTTTCAGGGATCTTCGTAATTCTGTGGGATCCAGAAAAAAAAGATAGTTCTTGTCAACAGTGCTGATTCCTGCTAACGGAAATTTTATAAGCTTTGGATTGCTTTTCACTCCACAGGTGTTGCCGAACGAATCAAATCCGTTTATAAGTCTTAGTGGATTCCCATATACAAATGATACAGCAGCCACAATAATCTAAAACAAAAAAGTTTTATTTATACAATATGTAACGGAATACCCCCAAACCCCTTGACGGGGTACACAAGCATGTAGTAATGGACCCAAGGGTGAAATCATAAACCTGAAAAACCCACAGCTTTCAGAAGTTTGGTGAAAGCTTGGAGAGAACTTCTCCTTAAACTCAGCTGTGTGGGGGTCGATAACCGGTCTTTTTGTCAAAATTTGTGATGAAATATTTTAATCGTTTTTTCTATTTTTACCTACAGGCGATTTCCCTGTGAGGCTTATTTAATAAAAAAAAAAAAAGTTTAAGACCTTTTGCTTGTTCCTTTAATTGTTTATTTTAAAATTTATGAGTGAAATGACAAGAAAATTATTTACATATAATTTATTCATCGTAAAATGTTCTTTATCGCTAATAAACAACATGTTTCGTTATTTTAATTTATTAATATGCATGTTCAATTCAGAATATTAGTGCATACTGGTCTAGTAGTTACTAGCCACGTGACATCCAACATGTTAAGATTGTGTATTAATAAATTTTAATTACAATAAAAACTTAGTCAATGTCGCTACTGCGATCCGTTGTTCTTTGAAGAACCCGGACATCAGAAATTGCGCAGGTTGAGAGGGAGAATTTTCTCTTTCTTACACATATTTTATCCAAAGGGTTCTTCATAAATAATTACATATTTTTCGTAATCCACGAAAAATTGGTTTAAATCTTGCAAGTAACTAAAGTAAAAAGATTCCATCAGAGAATATTAATAAAAATAAAGTAATTAAAATTTTAATAAAAAATTATAAGAAGGCTCAGCACTCGTATAACGTTTTGAGTGAAATAATAAAATAATTTCTACTAAATCATATCTCATAATTTTGTACCCTTTTTTACATTTTTAAATTACACCTAAGCTATTAGGGCAATTGAGTTCATTAAAATTGTCATAGCAGTCACTTTTAATGTGAGCTTCTTAATTCCATGTACCAGGATTTCATAGAACACTGTTAGCATTTCGGACAAAGTTGATAAAATAACAAAACGGTACCCCAATTTTCGGAATGTAGAATTCGCGCTAATAATTTGCACACCGACAATTGGTCAACATGGTCAACGCCCACCCTGGGCCTGGCTGGCAAAACTACAATAAAATTGGGAATTAAGATCACTATTAGTAATCACAAGAATTTCACTTTGTTATTTTTGCTAAATAAGTAATAGCTACTCCTTTATTTTTAATAGTCGTATTACAAAAAATTAAGCAACAATAATGTCCCGTTTACGCTTGTATTCACACATTCAATTTCAGGTAAATCTTATTAAATAACTTTTTGCCTGTCGATCGTAACCATGATTTGTAAAAATGAATAGATGGAGATAAAGAAAACAAACTTAAGCCCCTCGGAGAACCTAGGTTAGGATTTTTTTACCTGTGTAGAGCCCGCACAGATAACAGGATACCTACCTACTAACCGCGCCACAAAAAAAAACCTACCTACTTTCAGTAACATATCTATCATATACCTAATATTTATTTAATTTTAGTAGGTTGCTGAGAACACTTTTGAATCGTCGATACAATCTATTTAACAACGTGAATTTGTGTCGAAACGAGCCGGAAAGAATCTTAATTAATAAAGGTACCTAATTAAACAATACTTTGTTAATCAACTAACAAGTAGGTATACAATCTGTATTAAAGCACATCAGGATGATACTAATTCTATCGCAATATCTTATCTACAGATGGTACAAAAGAAACTCGGTATGACAACACTTTTTAGTTTAAAACGTAATAGCACAATCTGCACAGTAGGTCCTGTACCTAGAAAAGTACTATATTCACTTTATCTATCGACCGATCAAAATCTTCAGTCAAAAGCCGACGGCCGGCACGCGACTTGACGCAACGCCATTGTTTTGTTTGCATAAAATATCAATGTGAAATTCGTTAATTAAGTGTTTTTTTTAATAAAATGGGTAAATTATTCATTAACAAATACAACAAGATGATTTAGTGTGTAGGAGTCTTTGAAAATAACGATTTGAGTTATGGGCAAGATATGTATTTAGAGCGTTTTATCATCGGGAGACCATCGCACTAGCAAGCAACAAAGGTTTTCGTCATATGATGCCTGCAGAAGAATATCACTGGCACATGCTACTTTTACGGTGTGAAGAAGGGGCGTCTAAGCTGAAGAAGCTGGGAGAGGATAAACAGTCGCGTTCAACTTCATAACAGTGGAAATGCTACGAAATGCACCTATCATTACGTGTTGCGGCGCGTCTCTTTTTTAAAAAAAATGGAGGCAACTTTGAATCATTTTGTAAATGTTACGTTACCTACTTCCCCAGCAAATGTTTGAAATAGAAGTTAAAATACTCAAGTTTTTTTTTGTTTAGTGTTCAGTTCACTTTGAACTACTTTTGTAAAAAGGAACGTGCGTACCTACCTAGATAATTTTTAAAATAGGAAGTTAAAAATGGTTTTAATTCAGTGTTTTAGTAAATGAAGGTTACTTTGAACCATTTTTGTGAATTAAGATACTGCATAAGTAGTTAATGTTTGAAAACAGTGTTACGTAGTACAGTGTTAGTGAATGTACCTATGTCATTGAACCATTTTTGTTAAAACTGAAAATGTTTAATTCAGTGCTAAGTGAAAAAGATTTGTGAATTAAAGAAGTAAGCTGCTGCTGAAGCTTTTTAGTTAAGTAGTTAGCTTTTAGCCATCCTGTTTTTATTTTGCGTAGCGTCGCACAAATTCGTGTTTCTACGCCGAAAAAAGAACCAGGAACACATAAACGACAAGACGTCGTACGCGTTGTAGGTAATTATTGTGTAACTGGAGTCGTACGAATTCAAAAGTACTAGATTCTCATAAATTTGCGGGTGGCATATTCTAAAATTCATTAAACTTTGTGGTCAAGTCAAATGTAAAATTATTTTATGAAATTAGTATGAAAAACTGAAATGCCGATTTTCATCGTGAAACTTTGGATAGTGATTGCTGAGTAGGTGCACTCTTGCCCCCTTTAGGGATTTGGGGCATTTCCGTTACACTCTGTATGGTCAAATTATGAAGAACTACAAGTACATTAATATACATTTTTAATTTTGATGATATCTTAGTGTACAACCTGTCCATAGGTCAAGGCTACATGCATGCAATAGATACACTATTTGCCAATCTACTTGGAACTAATTTTAATCCTACATACTTCAATACCTATTTAAAGCTTTGCAAAATACAGAAAAGTTTTAATACATGTAATAACATATTAACAGTAATAAGAATATTACTTCTTTTTTTCGAAACCGGTTACCAATTGAAACAAAAATATCCTGTTTTGAAACTTTTTTCGAAACTCGAAAGTCCTCAATATAATGAAAGGTGGTCCATTTTAAATTAAAAAAAACCTGTAGTAGTACTTTTTCAAAAAATAATTTGAGAAGAAAAATTAAATAACACTTACTAAACTTAAATCTATTGTAACTAAAACTGATACTAAAAATGAAAATTTTAGAAAACAATAGTTTAATCAAAATGAATTAGCAAAAATTTGCTGCTGCAGTAAAGTTAAATCAAGGCTACTACTCTTGCTCATATACTCAATGTTTTTAAAAATGAAATTGGAGTAAATGACAAATTCTCTGAGAAGAGCAAAAATTACAGGGAGATTGACGAAAATTACAGTTGGACACTGTCTTAAAATTATTGTGCTGTTCTTATTTTGCCTTTAAAAGTTTAATTTTTTGTATCAGCTTTAGTTAGAATAGATTTTAAGTTTATTAAGTTTCATTTTTTTTATTTGAATTATTTTAAAAAAAAATATGTACTACTATAAATTATTTTTTAATTAAAACAGACCATCTTTATCATATTATATAGAGGACTTTCGAGTTTCGGAAAAGTTTAGAGACTATTATATGATATTTTTGTTTTATTTGGTAACTGATTTCAAAAAAAGAAGTAATATTCTTATTTGGAAACCAGTTTCAAATGCGGCCAAATGAAAATGAATATTAACTTAAAATCTTATCTTTACACATTAACTTAAAAAAAACTACTATTTCAACCACACATGACCAAATGACGTCATAACCATGCCACTTGCTTTAAGAAACCAACTTTTACCGGTCATCAACCGGTTTTTACTTTTTTTGAAAGATTTATCTGTCAATGTCTAATATCAGTTTTAAAAAATTAACATTTTGTATTGGTATAAGTTTTTATTGTTTGTTTACATTTACATAAGACAACTCTGACATCTAATATACCATTGACAAGACCTGCAACAACTGATATTCATCATAGTATTTAATAAGGCTAAGGATGTAACTCTGACATCTAATATATCATTGACAAGAGATGCAACAACTGAGGTTCATCATAGTATTAAATAAATTCAATGTTGTAACAAGTTTCTATTGAAATTTTTGAGCTCTATGTGTTATCTGTTTGATTCATATTTGCTTAAAAATCACAATTAAAAGCCAGAAAACCTTAGATAAAACCAACTGAACTACAACTTAGTATGTGGTATTTTGTGGTTGTTTGCTGGACCAAAGCTGTTATTGTATTATTAAGACAACTAAATGATGCAAACTTTGACATCATCACAATGCATTGTCATAACAACTGCCGGTTGGGGTGTACAAATGGGGGCGCTAAGAAAAACACTTAGAAAACTTTTTTCCCTTGCGCCCCCTTTTAGTTACTCTGAACCAACTGCCAGAAAAGTGAGCTTACAGTCAGAGTTAAGTAAAATTTTGCCGTTCCCTTTTTAGTGAGTAAGCACATGTGCCATATACCTAGGTCATTGCCTAACATTACTCAAACTTGAACCTACAACAAACCTATTTGTTTGCAGGTATAACATATGAAATCTTACCATTAAAATCCAAAAAATGATGTACAAGACTAGCCATAACACATCTGTGCATCCTTTTTTAGGTGTTTCGTCTTGGGGAGAAATTTCACTTTGTGCACAACCCATAGTGTTAGGAATTCAAAATCAACATACAAAATAATTTACTATACTGTCGGTATATGTAAATTAGTATCAGTTAAAAGAATGGACACCGGTCGCCTTGTTTTGTAAGTAAGTTAAACATTCCAATTTGTTTCTGTTAGATCAAATAATTTAAACTAAAGGAAGGGGCAACGCAAAATACAATTAAAACTAAATTAGTTCAATGAGAAGAATTAGTCGCGAAAATCATAACGAATTCATTCTAACAACAACAAAATAGAGTTATTAGTCTGTGAACAAAGAGTTCTTTAGTTTTTTTTTCTAGAAGGCAATTACACAAAAAGTAAATTTTTGCCAATAACTTTTTAACAAAAAACAAATCCTTTGAAAGGAACGTGTTACTCGTTATTATAAAATATAAACTATAACATTTATTAAAAAAGGGCCTGGATGTTGCTGCCAGGTGATAGAGTGGCCAGAAGACTGGCAGCGTTGCCACGTTGTTTTTTTTTTTTTTTTTATATACCAGTAAGGTGGCAAACAAGCAAACGGTCCTCCTGATGGTAAGCGGTCACCGTGGCCTATGGACGCTTGCAACACCAGGTCGTGTTCTTCTAGGTATCTTAGAAGCTGTGTGTTGATCACATGCTCCATCACCTTGGAAAGGAGAGAGGTAATAGCGGTAGGCCTGTAATTCGATGGATCTAATCTATCGCCCTTTTTGGGCACCGGGTACACATTCGCAGTTTTCCATGAAGACGGAAATTGCCTAGTATGGTAGGAAAGCGCGAAGAGGCGCGTGAGTACAGGATATAACAGGCGCACACTGCTAAAGCACCACTGCTGGTATACCGTCTGGCCCACTCGACTTATGAACGTCTAGAAAAAGCAACGCCCGCCGGACCTCCCGCTGTGTTATGGAGATTTCCGGCATGGCCTTACCGCGGCACGGTAAAGTAGGTGGTACAGCGCCTTCATCGTTCATTTTCGAGTTTGAGGCAAAGATACTGCCCAGTAGATCGGCTTTTTCTTTAGCGCTATGGGCCAAGTCACCATCGGTCTTTCGCAGTGGTGGTAACGACGACTGGCAAAAGTTCCCTTCGGCAGCTTTGGTGAGCAACTAGAAAGCACGACTCCCAGAAGGATAGCTCGCAAGTCGCCCACCTATTTTGCCGATGAATTGGAATTTTGCTCTGGCAACTGCCAGCTTTCTTACTGAACCTCAAGGCAGCATTTAATTTGCGTTTTAACTCAGAAATATTCGGATCCTTATTATAACGAGCCGTGGTCCAAGCCTCATATGCATTTTGCTTAAGAATTTTAGCTTTTCTGCAAGACCTATTAGACATAGACATAGACAGACATTTATTTGGCACCAGAAAACACACACAATATAAAACAAAACACAAAAATACAAAAAATTTAAAACATACGAACAAAAAAATAATCAATTTAAAAGCAGGACTATACAGAATATTGTGAGTGCTATGATGCCAAAATTGGACATAGACTCAGCATATGCTGCAACACGAGTGTTACAGCGCTGATTTTCAGCGACGCCCATGGTGGAGGTGTATCCGCGAGACTTGTAGTCGTGTGTATTGTTAAATATATAATTATACTTACTTATAATGATAACTAATTGCATATAAATATAAAACATAAATTAAAAAATATGAGCATACATATAAGATAAACATATCTATACATACGTGCATATTAAACCACGGTCGTTTTTTGACGCCGGCAGCTACTCGCGGGTTAGGAATATAGCATTTCATACCAGCAAGGATTGTCTCAGTGACTGCGGCTGCGCAGACGTCAGGATCTTCCGAGTTAAAGCAGATCTGCCTCCACGATGCATAAAATTCTCGCAATCCATCCCAGTCTGCCGACTTATAGTGCCACACACGACGCCAATTAGATGGCCCACATGGATCGGGTTGTGTGCATGACACTTGAGTCCAGGGGCGCCGGGTTTTTAAAATTCCCGTGGGTGCTCCAGCTTTCTTAATGATATACCTAGCTACTTATACTACTACTATATATTTATAATTATTTCTTTATTTATTTATTCATAAAATAATTATTGAATGTCCAACAGAAAGGAATCATGAACGTGTGCGTCATTAATTTTTACAGACAAGAAGTCAATGATATTTAACGTGAATTAAATACGTTTATACGTTTTTTCATTAATTACATATTTAGAAGTAATATTTTAACAAATTTTAAAAATATTTTAAGATTAGCAACCATAAAATCATTTAAAAGATAATAGAAATACCAATTATCATTGAAAAAAAATAATTAAATGTATAGTTGATTATTTGAATTCTGCGCATACCCGCGTTTTACAGTAATGAAGGGTAGAACAGTTGGAAAACTTTAATATTGATCCAACCGAACGATAAAAAAACTGTAATACCAACAATCTCGCTGACAACTAACAAACATGGCTGCCACCCAAAACATTTTCTTAACATTTTGAGATTAAATATCTCGCAAATAAAATTAAAAATTAAAAATATCATCAATATAAATAAATACTTTCATATAAAAGATGCAGACAAAAGATTAACCTCGAGCCAGGACTTGAACCTGCGACCCTTCCATTCCGTGTAAGTGCTCTACCACAGACCTATCGAGGTACAAGTCTGACCGATGAAAATCCCGTCACATACAACTCCTAGTGACTTATAAAGTATATATTATATATATATATATATGTGTAATATTTCATGTATGTACATATATATTATATTTTCTTCTAAGACTCTAACCTGCAGGGAGAAATAAACGAAGAGAGATTATTTCTATGTATGTATTGTATTTCTTACTTCAATGAAGATTTTGTGTGTGTATAAGATTGATGTACTAGGACTTTATGAGTCACTAGGAGTTGTATAAAAATTAAAAATGTAAGGTTACTAGAATATTCCTTAAAGTATGAGGAAAAATATTTTTCTAGTCAATTATGCTTATTTTTTTCATTTCCGAGATATAACATGAAATATGTGGATTCAGCGCAAAAATTATTTTTTAAGTAAAAAAAACATATGACACGGACAGATATTTTGCCAGATTTGGAGTCCATTGAATTCAGCGCATGTTTCTCTTTAAAATGAGCCCTGTCTTGACTTCAACCACGAAATTTCGTATTAAAAATGCACATCGACTGGACTAACACGGGGGCGGGTCTGGTCGCGCGATGCGGACGGCGCGTCGCGGCGACGGGGCGCGGCGCACCGACACGCTGCGTGCGTGAGAGCGGCTACGTTTGTATTACGTATATTATTTCGGAACCTATATTATTTCGATTTAGTTAAAAGATGAGAAAGAGATTTATTTTAGATAGGTATTCATAATCGTGGGTGCTCGGCTCCCACTATTTACCTCTCGTGGGTGCTGGAGCACCCGAGCACCCACGGAGTCGGCGCCCCTGCTTGAGTCCGAACGAGACAGTGGTCCGAGGAGCCTTAAGGCGCATCCACTGAGACGGAATATCCGTCCGGACGTGTAGGCAGCAGAAGGTCCAGTAAGGAGCTTGTATGGTCCTATATATCTGGTATTCTCGTTGGAGAAAGTACCAGCTGAGAGAATCCATAGGTCAGAGCAAATTCGATGGAGCCACTCACGATGGTGGGCGTTAAAGTCTCCCAAAATAACTAGTTATGCTGTGGGATATTGCTCTAGAACTTTGTCAGTCGTCAAACTCAGATACGTGAAGAGTTGAGTTACGTCCATGTCACCGCTATGAGACCTGTATAGGCACGCATAGATATAAGTGTGGCCGCCGTAATCTACGCGTACCCACAATATCGACAGGTCCCTGTCTTCAAGGCTATGAAGGCGGCGACAGCAGATATCCTCCCGGACGAACATACATACACCGGCACGACTCACAAAATTGTGCTCAAGTTTGTAGCCGGAATAATGAAGGTATGACGTATCGACCGGGCATGACATCTGCGTATCCGTTAGAAAAAGAATGGTCGGCTGTGCAGTCTCCAGATGGAGGTGGACTGCGTTTAGATTTGCGTGAATACCCCTAATGTTGCAAAAGTCCACATTAAATGTGGATGGAGCGGCCGCTGAAAAAACTCTTTTCCTTATTTTTGTAGGCCTTTTTATTTTAAAGTTACTTAGTCTTAGTATGAGGATTCACTGCACAGACAGCTTAGAGGACAAATGTGCGGTACAAGAATTGCCAAAGGTCGGCACTAATACGGTTGCTGGCACGGCGAGCGGAAGGGCCCCTGATCCCCCTCTGTTGTAGTAGCCGGGTCCACTCCGGTCTCCTTCTCCGGCACGACTACCACTTCAGAGACTTTACACAGGCTGGCGGATCAGCCTCCCAGGCGGAGATTAAGTGATCCCTGGGTTCGGGAACCCGTTCAACCTGCGGGCGGCCAGCGGTCAGCCGTTTCATCAGGTCTCCCTGACCGCCGTACCAGCACGCCGCGTCTACGCCGAGCAATGACAGCAACAAGCACCGCCGGTCCCCAATTACCCGGACCAATTAATTGTGCAATCCATAAACTATCATCCCCCTGACCGACCATGACATGGTCGCAAAACCATTGTTAGGCGGCCTTGGCATGTACTAACAGCCTCTGACGACGATCTCGCTATCCAGATAGTGAGACTAGTCTCGTCGACCTCCCTAGTAGCTTTCAGCACCCCCTCACACGTCGCCCACGTCCCCGGGTTTGTTGGCAAACGCACGGACCTCCAGTCCGCACGCTCACCTCATATACGAGGTATCAAAGTGTGCTGGGGCGCTTCTAGCCCCCACTCTCTCGCAACCGCAACCGCGTAACGGGGAACTTCCCTCCTGGTGCTGACTTACCTTCGGGTTCGAGGCTCACGACGGGCGAAAAGACGTCCCCAAGAGCAACAACCCAAGCCGAGGCTCCCCACGCGGGAAGCCCTTGAGCGATGGATGCTTTATGGTCCGAGGCTTCTTCAGAGTCATGCCCCAAAAGCCCGTTGGAGCAGTAATGCCAGAAAGTCTGAAGACTTTACTCCAAGTCTCAGCCTTAGTAGCATATAATTAATGGTTAATTGTTAAAATTAACTATATTAACTAAAATTTTAGTTAATAAAATACATAGATGGATAAATTATCTGCGATATCTAATTACAAAAATCTAACACACAACACACGAGTCCTAAAAAATAATATCCATACCTTTGGCATAAAATAAAAAAGGACAATAACAAAAATAAACATAACCAAAAAAACGTAAAATGTCAGTCTGAAATATAATAGATTTAAAATGTTGTTTAGAAATACATTTATTAATTCCATTGTTAAACGATGTTTATCCAATAATATTGCTAGTATTACGAAGATACACAGAGACGTCTACACCCGAATGTATCCTACAACTGTTGTATTTGCGGACGGATCATCTATTAATGTAAGATACAAAGAACCTCGAAAAATTATAAAGGTAATACACAGGCTTTTTTTCTTCGTACCCTTTTCTTACTCTGACCCTGACCCATATTTCTTTCTGATTATGATGTATTATGTATACAAGGGTCCACATATTGCTAGGTACCGTTGAAAAAAGAGTTATGAAATCAGTTAAGTATACAGTTTTTTCTGCCTGAAATTATATAGCATCGTCTAAAGATTTACTTTACATTGACTACTAAACGAGATATTGTCATGGAGGCTAGTCACTTAAATCTGTTCATTAACCTAGGGTGTTGCAAGTGCGGATCTACGTATTCATAAAAAAATATCGGTCAAGTGCGAGTCCGACTCGCACATCGTGGGTGTCACACTAAAACAAAAAGTTTTCCGCAAGCGGTCACCCATTCAATTACTGACCGTGCTCGACATTGCTTAACTTTCCAGAATCGTTTTTCAATAGATAAATATGTAACTGTTTCTCCTAAGAATAGCTGCATTTTCCCTGAAAGAAAACTCATATTAAATTTGAAGCTTATAAATAAGATAGGCACTTCTGTTTCCCTCAGACTTTGATGCCTGTTCCCAGTGTCTCACAGGCAGTGGCGCTAATTCTCACAGTATATAGATAATGTAGCACCATTTTTGCTCAATGGCTTCTATAATCACCAGGCAGTTTTACAAAGTAAGCTTCAAATAAGTTAAGTATTTCAATATGCATTTTCTTTCAGGGAAAACATGGCTATTAAAAGTACTTGACCGTAACTCAAAGCTTTGAAATGAGAAGTGTTTGTTTTTGCCTAGTAAGACAGTGAAAAAGTAATATTAACTAAAATAATCAGAATACGCCAATGTGACTTCAACCTCATTTATGTAAATAATCATAATTTTCTAACATGTAATTTTATTAATAACAATTACCAAAAGTACAATGTAAAATTTAGTATTAAGTTGTTTGAGCTGGTTGGTATAGTCCTGGATGGTTAACTTGTATGCCAGTATGTTGGGCTGGTTTTTAAACCGGTTTTTGTATTTCTCTGAGGCATTTTGAATCTCTTACTTCACTGTGTTGTCCGACAGGTGCTGGTGTAGTTCAGCATTGGTGACATACCATAAGGTACATTTGCTGTTGATCTTAGTATCTTGTTCTTTACTCTTTGTATGATATTGATATTGGAATCATTAGAGGTACCCCACAATTGAACACCATACATCCAGATTGGTTTCAATAATATAGTCCGGTATATCAGTACCTTGTATTCTAGTGATCGTTTTGAGTTTCGTCCCAACATCCAGTAATTGCTTCTTATTCTAATTGATATTTTGTTTCTTTTGGCCTTAAAGTGCTGTTTCCATGTTAAGCAAGGCTCAATGTGCAATCCCAGATACTGGACACAATCACTGTGCAGCAAAGTGGGGAGTTGCCTTGACAGAGGGCAAAAGTTACTTGGACCGATTTGGTAACACTTGCCTTGATTTTGCATCCAATGATGCACTTTATTAAGAGCAATTTGGAGTGCATCTGATGCTTGCTTTGGGTTGTTGTTGTGTCCTTACAGTAGCGCAGACTCTGTCTGTGTGTTCTGTTGTTGCGTGCTGTCTTCAAAACCTAAACTGGTGGTCTGGGATTAACTTATGTTAATGTAAAATTGACGCTATTCCGCTTAATAGGAGATTTTCAAATTTTTTTTACATCGCAGGTAGCAAGCTGACTAGTTTGTAGTATGATTTTCCTTACGGGGGCTTTTCATGTTTATAGATCATTATAATTTGAGAGACCTTCCAGAGGGTTGAAAAGTACTGAACTCCCAACATGGCATTATACTCAAACTCAAACTATTTTATTCAAAATGACTTGTAAACAACACTTTTGAATGGTCAGTTTCATTATTAATGAAAAAAAATTCCACCGGTTTGGAATGATTTACTACCGAGAAGGCAGGCAGAACAGGCAAGAAACTTGGCAGTTTATCTTTATATTTTTTAAACTTCATATTAAAATACAATATAGCCTCACACTAGGTAATAACATAAAATACAATGTTTTAATTAAAAAAATATAACTTTTTGCTATGAAGACTTCTTATTATTTTTTGGACTTCCTGTGGCGTTACTAATTTTAGGGATGTTTCAAGCTGAAGATCACTATTTAGCACAGATTCTACAAACATTTCAGAGTTGTTATTTGGGCTAAACACTGCCGAGAGGTGCTCAGCGAATACATCTGCTTTTTGTTTATTCATTCTGGCCTAACTATCTGCATCTTTCTTGATATCAGTTCCACAGTGAGTAGTTGGTGGAGTTAGTTGCTGTTAGTGTCTCCAGTTTGGTTTGCAGTATATTGTGGTTACAATCCCTGATCATTGTCTTCAGTTCAGTTATTGCTTTGTTTAGTGGTGTTTTGTCAGCAGGATGTCGCGTTCGATGCCATATTCGACGCAGCTTGCGTTTTTCAAAGATTTTCTGTTTGATTTGCACAGGGTAATTAACAATGGACTTGTTTTTTGGTATCGCAGGAGTATTTTCCAGCAAGCTGTTTGGACTAACGTGGTAAAGTTCTCCAATACAATATAGATATCTACAGCAGTTTTAATTTAGCATTTTGCTGTATTGCTTTTTCAAGATACTTATCTTATATTATATAGTTTGTGGACTGCTGAGAGTTAAGACTTAATGTTAGTATGACTGGTGTGCGTTTGGAGGAACTATCCAGACATGAAGCTGCCTTAAAATAGTTTTTGGATAGACCTTTAGTTATGAAGAAGTCCAGCAAGTCAGGCTTCTTGTTAATATCTGTTGGCCAATATGTGGATTCTGATCTGAACTAGATACAGTGTTTAGGTTATTTTGATAATCATTCTAGAGCCCTAGTGCACATGTTTCGCATTCTAATATCCTCCGGCTTCGAATATACGTCGTAGTGAGGTGAAAAAGGGAGTAAACATGGCAGTGCCTATGTTGTGCCGAGGTGGGTGGTAAACAGCTGCAACATTAAAATGCCCATGTCTATCCTCAATGGCTATAATAGTTGCCTGTATGCAACCAGTTTTATACTCAGACAGCAGATGGTGTTTTACTATATTTCTTACTACTATTGCTGTCCCTGCATGGCCTTTGCCATTTGGGTGGTTGGTCAGGAAGGTGCAACATCCTTGTACTTTAATGCTACCTCTGTTGGTGCAGTGTACCTCAGAAATAAGTACAATGTCTAGTTTGTGTTCGACATCAACATTTGCAGAATGTCTTTGTTAGGAGCAAGTCCATTAATGTTCCAAGTAGCTAGCCTTAGACCTATCTTGAAAGCTTAGCCACAAACTTTGTTATGAGGCCCATCAGGGTACTCATTTGTTGTAGTAGGAGGTCAAATTTTTCTGATTGTTTGATCAGCATTTCTGTTACTGGATCAATTTCTTGTTGAGAGCTTCTATTTGTGTTACTTTTAACAGCATTAGAGTATGTTTGTCCTCAGGACAATTGTAAATGTAAACTGATTGCTTTCTGTAACTGTTTCTAGTAGTTCAGTAAGCTTATTGACATTTTATATGCCATTCAAGATGATGGGGGTGGTTTACTAGCTTTCTTTCCAAGTGCAAGACTATTAAATCTGTGAGTCACATTTTCTTCCACTTCTTGTTCTGGTTTATGGGTACTTTTGGCCAGTCTAGGGGACTCTACTACATCCCTTTGTGTTAATTTTGTAGAGTTGCTGTCGGTATTAGGTTGGTGGGTTTTTGGTTTGCTTTCAGTTTCACTTCTTGGTTTGCCTAAAAACATGCTGGAATGGAATGCTTGCTGAGTTAGTTTACGTTTTACGTTTGTTGTGACTTGTGGACAACCAAAAGCCAAAGATGCTGGTGATGTTGCTTTGTTGCCTGAGTATTTTTTTGGAGGTGTTCTTAGTAATGAAGTTTGCTCTTCGCAAATGGGTCAATGCCTGTCAGTTTGGGACTGGCGTTTTTTTAGGTTGGTGTTGCGTTGCTCTTTGGTGTCCAAATACTGTAGCGAAATCCCCCCCGCAGAATCTGTGGGGCAACCTGTACATGGTTCTGCAGGATCATCTACAGGGAGGGATTTTCCGCATTCGGCACCCCCCTGGGGTAGTTTTGTTTTTGGTTCCGCCATTTCGTAAATTGAGACTGATCCACAGTTTCGTCTTTTTTGTCAGGGTAGGATCCCTTAGGCCGCATCTTACAGGATTAAAGGCACGCCCATGCCTGCTGGTTTTGGTTCGCGCTAGGTATTCGATTTCCCTAGTACCTCCCATATCTGGGGGGCATTCCCCTATCCACCATCTGGGGACGCACGTATCCACACGACACGTGAATTAGTAGACAAAAATTTTACTAAACTTTTAACATCCCAAATAGGTGGTTTTGCAGTTTTTGGATTTTTAAGCGATATGGATTTTAAAATATGTTTGACCAGAACATGGAAACTAAGATGGCTTGATGTTTCTGCATTACAGAGCGTGGAGACCACAGATTTGTGTAACTGATTGGTGTTGAATGACAAATCATGAATAAAATGCAAATTGGCCAAGAACTGAACTTAATCTCCGCCCTGGGAGGCTGATCCGCCAGCCTGTGTAAAGTATCTGAAGTGGTAGTCGTGCCGGAGAAGGAGACCGGAGTGGACCCGGCTACTACAACAGAGGGCGATCAGGGGCCCTTCCGCTCGCCGTGCCAGCAACCGTATCATCTGTGGCGAGCTTCGGCAGTCTTAGAACCGCACCTTTTGTCCTCTAAGCTGTCTGTGCAGTGAATCCTCATCCTTAGTCTTAGTAACTTTTTTTATATATTATGGCCATGAGAACGAAAAGAGTTTGTACAGCGGCTACTCCATCCACATATAATGTGGATGTTTACAACATCAGGGGTATTCACGCAAATCTTAACGCAGTCCACCACCATCTCGAAACTGCGCAGCCGACCATTCTTTTTCTAACGGAGACGCAGATATCCTGCCCGGCCGACACATCATACCTTTACTATTCCGGCTACAAACTCGAACACAACTTTATGAGGCGTGCCGGTGTATGTATGTTCGTCCGGGAGGATATCTGCTGTCGCCGCCTTCATAGCCTTGAAGACAGGGACCTGTCGATATTGTGGGTGCGCGTAGATTACGGCGGCCACACTCGTATCTATGCGTGCCTATACAGGTCTCATAGCAGTGACACGGACGTAACTCGACTCTTCACGCACCTGAGTTTGACGACTGACAAAGTTCTAGAGCAATATCCCACAGCAGAACTAGTTATTTTGGGAAACTTTAACGCCCACCAACGCGAGTGGCTCAGTTCTCGAACCAATAACTATGCTGGGATATCTGCTCATGAATTTACTCTGACCTATGGATTTTCTCCAACGAGAATACCAGATATAGAGGAACATACGAGCTCCTTACTGGACCTTCTGCTGACTACTCGTCCGGACGGATACTCCGTCTCAGTGAATGCGCCTCTTGGCTCCTCGGACCACTGTCTCGTTCGGACTCAAGTGTCATGCACACAACCCGATCCTTCTGGGCCAACTAATTGGCGTCGTGTGTGGCACTATAAGTCGGTAGACTGGGATGGATTGCGAGAATTTTATGCATCGTACCCGTGGAGGCAGATCTGCTTTAACTCCTGACGTCTGCGCAGCCGCAGTCACTGAGACAATCCTTGCTGGTATGGAATGCTATATTCCTAACCCGCGAGTAGCTGCCGGCGTCAAAAAACGACCGTGGTTTAATAGGTCTTGCAGAAAAGCTTAAATTCTTAAGCAAATTGCATATGAGGCTTGGACCACGGCTCGTTATAATAAGGATCCGAATATTTCTGAGTTAAAACGCAAATTAAATGCTGCCTAAAGATTCAGTAAAAAAGCAACTGCCAGAGCAAAATTTCAATTCATCGGCAAAATAGGTGGGCGACTTGCGAGCTATCCTTCTGGGAGTCGTGCTTTCTGGTCGCTTGCCAAAGCTGCCGAAGGGAACTTTTGCCAGTCGTCGTTACCACCTCTGCGAAAGACCGATGGTGACTTGGCCCATAGTGCTAAAGAGAAAGCCGATCTACTGGGCAGTCTCTTTGCCTCGAACTCGAACATGAACGATGAAGGCGCTGTACCACCTACTATACCATAACGCAGCGGGAGGTCAGGCGGGCGTTGCTTTCTCTAGACGTTCATAAGTCGAGTGGGCCAGACGGTATACCAGCAGTGGTGCTTAAGCAGTGTGCTCCTGAGTTATGTCCTGTACTCACGCGCCTCTTCGCGCTTTCTAACCACACTAGGCAATTTCCGTCTTAATGGAAGACTGCGAATGTGCACCCGGTGCCCAAAAAGGGCGATAGATCAGATCCATCGAATTACAGGCCTATCGCTATTACCTCCACCACCTCTCTAAGGTGATGGAGCGTGTGATCAACACACAGCTTCTAAGATACCTAGAAGTACACGATCTGGTCAGTGACCGTCAATATTGCTTTCGCCACGGTCGCTCGACTGGTGACCTTCTAGTGTATCTCACACACCGATGGGCACTAGCCATTGAGAGTCAGGAGGAGGCATTGGCATGTAGCCTGGACATAGCGAAGGCGTTCGATCGGGTCTGGCACCGGGGTCTTCTATCGAAGTTGCCATCTTACGGAGTGCCCGAGGGTTTGTGCAAATGGGTGGCTAGCTTTTTGTCCGGCAGACGCATACGAACCGTAGTTGTCGGTAGTTGCTCTGATAGCATGGACATTAATGCTGGTGTCCCGCAAGGCTCTGTGCTGTCTCCTACGCTGTTTCTACTGCATATCAATGACATGTTGGACATCAACAACAGACATTGCTATGTAGATGACAGTACTGAAGACGCTTTTTGCACGGGTCATGCAAACATCCCTCGTTCCGTTGTGGAGGAAAACCGCGGAGAACTTGTGTCTCAAATCGAGACCACACTGTCCCAGGTCTCTGACTGGGGACGGGTAAACCTGGTCCGATTCAACCCTACAAAGACACAAGTGTGCGCGTTCACCGCTAAGAAAAGTCCTTTCACTGTAGTCCCACAATTCCAGAACACTCCCCTCTCCATCTCCAAGAGCATTGGGATCCTTGGTGTCGACATCTCCAGCGATGTTCAGTTCCGAGATCATTTACAAGATAAGGTGCAGCTGGCGTCCAAAAAACTTGGTGTACTCAACAGAGCGAAGCAGTACTTCACGTCGGGGCAAAGGTTGTTACTTTACAAGTCGCAAGTTCGGCCCCATATGGAGTATTGCTGCCATCTCTGGGCAGGTGCACCCGGATACCAGCTTGGCCCTTTTGGCTCGGTTCAACGACGGGCTGTGAGAATTGTCGACGATTCCAAACTCACTTGCGGTATCGAGCCCTTAAGTCTGAGGAGAGACTTTGCCTCACTGTGTGTTTTCTACCGCTTGTACAATGGGTTGTGTTCTGAGGAATTGTTCGAAATGATGCCCACGGCTACTTTTTACCATCGCACCGCTCGCCATCGGCAGGGAATTCATTCTCACACTTTAGAATCTAAATGGTCGCGTACAGTGCGGTTTCAGAGAAACTTCCTCCCGTGAACGCTTAAGTTGTGGAATGAGCTCCCTGCCAAGGTTTTCTGCAAGGACTACAGTATGGAGTTCTTCAAGAAAGAAGTTATTAGATTTCTGAAAGGTCGGCAACGCGCAAGTGATACCCCTGGTGATATAAGCGTCCATAGGCTACGGTGACCGCTTACAATCAGGCGGACCGTAAGCTTGTTTGCCACCTTAGTGGTATAGGAAAAAAAAAGAAAACTGTGCTACCTGTGAACCCATAGGCTTACTTATTGGCATCTAATTGTTTAGATTTGGACCTTGCTAACTGCCGTGTCCATGCTACGGCATACATTTTTGCAAGCTTTTAAGCAAGGATATTTGGTTTTCATCCCACTTGCCTAACTCCTTTGTCCAGCCCCACACTCCAAAACTCGAGAATTAGATCTTCTACGTTCGATGGTGGAAGGCCCGTTTTTATGTCTATCAGATTCAAATCTTAATTCTTCATAACTAACGGTGCTTTGAGAGCTCTGGCTCTGAGGTCTGCTCGCCATAACACCTTCTGCCACCGAGGGAGGTCTTTGAGACTAGTCTCGCTATCCCATTAGCGAGATCGTAGTCTGGGGCCGATACTACGTGCCGAGGCCGCCTAGCAATAGTTTTTCGACCGTGCCGTGGTCGGTTCGGGTGATTTTGTGTACGCTTGAAAAAGCGGACTGCCAGGTCTTTAAGGTATTGGGGATTCGTGGGGAGCTCGAAGTTCCCCAGTCTCTTAGTGATTCGACTCACTGTCGGTGGTGTAAATAACCATATCGTTCGCGAAACGGGCTAATTACGTACCTGTCGTTTTAGGGATATCATTGGTGTTTAGAAGGTACAAGACAGGGGAGAGCACGGACCCTTGCGGGACACCTGCTTGTATAGGACTAGGTAAAGTGAGGGTGCCTTCGACTCTATAGCGAATGCTGCGGTTCGACAAGTATTATTGTATTATAGTATGATGAGTACGAGGTGGTCTGGCAACTGATAGTTGAACAGTTTATAAATTAAAACGTTGTATCAGACTTTGTCGATGGCTTTCGCTGCATCGAAAAAGACAGCGCCCGTGTGACGGGGCTTTCCTAATACTGGTTGGAAGCCAGTGAGAATGTGTTCCGTGATATGAAGGACTTGGTGGACGCACGAGTTATGGCCCGGAAGCCGAACTGCTCGTCGATTAAAATGCCTTTGGAGACTATAGCATTCCGTAGGCGAGCGAGTAGGAGGTGTTCGTAAAGTTTACCAAGGGACTTAAGTAACCTTATAGTATGGTAGGAAGAAGGCTCGGTACGAGCTATCCCTGGCTTATGGATGCCTAATATAGGCATAACAATTGCTTCTTTCCATTGAGAATGAAAACGGCAATTTTCGATAGCTGCGTTGAAGATAGCTGCTAGAAGGCAGAGAAGGGCAAAATTAAGGCGCTTTATGAAATCGTTAGACATACCGTCCGAACCGGGGGTTTGCGGGGGCATAGGTCTTTGATGAACTGTTTGACCTCGTCGACCGTAACGGGAGGCAGAGAATCCTGAGGGGGCAGAGATGCTCTGCGCTCCACTTCACCATCTACCTCTCGCACGTGATCGGGATTGAATGGTTGTGTGCTTAAGGCAACATTGGGCTTGGAGGCTAGATGCAAGGCAATCCACTTTTTGGTCATCATCGAACGCGGGAACGTTGTTGGGACGAGCTAACGGTGGGAGGGAGTTAAAGGTGTATTTTCAACTCTCTGGCTAGGCGCCAATAAGCAAGCTGAGAAAGAGAGATATTCTCCATCAGATCACCGCTGGGCACGAAGCTCAGCTACAGCTGATCTTACACGGCGGTGTAAGTCGTTGAAGCGAGCTTTGTTTTCGGGAGAGGGAGCGCGATCGCGTCTGCGGCGGGCTGCGTTACGCTCAGTAATTAGCATCTTGATGTGCAGAGGCAGGATTAGGTGGTGGTAGTCATCAACCGGCACTCGTCAAGTGGCTAGTGAGTGAGTCAGTAGCCACGTTTAAATCGTTCGCGGACGAGATGTTGTCGGGAACGCGATCTAGGTGTGGCGAGCTGGGATTTTTGAGTAATTGCTGGAATTCATCCCAGTCCGTCACGGTTCTACTGTCAGGAGGAGTGTCCGATGGGGAACCTAATCGAAGGAGGACAGGGTGGTCGTCCGAGTCAAGTTCAACAAGCACCTCTATAGAGCGAAAGCTTAGCCTTAAATTCTTTAAAAGTGCTATGTCGAGCACGTCAGGGCTGTAGCGGGCGTTATGGGGAAAGTGGGCGTGTTTCATGGGAGCGATGATATCAAAGTTTATTCTGTCAACTAATTGGTCGAGGAGTCTGCCTCTCCGTGAAGTAACTGAAGAGTTCCATCTACGGTGCTTGCAATTCAGATCGCTGGCAAGGATGACGGCGTTGCCTACATTGAAGAGCGACCTTCTCGAGCAAGTCTTTTGAGGGGGACAGATAAACCAATGCAATGATGATTGGCTGATGGCCGCTCATCGCTAAGCGGCAGACGGATGTTCTAAATTCGTAAGGGGTGGAGGATCGATAGGGGAGCAATGCAGGGAGCGTCTATAATAGATTAGAGTGCCTACGAGAAGGGAGGCAGTTCTATCATCACGGACGCTGCGATAATTCGCAATCGAAGGGGTGCGGATGGTGGGTTATAGGAATGTTCCTGGATGAAAAAGACGTCTGGTTTATGGGACAAGAGGAATTCCGATAATTCCTCCCTTTGGTTGCGGAGACCGTTGGCGTTGGCCGATCTTTTGAGAAATAAAGCAATTGAATATGAATAGTGTTTGAGCTAAGCCGTTCTACTGTGGAGAGACAGACGGACGGACATCGTAAAACTATAAGGATTCCTTGTTGACTACGGAACCCTTATAATAGATGGTGGTATATATGTTTAAGGTTTATGCTGATGAACTCTGTTACTATTTGACACATGTAAAAAGTTGGCACATGTAAGTGTTTTTTTATGGAAAATGATTTATGCTGCCCCATTTTGTTTTAACTCGCTACTACATACACGTTTGTCTGCTGGGCACTACTGATAATTCTAATCTATTGTTCGTGTTATTTTCAATACCAATTTAAATACAAAATGTCATGCCAATGGAAATGCTGCCGTAAAGTTAAAACAAAAATACAATTATCTTTCCATAACTCCTAGCATAGCTATTTAAACGTATGTATGCAAGTGAGCTAGGAAAAGTTTTTCTCAGGTGCCTCTTCCCCCTTTGTACTTTTGTACTCGTAACTCTCTGTCATTGGTAGATTAGATTTTAGAAAGGTCTGCAAAATACGAGAAATAATTATGGTGTAGCTGTCCGTTGGCTAATGCGTGTGGCATTTATTTTAGTGGCATTAAAAGTATCGACTGAGTATGATGCAACAAATTTACTAAAAAGCGCATAGCTACCAGATCATCAGTAACCAGTATGCTTGCTCTTTTGAGTAACTTAATACTGTACACAACTTTTTGCAATGATTTTAAATAAAAGAACACCAACCATTTGCCAGTTTCACTTGAATAATTAAAATGACGTGTGACCAGGGGCATTTAATAATATTCTTGGTAGCAGCATGCATAAAGAAGAATTGATAACCTGAGAGGCTTTGTATATTGTGATGTTATTTCCTACAAAACAAGGCAATGAGTGTTTCCCATCCAAGTTTCTTACGCTATTACATAAATAGGTTAATCAATGTCTCTTTTTCGCTGTTTTCTTTAGTAGTCAGGCCGCAGTTATGGTACTGAAGTATAAGTATGACAACTCCTAAAGGACTTTTTACTAATGCAGTTGTTCTTCTTTTCAGCTACCATTAGATTTGTCAACATTATCTGAAGAAGAAAGAAGAAACAGATTGGAAAAGAGAAAACCTAAAAAGAAAGTAAAAATAACTCATGATTTTGAAGACAGTTTTAATGCTAACAAATATTTAAAGTTTATGAAGAAGAAGTAAATTTTCCAACTTCATAGTGTTGATTTTTGTAGTTGTTAGATCATAAAATACCATTTTTAGTGGTTAAATAACATGTAATAATTTACTTAATTAAAGACGATATAAAAATATATATTTATACATTCGTATTATCGATCCTGAATAAAATCTTAAGGTCCTTGCTCAGTCTCCCAATTGAAATTGAGTTCGAATCGAAGACGCAGTGGTACCGCCTACATTGCCACCTTATATTACCGCGAGCAAAGACAAAAAGGTAAACTTCGTAAATACATTTTTACGACTGTAATTTAAAAACTAGGGCGGTTATTTCGGTCAGTTAAAAACTACCTGCACCAGCAGTAGTACTAGTTTTTGGCAGTAGGTAAATTTGTGTGGCAGTAAAACATGGACAGTAATTAAAAACGAATACTTAGGTCTAATAATTAATATTAATCGTACAGTGCTAGTACAAAAAGTCCATCTTAAAAATTCTAAATAAAGTAGCAACAGGCAAATTCGAGATAACTTGTTCAAAGTAATCTTCGGCATAAATATTGTAAAAAATACTGAAAATAAGGTACTGCGGCGAGAGTACGGTAAAAAGGTAGGTAAGTAATGTCTTTTCAATAGATAATCTGTTTTCATTGGTAACTCCTTTTCACGATTCATGCATAATCATCTTTGCTCTGTACAATAAAAATAATGCTCATGATCATAATGACATGTCATTTAAAATTGAGCTCTACGTTCATTTAGATGTAAGTGAAGAAGTAGTTTAATCAGAAACAATCTACTTAAAACAAACTTTTGAGAGAATAGCAATTACAAGTAAATCTTTTAAATTGCACTGACCTTTACCGCGGAAGTCCGTTAAATTTAATATCCGATTAAAAGCCATGCTGTCATGTTCTAATACCGTTAGAGAGAGACAGAATAATGTTAAAAGGAGCATAAAACTTGACATGACATGACATGAAAACTTAGGTTTTAATACCGTTGAAGAAAGGTACGCCTCACGTTTTTCGAGTTCACCTGAGGGAGTGGAGTGTGTTTTATGTGTGTATGTCTTAGACCATGTGTAAGTCCTCTTGTGTCATCAAGACCCCCGGAGGGTTACCTTATTCTTTTGGAGGTGCATAAAAACGTGGTCTTTAGATATTTTTTTTAATATAAGTAGGTACAATATTATCTAACTATGTTTTAGATTTTCAAAATATAATTTTTTTATTTCAGTGAACAATTACAGGGACAAGAAACCTTAGGAAAGGGAAGCTTTTCTAATTATTTTTATTAAATTAATTAGACAATTAATGAATTTACTAAATTGGCAAGAATCTGACTAATTTTTTATACAGTCCTGAGTACCTACACTTTTTAACGTAAGAAACATATATGTTAAAGTTCAAATCTTAATTAAGCGGATTTAGAAAAAAAAATCTGACACTTTATTTTTGGGCTTTAATTCAAATTGTTTGGAAAATTAATAGTGAAAATCTCTTGATTCTTATTTCATAAAATATAGATTAAAATGACCAAGCGAATTTGCCAATTTCATAGTTCGAAATAAATATTTAAAGTTTATACCTACAAAACACCGAGAAATCGAGATTTTCATCGTGCGGTAACGTGCTAGCCTATCGTACGTGGAACTTTGCCTTTTTGTATGCTTCAATAGTATAATATGTCTTTGTACACTGGTCGAAACGGCAGGCTTTTTTAAACATGCCCATTATCTTATCGGGTAATAGTTTTAACCGACTTCAAAAAAGGAGGAGGTTATATGTTCGACGTGTATATATTTTTTTATGTTTGTCCACCGATTTCTCTGACAATTGTAAACCGATTTCAAAAAATATTTTTTTATTCGAAAGAGTATGCTCCTGTGGTGGTGCCATATTAGTTAAATTTTTGGAAAAAAAAATTATTGATGTTAATTTGGAACTGGTGAAACACGCCTTTTATATTAATGATTATAAAAAATTTTGTTACAAGTATAGATGTTTTTTAATGAATTTTTCTCGTAGAAAAGAAGCAATTCGTCACTCAAAAGCAAATAATGAAAACTTTAACAAAAAAAAAAAACAACAGGCTTGAAAAACATGGACTAAAAAGGTAAAAATAATTACTTATTGCCAAAACTCTCATCTTAATTACCGTATAAAGTTGATATCATGCAAGTAAAGTGTGTTACGTCGTTCCGCTGCCGTCCCTCTGTAACCCAGCGAAAGATGGTTTATACCTAAAGTGCCAGAGTCCGGCTCGCACTTAACAGATCGAGATAATAACTATCCTATCTTTTAAGTTGTATCAAATAACAGATAGTTATGAAGTTTGATCAAAATCGGTTCAGTAGTAAAGGAGTCCATCGCGGACAATCAACGTGACACGTAATTTTTATATATATAGTCTAGCGGTCCCGGCGAACGTTGTTCCGCTGCCGTCTCTCTGTAACTTTTGTTCTGGATCCGCCCTTGCTCGGATGTTTTATTGTCGCGCTTGCCACCATTACGGCTTTCAGCCTTTGCTGGAGAGATGGATCAGTGGGTAGGGTTTAGCAAATTAATTTGACAATCTTGTGGATTGTCGCACTGACTTATCACCGTCACAAAAGTTAGCATACTTAATGTCATGTCTTTCGGGCGAAGCAAGAGGTTTGGTACAACACATCAAAATGGCGAATGACGGATACAAATTGCCCTTAACTTAATTATTTAAAGATATCAAAATACACGACGCTTGCCGATGTTGAACAAATTTTAAAATTACCGATAATTTCCCCGCGATTAAACGGTCTTTGGTCATTAATTTTGAATCTATTAATCATGGCGGTTAACTCTTTGGAACGCCTTGGGTTTCCTGTGTCAGAATAGTCATTTTTATTTCTACCTATTTGTTTAAATAAACTACCTACACTATCAAAACTCATTTTGAACAAAAATGTGGCACAGAAACCGATGCCATTCCTAAATTTTTAGAACTTATTGATTTCTTGGAGACCGACAGAATGTAGACTTGTTGAGTGTGCTAAATCGGAAACCGGAAGTAGTTATTATCCAGAATATTCCCCTGGAGCTTCTAAACCTACTCGTATTTCTGGATAATATTCTGCAGTTGCAATAGCTCAAGCGTGTCCATAGTGTAGCGACGTGAAACATTTAACTTTGACAGCTTGTCCAGAGTACAAATCTTTGTCGCCATTTGCAGGTTAAGATTTTATTGATCGTAAAAACCTTTGTTTTTATGGTTTGGGCAATCATAGGTATAAAAACTGTCGTAGAGTTCCGCAATGCCGTTGCGGAAGCAACAAACATCAACCTTCTTAATGTTTCAATCGTTTGGGGACGTATTATCGTCAAGACATAAATCACGATTTAAGGAATCCCACACCACCTAGCATGGGTTGGGGTTTTCAGCGTCAAAACTTCCCTAAAAAGGCGAATTTGCCTCATTTACCGCCACAGTCTCTATTGCCAGTCGGTCGAAATTAAAATAACGGCTTACAGTACACAAGTCAACCTGACCGAAATGGTCGTAATAACTATTGTTATCACAACGAGCGTCGGAATTATAGACGGGAAGATCGAGAAACGCCTTATTTTAATTCTTCAGGTGATCGACAATAGGATAATGCCATTCAAATCTCGTTTTTCCTGAACCAGTTTTGTTGCCCACGGTCCTAGTAAAAGTCTTTTTTTACTTGGATTCGGATCGGGGTATTGAGGCTTGGGCTTAAATTGATGTTGGGTCTCAGGATTCAATTGCAACAACAGTACTGGCAGGCAGACTAGGTTTAAAGTTAGATTCAGATTTAGAACGAATTAAAGGCATCGTAGATTTGGAAACTTCGGATATAGTTGGACGATTTTGAATATCATTTTCTCTACTAAATGATTCGTTTCTAAAAATTACCAACCTAGTTATTTGTATGAATAAAACTGTAGGTGATCAGCCAACGTGTGATTTTCCACAATGTATTTTAGGTCTTACACAGGGGTTGAGTTTAGCAGTTCAAAATTTTTATGCTTCGAGTCCAATAGATCTTTTGCTTGGTTCGGACGTTTTCGAAGGCTTGTCGGTGGCGATAAGATAGTCTTACAATCTGGGGGGCTAACTGCTTATCACACTGTTTTCGGTTATATTATTTTGGGTCGAGTTAAAATATTAAATGGAAAGTTTGCTTTCATTGACAATTAAGATTTTAATTGGACTATCGATACCTGACACTCGACAAAAATTTTGGGAAATGGAAGAACTTCCCACACATCATCAGTTTAATCCATTAGATAAAGAGTGTGAATTGTTTTACAAGACTAAAATAGTTCGATTAGATGCCAGTCGGTTCTCAGCTATGCTTAGGAGATTCTAAATGTATTTCAGAAAAACATTTTATCGCACTGGAGCGTAGACTATTAAAAATCCAGTTTCACGTGACAAATATATGGAATTTATGCAGGAATATTTGCACCTTGCATAACATAAGGAAACTGAAATAATCATTAACTTTGGGCGGCATTAAGTAGTCTTTGTCACAGATATAAAAATGATGTTTCGGTAAACATTAATTGCACCGTTACGGCGTCAGATAGACAATATCAACTTATTCTCTGGCGTGAGTCTCCTGACGCACCCTTGCTCACTTACGAGGTCACTACGAATACGTACAGATTAAGACCCAGTCCTTATTTAGCAATTCGAACGCTACTAGAACTTGCGAAAAGGGAACGTGAACAATTCCCGCGAGCGACTACGGTATTGGAACAAGATGGATGATATTTTGACTAGTGCAGAAAGTCGACCTGAAGGAAAAGAAAAAAAGTCGAACAAGAATAACTGAACTTTAATTGACTCCCTTGCAGCCTAGTGGGTAGTGTGGCTGACTGCTGTGCAGAGGGTGTGGGTTCAATTCCCGCACAGGACAAACATTTATGTAATAAACATTTGTGTGTGTCTTGAGTCTGGGTGTAATTAATTATGTATGATATGTATGTATTTACAAAAAAAGTAATATATGTATTTGTATCCGTTGTCTGGTATCCATAACACAAGCTTTGCTTACTTTGGAGCCAGACGTCGCTGTGTGTAATGTCCAAATATATTTATATTTATAAACTAGCTGTTGCCCGCGACTGCGTCCGCGTGTATTTAAGTTTTATCACACGGTTAACTGTTATACAGCAAAAAATAAATAAAACGGAAATACAAAGTTTGGATTAATGCGTAAATTGTAGATAAAAAGAAATTGTGAACAATTGGACACAGATTATTTTCCAACTTAACCTGGCCGGTGATTGAATCCGGATCCCTGCAGGCCAAAGGCACTTGCGGTACCATAAATGACCACTGTACCTATACTTCTCCTTCAACATTGTTGAGTATATCCAAGTTGGTTCTTGCGGCTTGGTCATTTTGCGGAGTCAAAATTGCTCTTTCGCAAAGTCATGAGTTCTCATGATTTTTTATTTGATTTTGTTCACCATACACGGAAGACATAAATTCTTCAATTGAAATAACAGTGTGGCAGAGATTTTCGGATAAAACAATTTGCCCTTCTTCTTCCGGATATGTCCCTTCGCCAATTTTTAGCAATAAATCAGAAAATTCCCGCGATTTGTGTTGCCGCCTGTTTACGTCCTCATGTTCACTGTTAAGTTCATCCTTGTGACGTATCGCCAAAGGCTTGAGCTCTTTAAGCATGCTCTTATCTCATCGGTTTTTGTTCCGTGAAACATTGCCGTGGTACTACTGGCAATGTTTGTCTAAAATCCCCACAAAACAGCATCGTTACGCCACCCATAGGTGGGTCATTTTGACGGATATCTCTGAGAGTTCTATCAACTGCTTCTACTGCTTTTCGGTGTGCCATAGTGCACTCGTCCTTGATAGTTAAACAGCAATCGCGTAAAACCTTTGCTTTATCACTGCTTCTAGAGATACCACATACAGGATGTTCACTTACGTCCAAATCTTTGGGGATTTTAAACATCGAATGAGCAGGTTTACCGCCAGGTAACAAAGTACCTGCTATTCCAGACGACGCCACAGTCGAGCTATTTTGGCTTGAGCTCTTAGTTGTGCCAAGATTATTTTGGTGAGAAAGGTTTTTCCCGTCCCACCGGGTGCATCTAGAAATATAATTTCTCCTATAGCATTGTCAACACTGTGACATACACGGTCGAATACAGTGCCCTGTTCTACAGTAAGACTGTGGACTCCGGTTCGTAAAGTTTCAGCTAGTTTCGCTGGATCATAATTTATTTCCACAGCGTATTCTTTACTAATACGTTCCCCTTCTATGGTCGGCGCTGGAAAACCATACTGAGGGAGAGAATCACCACCCATAGATGTTACTAAATCTTGTAAAGCTACTAAGCATTGATTGAAAGCAATATCTCATAATCTGTGGTCAAGGTCAGCGTCAATATTTTGTGTTATATACCTAAAAAAGTCTTCAGCTAATCTTTCTTGATATTTTTGCCACAATTGCTCAGCATCAATCAATAACAATTTTTCATGACCAAATCGTAGAGCTATATCAAAATCCGTATTTCCTAAGCCAAGTTACAAAAATTATTGACCAAATCGAAGAGCTATATATCAGAATCCGTATTGCCAAAACCAGGTTACAAAGAAAACAATTTTTATAGACCAAATCCTAGAGCTATATCGAAATCCGTATTTCCTAAGCCAAATAAATAAGAAGAAAACAATTATCATTCACCAAATCGCACTTCAAGGCTATGCCAGTATCCGTATTGCCTAAGCGAAGTCAATTTAATAATTGTCAATTAAATGAAAAAAAAAAATGCAGAAAAATTCCGTTAGCGCGTTGTAAAAACAAACAGCGCCATCTATCATATTTTTAGAGAATGATTATGTAGTGTAGAATGGAATTAAAAATACTTATTAAAATAATATCTCGGAAGGTCGGTTTGAGATTTTCACAGGTTACTAACCTGGTCAAGTTCAGCCAGCCAACCGGCGCGGTGTATGTCAGGCCACGCATTGAATAGGGATCCGCAGCAATTTTCTTTCCCGCTAAATCCCGTCACTTTTATAAGATTTATACTTAATTCGAGCGGTAATATAAAGTATCAGCATAAGGTAAGTACATAAGTTGTGTGTACTAAAATGTTCAAGTTTCTATGGTTTTTTACCTATCCCACGGGAACCCTTTTAATTTTCCGGAATAAAAAGTGTCTAAGATGTTGACCAGGGATATAAGGTATCACCATGCAAAATTTCATTAAAATCGGTCCAGCCATTTTAGAGATTAGCCCGTACAAACAGACAAACAGAGAGAGAAACAAAAATTTTGAAAAGAACATATTTTGGTATTTTCCCTCTTTTTACATCCCCCTGGTTTTAATCATTTTTTTTCTATGTACAGACATTCGACCTCCACAGTTTTATTACATGTATATAGATTTTAATACTCTTTCAAAGAAATTAAATTTAGATTTATATGAGACGCATGTGACTAGAGCGAGGCGCTTATTATCCAACCAGTTTTTTTTTTCAATAAAGTAATGTATAACTCTCAAATTAGATATAATCTTTCATTAGGTGCTTAAGATTTTTTTTTTATTATTTTAATATTCTGATTTTTTCCATTATTATTCCTTATGTCTATTGTAACTTTGATGTTCGAAACATAATTGCTAAGTCATTTCTAATTTTGAGGACCTATAATTGGTTCATATTAGATTTCAATCAATTAACTAAGATATTTATAAGTAACTGTTGGTCTTTCAATAAATAAATAAAAAAAATTAAAAATAATGCGTACAGCTGGTTTCGATCTAAGAAAATGGATTTCAAACGACCCATTTTTGTTGCACTATCTACCGGAAGAGCATTTACAAATGCCTCATTTCTTTGACGACCCCGAATATAAGTTTCTGTTTTAGGTATTCAGTACAACCCTGTTAATGATGAATTATTTTACAGAACAAATCTAGACACGATTGAACCAGTTACCAAACGTAAACATTCTTTCGACGATTGCTAGAATGTATGATCCCAGTAGTTGGATTTGCCCAGTTATTTTTTGGGCAGCAGGTTTATTGCAGCGTATTTGGTTGCAAGATATCTCGTGGGATGAATTTCAAAGAGTTTACTGGCAACACTGAATAAAGGAAGGAGGAAGATAGAAGACTCGGCGATACAGATTTTTTTTTTTTTAAATTATATATCTTTATCTTTTAATTGGAAAAAAAACATTGTTAATTATGTTCACAGAAATTCATTATTTTAAATTTACATAGCAAAATAGTTATTGGAGTATTCTCTTTAATTTCGAACTCTCGAAAAACCTGGTGTCCTAATTATTTTAAATCCTTACGTAAGAAGTACAAAATGGGTAATAGTGTTTCAGCATTGAGAAATTCTGACTTAAAAACTTCTGGAATTACTTCAAATCCGCCACCGGAATGTCCCATGCACAATAAAAAAGGCGATACAACAGATGTTCCTGAGAAAACTAAACCGGAATGTCCTGTACAAAATGAAAATGATATCAACCCTTACAATATGGTACTTATTGAATTCAATCTTTTAACCCATACCAAATTACTATACATTAAATATTTGTCGTAAACTGATGTGACGTCTGATGTCAACTGATCGTAATGATTTTTCATTTAGGCTATGTTCCTAATCACGCCGAGTAATTATCGCTTGGTAAAGTTGAAAAATCAACCAGTTCTGGAACGAGCGTTTGACAGTTAATTTTCACACTGACAGGAGTGATTTTCAACCTTTTCTATGGTAGTGTAAAGAATTCAACTTGACAGTTGGAAAATTACTCTACCCCGAGCGTCCCAAAACCACTTTTTAACTTCCTCGTTGTGATTTGGAACGCACCCTTAGAGATTACCTCCATCAATAGCTTTTCAGAATTAATTGGGTTTAATTTAATTGGATGCATGGATTTAATTGGTAATGATCTCTAACCCTGTGTTTTCAGAGGTGATATCAGGGCTTAAATTTAGTATACTTCCCCACAATTTCGCAGCCCATGTTTTTTTTTGTAGTAAGGTCTATTTATTGGTAGTTTAACTGGAAAGTTTCAGCTTGAGGAAATAAATAGTTTTTTAGTTGTGAATTTCTGAATTTAATTGTTTGACTGGGTTAGTTTCATACTGTCTCTTTCTGTACTATGGAAAAATGTGTTTGCTATCCTGCTCTCAGTGTTACCTGAGTTGGGATAGGCCCAATAAAAAAAAATAGTTTTGTTATTTGTCATTTAGTCATCTTTTGTTCACCACACAGTTAAGTTGAGATTTATCACCAAAGACAATTTTGAGCACAAATGCAAAAGTAGTGAAAAATGGTGGATTTTTTGAAAAGACTTTTTTTTTTTTATTGGTAATAGGGCAAAATAAGGTTTGATTTTTGTTGAAAAATGCATACTGAAATTATATAGGTATTTTCCTGAGTAAAATTTTTCATCTGGGAGACGAACTAATCTATATGTGGATGAATTGAGGAAAGTTACTTTTTTAAACATTTGGGCTAGTCACTTTGGTTATTTTTTATATTTCTACCCAGAAATCTTGTTAGGGCACCCCAACAACAGTCGAGTTAGGTTAGAAGGTGAAGGCAGGAGTGCAGCGAAGTAGCCTCAACGTTTGTGGTTATTTGTTTTTATTTCTACCCAGAAATCTTGTTAGGGCACCCCAACAACAGTCGAGTTAGGTTAGAAGGTTAAGGCAGGAGCATAGCGAATTCTTGGTCTGACCTATCCCTAGATTGTTTTTTAGAGCCTGGAGGAGGGAGAGCAACCCCTCTGCCCTTTCATATCAAAGGCACAGGTGACCAAGTGGCCAAGAAAAGGGGGGGGGGGGGGGTCCGGGCCCCCTTCTTTTCAAGGGTACACTCCCCCCCCTTCTCCCCGTCACTTTCAACCCTTAAATACGCAGGGGATATTGTATATTTTTACCCTACAAGCAGTTAGGTTGTCTTTTTCAACTGTGTTTGAACCACATAAACAATTAAGTATAGTGACAAGATAATTTTGAGAACAAAACCAAGTTAGGTGGCAAGGAGGATATGTTTGGTTGTCTTTATAAATAGTTTTTGATATGGGTGAGCAACTGCATTAGTCACTGTAAAAATTTTTGGGCACATAACCTCAAAATTTTCAAATTTGAATACCTCAAAAAATACAAGTGTCCTCAGCCCCCGGAGAAAGAGAAAGGGGTGAACAGGAGGAGCTCCCCTTCAACTGGGGGGGCTGAGGAAACTTGTATTTTCTGAGATATTAAAATTTGAAAATTTTGAGGTTATGTGCCCCAAAAATGGCTACAGCAACTAATTCAGTTGCTCACCCATATGAAAAACTATTTATAAAGGCAACTGAACATATCCTCCTTGCAACCTAACTTGATTTTGTGCACAAAATTATCTTCATCAGTTACTTTACTTAATTGTTATGTGGTTCAAACTCAGTTGAAAAAGACAACCTAACAGCTTGTAGTAAACAGCTAAAGGAATCTTATATTTTAATTGAATTTTATAGTTTAATTGAATGATTTCCAAGAATAATCACCTCAACAGAGGGGGGGAGGGCAAATGGGTTCCATTAAAGACAACCTGAAGCTTCAGACATTAGTCTGCTGCCCCAGGAAAGATTGTTTCAACAAACTTCACTTCTGCCTTATCTCTGGCGCTGCGGGAAGAGCAGCCCCTCCACCCCTATGTTAAGGCGATTATTCTTGGAAATCATTGCTCTCCCTCCGTGCTTCTAGCTTCCTAAAAACACTAGGGGTAGAGCAGACCAAGACCATGGCTTGTCGGGGTTGACAGAGTTGGTTTTTTATTCAAGTTTTTTTTCCAATTATCTATTCACTATTTGTGCTCAAATTTTTTCGGTGGTTGAACTCTTTTAAACCATTTTATTTATTGCGTCCATAGACCCAACTCAGGTAACACTGAGAGCAGGATATTTTCATAGCAAAGATGTACAGTTTATATAAGTGCAATACCAATTGAGCTATTGAGGCACAACTGTGGTCAATGAAAATTTCCAGCTATGTATTTTTTTCTCTAGAAATACACTTCTTACAAATGGCACAAACAACTACAAGTGACTTGTAAAGTTCTATCTTACAAATATACAAATCTACACTAATAGTTTATATGTCACTAAACCTTGATTTTAGTAGTGGTTTTTAAATTTATCAATAATAAGTGTTTATGTTCTGGTAAGAAATAGGTAAATAGTAAAGGTAAGGTAAGGAATGATACTTCAATTAACCTCAAAAACATAGTTTCTTTACATTTCTAGACTAAATAAACAAAATAAAAATGTAAAAAAATCAACTTTCATTGCTGTTTTTTTTAATACAATAGCAATAAATAAAACAAACTTATAAATCCTTATCAACAGCCTCATTCATGATATACCTATAATAGTTATGGGTAAGTCTATATTCAGACATTAATTGCCCAAGTAGCCTGCTAGCGCAAGTATTTTAGATATCATTATAATGTAATCTAAATGTCTGTCACATGAATGAAAAAGTCCAATAAAATAAAACTTTTATACAACACTAGACACCAAAAAAGTATTTAATTAATGCAACTCCAAGGTAATAATTTTGAAAGACCTGTCTAAAGTTCGCATGTACATTGCTTGGAATGAAACTGAAGATGGTATAAATTGTCTATAGTAAACGAAAATTGGCCCTGAACCAAGGTCATGTGATTTTATGTCTGCTGATATCATATTATACTATAGTCTTAGTATTTTCTACATGTAAATGTGGCTTTGGGAGTGACAATGGAATTCAAAGTATGCATGTTATTTTGTTATTATAGATGCCACCAGCAAATCAACAGCCAGCCCCTGACCAACCATTTACACTTCCCACAGCACGGCAAGTTTCTTCAATTCCTCGTGCAATGCCAGATGGTTCGACTGAGTTTTGGGTATACCCAAGCCAACAGATGTTTTGGAATGCTATGCTTCGTAAGGGATGGCGTTGGAAGGATGAAGATATTAAACAAAAAGATGTTGATGATATAATCAAGATACACAATGCAAATAATGAGCAAGTAATTCAAATGTTTCTCATATTCATTTTTGAGCTGGAAGTGCTTAATTGTAGGGTTGCTCATATAAAAAGTAGATGTATATGTAAGCCACTAGATGTCTTAATACGAAAATCTCTGCAACTCCAAAAATCTATTGCAGTTAAACCCTAAGCCTCTGCCTGAGGCCCTGCGGAGGTAACGTCTTTTGAAATGAATCAATTTAGAATGACATGTGTAAATAAGCCTCTAAAACATGTGTCAGTATAATAAAATCAAATTCTAAATCAACTCCCTTTGTGAAAACGCGTAATAGGTACCTATAAATATAATTGATGCTTCTTTATGCTTCGATGCTGCTTATTCTGAGTGGTATGGCTGGTTCGGTATGTGTTGCTGCTTAGTATTTGTTTTCTCTATTACTATTTGCGTCGCCGCCGCAGGTATATGAATAAAATAAAATGGGGATGCTCTTTGTTCCTTCATACAATAAACAAAGCGCATTATCATTGGTTTGTTGAAAGGCTGATAGTCCGGGACCGCTAAGTTTTGAGGTTTCGAAAATTCTAAATTTGTTCGTTTTTCACATATAGTTTCCAGACCATTTGCCCAACCTAATACATTAGTTTGTGTCATCTCAGGTGTTTGCTTAGGTAGAAATTTAGGTATTTGTGTTTTTGAACAGAATCGGACGAAAAGAAAATTAGAGATGAAAATTTAACTTTCACGGTAATAATGAAGTAGTAATATATATATATATATATATATACGCATTTTGTGTCATTTTTATGCACCGGAGTAGTGATATTTGAACAATACCTTACTAATCGCCTTAATAGCTCTGAAAAAATATTACAGTGGGTAAAATAAGCTTTACGCGTTTTTAATCGATGGTATCTGTTGCGAAACCAAATTTGTGTCAAATCCATCCATGGGATTTGAAGTTTTTTTTTTTTTTTGTTAAAACAACCTGTAAATGCCACAAAAGAAAATTAAAGTTCAAAGTTTAAGTTTACACTATTATAGTGACGTAATGAGACAATATTTATAATTTGTGTTACTTTTGTCCATGAAATTGATAAAACGGTAACTTACGTTCTCGAGTCGCACCGGACGGCACGACATGAGGCCATTTAATTCGAATATGTAGGTAGGACTTGTATTTCATTCATCCATTCAATTCTCTGTGCGGCAAACAAAAGGTATATAATGTCACTAACGTTTCAGCGGCAAGTGCGTGCGTTTATTTTGTTAGCTGCTGAGCACGGGTCTCCAAATACGCGATATATAGTGTAGTCCACGCGGGCAGAGCCGCGGCCAAAGGCTAGTGTTGTATAATTACATAAATAGTTTGTGTTCTTTATACTGATTCTTGTAGATGATAAAAAAAGGCTTCCGAAAATTTCTTTTAAATCTGTTCTAATCTTACAAATCATAGAAATTAGTCGAACGCAACAACGCATCGGCAAGCGTGACTAAAATGTACGCTATCTTAGCCAGCGGCCAGCGCAGGCTCAATTGTCCGAGTGAGACGCACTATTAGTTTGTATCTAAAATACCGCGTCAAAAATTATGAAAATACCATTTGTCTTAGTGTGATTATAAAAAAAAAACTCAAGTTAGATAATTGAAACTTTGAAAAAATAAACTATGTTTCTATAGGAATTATTTTTGAGTTTGCGTACCTACTCTATGTTATTTATTTACGTCTAAACTACGTGTTTAAAAACGATTTTTTTTGACGCTTAGGTACTTCTTTGAAATCCAATTTTATTTTAGGATTCTAATTCGATATAAGTATACCTCAATTATGTTAAAAAAACATTTAGGTATATAATTCTTAGTTTTAGATATTAAATATCAAACAGTGGAGTCAGGACCGGATTTAGAAGTCTGGAGGCCTCCAAATTATTTTGCAAATAAAATGAACAATATTTTCATATTTTCGAGTCGAGTCGAGTTTTAAAATAATTTATTGTGAAAGCAAATAAATTCTTATAGTATTAAACAAACATATATAAATAAAATCGAAAACAACAATTATCTGAAATAAAATTTTAGCGTTAAGGAGCGAAACCTTCCGAGCTTTTTTCGCCGAAAAATCGTTGATAATTTCGATGAAATCCAGTTCCCTGAGAAAATCGCTTTCAATTCTCAGAAAGGAAACCTTTGATAGACGGTTTTGTCCCAACGTGGTTTGAAGCCTATTTTTTATGATTTTCATTTTTCAAAATCAGCACTCTTTAGTGAAAAGTAAAACGTTAGGTACTCAATTAGCCCTCTTCGCGGACGATACCGCTGCTTACACCACCGCAATGGCTTTTAATCCGCAATTACCGCCCTAGGAAATGGAGAATCGAAGTGAATCCCAACAAAAACTGCCGTCGTTTTTACCACTGGCCACCCTCCGCGACCATCTTCCCCCCCCCTTCTACTGCCATGCAATTCCTTGGCAAAACAAGTATCTTGGTGTGACCCTGGATATGCGTCTGAACTTCCGCGATCACACTAAAGTAGATACCGAGCCGCTTTTGTCCCATTTTGGTATATCTCATGACAGGCAAGTCCAGTTTAATGTCGCTTGGAAATAAGCTAACGCTTTACACCACTTGCATCCGCCCCATACAAGCATACGCGTGTGTCGTCTATGCGTTGTCTAAACGCAACCTCCATAGACTCCAGACCCTCCAAAACCGCTTCCTCAGAGCGGCCTCCGGAGCCCCCTGGTTCGTCCGGAATGCGGACCTACACAGGGACATCGAGCTCCCCACGATTCCCCAATACTTCAAAGACCCGGCAATCCGCTTTTTCGAGCGTACGCCCAATTACCCGAACCAATTAATTGTGCAATCCACAAACTATCATGGCATGGTCGAAAAACCACTCCTAGGCGGCCTCGGCAAACAAGCTTACGGTGCCCGCTTTATGGTAAGCGGTCACCGTAGCCTATAGAAGCTTGTAACACCAGGGATATCACTTACGTGTTGCCGACCATTCAAAAATCCAATAATCTCTTTCTCGAAGAACCCCATATTGTAGTCCTTAGAGAAAACCTTAGCAGGGAGCTCATTCCACAACCAAACTCTTACTATTTCGGTTCTAAACTGTGAGAATGAATTCCCTGCCGATGGTGCGATAGTAGAAAGTAGCCGTGGGCATCATTTCGAACAGTTTCTTAGAACACATCCCATTGTACTAGCGCTAGAACACACACAGGGAGGCAAAGTCTCTCCTCAGACTTAGGGTTCGATACGGCAAGTGAGTTTAGGACCGTCGAGAATTCTCACAGCCCGTCGTTGAACCGAGTCAGAAGGGCCAAACTGGTATCCGGGTGCACCCGCCCAGAGATAGCAACAGTACTCCATATGGGGTCGAACTTGCGACTCTATACCACTTTGCAATGGACGAAGATGACACAAACTGGGTTTGTACACTACCCAAGCTATTCGAAATATGATACTCTTATATTTTTAACTTGAATTTAATTTTGCCTGTCTTGATTTGAAATAAAAAAGATTTACACAAATCATCAAATTGCTGAAAATGCAAGTGCAAGGAATAACACAAAACGCAATATAGGTTTTATAGGTACACGCTGTATTCATATGCAAAAAATTAGCGACTTTAGAATTTTTGTAATTTATGACTATGAGTTGACCCACTATTACATTTTGTTACACTTAAAGGGCGCGTTCGTTTTGGGATAAGTAATCATTATTTTTGTTACCTGTCATCCGCTCGTTTAAATTGGTATTCAACAATCAATTATTGGACCAAAAAATCAAAATTTTATTATCATCTGTAACAAACTGTCAAGCCTGTGTTTACGGTATTTTTGTCAGTTTTGCCGCCGAAAAATAAAACTTAAGACCCAGGTCTGAAGGTGGTGTTTTGATGTTAAACTGTCAAATTGCCTATATTTATTTGTTGTTTATGGTAGTGTGTGTGTGTGTACGTCCTCCGTTTTTTTTACAACCAAAAATTTCGTTAGTAAAGTTTCAAAGCTACACGAACGATAGGTGTCGATGGCAAAGTGACATTATCAAAAGTGTAAAAGTATCAAATGTAGGAACTCTTAATCCCAAAACGAACGCGCCTATGGTAAAATTAGTTTAGAACGACTTCATAAATTGGTAAGGTAGTTAAAAACCAAACAACAAATACAACCATATGTATATACCTAATGTACAACCTCTTTGGAAACCAGTTTGATAGGTAGGTTGCAATTCGTCAAACCTGCGTTCGCGACGATTCGTAGTTGAATGGGCCTATTGTTCTTCAAAAAGTAGGAAAAGTTTCACCCGAATCTGCTCCATGTCTCTAGCGAGGATGACAATTAGAAAACTACTAGTGATCATAGAGTAAAACATATATTGCCCGTGCTTACATGGGACTACAAAAATGCATTATGGATTCTAAGCGATTTTTTGTCTCAAGTGTATATTCTGCGAGTTAATAGCTACCAACAATGAAAATATTGTAACCCTCTTCCACCTTTTAACGATGTTCTTAAATTCTGAAACAATCACATTAATAAAGCTTTATAAATATCTTAAACAATAGGTTTTATCTGTTCACAACTCGTATTGCGACACGCACTTTACAGATTTATGCCTACTGTAATGTTATTTTATAATGTTATGTTATTAGTAAAAAACAACACCTTCTTTTAGTTTGGAGTGGAGTATTCATCTGTTAAAAACAGGTTTTTTGAAGTTTTAAACCACTGATTTAGGTTTTGAATGATTTAAAACTTTTGTTCTACAACTATAGTTGGTATAACTATGGTGTGACATTTATAATGCATATACATAAGTACTACTTATACGTACTAGTTAACAATCTTACCATATATATGGCGATTATACATGTATAAACGATATGGCTACTTAGAAAGAATCTTGTCGATAAAAACCGACGTAGGTGTTGTGCAGCTTGTCGGCGGTGAATCAAAGGACTAAATAGTTTCTTCTAAATTCAATAAACTGATGTGCCTATTCTACTATGTATTTAACAATGATTGTATTTTTTTTTTGTACACAGGCTTGGCAAGAAGTATTAAAATGGGAAGCACTGCATGCCAGAGAGTGTGCTCATCCTAGATTAAAAAGTTTTGGAGGAAAAGCCAAAGATTACAGTCCGCGGGCTCGTATTCGATCTTTGCTAGGGTAAGTCCTTACATCTTCAGCGCTTGTCAGTTTTTTTACATAAGTTAAAAATAAAGTTAACAACCATACCGTGTCATGATTACCCATGATCTTATTTATCTTTAGTGTTAAGTAATTAATAGAAAATTGCAAAAGGCTGACTGACCCCTATATGACAACGATTGATAGTTAATAAATGTACGACCCTATAAGCCTGTGGCGACATGACTTCATCGCTAGTACGAGTCATGACGTCACACAATCACCTCGATACTGGCCGATGCATATTGCATCGCGAGTCGTCAACGGACCGCGTGCCCTTATAGACATAGGCTTGTCTATGTACTCTGTCGTGCCTAGCCATATGTAACTAGACATAAGTTACGTTAATATACAACATTATTATTCTAAATTGATTTTTATTAAAACATCCTTCTGATATATATAAAGAGACAATCTTCTAATCAACGTGTACGCACTTATCTACACATGCCCACGATGTGTTTATTCAATGCGTATGCCGTGCTTTAACTTAAGGGGTGTTTTGTTGACAAGCATAATACACATTGAATGCGCTATGACGTCACTTCCAGACCGCATTCAACGCATTGGCTGAACATGCTCGGTAGGTGGAGTAGTGGATGCGCTGTTAAATAGTGAACGGCCATATTGTTTGTTAACATTTGGTGAACAGAACGATTTCAATGCCTATGCGATGCCATAGCTCTTAATGCCGTCAATAGAAAGCACCTTTAGTTTCCATTTATAAGAAATGACAAAAAATTTAACTAAACTAATGATTGTTTTTTCATGTGGTTGTAACTTATTGACTTTTTTTTAGTTAAAGTGAGAAGTGTCAAACATTAAAATAACAGTCGTCATATGAAAATGCTGTAAACTTATGCGACACTAGCGACACACCGGGTCAGAATAGTTTGTTGCACTGTACATAGCGATAAATAAATATAGCGCTCAGAGTGTCGAGTGTGATGTTAAATAGCTATTTCAATAGTTTTCTTAAAATCTCGTTTAAGTTTCTAACTTACCTTGTTTTTCCTTTTGTAACCTGTGTATAAAAGTTATTTAAATCGGTCCGAAAATTTAATGCCTAAAGGATAACGACCAACATGTATTGTGAAAAAACCCTCAGTCAATTAAAATTATATATTTGAACCTGCATAATATTAGAACATATATACCTCGAGGGGCAAATATTACTGACTTTTCGCAAGTAGCTCGTAGTGCTCCTAGTGTGAAAATTGTAACGTACGCGTATTCAATAACAGTTCCATTAGAAATTCAACACACGTCAGCTAGAGGCGCTGCTACACCTCCGGACATTCGTTTGGTTGACGCGAATAGCGATAGTAGTTAGAAAATTACTAAAATTCACTAGGCACACTGAAAAATTGTTTGCAACTATTTTTACAGTGATGTCTGTGTATGTATGTATGTAGGTACGTGGTAATTGAATTGCTTTATAATATATTCGCCTCTTCTCAGACCGGACCAAACTCTTTTTTACGCAATCGGTCGTTCTACAAATAAAAATAACACAACGACGATATTATAGTGTACAATTGAAAATATTTAGGAGTGGTATAATAGGTTTTTGAGGATGCGGTACAGAGGAAGACTGCCCGTGCGGTAGTTGCTGCCTGAGTATTAAACTCTTGCTTGAGCATCACAAACGCACATACATGTCTTTTGAAATAAAAAATGTCTTAAAATACTTCTGTTAGAAACGCTGCTGTATTTATATACGTTTAATTCGTATACGCAAACAAGATAGTAAAACTCACTATGTACTCTTGAATTTTGTACTTTGGTGAAAATATGATTCCGTCTTTGAGTTAGATAATTAGTTTGTTTTTTTATTTTTAATTTTATTTAAATTTGTTAATTTTGTTTTGCGTTTTTATTTAAAATTCCAAACATATTATGTATTTATAATTTTTTACAGATACGAATTGCCGTTCGATCGTCACGACTGGATAGTCGATCGATGTGGGAAGGAAATACGCTATGTAATCGATTATTACGATGGCTCCGATATTGATAGCAAATATCAATTTGCATTACTAGATGTCAGGCCTGCGCTGGATTCGTTTGAAAACGCTTGGGACAGAATGAAAGTAATGTACATGAGATACCGATTCGAACATTTTGGGGACAAAGAGAACGACAATTTAACAAATTGATGCAATTTCTCAAGAGTACCTCGTATTATAACTTATGCCTATATCGGAAAGTTGTTTTTGTGAAAATATTTTACAGTGCAAAAATCTTTTCGGACCCGGTACATGGTCGCTAGTGTTGTGACGTTCAAACTATTTTAATATGGCTATTGTAGTTTTATTTTTGACCACTGGGTCAGTTAAGTTTGTTGCACTGTAATAGCAGTCGTTAAACAATTATAAAATGTTAATCACCAAAAGAGTTCAAAAAAACATGCCTAACATAAAAAGTCTGTAGTGCATCTTTCAGTTAGTTGTTTTTTTTTAAAAAAAAAAAAACTTATATTAAACAATAATAACAATTAGATTGGCTAACACTTATTCTAAAGCTTTAATTACTGAATTAATTTAAACCATTTAACTAAGGTGTATATAATTAGTTCCACGTACCTGATTGTTATGAGAATCATTGTAGGTACTTATAGTTCTGATGTATGTACTTTCTTTTAAAAAGGTCAAGTCACAATGTTGGATCATATAATTCATATTTAGAAATAGTTTTAGAAAGAAATAAGGATTTTTTTTTATGATTTGTGTTTTATTTTAGTAGTTCATATTATGTAGTCTTTTTCAGAACATAAGAAGGTTAGGTGATGCTACAGGTAATTAAATTGTAGCATCAAACAATTAGGCAGGTAGGTACGGCAATGTTCTTTTTATTTTTAACGATAAATTCGTTTTTACAATGATTTTAAATAACACGACAATAATCCCTTAAAGGGTGGTAAGAGATGTAACGAACGTATAGTAGAAGTGCCTCGCTGAATATTTGGTCATAATTGTGCGCTTTGTGTTAAAAGCATGAATTTTTTACCATGGATATTAATTATTTTTTTGGCAATCGACTTCGGCTCACAATCGATTTTCCTTTACCGAAAGCCAGTGGTGTGAATATCAATGTACTTGAGTAGTTAAGAAAAATACTAATGTTACACGCTAGGCTTCAACCTCCGCCACTCAGGAAACAAGGTGAAATCGAATCCCCTGGGCCACCACCGACCGCTTGTTTACTTACTTGCGCCAGTAACTCTTCAGAATCCGACCTCCCATTACAGACTCCATTCTTAATAACTACAAATTTATATTATTTTTTGCGGGTCGACGGCACAGAAGCGGGCTAGGAAGCAAGTTCTACAACTATACCAAATTGCCAAACAACAACTAAACCGCAGTGACATATACCAAAGTCTCACCATAAGGTTTTTTTTTACCAATGGTTCGAAAACTTTATAACGGTCAAAATTATGAAGCGTTTTCATAGGTGAATTAATTATTTATTGTTTGTCTATAAATATTGATAGATTATTTGTATTCACTCCTTTACATTCATTCTTAAATATGTCTACTTGTTGTTCAATGAACCCTTCGAAATTGCTGTAAGGGCATGTTGGTAATACTTTATATTTTGGTTTACCCTTACTACTGTGATAAACGGACCTCAGTGTTAAAACTGGCGTCTTTTCCGGAAATTTGGAATCTGTGAAGGAAAAACAGAGTAATTTAATATAACGATACAAGTTTACAGTGCAGTTACATATATTTGTGTTTCTAAGTTTAAAGAACTTTAGACACAGTATAATATGGCCACTGTCTACTGCTTTCTAGTGCTGACTTCATCTCCCCTATAACGATTAGGTATGTTAAGGTTCTTTTCGTGGTGTTCACGAATAACGCGATTTTTATATGAAGTGTCCAAGTTGAGCCTCAGTCCATGCTGCTTGCCTCTAAATTCATGCATATCGTGGCTAATTTTAGAGACACAAAGATCGGTGGTGTGTATTGTATCTAATATATATATAAATAAATAACCATATAAAAATATACTAGCTGACCAGGCAGACGTTGTCCTGCATGATAATGACTGCAGCGCCATCTGCCGGGCTGATTTGTGAATCTAAACCACCCAGGGCGCCACCCAAACGCATACAAAAAAAAATCATTCAAATCGGTCCAGCCGTTTAGGAGTACAGTGACATACACACACAAAGATGATAGTAATAACGTAATAATAGTAATAATATTGATTATTATGAATATATTGATTAAAATTATAGATAGTTGGAAGGAGACAGTGGTACAATTAACTTATAAATCATAGAAACTTATGAATAATACTACTATTTCGTGTTCCACCTTCATGAGGTGTACCGTCAACTGGTATTAACAACCAAAGTCCAACAAAGTTTTTTAAGAAGGATAAACTGAGATTTTTAGGGATTTTTGACTGCGCAGCGCTGGAGCGGCATCAAACACGAGGGGGCACATCGTGAAAATACGCACATATACCCACATTGAACAGCAATTGTATACATAGGAGTTGGCAGTAGGAGCATGGCTTTAAATTACAGTCACTAAGATAACAAGCCTAAACGAAAAAGTGACAAGAAACTACAAGACTTTTCACCTGTTACCAATTAATCATGCAGGAACCAAGCTATAAAATTAGCAACATTTACACAGACATTCACGTACCTATTTCTGAGCGCCACACCCTCACATTAATATAGTGTGATGAACCTGCATGCATAGTGTCCGTATGATGAACTAAAATTACCAACCTATTTCAATTTGAAGTATCCAGTGAAAGTCATTGGTTTCAAAAAGAAAAGCGGCATTATTGGAATCGTGCTCCAGCACGGCACCTTCATATTTTACAATCATTTGAGCCAAAAGTTCTCTTTTTAATTTGTCATTTCTAAGTACTGCTTGTATCTAAAATTAAAAAATGGATATAAGATAATTATATAAAAAACAAGCATTACAAAATATTTATATTATGTATTCATCCTTAGTTCTCATCTGTAGTAGCAGTTAGTAGGCCCAAGCTGAGAGTGTCGTACGAGTACATTAAGCCTGTCATACTTAGGGCACACGCTATAGATTAATTTAATTTATAGTCGCCTATGATAAATCCGACAACGTAGAGACAGTGATGGCGCCGCGACAAAACGTATGACTGACTAGCATCCGACTAGCCATATGTGACGACATTATGGGAGTGTGATGCGACTTCGATTCGACGGCAAAATGCGCAGACTCAAATTTTAGGATTTTATATAAGTTTAGGATCTTAGATATTTAGTTTCAAAAGATTTTTTTAGTTTTCGCTCTTCAGTATCTTCTCTTGTCGGTTCAATGATTAGATAAAAGTTTAAATTTTTTTGTGTCGAAAAGGTTTGGGTAGCTCTGCAAAAAAGCTTGCTTAAATAAACAAACAAAATTTAGTAGGTGTAAAAATCAATCAAATAATTTTATATGGGGGTGGAATCTTTATTCCTAACTTAAGGGGATCAACTATAAGGTATACGGTATACCCATCCAATCAAAAAGAATCATCAACATCGGACTACTGTGTAAAAAGTTAAGAGTGGTCAAACATAAACAAAAAAATATACGCGTCGACGTGACAACCTCCTTCATTTGTTTTTCGTCAATTGAAAAAAGGATCTACGCGTAATAAATTAATAGGTCCCTGTCTTTAAAGCCATGATGGCGGTGAAACTCGCGGTGGACTCACAAACTCGACCAGGGCAAAGAAGGTTAAATGTTTCGGTAGGACAGGATATCTGCGTTTCCATTAAAAAAAAAAAAAAATGAAGGGATCAACATCAGGGTTTAACCCCTGCTCTTTCTTACTTAACGCAATAACACTACTAAAATTAGTCAAATATTTAGTGTTATTTTACCGCCGGTTTACTATAAGACGGGAAGTACTCTCCCGGCCGGCTTATTCAAGCGTGTACCTTTATTATTTGACTATACAATACGTATTTTTTTTAATATTTTTTTTTGCATTTGTTGTTTAGTATAAATTTTTAATCACAGTCAAAATAAAATGGTGTAATCAATACAGACCTTTTGGTTCAATAATTCCGTCACCATAGGGACGTAGTCCATTAGTACTCCGGACTGATGCATTCTGAAATATATAAAGTGATAATTTTTTTTATCAAGAGATGACCCTACTTGACCATCTATTTGGTAACAGGAGCTTTACTAATTGATAGTAAACTTGTTTAAGTTTGTAATTAAATGTTGAGAACATTGTAGGATCGCCCGCTGGCTGCCTGTAGGACTTGTCAGTCGAATACCAACAAAGCAAAGGCCCGACTATGATACCCTTCTTTAAAAAAAAATTAACAATAACGAAATAATGGCTTAGAATTTAAAGACTCTGCTTGCTGAACCGATCAAAAGTTTCGGGTTTGATTCCTGACAGTAGGTAGATATTATTTGTCGTTACATGGGCGCAGCGCCGGCAGAATGATTTTCAGGGTGGTGCATCTACGTAATACATTACGTAAAAACTTAATTTGACGACCTTTCTACAAAAAGTACTAAAATTTCGTAAAAGAACGACAAAACAAAAACGGTTATGAAACTTTTACAAAACATAGGCCTACCTAACTACCTATGTTAAGGATCGGGTCTTTGTGATTATCTTTATATTTTATCTGGGCTCCTAGTACAGGGAACTCTTGTTAGGAAATTGAGTAGGAATTTATGATTTCCTTACTCTGGTCATCTATAATACTTCGGACTCGCCCAGGATTTGACAATATTCAAATGTCAAACAGTGGTATGATATTGTTACGGCGGGTAACATTCTACGACGCATGACAAATAACAAACAACGGAAGGAGCGAGTACATTACTCTACAGGTAGAAGTGAAAAAATACGATAGCGTAATAACTATGCTAATACTATTAGCGTAAAGTTTTCAAACACAATGAAACGTCAATCTTTTAATATGTCAGTCAGTTAGTCAATTTCATATTTTGCTGTTTGTGTCCGGCGTTATTGAGATTTTCATACATAAAACGTATCGTGACTAATCAACGTCGAGCCCATGGGCCGTAATATCGGCATTGACGGAGTAGATTCTATTTGTGATGAAATTTGCGTAGAATAAGCGGCGTCGCTTTACAAAATGAAGATGTGGTAATAAAGCCCCTTTGGAATTGGTAGGTTCTTTCTACAACGTAAAAGGCTACCGTAAACGCGTCTAATGAGAATTAATAAGATAGAAGCTTATAGTTTAATGAAAACTAGTAAACCACACTACAATAGTCACTAAGTAACTATTTTTGTACAATGAATTATTTTATACATACTTGGATGTTTTGTATTTAATACAGTTAAATAACTGTACAAGATTTAGTTTTGGTCATCATAATTTATTACTATTTTAAATTTATTGGCTGTGATGTAACTAATAAACACATAAATGCCACAGTGATTTCATAAGTGGACAGACCACTATCACTTTCGATGCGGAACATTATAAGAGATTCAATTTAATATCAATCAAAAAAATATCAAGGAAACTTACGGTGGTAATGAAATGTTCCCCAGTGACTTCGTAAGAAGTGGTGACAATATCAGCTCTGCGTTGGTAGAGTTGGGATATCTCACCAACAATAGTGCGGTATCACATCCAGGGTTTTCTTCCATTCTACAATGAAGCTACATATTAAGTAGGTAACTGCTAATGTTATATAATAAATATAGCAAAATCTATAGGGGCATCTATAACACTGCAATATTTTTTTTTGCCAGTGGGTGGTTCAAAACCACTAGAAGTAAATTGAATATATGCTCATTTTGTATTATAAATTTTACATAGATTTAAATATTAGACTTTATTCTGGATACCAGAACGTGTAAGAACACATTTTTAAAATAGTTAAATAAATATTAAAAATAATACATATTAGTTTTGGTTTCGCGATTAAAGCATACTTTTAAATGTAATTTTTCTTTAATATTAGAAGTTTAAACAAGAAACAAAAGAGCCTCAGGTATCGAATCGACATCAATAACTGTAGACGGTAACTGGAGCAGATTTTTATATTATGTAATAAAAACTAAATGGACAAAATATAATCCGATTTTATTTGTAGGTTGTATCCCTGCAATACTGCCGTACAGAACCTAAACTGTCGTAAGTGCACTTTTGGTGTTTTTTAGTTATATATTACAGGTTATAACAGATAAAATTATCTTTTAGGCAAACTAATTAAATTCTTAATACAATAATCAGAAGTTTGATTTTAAAAATCATTTTTGTCGTATAAGCGCATTTTTGGCTTCAAAATTAACAAGAAACTGGCTAATGTGACGGAAAACCATAAGCGGCAAATTAATTGATACTAAAAATTATAATATACGGATTAAAATGTCGTAACACATTAGATTGTACCATCATTAAATAAGTGTAGTAGACAGTAAAATACCTATCAATTACTTACTAAATTGCAATAAATGTTTCCCCATACCTTGAGTTTGTGCGACAAATGTTGACATACTATTTTTTGTATGAAGCTTACTAACTGAAGTGTCGTACAGACGCTCTTTATTTCATTTTAGTTAGTATTATGTAGCAATTATATGAAGGAAAACTAACTAAACTGACGTAAGTATGTGTAATAAGACACTATAATTCGTTTTTATATTAGCAATGGTAGTTCAACCTACTGATTGTTAAAATATGATAAGAGTAAGTTGACTACTGCAGTTTAATTGGTAAAGTTTAACAAAATGTATCTAAAGGTTGTAAACAGAAAAAGTATTCGGACCTCTACGTCGTTTTAGTTCGTAAAACGTATTAAAAAATGTAATCGAAAATTTGTATCGTCATAAGTTATGACGATTTAATCATTCCGCACCCAAGGCACCCCTGGGGGTGCCACGGGAACTTAAATTTAGAGCTGTGGCACCCCCAGGACATTTAGTGCTGTGCTTTTGAACGTAGGGTATATGTTAAAGCTGAAAATTCTAATCAAAAGCAACAGTCGACGTACCTACACGTATCTCTATTGTATTTCAATATATGTAATCAGCAATCAAATTGAAGTTTGTCGTAGCATTCTTATATTAATAAATAATAAATCAGTATATTGTGTAGCAATGAATATAGTAACGAAAATGGAGGATCTAAATTTTATCAAGATACACGGAGGGGCAATTCTGCTGCACAAAAAACACAGACATTATAAGAAAAGATTACAAGGAAAGTTCGTCTATGTAGCGTTGTACAACCTATAAGAAATCATAATGCCCTTGGTCTTCAACCATAGATAAGGTACGGTTACACTTAGTAATTAAATGTGTGTGTGTGTGTGCCAAGGACACACCCAGGATGCTACTGTCAAGGGACGCGAAATACATATATGGCGAAAAGCAAAGTCTTTACAGTAGGTACACTTAAATAAAGGCTGAAAGAAGAATTGTGGGCCTAACAACAGTTTTCGACTTCTTCCATCTGATACCATTCGGGAGGCCTTTGAATTTTGACGCCGTCCAAGGAAGATTGTCGTGAAAGTATCTTAATTGGCGCAAAATTATTAGTTTATAGGTAATAAATTAATTATAAATAGGTTTATTTTGGTCAATATTAAGTTTTGTATCGGCTCGATAAATGTAAAACCAGTGAATAGTATTTACACGTGGTTGTACCTATGCAGAGTTTGATTATCGCCTTAGGATTTAATTCCTAAGGGTGCTTCCGATTTTGGTTGAAAAGTAGTTAACATCCTTTTTGTCTCTTCAATCCCTATCCCTTTAAGAAATTACAGCTTAATTTAAGAGGGTAACAGCTGCTTACTAGCGCCGCCACTTAATATTTTTTTATTACGACTTACACAAAGCATATTTCAAAAATGTTAATAATAAAATTTTTCCCGTTTCCCGTTATTTTTCATTTGTTTTTCTTTTTGTCAAAATGAGTGAATTTAATAAAGATTTTTTTAAATTTTAAACTTTATTTCAAAAAAGGAAAAAATGCAACGCAAGCCGCGATAAAAACTTGTGACCTAATGCAGTGTCAGTAAGAAAAGCACAAAGTTGGAATGAGTTTTCATATAGAATGCGAAGAAACTTTTTCCTTGACCTATTATATATATACATATATATAAATAGTGAAAGATAGAAAACATCAGGTATTTCTCAGCTCTAAAACCATGAAAGAAAAAATGCCGCTTCCTGTTTTTATATTAGTTCTCTAGAATTTTTATATACCCAGACTCCGCCCTAATGCTTTAACAGTAACAAGTTAATCCCAAAAATAACTTTTACTTACCCATCTTTATATAGTTCTGGCAGCCTCGAAACATCTATGTTAAGTTTAATCAGGAATTCAACCACATGTCCACCCACCCAGACTTCTATGTCTCCTTCAGACGTGAGTGCATCTCCAAGCAATGCACTGTACTCAAAGTAAGCACGAGAACTTTCGTCTTCATTTAGTTTTTTGACCTACAATTTTAAAATTAACTTTTGAGACAATAAATTAATGTAACTTAAACGTGCGGACATAACAAAAGACGTCGATCATTAATAGTCGCACAAGCCCTGAGTAAGGTTTAATAACTAGGGGTGCAGCATTTTGGTTTTGGTTAGACTTTATGGTCAGCATGTTACATTTAGAACTGTGCATTTTAATTATATTTACCTATATTTATTAATAATAACTTCTTGACTGATTGACAGATAACCAATGAGGTTAGTTATCAGTAGGCTTAGTTAGCTGTCAATCAATGGCTTAGAATCTAAACCTTGGATAGAAACTATAACTATAGGATGCACCTTAAAAAAGAAGATATGCATTAAGGTATTCTCGACATAAATTAAATGTAAAGGCAAAGTACTAGGTACATACAGTATATTGAATTGAACTAACTTATTTGCAATTGTGGACTAAACTGAGATGCACAAATCCACAAAGGTCTGCCAAACCACACACCGCCTTTGTTTGTTCGAACGCTAATCCAGAGACTAGCACTCGGATATTTTTTTTGCATTTCATAAGGTTATACTCTATATAACATCACGCATCATCAGGAGTGAAGCAGTAAATTAACGTGGGTGAAATATATTAGTAGTGCCCCTGATTTTGACTAAGTCAAATTTAAAGTACAGAGATAAACATGTGACATAATGGACGCCAAATTCAAATCTTTTTGGTACCTAAAAAACCCGCCAAGTACGAGTCTAACTCGCGCACGATTGGTTCCGTACCACTGTCTATAAAAACTGTAAGAAAATCACGTTTGTTGTATGGGACCCCCTCGTAAATATTTGTTTTATATTAATTTAATTATTTATTTTTAAAGTGAATATAAAACTAAACATTCTGTAAATATTTCAAGTGTCTTCCTGTTGCCGTTATCAATACAGAGCAACAAAATCACGTTTGTTGTATGGGACCCCCTTAAATATTTATTTTATTTTGTATTTTTGTATTTGTTGTTATAGCGGACACAGAAATACATCATCTGTGAAAATTTCAATTGTCTAACTACCACGGTTCATTAGATACAGTCTGGTGACAGACGGACAGCGAAGTCTTAGTAATAGGGTCCCGTTTTACCCTTTGGGTACGGAACCCTAAAAAAAGATGACGGCTATTTTGTAATATTCTGGAATTGTTATGTTATTATGATATATAATAATTGGTTATGTTGGGCTCCTGGTGGCACATTTTTATTTGCTTAATAACTGTTGATGCTGGCTTTTGTCATACGATAGGTTTTTGCCAGCGGCTCCGCCCGCCCTAAATTTGGTTATCGGCTTTTTTTTTCTGACTGACTATGCAGTTGGCTGTTGCAGCCATTACTGCTTCATCGGGCTTATTTGGGCGAGACTCTGAAGGAGCCTCAGCCCGTATAGCGCCCAACACTCAAGGGCCTCGGCTTGGGTTGTCGCTCTGTGGGCCTTCCCTTCGACCGGCGTGAGTCTCGAACCCGAGGGTGAGTCACCGCCAGGAGCGTGAGTCACCGTTACGCGGGTGCGGTTGCGATTGAGTGGGAGCGAGAAGCGCCCCGGCACTCCTTGATACCTCGTGGGCGTCTACGAACCAAGGGACGTCGGCGTCGTGTTTGGAGGGAGGCCCTATTGGGGGAGCTCAGGATAAATCTCGCTATCCGGATAGCGAGATCGTCATCTGGGGCCGTGAGTACGTGCCGAGGCCGCCTAACTATAGTTTTACGACCATGCCGAGGTCGGTCGGGGGGATAATACTTTGTGGATTGCACAATTAGTCGATTCGGGTGATTTTGTGTACGCTCGAAAAAGCGGACTGCCAGGTCTTTGAAATATTGGGGAATCGTAGGGAGCTCGAAGTCCCTGAATAGGTCCGCATTGCGTACCAGGAGGCTCCGGAGGTCGCTCTAAGAAAGCGGTTTTGGAGGGTCTGAAGTTTATGGAGATTGCGCTTGGATAACGCAAAGACTACGCTAGCATAAGGTAGTATGGGGTGGATGCAAGATGTGTAAAGATTCAGCTTATTTCTAAGCGACATCTTACTGTACTTGTCTGTCATGGGATAAAGACGACCGAGGAAAAAAGCGGCTCGGTCTCTAACTATTTTGGTGTGATCGCGGAAGTTCAAACGCCTATCCAGGGTCACACCGAGATATTTGGTCTTGTTTTGCCAGGGAATGGCACGACCGAAGAGTGAGATGGGAGATGGCCGCGGAGGGCGGCCTGATGTAAAGAGAACGGCAGAGCTTTTGTCGGGATTCACTTCGATTCTTCATTTCCGAAACCATTCGCCTAGGGCGCTGATAGCGGGTTGGAGTCTCTTAGTGATTCGACTCACTTGCCTATCGGTGGTATAGATAGCGGTATCGTCCGCAAAGAGGGCTAATTGGGTACCTATCGTTTTAGGGATGTCGTTGGTGTACAGAAGGTACAAGATAGGCGCGAGCACGGACCCTTGCGGGACTCCTGCTTCTATGGGAAGAGCGAGTGCCTTCAACTTTATAGCGAAAGCTACGGTTCGACAAATAGTCTCGTATGATTAGCAAGAGACGATCTGGCAACTGAAAGTTGTACAGTTTAAAAATTAAACCGTTGTGCTAGACTTTGTCGAAGGCTTTCGCTACATCGAAGGAGACAGCACCCGTGTGGCGGGGCTTACCTAATACTGGTTGAAAGCCAGTGAGAATATATTCCGTGATGCGGACATGATGGACGCATGAGTGTCTAGCACGGAACCCGAACTGGAGACTATTGCGTTCCGTAGGCGAGCGAGGAGGAGGCGTTCGTAGAGTTTACCAAGGGCCTCGGTACGAGCTTTGCCTGGCTTGTGGATACCTATAACAATTGCATCTTTCCATTGAGAAGGAAAGGTGCAATTTCCGATAGCAGCGTTGAAAATCGCTACAAGAAGGCAGAAAAGGGGAAGAGTGAGGCGCTTAAGGATATCGTTAGAGATACCGTCCGGGGGCGTAGGTCTTTGATGACCTGTTTGACTTCGTCGACAGTGACTGGGGGCAGGTGGTCCTGTGGGGCCAGAGAAGTTCTGCGTTCCAGTTCGCCGTCTACCGCACGCACGTGGTCCGGATCGAACGGCTGTGTGCTTAAGGCACATTGGGCTTGGAGGCTAGACACTGGGCAATCCGCTTTTTCATCGTCATCGTTGTTGGGACGAGTTAACGGAGGAAGAGAGTACGTGTGGTACTCGTATTTCTGAGCCGCAAGAAAGGCCGTCAGATTGCGAAAATGTGTCGGTGTCGGGGCCTGTACTTTGATGCCGCGCTCGGCATCATTGCAGGCGTGCGTATAGTTGATATGCTTAATTTTTGTTTGGCCAGGCCCCTTAGTCTTTGATCAAAACAGGGGGCGGAGTTTTCTCCTTCCGTCTCTCAGAGGGACGGTCGGCCTGCGAAGAGGTGGCGGCGGTGGTTGTGTTCATGGCGGCTGGCCGCCGAGGTGGACGGGGACGGGGACTTGGCGGTCTTCTTCCACTTCGAACCCTTTTTCGTCCCCAGGCCAACCACTTTGAAGCCTTCGTCGTCCTCGTTTGAGGACAATAGCGACTCAGCGGACATTACGGCCTCCGGGGACGAGGGTGCGGTCTCTGAGGGGGCCGGGGTCAGAGGAGGCGACGGGGTAGCAAGTGACCGAGAGGTGGCCACATCTGCTACCGGAGTGGGGGGGCGAGTGGGCGCGGCGGCCCGAAGATTGCGGCGAGCGAGAGAGAGCTAACTGGTCCGGGGACAAGCCATTCAGTTGCTCGGCTATCGCGGGAGTGGCCGAGATGTAGATGGGGTTGGTGTACCTAGTGACTCCCCACCATTGCTGGCGAGGAGCAAGAATACCTAAATGTGGCCAAGCGCCCCGCAGATCTACGGATTGCTTGGTGTGTACCTAATACCTACTCCTACGGCCGGGGTTACGTTGTCACCGTTTGGTTTCCCCCGAGCAACGAGACGTTTATCAATTAAGAAACGTTTAGGTAGATCGCAACTCTGAAAAGTGCTATACAATCTCACCCACCAGCCCTTGAGCACTCGGAACTGGATTTCTACAATCTAGACGCAATCGATACTTAAAATGCGAGAATGCGCGGAATGGCGAACGGCTGAGGCGGAAATACTACACTAGCGATCCACCCAAAGCACTCAACGCTCAGGCCGATTTTCCAAGAATCGCGGGCAATAAACCAAACAACGAAACGAGGTAGTCAGCACTGAGGCAAAATACCACACAGGAATCATCGGCTGAGTTACCACACCACGGAGCACAATGAGAGCACTTGACGCTCTAGAACACGACCGCACAACACGAGAATCGAATCGGGAATCAAAAAGGGTTATCGGCGTAGGATTCTTACGGCAACTCCTTGATTATAATAAAGAAGTTTGTTAAAGCAAGCTATAGCTGCAGCTATGGTTCGTTTCTGGAATTCGGTAATTGTTACTACCGCGGGTACTTTTGAATTTTCCAGAATAAAAAGTAGCCTTTGTCCTTCTCCATATCTTTAACTATCTTTGTGCAAAATATCAGGTCAATTGGGGCAGGATTGAGTAGCAAACGTTATATTTATTCACGTGGGAACTTTTAATTTTCTGGTACGAAAAATAGCCTATGTCCTTCCCCTTGACTCAAACTATCTCCATACCAAATTTTATCGAAATCAGTTCAGCTGTTTCCAATCCATCCAGTGGCTAAGCGTCATTAACTGAACTTTTGCATTTATTATTAATGGGATAGCTGGTAATTAATGAGTTTTGCTAGTGGCTCGACCCACCCTAAATTTGGTTATCGGAGTGGAACTCCTTAATTATACTATTGAAGTTTGAAACTTGGAGTTCAAAGTTTGAAACTTTGAACTCCCCTTAAAAATCACAATTATAAATGCATTTTGTTTGGCACATAAACTAGTAACAACATTACACACTGATAACACATTAAATATTATATCTATATATAAAATATTAGCTAATTAGTAAAATCTATTTCAGTAAGCAAGTAAGCAGGTCCACTTACTTGATGGCATTTGTATAAATTGACTAATTCCATTATTACATCTCTTAATGCATTAGGGTCATTTTCATTCCATTTTGCAAGACTAGGTACATTTTCTTCCAAGAAGTCTTCATCAACACTGTTCAAAAAGCTTTCATCATCAAACCTGAAGTCAGGTGCAAACCATGGTGTTGAAACATCAAATATTATATCCCACTTTAGTTTCTTTGAACAGTATGGTAATATCAGTCTAAACTGATTTTCTGATTCTTCTATACTGCCAGAAACTCTTTCAATATCAATTTTTGTTTTACAAAGACCTGAAAATAAAGAAGCCAGTCAATAAGTTTTTTTTATTTTAAAGTCTAATGTATATAAGATCACCACACACTTTGGCATTATAGTAAGCGACTTTAACCCTGCAACTGTGGGGGTTTATTTTTTTAATTCTTTGGGGTTTGCCTCTTATTCTAAATTATTTAATACTGATTTCTGACTAATAGTTAACTTAATAGTTAGAAATGTTTATCCTGTGTTTCGCTAGTGGACCTTAGAATAACAACCCAAAAATTTAAATTTAGTCCAGTTAAAGGTTCTAAATATGGGGTGTGATCAGAACCAGACCCAAGGAGCACACCTCTAAAGGTCTGGTACAATGGTTCTCCCCTCTCAGACCCTAAAAGAATATTAACTTATTTGAAAGAAGCTGCTTTCGCATGAAACAAATCTAATTGATATTGGTGCGTTTCCTTCAATACAAATGAAATGCAAATATCTGCAGAAAATACTAGTTTTTTCTCAACGCCCCTTAAAGTACACCCCAACCTCGGTTAATAACCACTCTTTTATCAGTCATTCCTACATGATGCCTTTTGAAAATCAAATTTACCGAACGTTTACAATTTAATACTTGACTCCAATAGAGTCACTAAGTCTGGATAGTAAAAAACTATTCAAAAAGTTAATGTTTATTACCTAGTTTTAGTTCCTGAAAGACATTTTGTACATAGGGGCGAAAAACGGAGGCTATTGTACTGATAAACCCACAGTTTTCAATACCTGACATTTTAATTAATTTACTATTATATTATTTTTTACTAATAAATAAACAAACAACGCAGTGTGACCTGACATTTTTTTTTTCTTTTGAATTAGGGCAGTCATACTACTTATGTTAGTATATTTTACCAGCGTAATGTCAGTTCGATCAAATTTGAAAAGCTGTAACTCACTACAAATATAAAACATAAGTGAATATAACACAAAGAAAAAAGTACAATGAGAAATGTTACGTATTACAAACTAATATTATTCTTATCAATAAAAATCCAAAACGACAAATGGGCAACGACAAAAAATCGTTTCGTCCAAACCTAAAATATTGAGAGAGATCAAGAACTTCCATAGACAGTTGAACGCCTCAACTCGTGATCTTGTTAACATCACGGCACATGAACCCGGAGCCAAATCAACTCGACACTATCCCGAAGATAACCCCCCGGACGTCAGCTTGCACGAGATTAGAATGGACTTGAAACAGCTTAAGAACAATAAGGCGACGGGCGATGACGGAATTACGTCAGAGCTTCTGAAAGCGTGTGGAACACTGATAATTATATACTGATAAGTCTTTCAGAGGCTCTTTAATTCTGTTATCATTGAAGGCACACCGTCAGAAGCTTGGAGCAGAAGCACGGTCATACTTCTCTACAATAACGGAGACCTCGCCACATTAAAAAACTATAGAACCACTTTTTGCTTCTGAGCCATGTCTATAAGCTATTTTTCGGCCTCTTTGCGCAGCATTCATGGACTATAAAAAAGCCTTCGAAGCTATTGAGACCTGGGCGGTGTTACAGTCTCTCCAGCGGTGCCACATTGACTATCAATTCTTCAAGGGCTGAAGTGTTTGTATAACAGAGCCACGATGTCTTTCCGACTAAAAGGCCAGAACACGTAACCAATCCATCTGCAGAAAGGTGTGAGACAGGGAGACGTTGTTTCTCTGAAACTGTTTACAACTACGTTGGAAGATGTGTTTAAGCTTCTGGACTTGGAAAGGTATGGCGTTAACATAAATGGCGATTGCATCACTCACCTTTGATTTGCCAGCTGATTTGTTTCTCCATCCCATCTGATTGATTTTCGCTCAGCGAGCTATGGAAAGAGTTATGCTTGGTGTTCCTTTGCGCGATAGAATCCGAAACGAGTGACAATGGGTAGGCTCGTTGTACCGATAACCGATGGAGAAGAAAGGTTCTCGAGTGGCGATAACGGATCGGAAGACGCAACGTGGGTCGGCCTCATACCAGGTGCATAGATGATATGGTCAGAGCCGCAGGAATCAGATGGGCGCGGGCGGCTCAGGACCAGCTATTGTGGAGACTACGTTCAGCAGTGGACGTCTTTTGGCTAAAACGATGGAACTTGTTTGTCATGTTCCCATGAATTTCAAAAGTACAGTAGTAGACTTTCAAAGTGGTGGAGGGGGTAGTTATGACGTAACAAAGATGGTGGCTGGCCTGTGTTGTTGAGCGGTGTTACTCGATAACTACTAAATCATTAAAGTGCTTGTAATGCAAAATAATTAACTTTATGCATTGGGCCATGTAATAACTTAAGTAAAATAAGTGATTTTTCTTTACTGAATAACTCGCTAATGGGATTTTGTAATTTTAGTTCAAACTCAAGTGTGTTAGCGCATTTATCAGGAAATCAATAATCTTTAAATCATCCTGATCGAGTAAAAAACAAGGGAGTTAGAGCCATTTACGTTCGTGGTGGTGTAAAATGATATTGAGCGGTGTTGTTTGATAACTACTGAACTGATTTACTTGGTTAGGGTATCAAATATAAGTGTTTTAAATGTAGAAAAGTGTGTTTCATAGACTAATTCATGTACTAGAAATCACAAATAAAAACAACTTTTAGAAAAATAACTTTTTCTCTACTGGATAACTCGCTAATTAACAGGATTTTGTCAATTTTATTAAAAAAAAAGTCTATAGCAGCATTTCAGGAGTTTAGTCAGGATATTAATTAACTTTAAATCACTCTGAAAATGTATGCATGCTCTGTGATCTGATGTTAGATTGGAATGACGGAAAGTTTTTACTTTTGCGAATGTTATTTTTTAACAGAATTTCTATCATACCTCTAAAAAAGCAAACGGATGCTTTGACTATATTTTTATTGATTATTACTTATATTTTTCTAGGATTTGTAGTTTCAATACAAATCCTAGACATACGTAGGTCTCCGCATGTTTAGGCACTCTCCTAATTTCTACTTTAATCACAAAGGAAATCTTTAAGTATAGTCTTCTCTATTGCCCGCTGAGCGATCTTGAGCTTTCTTTTAAGGCCAAGAAACCGAGTTTCAGAGATTAACCTATTTCTAGAAGTTTTCCCTAACCATGGCGCCTTTGAAAGATGTTGTAAAAAGAATGGCTAAATTCGACCTGCCGCAGTTAATTCTGATGAAACCGTTCTTTCGGTGGATAACACCTATCTTATCCTTTGAATTAAGTTTCTCCACGTCAAGTCAATATGCTGTTGACGAATGCCAAAACATTCCTTTCACCGATTTAATCCTATTTCTGTGGCTTTACTCAAATCATCATTATTATGCTAGGCTCTGGCAAATGATGACCCACAAATTCCAATTTTTTCCAAAAAAATTCAGGGGTTATTTACATTTCATCGAGGTATATTGTAAATTCATGTATATTACTAGTTAAACCACTAAATTAAGGCAAAAACTGAAAATTTCACACAACATTAAGTGACACTATTGCAAGCGTCTACGATTACTCGCGCGCTGCCGACCTATTCACTTCATTCTTCCCCTATACCATGTAGGGATTACCTTTACTGTATTCATATTGTAGTCCTTAGAAAACACCTTAGCAGGAAGCTCATTCTACAACCTAAGTGACCGTTTGTTACTCGTTCAGGATGATTCAAAGTTTATTGATATCCTGATAAATGCCAAAACACACTTAAGTTCAGACTAAAATTTCAAAATCCTAATATTTAGCGAGTTATTCAGTAATGAAAAAAGGATTTTTTCCGAAAAGTAAGCATTTTTGTAATAACTCATTTTACTTAAATTGTACATGGATCAATATGTGAAGTTAATTATTTTGCATTATAGGAACTTAAATTTAATACCTTAATCAAGTAAATTGGTTCAGTACATATCGAGCAACACCGCTCTACAACATAAGCCCGCCGCCATCTTTGTTACGCCATAACTACCCCCCTTAAAATTCTGCTGCCACACTTCTGGTATTTAGGAGAACAAGTCAAATAAGTACATACCGTTAGTAGGCATGTCCGAGATGGTGCGCACGGAATCGTTTTCAAAACCTATTGAAGCCTGTACTACAAGCGTATAATGTAGATTATGCGTCTAACGTCGATAATCCGAATATAGAGATGAGGAAAAAATTGTATAGCTGTCATATCGATTTATGTCTTTTCAACTTAGCTAGATTATGACATTGAACACATTGAGCGGTAAACAAAATGCTCTTTAAGACTAGATCGAGTAACTACATTTTGTTCAAATGTGGCTTAATATAGGTTCAAAAGGATTAAAAAGCATAAATGTTATAAAACTTGCATTTGTCTAGTACATTACCTTAATGAATCATTTTCACTTATTGTATTTAATGCATCAAAAAATCTGGAAGTGACCATTGTTTCACTACTTGTACAAATTATTAAAGCGTGTAATGCATTTGCTTGTTATGAAAGTTGGTTAAATTATTAAAACAGCTTGTTATCTAGTGCCTATATAATAAAAATGTGACAATAAAACAGTAAAACGTGAAATTCTATACAGTAAAAAGTTTCAAGTCGTCATTATGGTATAAATTACTTAAAATTCTCATAATAATGTTTATATTTGATATTGTGTAATGATTTATAGTACATTTAAATACACAACGATAGTTTTACAGAAATTAGCTTTCTGGCCTATATCGCCCTCTTGTGGTAATCATGGCAATCAAACTATAAGTATATTTCTGTGTTAGTTATTCGTCGCTCTCGGTGGTATGGTTTAGCTTTGATAGCAAATAAAATGAAAGTTGTCCTGAAAAATTTTTTTTTCTATTTTCATATCAAAACTGTACGGTAGTAATGGCGTAATAATAATGCTGTGACAAATGGACGGGGGGCGGAACTAAACCAAAATACCTAGTTATTACACAATTTTGCCATTTAGCTACGGAACCCTAAAAATGGAAAAGAAAATATATATCGAGAACCCTCGGTCCGATCCAACTTCCAGCTGACCGGTTTTTAAATATAAAAATAACTTTTGTTATAAAAAATATTATTTGTTACTTTTTCAAAGCTTGGACACCCTCATGCAATTTTTCTTTTGACCAGATTGCACTGGCAGCACTGAAGATTTCGCAAAGAAAGGAAGCAAACGCATGGATAAAAATACAACTTTTAAAAATCATGGCTGCAGTGAAAATTGATGAGGAAATCGGCAAAGACGAGGTTGCTGAAAATGGTGAGGAAGAGGAACTAGATGGGCTAGAAGAAGGGGAAGCGAAAGATCCATCCAAGAAGAAAAAAAAGAAAAAGAAGAAAAAGAAAGGTTAGGTTTTGTCTGTTTTGAACTGCGTCTTTCCTTTAGCACCTACTATAACGCCGGGTTGCGGTTGTATCATTTATATGTCAGTCTGCGTGTGTCATTATCATTATCAAATAGACATTTTATTCCGAAGGAGATAAAAAAAATCGTGTAGGAATTTTCATGACTTGCTTTTGACGTTACAACTAGCTACCGGAGTGGAGGGTACATGACTACCACAATACCTAAATAAATCCGTGGGAGTAAAGATTTCTTCCCTTGTGCCCCCTTTTAGATACTCTGACCACCGTGTCTTAGTAGTAAGTACAATTAAATATTTATCATGAAAATAGTTAATGATGAGAGTCACACATTTGACCTCTAGTAAATATTTACTTCCCTGCACCCTGTCATTTTGCATACAGTAAAAATTGGGTTAATATTTACTTATTGGGCACAAACTATTTTTGCATGGATAATGGCTTAAACAATAAAGAAGCATCCGCAAACACAAAGGAAATGCAAAAAATGGATGGAAACAATGATTTTTTTTGTATGGATTTTTAAAAAAATTTTACTTGGCATGTATTAAGCACACCTCTTTTTGGCGCTCCGGGAAGAATAACATCCAAACCTAACCTAGCCCCAGTATTTCAGTTTAGACTATTTTATTTAAAATTTTATTTTGCTTTAAAACTATTATTTTTGGCCGAGTTTTGTATTTCATTTGTGTATAGGAAGATGCTTCTATATCAATTAAAAAAATTGTGAGCAGAAGTAGTTTGTGCGGAATAAGTAAATATTTACCAAAATCTAAATCAAAAGGGTATTGCCCCTTATACACAAATGTAATAAAAAAGATGGCAGAAATGAATAACGCTACATCTGTACATTAACGTAGGATGTTGTTATTTTTATTGTTTGTTTTTACTAATATAAGAAAATCATTTGCCGAAATTCAATCGTGGTAGATGAATAGTTTGGTAGATATTGATTGTTGAATAATTGATGTGATTGTCTTGATAAAGACAACATTTTACCAGAGCTGAGCTAGCTTAGGTGAACAACTTTTTTTTATCTATACAGTAGCACCTTGTTCACAAAAGAAATAAAAAAAACATCAGAAAATAATATTTTTTAGAAAATAAATAAAATAAAAAAGTCTATACTGAAATACTAGTGTTAGGTTAGGTTATGTTTTTTTGCCTAGTGGAGTGTAGCAAAGCCAGTGCAGCCCACAGTGCTTAATACATATATTAGGTATATAAAAAAAGATTGCATTCCATTCTATTGGCTTATTTTCATACAATTTAAATATTATCAAGTTCCTCCTTACTTCATGTATTTATAAGTGACCTTCCAACTAGTTCATAATAAGTAGTGTGCTTATCCAATATTATAGAACATTAAATTGTCAATGTCTTTTTCTTTTATTAAAAGCAGGGCCCATTGTTGATAGTGAATCAGAAGTCACAAATACTGCAGTAAAAGTTGAGTCTTTGACTGTGAATGATGTTGCTGGGGAAGGAGATGATAAAAAAAAGAAGAAAAAGAAAAACAAGTCCAAATCTGGAAAAGAGCAGACTAATCCACCAACAATACCAATTTCAGAGCTATTTCCTGATGGTGGGTATTGTTTGAATTTTACATATAATATTTATTATGCACATAAGTACAAGTACAAACAGTTGGTAAACCTATAATTAATCAGTGTTAAAATATGGTATATTTCAATGATTTTATTGATAAGGATGATGACTTACCATTTTTACCTACATACTGAGAAATTATAATGATGTATTTTATCATTCATTTATTTTTTAGTGTTGGTTGGTTTTTACTATTTTTTGCCATAATTATATTATAATAAGTAACCAAGTTACATTACAGGCAATTACCCTGAGGGACAAATTATGGAACATGGTCGAGCCGAAGGTATTGATGAAAGAACTGCAAAGGATCGGTTCTCAAGTGAGGAGAAGAGGGCCTTAGATAGAATGCATCAAGACATCTATCATGAAATAAGGCATGCTGCTGAAGCACACAGACAGGTAAAAAGCTACAGTTAATAAATGTCATGATGTTAACATTTTTTCTTCCTGACAAGGTTATCTCTAAGGACTACAGTATGGGGTTCCCTAAGAAAGAAGTTATCAGACTTTTGAATAGTTGGCAATGTGCAAGTGATGCCCCAGGTGTTGCAAGCGTCCATAGGCTGCAGTGACTGCCTACCATCAGGTGTACAGTAAGCTTGTTTTCCACCTTAGTGGTATGAAAAAATAAAATCTCATTTTTTGCATGTTATTTTACTGCTTTTAAAAATTGTATTTTTACAATACAATGTTTTATAATGACTATACAATATCGACAAACATACCTATTTGTTTGCTCATTCCACAACCTAAGCATTTGCAGAACGAAAATGCTCTGTAAATGCACTGTATACAACCATCTAGGTTCTAAGGTGTGAGAATGACTACCTGCCTATTGTGAGTAGGGCAATGGTAGATAGTGCTGTAGGGTTAATTTTGAACAATTCCCTTAAATACATCTCATTATGCAAGCAGTAGAACACACACAGGGAGGCAAAGTGTCACCTCAGACTTAAGGGTACGGCATTTGAGTTTGGGATAGTCAATGATTCTCATGGGCGTTTTTTGAAGCAAGTCAAAATGGCCAAGTTGGTATTTGAGTTCATCCGCCCAGAGATAGCAGCAGTACTTCATATGGGGCTGGACATCCAACTTGAAATGCAACTACCTTTGCCTGAGGTGAAGTACTGCTACGCTCTGTTGATTACACCAAGTTTTTTGGATGCCAGCTTTCCATTGGTGACTGAATATAGCTGGAGATGTCAACACCAAGGATCCCAATTCTCTTGGAGATGGTGAGGGGTATGTTCTGGAATTGTGGGCCCTCAGTAAATGGGGTTTTCTTAGCGGTGAATGCCAGACTTGTGTCTTAGTAATATTGAATCAAACCAAGTTTTCCCGTCCCCAGTTCTTTGCGCTTTGTTTATATTATGTGAAGTCAAATTTTAAGGCACAGCACTGTTGGGTAGAATTGTTCATTATAAGAACCTTGTTCAACAGTGTACTTATAAGTATTCTTTTTATAGACGCATTTCTCAAGGCTAAGAGAGCGGCGCCAGTACTATTAATTGGCTATTTCCCTCACTTATGCTGCATTGTATTTTGTGTCTCTACCACTCTTCAAATTAATTTTAATGCCTCAAAATATCCGGAAAAAGTAAAGCAAATAAAAATAGTCATCAAATCTCGAAAACCATCTCAATTTTCACATAAATAACAATAAGGTTTTTTGATAATATTTATTGTAAAGTTTAAATTTTCGGCAACGACAAAACATAACTATTTATATGATTTAGTCCTGTGACCAACACCCTTCAAATCATGAAAAACAACAGGTGTTGAAGATAGGATCATACAATGTTAGATCTTAATTGTCCCATCAAAGACTGTTACAACTTACCAATGCCTTAGAAAAGGTAAACCTGGATATACTTGGGAAGTCAGAAAACAGGGACACAACATAGAAGAATATAAAGATCACCTTTTCTGTTACATTAGAGAAACTGTTGGCTCTCATGGTGTTGGGTTCCTGAAAAGAAAGACCTATAAACACAATATAATAAACTTTAGAGGCCTATTAGAAACTTACAACTTTTGGAACCATTTGAAAATCTACTGCTATCAATTATACAAGTATATGCTCCAACAGAAAATACAAAAGAAAAAATATACAAATTTTCCAAAGATCTACATCAGGCACATGACATGTTAGATAAAATTTTACTTGTCATTGGCAACTTCAATGCAAAAATTGGACACCCTAAAAAACATGAAAACTTAATAATGGGGAAATATGGTTACGGTAAAAGAAATAAAAGAGGAGAAATGTCAATAGAACATGCATTTAGATACATATTGAATATAATAAATACCTTTTTTAAAAAGTAAGAAGCAGGATTTCGCTCAGGATTTTCAACAATGGACATATGGTGGTCCACGTGATGGAATAAATAATTGAGAAATATGTGAAATTCAACAAACCACTTTGTATAGCCTTTATAGATTACACAAAAGCTTTTGACCGTATACATCATACATCGATATAGAAAGCACTGAGTAAATGCGAAGTAGATGAAAAGTATATAAACATTCTTAAGGTAATGTACTTCAACAGGACAAGTAAAGTCACACTTGAAAGCAGGGGAGAATAAATAATATAGACAGAGGAGTGAAACCTACCTCAGATATTCATTGCTGTGCTCCAACACCTATTTGAAATTCTTAACTGGAAATGTAAAGGAATTAAATTGTCCAATATGTGTTTGAGCCATCATGTCGGCCATGAAGGGTCGGCAACTCGCGAGTAATACCCCTGGTTTTGCAAGCGTTCATAAGCTATGGTGACCGCCTACCACCAGGCAGACCGTAAGCTTGTTTGCCACATTAGTGGTTAAAAAAAATTATATTTGTTGACAACATCACACTCTTTGCTGAAAGCGAATTTGAACTGGAAAAAATAATGAACTAACTCGGCATTAAAGGAAAAGAACAGGCTTAGAAATGAATATTGACAAAATCAAAATAATGACAAACAGTGTAAACCAACAAATCCTAAATTACATCTATCTAGGAAAAACAGTATCATTTAGTAAAAGAAACAATAAGAACAAAGTACAGAGAAGAGTCAATTTCACATGGGACAAATTTTTAACACAAAGAGATACTAAAAGACAAATATCCAATTATAATGGAAAAAAATGGTAATAGACACATTTCTTTTACCTTGTCTTTCTTATGGAAGCCAAACCATGGATATATACAAAAGATATAAAGAAAAAAAAATGTCAAAGAAAAATGGAAAAAAGTATCCTCAAGTTGCGCAAAATAGACAAAATTAAGAGTACAGTACAGACAATAAAAACCCAGGTAACAGATGCAATTAAACAAACACTTACTCTAAAATGGAAATGGGCTGGACACATTGCTTGACTAAAAGATAGAAGATGGACACTAAAATCGACTCAAAGGCCAGGACCAGTTAAGGAAAGCAAGGTAGGAAGGCCAAAGAAAAGATAGATAGACAATGTTATAGAAGTTGCTGGAACGGACTGGATGAAGAAAGCACAATGTTAGAAAACATGGAGAAGGCCTTTACCCAAAGGGATCTCTAAATATTTAGTCAAGGAAAAAAGAAAAAAAAATTACAAACTAACATAAATTTTAAGACAAAAATTAATAATACTAACAAATAGGCTCAAAATTGGAAACTATTTGATATATATCTTATGATTTAATAAAAAAATAAAAGTTAAATTAGTTCAGTGCACTACAAGTGGTTAGACACTGGGTCAAGTAAATTTACAATGCTGTGAATTGTAAAAGGGCTTATTTTTCAAGATAAATATTTTTTTAAAAGTAAACTTTAGACAAGTGTGTTATTTGCTAGAGATTGATGTTGATTGCTTGATAAATTCTCAGACACGCAAATACATACGCGACTGGATTAAGCCTGGAATGACTATGATTCAAATTTGTGAAGAGCTAGAATCCACTGCTAGGCGCCTTATTGGAGAAGATGAACTAAAGGCGGGTCTTGCTTTCCCCACTGGTTGCAGTCGTAATCATTGTGCAGCACATTATACACCAAATACAGGTAAAGAATTTTATGTTATTACTCTATTATCTTGGAATTAATTACAGAAGCCTTGTCCATAACCTGACATTGCCACACGGACACTCTATACTAAAATCGCGTTATTCGTGACTACAATCCCGACATGTGTATACGCGCGGATGTGTGCGTGTTTTATATGAGCGGTATCAGGATTGTAATATAGGGGAGGTAAGGTCGACAAGAGAGAGTGGCGGACGATAACTATGCTGCATGAAGTGCTTTTAGGTACTTATACTGTGGCATAACATGATTTGAATTATTTTTGAATTCATTGGATCTTATATGGGCAACAACATTTACTTTTTTTGGTTCTTGACATTTCGGCCAGGTTGTAGACCCAATGAATTAAAAAATAATGTGTAAAAAGTGTGATAGCCTTACTAGTAGCAACTAACTATACCATAAATTTTGTGATCTTTGCAAAGCAATGTAAAGTTATTACTATAATGCTGATTTACTATCATACTTTATTAATAAGAACTATATTTATGTACGAAGGAGACACCACCATATTGGAATATAATGATGTTGTCAAGATAGATTTCGGTACCCACATCAATGGACGCATCATAGATTGTGCCTTCACATTGCACTTCAATCCTCGCTATGATCCCTTAGTTAAGGGCGTACAGGAGGCTACTGAAGCGGGTATTAAGGCCTCTGGAGTGGATGTAAGGTTGTGCGATGTTGGAGCCGCTGTGCAAGAAGTAAGGGACTTTGTTTCTAGCATTGAGCAAAAAATTTCGATACTTAATACAATGTTATATTTTAAAATATCTTTTAAAAAATAAAAAAATATTTAAACTTTTTATTATATATTTGATTTTCCTGCATCATTTTAAATAATCTATTATTGGTTAGCATAAATTATAAGACTTAGCATGTTCTTGGTGATTAAGGCAAAGACTATATTACAGTTTTATAAAGAAATTCCAATATAAGGCAGATTTAAATAGATGATAACTACCTTGGGTTTGAAATAATGATATGTTATTAATGGTTTTTAGGTTATGGAGTCACATGAAGTTGAATTAGATGGTCAAGTGTATCAAGTTAAGCCTATTCGTAATCTTAACGGCCATTCTATTGGACCATACAGTGAGTATCAATTTACTTAACAGTTGTCTACATATAAAAGAGTAAACTAACTGACTGACTGATATATAATATAGGTAAGCAAGAAAAAAGGATTTTGCAAAGGGGTTTGAAGATTTTGGACCAAAAGTTTGTTTTGACCCTTATTTAAAAAAAAAAATCAAGTACGCGGCGCAGGATAAAAGTTCAATCGATAGAGGACATTAAAATAAACAAAAAATCATGTATAGTAAAATGTCCTTGAATGTTGCGTAACCGAGTTATTGATAGTTAAATGTTTCATATAAAATCAACAAACTTAGTCAATATAATTTCGGAGAGGGTTTGTTCAGAACCTGCAACCGGCTGGTTGATTCCGTAAAGTTTTTGCTAACGATTATCATTTGAAATCCATAGAAATAAGATATAGGTACATTGCGGTTTCGCGAAAATCGATGAATTTCATACGTAATTTCAAATCCAAAATTTATGTGTTGTTTCATTAGCGATTCCGTGAAATGACAGCTAATAATTCTCGTTTGAAATCCATAGATATAAGATATACATTGCGCATTTGAAATGACGTATGAAATTCATCGATTGTCGCGAAACCTCAATGTATAGCTTATTTCTTTAAAAAAGGTTAGTAATCTTTTTACGGAATCTACCCGCAGGTTTTGATAAAGCCGGCTGTCAAAATATTCATCGAGAGTATCGAACTTTTACCATAAGTAGCATGCACTATGGAGCGTTCTTCGCACTCGTAGCATAGCTACTGAACGGGGCACGCCGCGCTTTCGCTTGACTCGCGGCCTCAATTAATCTTAATCGATTTACGAGGCGTTTTCACGCCAAAACTGTGATAATATACCTATTAAATACTCTACGTTAAAACGTTCTCGTTCAGCCAGTCCCTTGCTAGGTGTTCGGAACACAGCCCAGACGACACTTTACGTTACATTATTTCTCAATGTCACATAGGTATGTTAATCTATGACACGTTATAAACCGTATTATTGTGCACTTATATTATATATCGTATCGTAATGAATCGCACGCAACCATAGATATAGAATGTACAAGATCAAAAATGCCAAACAGAACAGAAGACAAACGAAACAAAAAAAAAAGTGCAAATATGTGAGTGGAATAGTGTTGTCAAACAACACTATCGATAATTTTACCTGCACAAAATTATTGCAAACTAGCGCGCTGGTGAAATTGAATATTACCTATGTCGCGTTTACACTCGCACCGCGCAGCCTCGGAACGCGTTGTCGGGCAAAGCAAACTGTTTACACGCTTGTGCTCGTACATGTGCCCAAACACATAGCGTTGAATGCAAGAGTGTAAGCATACCATTAGAACCTAAACTATTAGGACTATAATCACGTCTTATAGGAAATTTAAAAATCTAATCACTTCCTTCTTGAAGAACCCCATACTGTAGTCCCTGGAGAAAACCTCGGGAGGGAGCTCATTCCATAACCTAAGCGTTCGCGGCAGAAAGTTCCTCTCAAACCGCATTGTTCGTGACCATTTAGATAACAAAGAGTGAGAATGAATTCGCTGTCGATGGGGAGCGGGGCGATGGTAGAAAGTATCTGTGGAAATTATTTCAAACAGTTCCTCAAAACACAGAACACATTATACAAGCGGTAGAACATTCACAGGGAGGCAAAATCTTTCCTGAGACTTAAAGTTTCGATACGACTTGTGAGTTTAGGATCGTCGATGATTCTTACTGCCCGTCTTTGAACCGCATCAAAAGGGCTAAGCTGGTATCCAGGTGCACCCGCTTAGAGATTTGAGTACTCCTGGTTTCTTGGACGCCAGCTTCACCTTGTCTTCCAAATGGTCGCGAAACTGGATATAGCTGGAGATGTCAGCACCAAAGATCCTAATACTCTTAGGGATGGTAAGTGCTGTGTTCTGGAATTGTGGGACCACAGTAAATGGGGTTTTCTTAGCGGTGAACGCGCAGACTTGTGTCTTTATTGGGTTGAATCCCAAAACGCTTAACGCCCGCCAGACCTCCAGCTGTGCTATGGAGATTTCTGGCATAGTCCTACCACACCACGGTAAAGTAGGTGGAACAACGCCTTCGTTGTTGATATTCGAGTTTGAGGCAATGAGACTGCCCAGTAAATCGGCTTTCTCTCTAGCAATATGGGAGAATCGGTTTTTAGCTGTGGGGTAATGACCACTGACAAAAGTTTCCCTTGGCAGCTTAACAAGCTACCAGAAAGAACGACTCCCAGAGGGATAGCTTGCAAGTCGCCAACCTATTTGCCGATGAATTGGAACTTAGCTCTGGCAGTTACTTTGTTACTGAACCTCGAGGCAGCATTTAATTTGCGTTTTAACTCAGACGTATTCAGATCCTTATTATTCGAGCCGTGGTCTAAGCCTCATATGCAGTTTGCTTGAGAATTTTAGCTTCTTTAGAAGACCTATTAAACCACGGTCTTATTATGACATCGGCAGCAACTCGGGGTTAGGAATGTAACATTCACTGCCAGCGAGGATTATCTCAGTGACTGCGGCTGCGCAGATGTCAGGATCTTTTGAGCTGAAGCAGAGCTGCCTCCACGGGTACGATGCATAAAAATCCCGCAATCCATCACAATCTGCTTAAACCTAATAAAAACTTTTCTAATCGTCAGCCCTGATGGTTATATTATAGAGGCCTTTGGTCCATACCCAGCCACCATGTCAGATGCAACGATAATGCAAAACTTAATAAGTGAGCGGGAGGATAACCCTTTTCATTGGGTTTTTGAAGATGATGATGTTTTTATTATTGATCGTGGATTTCTCGAACTCATAGAAAGTCTAGAAGATGTCGGATTAAAAGCCTACATGCCACATACAAAGGAAGAAGGTGAACGTCAGTATACTAACCAACAAGCAAATTAATCTAGGAAAGTAACCTTGTGTCGTTGGGTAGTGGAAACTATTAATGGTCGTCTAAAACATCAATTTAGGCAGCTAAGATCTTAGTATGTTAACATAGCTGCACCACATTTGAACGAGGAAATACGAATAGCCTGTTCACTGATTAATTCCTTCGGAGAACGACTAAAAGATCATCCACTCACCGATGAAATATTTAATGAAATAAATTTAAAATACGAGCCAAATCGGTTGAGCGAGCGGGTGATCGAAAATAATTTTAATCAACGAAGAGCGCCGATTATATCAATAGATACTCGGAACCCAGGGTTTGATGAATTCCCAATATTAACATACAATGAACTAATAATTACTTCTTTGGGACCTTACAGTGTTCAACAGGCACGAAGTTACTACGGAGAACATATAAAAGAGAATGGTGCATTTTATATAAAAGTATGCGGAGATGTTGCCATATGTTATGATTTGGCTGACTATGGCATCTTAGTTGCCAATCCATGGTTGGCAAGAGGAAAAATGCAGTCAAGCCATCATAATAACAAGATATATTTTGTTTATATACTATTAGACAATAATTTAGATGGCAGAAATAAAATCGTGGGACATTACTGTTCTTGCCTTGTGGGAAAAAGAACGCTTGGATGTTGTGCTCACGTCATGTGCATTATCTGGTACATGGGCTGGGCACGACACCAAGAATTTCCCGTTCAGCCCCCCGCTCGCTTTTTAGATAATATATGTAATTGAGATATATAGACCTTTTGTCCACGAATACTGCCTAAAAGTGCCTGCATAAAAGTGAAGAAAATAATGAGTACTCATAGTTACAGTAACTAACTAGTGTCTTTCAGTCGTAAACAATTTCTTTAAGATAGTTCCTCCTATTCCTTGAAATCTATTCCTAGTACTTTTTCCTTTTCGTTCGTAACCGTTTCCTCCTAGTACTTGGTAGTCACTCTATGACATGTGTATTGATACGCGCTATAAATAAATCTTGTTTATCTGAAAGAAGAGAGCTTATCCACCATAATAGATGAGTTACAAACAAGATTTTTTAATTTTCTTCACTTCACTGTCAACTTTCTATGTCAAAACCTTAGGGGAATACTTCACTAAAGTGGAAAATTATACAAACATTGATAAAACTGATGATGTAAATATATAGATGATTGCATATTCATTTATTATTTTATATTAGGACTTTTTTTTTATAAACAACCTAGGTGGAAAACAAGCTTACGGCCCACCTGATGTTAAGCAGTCACCGTAGCCTTTGGACGTTAAAAAACTAATCACTCCTTTCTTGAAGAACCCCATATTGTAGTCCCTGGAGAAAACCTTGGCAGGGAGTTAATTCCATAACGTTAGCGTACGCGGGAGGAAGCACTTCTGAAACCGCACAGTGCGCGACCATTTAGGTTCTTAGGTATGGTATAAATGAATTCCCTGCCGATAGCGATGCGATGGTAGTAAGTAGCCGTAGGCATCATTTCAAACAATTCAGAACATAACCAATTGTACCCCTGTGATCTAATCGCAGAATAGAACATCATAGTATGATGTAACATATAGTTAACTTGAGTGCAATTAGGGGAGGGTAGAGATACATATCTGGATCGTCATCAACATATATACGTCCTACTGCTGGGCTCCGGTCTCTTCCAGGTGGAAGGATTAGGCCATATTCCACCACGGGGGCCAGCTGGATTGGTGGATGCTTAAAAGGCTAGTGGTTTTTTTTTTATCACCAAGGTAGCAAACAATCTTACGGCCCACCTGATGTGTGTGAGTTTGGGATCGTTGACAATTCTCACAGCTCGTCCTTGGTATCCAGGTCCATCTGCCGTGAGATGGCAGCAGTACTCCATGAGAGGCTCCACCTTAATGTCAGATGTTATCAAGCCGCCTATCGGGCCTCCGACTAAGCTTAACGACTGTTATCTTTCGATAAGAACTGGCACCTACGTGTACGGGTTTACGTGCATTGTCAAGCAGGGAAGAAGCTCAAGATAAATACCACTAGGCGGTCACCTATCTCAGGACCGACCACAGATTATGTTGCTGAACTTCAAAGATAGTTATGACTAAATTTTTTCGCACTGGGCTCTGACCGCTTCGCTATCTGGATAAACTTGTTCAACATCACAACTAACAAGTCTGTCGATCATCAATAGTGGATATGCGTACAAAAATGGCCACCCATCCTTTGGTGGCCGAGACACGAGAGCTTAACTTCAGTCATCGTTAGATCTTCAATATCTTTGTATAATGAAATAGTTCATTTAAGTTAGCAATAATTGACGATTATTTTATCTAGAAAAATGGATTTCGTTGATTTTTATATGAAAAGTTTAACTGTGAATAACTCAGTAACACAATACCTACTTTAAGACATTTTACTATAAATGTTTTTTTGTTTTTTTAATGTCCTCTATCGATTGGTGTCAGTTTTACCCTGCGCTGCCAACTTGCCTTTTTTTAAAAAAAATAAGGGTCAAATCTAACTTTTGGTCCAGCCTCCTAAGAAAAATCTTCAAACCCCTTTATCTGTTAAGGAATTGGGAAGACCTAGAAGAATGTATACTGTTTAAGAGTTAAGAAAATGAAAACAGCACTTAAATAATGGATGAAGGGGGTAAAATGGGGATTAAAAGTATATAGGGAAATCGATCATTTTTGAAGCTAAATGCATAAAAATTAGTATTTGGCCTTTAGGTTGAAAATTAAGATTCACATGTTTGTCCAAATCATCCCCTTGAGAACGTAGTAGGGGGTTGGAAGTTCATGTGGAAATCCATATTTTTTTATGATGAATGCCTAAAATTTGCTATTTGGCTTTAAGGTTAAAAATTAAAATTGATGTCAAACTAGGGGATAAAAATGTATATATAAATTTTGATATTTTTGTAGGTAAAACCATAAAAGTCCACATGGACATAAATGTTGTTTCTTAGAATTCTGTATTACCAATTTATTAAAACAAAACTGTGTCCTCTTAAGATTACTCAAATTTTATTTATTTCTGTGTACTTAGATTAACATCATCAATTTCTTAAGCGCAGGCCTCTGGGATCAAAAAATATACATTTATGTTTATTTTAAATTAAAAAAAAAGTTGTCTTATCATCATTATATCAGTTTATATTGGTCTACTGCTGGACATAAGCCCCCGACATTTAACTACAAAAAGGAAAAATGTCTGTCCAGTTGCATATAGTTGCTTATCTATGCCTATTTCAGGAATCCACGCCGGGAAGACGGTTCCGATAGTGAAGGGCGGTGAAACAACACGTATGGAGGAGAATGAGTTCTATGCTATAGAAACTTTCGGTTCGACAGGCCGTGGACAAGTACACGATGACATGGACTGTTCTCACTATATGAAGAACTTTGACCAACAATTTGTGCCTTTAAGGTAAAAAAAAGTTGTTTGATGTTAATTAGGATGTATTTAAATTCATTAAAAAAAAATCCCGTATAATAACACTGTACTGATACGTTATAACTTAAAAATAATCGTCTTGTTACTGGAGTTAAAGAAATTATTACGCTCTCGCTCATAGCTGCTCACAATTTGCTGTTTGACACAACACAGCTTTGGAGTACTAAATTACTAAACTTGTCATAACCTAAAGTCTGCGCTGATAAAGTCGTGAGCACAGCTAGTATTAAGATTTCGATTAAGTTAATCAATCTTCTTTTATCATCTTTTATTAACCGACTTCAAAGAAGGAGGAGGTTCTCAATTCGTATGTTTATATTTTGTTTATGTATGTTCGGGCATAATTCCGTCAAATATAGACGCGATTTGCAAAATTCTTTTAATATTTTTTTAAAATTCTTTTTTTAATAAAAAATCACATCCACAATATGTTAAAATCCTATTTTTAACCGACTCCAAAAAAGGAGGAGGTCACTTTCCTTTCTGGGTGAACATGTAATTTTTTTTTAGTTTATTGTTTCAATAATAATGATTTACAATAACTTGACATTAAAAAATATCCTCATAAAAACCTCAATGTTAATATGGCACTAATCTTATTCCAAGACTCGATTATCAAGTTTTCTTACTCCATAATGGCTATTGTTTTTTTTTTCACAAAAAAATATATTTATTGGATTGATATGTTAACTGTTCGATATGGATGGATATAAAAAATTGATTTTATAAATTCTTTATATTTTTTTCAGACTACAATCGTCAAAACAATTACTGAACTTAATAAACAAGAACTTTGGTACGTTGGCATTCTGTAAGAGATGGTTGGAACGCGCGGGCGCGTCTAGATACGCTATGGCTTTGAAAGACTTGTGCGATAAAGGCGTAGTTGACGCCTACCCGCCTTTATGTGACATAAAGGGGTGTTACACTGCTCAGTTTGAGCACACAATTTTACTTCGACCTACCTGCAAAGAAGTTGTATCACGTGGTGATGATTATTAACGATTGCTTTTAAGGCAAATAGGGAAACATCTTGACCAATGTTGTTAAAAGAATCCGTAGTTATTAACTACTTACTAAAATATCTTTTCTTTTTAAGGCAAAAATGCTAGAAGTACTATATTTTTAATTGGATTGGATATAAAAGTAGGTACTATAAAAAACATCGAAAGTCTAGGTCTACTAAAAAAAATCAAATGCATAAGGTGCAATTTTTTTATTAAATCCACTGCTACTATTTTCTGTTATTTTTCAATAAACTAACAATGATTTTCGTATCATATTATGTAGTTGGTTTCTTTAATACACTTATATTTATAAATTACCTTATCCACTGTAGACATTTTTTGCTTCGTCAAGTACACACTCGTGATATCATTAAAATCATAAAAGTAAATATACGAGTTACTCAATATTTATCATTGGCGAGAAATTTAAATATTCGATTCAAATTTTAAATTTATTTAAACTGTTTTTTTTTTAATTAGAGGCCATTCATATAATACGCCACGCATAAGGGGGAGAAGGAGGTAATATAACGGAAATTTGCGTGACCTATTAAATGGATATTCCCTTACGTAGATTATAAGAAAAATGGAATTAAACCAATAAATTAATGTTGGTTTTATACACACACACAAAAATACTTTCTGTATTATGCAATTAACAAAGTACAATTTTTTATTACGTATGTACTAAAAAACTGAACGGTTGAACTTTGTAGTCAGTTTTTCTACTATTGTCTGTTAATAAAATAATACTTCATAAAAATATCAGAATAAATTTAGGAATGCAAAATATGGAAAGTTTGTTGAGACAATGTACATAGTGGTACTTTAATTATATACTGTGTAAAGTATATTGTATGTTAGTAAGCTGTAGAATAAACCTAATTTTGTTTTTTCCAACTAATATTTTGCCCATATTATAGTTTAATTTGTATTGTTAGCAATTTTGCCTATAACTTATTTTTATGGCTTTTGCATTATTGAAGTCCGGTCTCATTTTGGATGCGTGTAAAACAAATTCCGTAGCATCGCTGCTAAAGGTTATCACATACGAGACATATAACATTTTATCTGCGAGTATCTGAAATATATATTATTATCAAAAGATATCATACATTATCTGTCTCACGCGTGATAATCTTAAATCAGAATGAATTTGAAAAGTCAAACGATGCCATGCTTTGAGCAGTTGGATGTTAAATCCATGTTTGGAGCAGAGCTTTTGTTCTAAGCACCGAATTAGGCAACTAATTTGGCCACTGGTATCTTATCATTTATTCATTAAAAAAAAGTATAAAATTTCTCATTTAAAACATTTAGTGCAAGAGTTCACAACAAATTCAATTTAAGGACATGTTAACGCTTATTAGCCAGTTTTTTCAACGAAATGTAAAATTTAATTGCTTCGATTTAATTGTTGTAGTTAAACCCATTATATATTTAGTATATGTTGATTGGTAAGACTGAGGAGCGATGTTCAAGCGATAATTTAAGTTCAAAACATTGTAAAAGCCTCTTTTAATCGTAGGCGAATGTAGTTTATAATGTGATGGAAGTCGTTTTGATGGCAAAGAATATTTTAAGAGTAAGTGCCGAATTTATAAACATAGATATTTCTGCTTAATTCGGCTACCGATGACGGCTGTAGTTCTTTGTTGACAATTTTTTCATTGGGAAATCCCAATAGTGCAGGGGCCACTGGCCTCTCCTTGGAAGAAAAAGGCTTAGGCCATAGTTCAACACGCTGGCCTAATGCGGGTTGGCGGACGGTTTAGAGCTGGTTGGAGACTCGACTGTCAGTAATTTCAAGCCCCCATAAGGCCTTTGACTTGGCTTGACGACTGCTGTCATGACAAACAGCCAGGACTGACGGTTTTACGTGCCTTCCGAAAACACGGAGCTCAGAAAAATGTGCTACTAGGTCGGTCACCCATCTAAGTATTGCCCCGCCCAACGTTGCTTAGCTTCGTATATTGTTTCCGATAGACGAATGTCACTGGGCCACTAGCTTCTCTTTTATTTAAGTACATTCAATTATGCTACTCAGTCTGTCTAAGTTTGTTGCTGGGATGTTATTACGTTTTTGGTTTCGTTCGTTTACTGAAGATGGCAAATATATATTTTGTTAATATTTTATAAGCCACTTTCTGTAAAGGTAATTCATTGGTATTGATTTTTTCTCAATAAATTAATATTTTGAAAATTAGTAGTTTTATTTAAAAGCATGAGATCTCTCGGCAAATAGTAGGCATAAAGTTGTTTGATCACAAATATCAAAGTTTTTTTTATAACAAAAAGCTGGAGATTTATTTCTAGCCACATATTTCGATGCTGTTACAAGTAACATATATCTTACCTTACCAGCCTCATACGTCCCTACTGTAAGGGACTAGTATAGTATTATATAATCTGTGGTTAGGGCACGGCCTACCCTCACCTTGGGCGAGAGCGATTTGGGCCACAGTCCACGCGAGTCCAGTGTGGATTGTGAACCTGACTGTCTGTCCTGCCTGTTTTTGACGCATGTAGGTAGGTTGTCTTACGTATTTTCATTTATTGAAGAGTTAGTGTGTGAACAAACAATCTACCTTCTTGAAGTATTAAGAAAACTCATTTCTACTCGCAGACACCGTAACCACTAGGCCACCACCGACCTACAAGCAACATGAAATATAATACAGGCATGTCAATAGGTAAATTGGGTTTATATTATCAAACAGCTAGGTAGAATCCACTGTAACGACTAAATAACAATCACACGTCAGTAAGCTCTGAAAGAGTTCAAACTATTAAACACGGCATTTATCTTTCCAGGGGTAAAGTTTGGGTTTTATATATCTATCGATTTATATGAAGATGATATAAGCCTCATCCCAGTTGAAGTGCTAAAGATATCAGGGGCGGATCCAGGATTTATTTCTGGAAGGGGTACAGGGGTCAGCCGGGCAAGAAGTGTAAATAGACGGCTTAAATTCTATCTTACACGAGATTTATCTTTCCAGGGGTAAAAATTTGGGTTTTAAATATGTATCAATTTATATATAGATGATATATGAAGATGATATAAGTCTCATCACAGTTGAAGTACCTACTAGATATCAGGGGCGGATCCAGAATTATTGCTGGAAGGGGCACATGGGTCAGCCGGACAAGGAGTGTAAATAGACGGCTTAAGATTATAATTACCAGCTTGACGGGCTGTAAGAATTGTCGTCGATCCCAAACTGACTTGCCGTATATCGAGCTCTTAAGGAGGAGAAGCTTTGAAACTTTGCCTTCCTGTCTGTGTTCTACCGCATGTACAATGGGATTTGTTCTGAGGAATTGCTCGAAATGATGCCCACGTCTACTTTCTACCATCGCGCCGCTCGACATCGTCAGGGAATTCATTCTCACACTTTAGAACCGAAATGGTCGCGTACAGTGCGGTTTCAGAGAAAAGGACTATAGTATGGGGTTCTTCAAGAACGCAACCCTTTTGGAAGGGTCGGCAACGCGCGAGGGATACCTCGGTGTCGCAAGCGTCCATAGGCTACGGTGATCGCTTTCCATCAGGCGGACCGTAAGCTTTTTTGCCACCTGTGGTATAAAAATATATATATATATATATATATATATATAAGATTTTACCCGCAGCTCCGCCCACTTTTAATTCGTTTATCGGCGTGGGATTCATACGGCAACACCTTTATTATAGATGTAGCCGAAAATTTTGGGTCACAAGTTAAAAATTACAAAGACTTACCCCTTTTGGCGTCAGATTATTTTCGTGTAAATATGTGGTGTGGTGTCTATGAATATGTCTGTTTGTGTTTTTGTGTGTATCACTAACTTATTATATATAAAATTGATATAATCAAAACAATGTCCATATGCAGCCGCGACGTGTCACAGATTAAGACTAAGGAGCGCGCACGCACAGAGTAAGCAAAGAATGAATGCCTAGCTCGACCGATCCGAATACCAACTAGATGGTTCATTCTTTAAGTTGGGTATAGCACGCTATTCCTGCAGTTCGTCGACGTGGAATTTAGTTATTGTTATAACGCCAAAACTTTTGAATTTGCTTGAATATAAAGTTTGCCAAGTTTCAACTCAATCGGTTTTGCTACATTGCGACGCGAAGGAAGGACCAACTCATGATGTAATAAGAAAGGTGCTTATACTAATCTTGAAATACCTGCCTACCCTCATTTTATTACCATATTTATTTTGATTCCATCAGGTCTCGTTTTCGTGTTACAGCTAATGCCTACAAAATTAAAAAATTACCGTTTTTGTTTCACTTATGCATTCAGTGATTTTTTTTATTTGAAGAGCATAGTGTTTTTTTTCTGTTTTTCTGTTTAAGTGATTTATAAACAATGTCAAGAAAGTGAAAAAATTATCCTAATAAGTTTTTTTACATTTGTGGCGACATTACTTTTAAAACTTAGTGAAGGAATTTGACACCAATAACTAACTTATATGAACAGTATTTTAGCTTTGCCATCGGACAAGAAGACAAAGCGTGGGTCCCACATATCTGTTGTGTTATATGTAGGGGTCTTCTTACTGGATGGGCGAGATCTCGATCTATGCCTTTTGCAATCCCTAAGATGAGAAGGAACCAACAAACCACTTGTTGCTGATTGTTATTTTTGTCTTACTGATACAAAAGGTATTTCAATTAAGCCAATTTATTATTTCTTATGCCAAAAATAAAGATTTGCACTGTTGTTGCGACGTGACACGCGTGGACATTTTTTTTAAAAAGGGAAGTTGATTTGAATACAAAGTTTCTATTACCTTTTCCATCGTGTTAATATACTATATGTGTCAAAATCCAAGTCAACCGATCTGCGTTGCGCTATGACCTTCTAAGTAGAACCTAATAAGGCCATCATAAATATCGCCCTGCGGATATCACCCGCGGAATTATCTATTTTGGTAGGATCCGAATAAAAGGTATCCTATGTCCTTTTCAGTTTCTTTAAAATCATAAAAAAAATCAGGTCAGTTGGATGATATGTTGCAACGTAAAGAAGTGCCCCAAGAATTCCCGCAGATAAATTTATTCCCGAGGGATATCTCAAACTAAATAAAAAATCAGGTCAATCATTAAGTTAAATTAGCTTACCTACTGGCGTGGGATATGTACGGCAACTCTTTGATTATAGTACTCTGATAATAGTAAGAAAGTTTACAAGTTAGCAAGCTATAACTTATAGTTCGCCCACGTGAAAATTAATTATAGGTAATTGTTGTTTTTGATTTTTTTCAACAGACTTTTTAACTAGCTCTTTGCTAAATTGCAGCCCGATTGAATGCTCCGTTGCGACCTAAATTCCTAACAAACATACAAAATCACTTTAAAATTTATAATATTAGAATGGATAAATTAGAATAAGGCAAGCATTTTGATTATTAATACTATTTAGCATAGTAGCAAAACAGGTTTTGTTGGAAGTATGTACGTATTCTTGACAGAAGCAAACAGCAATAATTTTCTGTAGTTTTGAATGAAAATAAGTACAATTATTAAATTATAAATCAAAACAACTACACGTTGCATTAGAATGTAGAAATTTTACCTCAGAACTAGGATTTACTTGTAATTTGTGATCTTAGTGTTATTGACAGGTATTACCAGTTGTCTGTTAGGATGTCTACAATAAACACGCACTTATTTTAACGATTTTTTATTGAAATATGTGCCTAAATTAAGTATCTATTTCGATCATTACATATTATTAGCAATATTCCAAATTTTGTCCCAGTATGTCGACAATGCAGGTATTACACATTTATGAAATTAATACAAAATACACATTATTGTGCGTCAAACGCATTTAAATTTCATACAAGCAATCTTTACTGTAAAAATAAACACAAATAATGTAGCAATCAACACATTTCCGTGCTCTAAAAAAAGTAAACTTTTTGATGAATTTCAGACACGGAAGTGCGTCGATTGCACTTAATAAATACTTTAAAATACTAAATATTCCATAATAATATTGGAATTGAGATATTGATTAGGTCCAACTAAATAATATACGTCTTATACCAAACTGGTAAAGTATCACAGAAAATAACGCGTCTAGCTAAACTACCACGTACATTGCTTCGATGCGATGCGGCACTACACACATTTTATTGGACGCGAACTCTCGCAGTTATCATTTTAGGGGCCTTGTGGGTTACAACGGCAAAACTCTATAAACAGGCCTAATTTATACGGCCTTAAAAGGTAAGAGAAACAAAAGAAGATGTCGCGGTTTGTGTATTGACAATGCATATACATAGGTAATGTATAGAATATTTACCTAGTTTTTAAAAATTGGTCCTACTTTGGATTATTTTATAGGTTTTTCAAGTTCTTGAAATGTCTACAAAAGATGGTTTTAATTTTCTATGTTTGCAGCTTTCTTTCTTTATGCGTTTTATATCAGGAAAAATATCAATGTAAAAGTAATTGCTTATCTTAATTATTTATTTTAGAAAATATAGTGCAACAAACTTGTCTGACCCGGTGGTCTAAACTTAAAACTACAGTCACCATATTGAAATGGTGTGAACTTACAACGGCACTAGCGACAAGCATTGAATCCTTTAAAACAAATGAAATAAACCAATTGAAATAGTAGATAATTTAAAAGCGCCTTTTGTGTAGTTTTTAATTGATTTCAACTAGATAAAAGTGTCTAATTACAAAATAAGTGCTATCCGTGTGATTTAACGTTGCTCTTCCCTATTAACTTTACACTGCCTTAAGAGTTGCATAAAAAAAAAATATGTAATAATATGTTCCTAGATATTATATTATTAATATGTTACTAGTTAGTTTAGTACGAGGAAATATCAGACCCAAGCGACTACATACATAGGTATTTGCAAATACAATTGCTGTCACGCTAAGACCCGGGCGATGACACCGATGTGCGATAGGGACCACTGCGCCTCGGACTAATTATACCTATTACTATTTTGTATTCCCCATTTTCCTCCTCCAAATCTCAACTGAATTGTACAGAAATAACTTATCCTGGACGTTAATTAATTATTCTATGTCTCTATATTTTGTTTACTTAAAAATTAGTTTACATATTCGCACAGAGCAATTTGATTCGCAGTCTGAAAATGTCATAAAAAAAGAGGCAATTTTCTGGACTTTTGCCTGGCCCTAGTTATATATAGCTATACGAATGGCATTCAAAAAAGCAAAACATATAGACATAGTGACTGTGTATCTCTATCATATATAAAAAAATATAGGTCTAATGCCAAAATCCAGGGAGGAAACAGGGGAATACGTTTGTATGGGGAAAGACAGTCTGATATTTCCTCTTGAGCTAAGAAATAACGGAACTTCCACACAAACTTTTATCACCTATTTCATCTCTTTAAAGAGCGGTTTTTTGAAAAATACGGAAATACTTGATTTATGATATTTAATCAAAAGTCTGAATAACAAATTTCATTTTACTTAATTACGAAAAGTATGGGATACTCATACAAAGTTAATTTTGAAAAACACTAAAGTATTGTGTCAAAAATAATAATATTATTTAGTATAAGAAGGTATACAAAATTTTAAGCAAATTTGACCATAAAAGTATTGTTTTTCATACAAAATTTGCAACTAAAATAGTAAATAGGAACCCTAATGGTAAGACTATGTCACAGCTGATGAAACTACAAATTAAATCGACTCAAAATTTGGTAAGGTTATAAAACTTACGGTCCTGCATCTATCTAAGATAAAACATATATTGAAATAACTTAATAATTAATGTACAAGGGGTCTTGACGAGTTTAAATTGCACATTCTAAAACTATTATTTATAATTTTAAATGTCATATTTTTTTGGGCTTAGTCAAAAAACCATTCTCCTTCATTACCTTTTCTCCGAAGTTAGCAATCCAAAACATTTGAAATAATTGTAACTAATTGTTTATATTTTACAGGAAAAACAAAAAAGGTTTAAAAAAGTAAGTTTCTATTATAAAAACTTAAGAAAGGGTGAATAATGGCTTTAATACGTTAAATGGAGTGGTTTTTAAATTTCTATCCTTAGTGATTTGGGTGAGTGATAATAACACAGTCGGACAGACAGTCTGGGCTATTTATATTGATAAATTAATTTAAATCAAGTTATTATTATAATATATATTCTACTTTTTGATTAAACGAGTACTTGTATAAACTTAAAATCAACAAAAACTATGATTTAGGCTCAAAATATGAAAAACAGCGAAATGCACAATCAGATAAAACAGTTCACTTCTCTTATTTAAGGCTCAATCATAGTTCTCTTGATTATAAGTTTAAAAAATAAGAAAATAGGATTTGTCGTGTCTCGTGTTTCACTCTTTACAGGACATTCATAAGTTATATTGCTTAGTCAAAGACTCAATGAAATCCATTAGAAACAGAAATTAAAATAGGTAATTATTTGAATGTGAATCGGTTTATTTTATTTGTTTTAAAAGCTTCCGAGCTAAATATTAAACATAGAAAAATAATTACAGTCGATATTATTACGAATAATTACATGATTTGGATTATGACAGGCCGCAGCAACACCATACCGCTTGACTATCATAATTTTAAACATTTGAATATATTGAAAAAATAATTGCTGTGACTACATTGTCTATCTCAAAGAAACATTTCTAAAACAGAACTAAAGCTTTAAAACTGTACAATCTAGACATCAAATAAATATGTGCCTACAATGGGTATGATTTTTAGCTATTGCGATTCTATTGCGTTTCTTGCTGTCTATTACTGTTTTGTTGAAAAATCAATCTATTATCCTGCTGTCAGTGTCACACGCCCGCTAAATTTGCTATATTTGCGAGCCATTTCGCGTAAAAAACAGATTCAATGCTTGTGTTTTGGTTATAGTGCTCTTTATTAAGTGTATTGTAGGTAGTGTGGTTTGGGATTAAAATTTAAAAAAACAGTTACAAATATTGGAGCGACTTGTTTTATATGTGCATGGATGGAAAGAGTTCTAAAGAGTAAGAATTTACATGAATTAAGAGTAAATGTGATCCCATTTTTGGAAATACTTTGTTCTCTAAATTGATCTAAAAAGGTATCATTTACATTGTTATCGGATATCAATTTGAATCAAAAGAAAATATAAACAATTGATGTGTAGTTTAATAAGAAGCTAACTAACACAGTGTTACATTTTTGCATTAGGTAGTGCTGCACCATTTACATGCGACTGTTAGCAATATCACATAGAAACACTATTATATTATTGGTTGACTGGATTTTACAAAAAAATACAGTAAAACAAAATGAGCATATACAGTGATTATCTAACAATAAAGGCATGTTCCTATAAAAGTCAAGATATAACGTTACACCGCTAGTACATAATGTAAATCAACGAATTCTCGAATCAATCTTTGTTGCTCGCACAATACTTCGTTATATATGACAAAACGAGGAAGAATAAGCCTATGTTCACACGAAGCGACGCTATAAGTTGAATATGAGTATAGGCGCTGTTACAGGGGACCACTAACCTTTGTGTCACTCTAAGAAATAAATTTTGCAATGACACCTAATTAGTCGTGAAAATTATATTCCATAGTTCATGGAATGGAATTCATTAAAAAAAATGTGTACCCTGTAATTTTTAATATGCAACTTAAGTGATAGAAACTGCGTAGTAGCATATTTTCAGGCTTTACCTGCGGCACAGATCAAAACTGAACCCAATTTTTTTTAGCCACCCTCAATTTTGGCGCCCCAAGCAAATGCCCCTTGATAGGGCCCTGTGCTATTACGACGAGAGAGATGAGAATACAAATACATTACTAATAATATTGTAATATTATAAAAATGTATGAAGACAGTCGAAAATTAGTCGCATTGCATATGCTCCATGTGAACATGGCTCAAGGTGACATCGAGTCAGAAAAATACTCTATTGACGCTAGACTTATTAATATCTATACTAGGGCAAGTGACTCAGCTATTACGAGTCAGATATTCAACTTCAGAATACTGTCATACTCATACACTGAAATACATTAATCCTATTAAGTATAAAATGTGCGCCGTGTTTTAGAACATAATTAGTGTCTAGGTAACACAAAATGATTTGGTGCTTACACAGTGAAAATACTTCAAAACAAATACAATATTAAAATAATACATTATCTACTCTTGTGCAAAAGTAAAAAATAAATAAATAAGAAGAATATGCCATAATAATACAGAAAAACAAAAATAATTTATTGCTAATGTTTATTACTATAATCCTTTCAAGGTGACTTTAACAAACATGATAAATTAAACTGGTTTCGTCTTAGATTCTAAGAAACAAGACTTGGTTGCCTTATTATCTCACTGGTTTTAGGACATCAGAATATCATATTCTCTCATTATTAAGATTACATTCAAATACTACTAGCAAAGCATAATATTATGACTTACCGCTTTTACTACCACGAATTTCTACTAAACTGGTATAATGTTGCAGAAACAAAATATCAACATTCTTCACCATTCTAATCACGAAATCTGAGTTAATTAGCATTACATATTTCTTGGCCATCGCCGTTTAGTGTAGCTACACATGTATACGGCCAGTTGTAAATAGACTGGAGTGGAACATGAAGCAACTCTACAAGGTACCGGTAGTTTGGTTCTAAAACAAACAATTAAGAAAGATTATTAACGTCACCAATTACATAACAGCATATTTTACTTATTAATACTTAAGGTAGAACTGACTCAATTATGTCGTTAAAAACTTATTTGAATAAGATATCTATAAACATTTCGGCAATCAAAACGCGTCATTAAAAGTAGCTATTAACTAAAGTAGCAAAAAGCATATAGATACATTCATAAAATGCCAGTGATTTACTAAATAACCAGTTTTTGTTGAATTCATACATTAAATTAATTCAATAAAAACTCTGTTTATTTCAATTTTTTGTTGATAAATATGCTTTTTGGGACTATCAATTGTACCGGCACATGGTTATTTGTTTTTTAATGTAGAATATATAGCGAAACATTTTTTTATTGGTCGGACATACAGACAGGCAGCCTAGGCTTAGTAATAGGGCTGTTTATTTAAAAGCAAATAGATTAAAGTGTGAACAGTAGTGTAGAAGAAAAAACGAATCATCTTTGATACAGAAACAGTGGTTTCATTCGTTATAAAATGAATCGTTAATGTTCATAGATATATTTAATGTAAAGCAGTTTGTATATAAATACTGAATCAGTTTCACCTTAATACTCACCATTTTCAGGATGTATATATCCTTTGCGTATCAGAAAGTCTAATAATACTGGGGCACTGGTTGTTTTGAACTGAGGCGAAAGGGCTCTTTGAATGCACTCTTCTGCTGTAAGTAACTCAAAACTTTCTACTTCACCATCAGCATTTTGAGGAACAAAGTCTAAAGGAAGTTCAAGATCATAGACATATTCTGTATTTGGAAACAGCCCTCTTTCACTTTCAAAATAGAAACTGCAACAAATATATCAGATGACGGTTAATAAGGAAGGTGTAGTGCGTTAACACTATCTTGGCACGTCCTAAGAAACACCAACATGTGCAGAAGGCTATTAGTAAAAAATTACAATTAGTATGTTTTAATAAACAACAATCTATGCAAATAGTTCACAAACAAACAAAACAGTTTGTTTATTTAGACTACAATCAACATTTTGTAGACAGTCTATAACTTGGTGAAACATATCTATAGATTGAGAAAGCAAATATTTTAACTTCTTTAAATATTCCAACTTCTTGGAACGACCGCTAGCTCTTTCCCCAAGAGATACTGATTCTCTAAGTCCGAGCATCACATTTAGTACAAGGCTGAAAATTTGTAAACTAATATGTAGGTACTACTTAATTAAGAAAGTGATGATGTGGCAAGCTTGGTGGCTCTTTTTGGAGTGCTATTGCTGGCTGAACAGAGGGGCTTGGCTTGATCCTTGCAAAGGCTAAAAAATTGTGATTTTGAGTGGTCTAGACGTTTTCTATGAAGAATATGCACGTACTCGTTGGCGAAAAATGTTATAATGTTATAAAAATAAAAACATCCAGACTCCAGCCAAACACAGATGTTACCAAAGTATTACGTAATTTTATTACTGCAGTAGGCTTTAAAATTACTCTTTGCCTCTTAAACCGTAAAATTGAGTTGAAATTTGTAAAAGGTATACAGTTGTTTTTATTATAACATTATAGAACAGTAAAACTTGGGTAGAACTGTTGACACATAAATAATAGTCCACCGGAATTAGGAAAACAGGTGTAACTGCATGGATTACAATGGAATGAAACATATCAAAAATAGGTTTTGAGTTTCCGAACATAAATTTTCACTTGCTACAGTATAAAGAATAAGTAACTAAAAATATATTATTTGTTTTGTTGAAAATATTTCAATTTTACTCCGCATTAAGAAATTGAAAAATACACAAATGCAAAATTGTAAAATGAAAAATTTCCAATCGATATAGACTATTTGATTCCGTAGTTTTTCCGTTATTATTTTTTTAACTGCCATTATCCAGTACGTTACATTATTTATTTGTAATTTAATTTAAATTGATAAACATTTTTTCAAATTAAGTTTACATTTAATAGGATTATTAACTTAGATTCGAGCTTAAGAAGTTATTTTTCTTTTCATAGACTTGATCCATTTGAGATTTAATTGCAACATTGATTTGGATAGGTAGGTATCTATTTTGTTTTTTAAATGTACCTATTGAGTAGAAAAACGGCAAACTAATAATTTGTTTTAGAAAAACAAACCAACATTTTGAAAAATCCATCTTTGCACTAATCCATACTAGTATTACAAAATTTGTAAAAGTGACTTTGTTAGTTTGTCCTTCCATCTCGTCTCAACGGAGCATCTAATTGAGTTAAAATTTTGAACAGATGTAGTTGAAGAAACGGAGAAGGACATAGGCTTCTTTACTATTTTTTATCTCGGAAAATCTATTTCTGCTCGATAGATTGATATATCAAACTTTCTTACTGTTAACAAAAACGCCAAAAACAGAATTTAGCGCGTGCGCAACCGCTGGCAAAAGCTGGTATTTAAATAAGAACGCAAAACAATCATAAAAATGTATGAAAACATGGTGCTGAACCATGTGTGCGTGCCTTAATATCCTTACCTGACGCAACCAGCAGGTATTAGTTTCTTTACCAATTCACCTTCCACTGATGCTTCTTCTGCTGCCTCCTTTATAGTAGTTTCGAGTATGCCATAGCCAACTGCTAGACCACCACTTACAAAGCAATCCCATTTTCCTAAAAAACAAATTAGGTACTAGGAAGTGAGATTTCTATGTGCTACTTACCTACTTCTAATTATGATTACGTACATTTGTTGATTTCCTTACTAATTCATAATTTGTTGATTAAGACAACTATGTTATCTACAATGTATGCATTGTGCAATTCGGATTTTCAAAAACAATGTAATTGGGTCCGAAAAATTTAGTATATATATTAAAGTTCATTCTATAGGACATTACACCTACTATATCATAAGAATTAATAAAATGGGGTAGAAACGACAATCATGTACTTTAATTTTGCGGTTGTACATGGAGTACTGTGCCATTTTTGGGTTGGTGCACCCAGATACCTTGTATATACGTACTTGGCCCCTTTGACTCGCTCCAACGACGGGCTGTAAGAATTGTCGACGATCCCAAACTCAGTTGCCGTCTCGAGCTCTTAAGTCTGAGAAGAGACTTTGCCTCCCTATGTGTGTTCTACCGCTTGTACAAAGGGATGTGTTTTGAGGAATTGTTCGAGATGATGCCCACGGCTACTTTCTACTATCGCACCACTCCCCATCGGTAGGGAATTCATTCTCACACCTTAGAACCTAAATGGTCGCGTACAGTGCGGTCTCAGAAAAACTTCCTTCCGCGAACATTTGGGTTGTGGAATGAGCTCCCAGCCAAAGTTTTCTCTAAGGACTACAGTATGAGGTTCTTCAAGAAAGAAGTTATTAGATTTTTGAAGGGTCGGCAACGCGCGAGTTATACCCCTGGTGTTGCAAGTGCCCATAGTCTACGGTGACCACTTACCACCAGGTAGACCGTGAGCTTCTTTGCCACCTTAGTGGTATTAAAAAAAGGCTACCAAACTGAGTAAAAATAAATACCTCTTTTCTGAGACATTTTTTTAACTAGTGGCAGAAATAACAATAGACACATTTTAGTGCTAACAAGCGCCAATAATCGGATAAGTTTTTCGCATCGGGCGTTCGGCAGGTGCGCTGTGGGTTCTATGGACTAGCTGCATGACTATACTGCTACCTTTAATAGGCTAAAGCGGTACCTTCAGCGCGTTCGGCCGAATAGTGTCACTACTTCACTACTATACAAATGGAGTCTTGCGCGTTATTTCTTATACTATAGTAAAGTACAGTAATATAATTTTAATGGCTGTTTTTGTGCAGTAGGTGAATGCAATGAGCGCCGCAGAAACAAATTACCAATCGAGAGTTTCCATCATTCCGCCGTTAAAATCACGTGCTAAGTCAATTGATTTATTGTAACGCAATGTGCATGAAGCAGGTGACATGTGTAAGCAGGACAGAAAGAAAATGAGCTCTTTATGAAATAAATGTTGCTCCTTTTTATAGTCTATATTGTACCATATAGAAAAGATACAATGACTGTAGTTTGATATGGCTGATAACTAGACATAAAACAATATTTTAACATGTTTTTCCAGGTAATCAACTACATATATCAAATCACTTACCAGGCCATGTTTGTTTAGTGAAGCTGCGCTGCTGAAGCCAGATGCAGAGGCCTTTAGTTGGATGGTTAAGATACCCAGTAACACTGACACCATAATTTCTGATTCCAAACAGGCAAATGGCGCTCCTATCCATTTCTAGTAGACTTTCATGAAAAAATGGGACACTGACTTCGAAACACTGAAAATATGAAAATAATGATCAGTAGAATAATATGACTTACTTACTTCTGGCTCTTTTTGTGAAGAGGCTGCATGCTGCATCCTCACACAGGACAAACATTTATTTAATCTGCATTTGTATTAGTCTAGCTGGAGTCTGAGTGTTATCTATGTCTAATAGGTACGTCTGAATTTACAAAAAAAGTATATAAGTATTCATATCCATTGTTGAAAATATAAACTTTGCTTAATTTGGAACTAGATGTCGCTGTGTGAGATATCCAGAAATATAAATACAAATAATAAAATGTTATTTTGTTATAAAGTTATTTTTAGTAACATTTCAGTAAAGTATTGCAATAGTAACTAACAGCTCAATTTAAAATACAAATTCTTCTCAGAATATAAACAGATTACTTTCTACATACTATATATACTGCCCCAGTTACTTATTATACTAAGAGTAGTTTGGGGAATATTAGAGCACATTTTTGTAAGAGTGAACCTATGCAGTTACTTAAACTTTTAATATACGACAGCGCAATATAAATGCTGTCTAGTGTGAGAGCTACGGACAACGCCTGAATCTTGAGAAAATTAGAAAACCATTATTGTATAAAAAACCACAATAGTTACTAAAAAACTGTTTTGAAAGCATCAAAATATTTCTTACAAATTATTTTGGAAAAAATGAAGTAAAAGGAGCAAAAAACGTGGTCAAGGTTAGTTAGTTCTTTTTTCAGAAAAAACTTTGTTTCAACAGGGTTTGAGAAACAAAATATTTGCAGATTAATTTTTAAGAGTTCAGATATCAAATTCACAGCTTACTTGTCTGATGAAATATAATTAGTCAGTCTAGGCAAACTCTTAATAAGTATGGGTGTGTTATATTAAAAAATGGAAATGTAATCTAACAAGAAGTAGTGAAGATGTTTGTAAAAGATGTGCCAGCATTTTACATATATATCAGTTTAAAAAAAAAAAGTTATCGATAGGCACCTCATCTCGCCATCCTTTGAGTGCACAGATTTCATCCTCTTTGCGTAAATGTTGCAACACCTCAGCCACCCTAGATGTTCTCTCCCTATAATCTCTAAATGCTGGGTTTAGTTCTACAAATTTCCCTGTAATTCTAAAAACCTGCAAGTAGTTCATGAGTAGATTATACAACAAAACTAGAAACAAAGTAATTACTATAAAAAGAAGGATAGTAAGAGATATTCATACAAGCCGTCACACAAGCACACTCCTAAGCATAGATCTCACTGCATTCACAAGTGCAAGCTTGGCCACTGCACAGTGGTTCACAGTAGAGACAAAAAATACAGTAGTGCATGAGAAAAAGCAAACCTAGAGCTGGTTCCACCCTAGATCTCACTGCACTCACAAGTGTGCTTAGCCCCATGTGAAGTGGCTCACACTAGAAAGACAAAATACAGTAGTGTGTGCGAAACATGTATCAGGCTGGAAGAGAATTGTTATTTAAAATTCTAACAACTTCAATGGCCCCTCATTTATAATTTCTTAAGTTACAATAATAAAATATGTTTGTATACTTGCACTAGATAATGAAATCGAAAATTTGTTTAAAATAATAAAATAAATTTTAAAACTGGAGTTTGGATCATCATCTATTGCCCATTCTGATCTAGACTCTCTCTGTTGGGCAAGGTATGGAACCCTAAAATGTGAAAGTTTTTTTGTGGTCTGTAATTATTATAGGCATATGGTCACATGTAATATGAATTGAATTGTTATTTTTATAGTTTACTGTACGAAACATTTTTAAATTCTGAAAATAGCAGAATTTTTATATTAAGCTGGAGGGTGGGAAGAAAACAAGCCCCAGCCCACTACAACAAAGTTGGCTGGCTAAGAGTGATCAAAAAGCCGAAGCTGCAAAGGCAAGCATGGGTGCCTTCAATTTATTAGGCAAGGCGCTGGAGCATTTATAAGCAACTTTTTACAGTAAGTGGAATTTCAATCTTTTCCAATTCTCTAAAAAAATTCAATTTAACTATTCTACAAAATTGGAAAGTGTGTCAGATGAAATCTAAGGATTTAATCTTATGTTACAAAAACAATGTAAGGTGAACCACTGAACTACAGTATAATCTCGCTAATCCGGCACTAATAAAAACCGGAGGGTGCCGGATTATTGGAATGTACTTGATTATAGTGAAAAAGTCATACGTAATGAATGAAATAGAGCATTTCATAGAGGAATAAATGTGTATAATGTATTCAATTAGTATGTTCATATGTAATTTTATAAAATTCAATTGCTTTGGCTTTCAGAATTTCTCCAGATATAGGAGTGTGTTTAGAACACTGATGTAAACGTGCCAATTTATCGAAGGGCTGGATTAGTGAGATAATACTGTAGTACCATTTATCAAAAGAATTTAGAATTGATTGGAAGGAGGAGGGTGGGCAGAGAAACCTCTCTACCTATACCTCCGGGTGAAGGGGGTGACACCATTCCCATAAAAAGGTAATGAATATTTTTTCAGAGAGTGTTCTATTATCTTACAAAGCTAACCTAACTCTAACACAACCCACACTAGTATTTTGACACAAAACTCCTGCCGAATGTTTCTAAATCCAACACTCATGGACACTAAAAAAAGAAAGAAGGGAAGATAACAGAAGGTGTAGTACATTTTGAGCGGGGTTGGTTAACAAAATCTTAATTTAGCATCAACTACTCATTTGATTGATCAAATTGGATACCTATACCCTAAGTACATTCAGTTTCACCATCTTATTTATTTGTGGGGTATTTAGTTATATGAAATAATTAAATAAAATATCACTTTCTTCTCAAAAAATACCAGGGTTCAATTACTTATCTTAAAAAAATCTATTTGCGGGCTATTAAATAGTAGCACAAAATATCCAACTCGCAACATGAGTTCTTGGTAGTCATATTTCATAGCGCAAAAGAGAAAAAGGAAATGCTATAAGTTAACTTTACATTTTGCTACCAAATGGGAATGAAACACAAACGCACTAAAAATTCTGCTACATAGCCTATGTTCAAAACCCGCCCAAGTAATTACACTGACAGGAGTAAATTTCAACCTTTTTATGGCAGTGTAAAAATTCTACTTGACAGTTGGGTAAAATGACGTTACCACGGGCGTCCCAAAACCACTATTTTAACTTCTTCGTTGGGATTTGGAAAATACCTTTAGTATTAAAAATTTGTTAGTTTGCCAGTTTCTTGTTCTTTTGGTTTAACAGAATAATTTCAAGCCACTGGGACTTCTGTTGTTTTATATTTACCTGTGTTGCTTTAAAGTCAACTACTCACATGTGAGTTGAATATCTTGTAGGAATCAATTGACCTACAGCTAAAACTACCAAGTGGTTCAGTACGTTACCTCAGGAAATCTTTGTAAGTGTTTCATCACATCTTGACGGATCAAACCCACTTGGTAACCAGCAACAATGAAGGGTTTACATATACCCTGGTGTAATCCTGCAAAATCATACAAGAATCACAGCTACGATGTATACGGCTTAGTACATGAAAGAAGGAAACACACGAATACCTGACAAGTAGAATGAATTAAATTTACGGGCTAGCTTTAAAAGGTTTGAAATATCTTTTTCTACTGAGGAATTCATGTCTTTCATATCTCGATAGATACTCATACAAAATTAAAAATACGTCAGTCAATTGACACAAAAATAAAACATCAACAATTTATCACGGCAGTGTTGCCATTCGTTATTGAAATTTTTCCCTAGAAAATTTTAAATTCCTTCAAAAAACCTCCAATTGTCACTAGCCTTCATACAATACGCGCTATGGACGAGTCTGTAGTATGTCTTTGTAGTTGGCACCTTTACCCCCCGTGCACATTTAGAACCTTAACTTAAAGACGTCTTTACCCAAAATTTAATCATACCGCGCATCTCGTAGCTAACTTCAGACACACAAGAGCCGAAGCACAAACTGTATGACCGCCATTATTAGCACTATTATTAAGCCTAATCTGGCCTATAACTTAACCTCGCCTTCGGATGAGGGTGATTCGGGACATAATCCATTAGGTACGCTACGCGGGCCTATTGTGGTGAAAGTAAACAATATACTTATTCACTTGAGAGAATTATAAAAAGACTCATTGTTACACACTTAATTTGAACGTTCGCCCTTTAAAACGCAATGCAGACGCCAAGACCACTATCACTACTGACTAGAACCCTTATCCTACGTAAGTACGTACCTACCTTCAGATAATAACTCAGACTATCTCCATGCCAAATTTCATTGTAATCCGTCTAGTGGTTTAAGCGCAAAGAGGTAACAGACAGGCAGACATAGTTACTTCCGCATTTATAATATTAGTATGGATATGTATTGTATTAAAGCTCGGTTTAAAGTAGGTTACATCAAAGTGTTTGTAACACGAATATTTCGAACGCACTCCTGAACAAAACGAACGGAGACAAACGCGCTTCGTGTTACAAATACCTTGATGCAACCTACTTTAACCCGAGCTTTAGCTGTAATACAATACATATCCATACTAATATTATAAATAAGAAAGTTACTATGTCTGTCTGTCTGTGACCTCTTTACGCTTAAACCACTTGACGGATTTCGATGAAATTTAGCATGGAGATAATCTGAGTCCCGGGAAAGGACATAAGCTATTAAAGATATATTAAAACGTCCGATGTGAGTCGGTTCTATTTCTACGTATAATTCTTCTATACGTGTGTTTGTCACCTAACTACTATGAAATGGCTGGAACGATTTGGGTGAAATTTTCTTTGAATATTTCAATAAGTTTCTGGATTGTTTGAATACGCAATCGGACCCAATAGGTGGCACTGCAGTCGGTGATCTGATCTACTGATGAAAACATCAGAACTGATCTTTTCCTCATCAGCAGGGACAATTTAAATGATTTTTTTGTGTTCGCTCTAGTGAGGCCCTGCAAGGTTTGGATTCACATAAGGACCCGGTAGGTGGCACTGCAGTTGGTGTGTACCTGATCTCCTAAGCGGCAGGGATGATTTTAATGATATTTTTTGTGTACGTTCGAGTGGGTCCCTGCAACACAATTGGACCCGGTAGGTGGCGCTGCAGTCACACCGACTGATCTTCTTCTAAACGGAAAATAATTGATTGTACGACAATGATTTCAACATTAGCTGAATATTTTTTATACCACTAAGGTGGCAAACAACCTTAAGGACCGCCTAATGGTAGGCGGTCACCGTAGCCTATGGACGCTTATAACACCAGAGCATCACTCGCGCGTTGTCTACCTTTCAATGACTTCTTTCTTGAAGAACCCCATACTGTAGTCCTTAGAGAAAACCTTGGCAGGGAGCTCATTCCACAACACAAGCGTTCGCGGGAGGAAGTTTCTCTGAAACAACAACGACGGGCTGTGAGAATTGTCGACGATCCCAAACTCACTTGCCGTATCGAACCCTTAAGTCTGAGGAGAGACTTTGTCTCCCTGTGTGTGTTCTTCCGCTTGTACAATGGGATGTGTTCTGAGGAATTGTTTGAAATGATGCCCACGGCTACTTTCTACCATTACACCGCTCGCTATCGGCAGGGAACACTCCCATTCATTCTCACACTTTAGAACCGAAATGGTCGCGTACAGTGCGGTTTCTGAGAAACTTCCTCCCGCGAACGCTTGGGTTGTGGAATGAGCTCCCAGCCAAGGTTTTCTCTAAGGACTACAGTATGGGGTTCTTCAAGAAAGAAGTTATTGGATTTTTGAAGGGTCGGCAACGCGCGGGTGATACTTCTGGTGTTGCAAGCGTCCATAGGCCACGGTGACCGCTTACCATCAGGCGGACCGTGTTCTTGTTTGCCACCTTAGTGGTAGTAAAAAAAAAAAACCAACTCAAATCTTGCAGTCTTTTCTGACTATGTTCTATGTGAGATGTAAGGGACTGGTCAGGTAGATGTTATCTATACTGACTTTGAAAAGGCCTTTAATCGTGTAGATCACGAGATCCTAATTGCAAAGTAACACGCCCTTGGAATCCAAGGAGATTTATTAAGGTGGATCCGTTCTTATTTAACTAATCGCTTGCAAGCTGTTGTTATGGGAGGTAACAAATCTGACTTTGTCAATATTCCCTCAAGAGTTCCACAAGGATCTCATCTTGGTCCTCTATTATATTGTGCTATCTATATGATAAAGGATGCTGTTTTAAGCACGCAAATCATCAACTGTATGCCGACGACAAAAAAGTTTATTGAAAGTACGTTCTAGAACTGACTGCGAGCTGATACAATGAGGTCTGAACTCCTTGTATGCATACTATCAGCGTAACAACATAACTTTTAATATTAACAAGTGCCAGTGCATAAGTTTTACACTTCGACAGAACCTCATTAAATACCCATATAAATTCAATAAAAACCTGATTGAGCGGGTAGAAAAGGTTCAGGATTTAGGACTTTTACTTGATCATAAGTTATGACTTGTCTACCCCTCTGCTATAACAAAAAAATTATAGATATTGATATTTTCTTTTTATATAAAATGTCTTTAGAACCCATATCGTTAAAAAATTAACTGATAAGGCATCCCTCTAGCCATATATCCTTGTATTATTGTTATTATTTTTAAGTTTCACCCACTCATAAACTTAAGTAAGTTTAGTACAATAAATATGTACATACAAATACTACAATGTAATATGTAATTACAAGCTACATGTCAATTTTACTTGATTTAACTATTACAATGACTATGTATATACTCGTATTTATCAGTCACCACTGCACTTTGTCATGTCGTGAGACTCTGTTATTGGCTTAAGAGTACTGATTATTGACGCTGGCAGCTACATAACATATTGTCATATTTTTTAACAGTTTTACTTTAAATTGTTAGTAGCTGGAAGCATACTATAATATATTCTTGTGTGTAATATAATAAGCTGTTGAGTTTCCTAATAAATAAATAAAAAATATATATATATAATAAAATATGAAATTATAATAATATGGTATAGTAATTTAAAAAAAAAAAAATTGCGAAAAAAAATAATTATATAATTGTGTCTAGATATACTTACTCGTAGCACAAACGCATGCGAATAATTTAACTGCGGTATCATTTAATTCAGCGCACTGTAATACATACCCGTCTTTCCTGTACCCTTACGAACCTTAGCGGGGATGGAAAACATTATTGGATAGGTGATAGAAGCGTTTTATGGCTATTCCTCGCGAACGCGTGTTCAGTTGGACGTCGATTAAGGTGTCTTTAGATCGGGCTTAGCCTCGCGGTCACCCTTGTCAGTTACCCATATTTGACCTCTTCCCCTTCTCCATATTCATGCTGGAGTCAGCCGATTGTAGATAACCTCTATGCACTAACTACGATAAATAAAACTTACATTCTTCTTTGAGAATTTTTGTGCGTGTGTATGTGTGTGTTTATGTGTTTGCGCGTGTTTACTCGGATGCATGTTACATCAATAGAAAGACACAAAAATAGTTGATTCAATTAAGGCAATGTGTTACTTATTTGTCTCATAACTTACTAATTTAACTACAGCAGTCCACGCAGTTTTCTTTCTGATCCCATAATTGGCAGACACATTATCAGCTTTTGAGGTTTAGGTTTGAGCCTCAAAGTGTTAGAGTTGGAAATGAATATCAATCTTGAGGAAATATATATTCTTTCACTATGTTTATTCCGCTCTAGGTTTTACACAGTGTATAAGCTAACTCATGCACAGGAATATACATATGCTCCTTGCTGATGGTATGTCGCAATAATTTTTTTCAGTGGACATTCCTATCCCCAGGGTTTAGGGTTAGCTCATACCGAGAGGTGAAGCGGCTTGAAGATGCGCGGCGCAGCATGGCGTCTCGTGTCACTACGAGCAACCAGACGCGTCTTGGTCTGAGCCGACCCTAAATCATCAATCTCGCTCGCCCCTCGTACGTAGCAACCGTAACGCGTACAAAAATCGTCGCGTATCGGCCTTCTCGTGGTGTCAGGGTGCTTGCCAGTCCCGAGATCGTCCCGACTGCAGCTTGTGACATCGCCCGTTTCCTTTGTAGAGTACCAAGATTGATAGTTTACTCCAACCTTCTAAGTAGAAGCTCCGTCACAGACCGCACCCCATATTTTTTTAAAGAGTGTCATTTTTTTTTAAGTCTTTCCAGCCATAACTGCGCCAGAAATGAGATCACTTTATGTTTCCTTGGAAGGTGAAAGAAAAGTGCCCTTTTCCTTACGAAATATTTTACAAATAAAGATTTCGAACTTAAATTGTTCTAAACAAAAAAAAAATAGGAACTATGTTATTATAGTAGTAGTAGTAGTCTGTCTGTCAGCTAAGTTCTTCAAAAATAGACGACCCATTTTGATCAATTTTTACTTTCATTTAGTTAGAAAATTCTATGTATGTATTTCATCCTAAATTTATAAAAAGTACAAAAAATAGATGTTACTCAACGAAGTCGTAAAAAATATAGATTTTAGACATACGTTGGCTAAATTATAATAATGTACAAAGTATTGTAGGACTAAATAAGGCCTATAAAAATACCGCAGTGGTATATACTCGTTTTCTATATATCTATCTCCTCATTTTTCATTTTCGAAAAAGTGAAAGGAAAAGACAAATATTAGTTACCTTAAGCAGTTAAGGTAGATAAAGACCGCCCTTTATTGCATATCAACCAAATGAATACTTTAGACAATATTAACATTTATATAAAGGTTTGTACGGCATATTTCGAAATATTTTCCCTGATAAACCTGAAATTTATTTTAGTTTTGTATGTATATATTTTGACATCCAATGCGAAAGTAACTCTGTCTCTCTATCTGTCTGGTACCTCTTCACGCTGAAACCACTGCACCGATTAAGATTAAATTTGGGTCGAAGATAGTTTGAGTCCCGAGGAAGGACATAGGCTACTTAAAAAAGTCAAGTGTGAGTCGGTTTTTTTTTATATAATTAAGGAGTTGCCTAAGAAATCCTACAGCGATAACCGAATTTAGGGCGGGTGTGTGTTTTGTCAACGATGACAGGTAAAATTACACCCTAAATTAAAGGAACAAGTTTATTCACCGTAATAGTTTTTTTTTTTGTACCTACATGGACGTCAAAATGTCTATCTGTCCTACATATGTCTTCTAAGGGGACCTAAGAGAGCCCTTAATTATAGCCTAAACTGAGAGAGAACATTTTGGTGGAACAAGATCTAACTTAAAACATTATAATACAAATAAAAAAATAAAACCTGAGTCCACAAGTTAGTATGTCCTTACTTCAATGTTACTGGCACAAAGCACTTTTAAACTTAACACCTTTTTTATATAATTTTATAAAAGCTAACGCATTTACACTTATAAGCGTTTTACTTTATTTTTAATTAAATGTACAAAATCAAAACACTTCTCTGCGAAAAGATTAAGTTATTTTCAATTCGTGCAGACTAATGACAACCACAAAGTAGGGTGTAGCCAGAAACAAAACTCACGTTGCGTTCGTTACATGCGTTAGGTGCGGTCCCGATAGCAACGGTACAAAACAGATAGTATCTATTAAAAAAATATGCCTAAATACGATTTTTTTTGTCGCATATTGTGACACAAATAAATCAAAACCAATGGGGTATTTCCCGTTGACTTAGAATCCGTAGTTTGGCAAGAAGCAATGCCATGAAGCACGCATTAAGGAAAAAAAACTGAATATTCTGTAAATTTGTTGTAACATCTCAAAAAAAATTATTGGTATACTTACCGCGATCTATGTCGATGTATTGGAACAACAGTTGTCCAAAGGCAAAGCTAAGTTTGTTCCTCAATAAAGTTTACCTGCTGCACTTTTAGGCTTACAGGTTTTCTCTAAGGACTACAATATGGGGTTCTTCAAGAAAGAAGTTATTGTATATTTGAAGGGTCGGCAACGTGCGTGTGATACCCCTGATGTTACTAGTGTCCATAAGCCACGGTGACCGCTTACCATCAGGCGGACCGGGTTCTAGTTTGCCACCTTAGTGGTATAAAAAAAAACTTGAACGGTCATTTTTTTTAATATATTATTACATTTCTCAATTTCTTGCAAATTTTGCTATGTTGAAACAAAGTGTAATGATTTTAGTGACATGCTTGCTTTATAAATGACATTTATAATGACATTTATTAGTGACATGCGTTGAAAATTTGCTCAAGTGGTGGATTTAAAGTCACTCCAAAATTTTTTTTGTTGTTTAAACAATAATCTAAAAATTAAAATAGACTAACTACAAGACGCAAGATAAAAGTCAGCTTTGTTATGTACATTTTATCCAATTTTCAATAAGTTTTGTTATTTTGAACACTAAGGCTGGGTTGCACCAACTAACTATAACGATAGTAAAAGGTCAACGACTTGTCAAATACTCGGTTAAGCAAAGAATGGAGTGCACCATCTGACAATTGTTAAATTACGTCATAACCTTAACGTTAATGCTGGCATAACTTTAATGCTTAAACTGGTGCAATCCAGCCTTAGCTGCGTATTAACATGATGTAGCCTATATATAGGCACCGCATTTCGTAAAAATAACCTAAAAATAATCTGCGATTTTGTATGAAGTGATTTTGCGCGATTTATAAAGATAATAAAGGTAATCGAAATGCTTTAAAATATCAAATATTTTTTAAAATGTCATTGTATTTAGCGATATTTTAGTTTGAAGTAAATAACAATTTGCGTACAGTCCCATTATAAAATAAGCCGGGTTTTGTTTACCACCACAAGTAATGCACATTATAATCAACCTATAGAGATGTACCAACATTGGTAGCTAACTCCTACAGATTTTTGTATTTTTACATGGCTGCGAATAAAACGCACCTACAACCAACACTTGGTACCTACCCCATCTTTTTGTGTAAGTGTTGATTAGCTTTCTAGAACCATTTCTCTTCCTCGCCATATATCGTGTAAGAGTATAGGTATCTGATGCAGCACATAGGTAAAGCTTAAACTAACTTTACGACTTCTTTATGGCACATTAAACGTTATTTCTCACGTGACCCGCCGTTTACTTAAGTTAGCGAAGTAAAATTGACATAATACTAAGAAAATGGGAACACGGTACCATTATATCGCCAACTCGAACATTAAACCATCACTACCTGAATCTGAAAGGGGCCTAACTACAAACTGTAGCGATGTTATTTAATAGCATGTAAATAAAAAAATATAAAAAAACATTAAATAACCAAACCTTTAAAAAATTTTGTATAAAGTAACCTATCAACTATCATACAGAAACAAATCCATCAGAGCCAATTTTTCTCAAACTTTTAATTTTCCTGTAATGTTGACTGATGTTATTGTATTGCTTTATGGTACTTAGTTAAAGAGTGCCCAGGCTTATCGGGAGTCTGACTAGCGCACTAAATGTAACGCACTATTGTAGGTAATGTAATTTTTGTAAGTTGTAGTGCTATGCCGGGGAAGGTTTCTGAATTAGTACAATCCTTTGCATGGATATAGCAAGCTATAGATGTAGCTATAGTTCGTTCACGTGTTATTCGGTTATACATATAATTTTCCAGAATAAAAGTAAAATATCTTTCTCTGTATATTTGTCTATGTCTGTGCCAAATTTCAGCTGAATTGGACGCTCGGTTGCGTCGTACAGAAAGGGCAAACAGACTCACTTTCGCATTTATAATATTAGTATTGTAATGGATAGAAAATCTACTGCAGTAATTTGTTAGACTTATTATTATTATAGCATATTACTGTACATTATTTAATAACTAATAAAAAAATAATCTACTGCAAGTAGAAAAGGAGTTAGGGAAAAAATAAAAAGTGGTGGGTTGGTATTTTTTTAATGCAATATTTTTACAGGTATATTTAACAAGTATCTTTACCTATCTGAAACAAGACTGTGGAATCGATTTTGAAAAATCATGTTAGGGCCATGCTTAATGTAGGGTTCCGTAGCCGTTACTAATGCACTGTGCATTCAAGTCTTAGGTCTTTGGTCGACTACCTATATCTCGGATGTTATTAAACAGTATAGGTCGTATTATTTTAGTACAAATGGTAGTATTCTGGATTTTTTCAGATTTTTCCGACGGTGCGTTAGGTGCATATCTTGACTGACATGATCCGAACCGAAAATAACCATTTCGAAGCTGAATATTTATTTTTAAATATTTTCGAGCTAAAATTTTTAAAACACCGTTTATTATAATTTGCCTATTTAAGGCGCAATTACCACCTAATTGAAATTTTAGCGCCTCAATTTAATACAAATACAACTTATACTCTATTTCTTCAATTATGAATCAACATGTTGAATAAAAATTTAAAAAGGGGAAACAAATAATAAAAAGTATCTTTAATAATTTTTTGTGACGCACCTTTATAAAGTGTTTATTAAGCCTTCATGTTTTACAGAACCCTAAGAAGAGCCGAAAACTGTGCATTTAAGAGAATACATTCGGCGACGCCTTGCAGCGTGCTTTATAAGACGAATTTCCCACTTATTTTTAACACTTACTAATATAAAGTAATATGAAGCACGTTGCGAGGAGCCGCTAATCATTCCTTACATTTGCTACAAATTAGCAAATGATGCATGTACGGATTCATCAACAACGCTACGAGTGCTACGCCTAATGACTACGCCGTAGCTACGACTAGGTCTACGCGATGCGTTGTTTACAAACACGTCGACTTGTAAATGTGTGAGTCGCTTGTCTGAATTTACACAAGAGAAACCTTCTGTAGGTGTAAAGCTCGTGGCGTAGTTTCTGTCTGCCGTTTTTACGTCAGTTTCAGTCCGTATGCCCGCCCGTAGGCACGCTTCTCATGCCTTCTACGCCGCAGCTACGTCGTAGCAAAACGAATAAATCGTCTTGTACAAAAACGTAAAACGTAACTTAGTTGCACTTAAATATTGATGGACTATTGTAATGCTTATTCGATTTGTGAAATGTAGGTGTGATAGAAGTTTTTGTGTAATTTGTGCTACTTTGTATTCACTTAACTTTTATTAAATTCAAATACTTACTTGATAAGTGTGAAGTGTTCACTGATAGAGATTTAATCTAAAAACCAGTCAAGTGAAATATAAATACGTTTAAAAAGTAATAAGGTATGTAAGTTAAAAGTAAAGCTAAATATTGATGTTGTTTAAAGTAGGTTTAGTTTACTATATGCAGTTAATACGTATAGGCATATTAATAAAGTTAAAGGCATATAAATGAACTTTGCTTGAATTTATTTTTAGGAATTTTTATTTGAATTTTCAGAAATTAAATTAAAAGATTTAAATACACAAATAATAAATATGTGGCTTCTCTTTCAGGTGCAAGATTTTTTATAAATTAAGCCCTAAAATATTCTAGGATTATATTATCAGACAATATAAACCTAGCCTATTAATTAAGTTACAACGCAAAGCCTTGTATCTTAAGTTTAATGATAACAATATTGCATTATTGATTCGTAGGTAATACTATATTATTTGTAACTCGTAACCTAACGGTTGTGTGAAAAATTTATTAGGCCACAAATTGACAGATATTAAGAATTGATAAAAAGTATCAGAGGGCTTAGCACGAGTTTCTGTCGTATTCATCTGCTTAGTCAACGTGAAGTGACGTGAATCAACGATTTTGTATGAAAATTATAGTGTTAATTATGTGCACAGATGGAACTGTTAATTTTTTTCATACAAAAAGGTCCACTATACTATACATCATTTCACGTAACTACTGAAATACGATAGGAACTCGTGCTCTTACGAAATTATTAATTAATTAGGTGAAACGTCTAATGGTACGTCTATGAACGGTACATAGTACTTTCGTCCATCAATTCAATATTCTCATTCGGTTTGAGCACCACTTTATTATCGTATAACGTACGAAGTATGACGGGTGAAGTTACGATTGAGTATTAAAAACGCTATTTAGACCCACTATTACAATTAATTTATATATATATATGTGTATCACTAAGGTAGCAAACAAGCTTACGGCCATGTGTTCGCGGGATGAAGTTTCTCTGAGATCGCATTAAACACGACCATTTAGGTTTTACGGTGTGAAAATGAATTCCCTGCCGACGGCGAGCGGTGCGATAGTAGAAAGTAGCCGTGGGCATCATTTCGAACAATTCCTCAAAACACATCCCATTGCACAAGCGGTAGAACACAAACAGGGAGGCAAACTATTTCTTTCGATTTATATAGGGGTTCGATACGGCTAATAAATCTGGGATCGTCGACAATTCTCCTCGCCCGTCTTTGAACCGAGTCAAAAAGGTGTTTGTTCTAGGACACTGAATCAGGAATGATATTAATATTTTCCTACTAATAAAAAAAAATCTAGCAGAATTTATTTAAGACTAGCTTTAGCCAGGCTTCACCTGCTTAATTAGGCTATCGGCGTAGAAGTCGTAGAGAATTAATTTGATATACGTATATCTTATGGTCTACTCAGCGTTAGCCATTTTAGCGCCCAAAAAGCATCTTTTTGCGACTTAATTCACTATTATCGTCACTGCTTTTTTTGTACCTTATTTTGTGTAATAAAGTATATTGTGTAACTTGGCCAGGCAAGATAAGATACCTATGAATTTAAAAATAAACATGTGAATCAGATACAGAAAGGGAGACTCTTGAGTTTTATAATATGCATAGAATATCTTCAGTAAGTATATTCATTCTAATATCATAAATGCGAAAATGACTTTTTAGTTGTTTGTTTATTTGTTGTCCTTCACGTCATCGTAACGGATCATCCAATTAAGTTGAAATTGGGCATGTTTTATAACTAATTGAAAAGACGAAGAAGGACATATATAATATATTTTTAAAATTTAAAAGTTGCCGCAGCAATAATTGTAACCGAATTTCACGTACAAAAACTTTATCTATAACTTGATATAACAAAATTTGTACTATAATCAAGAAGTTAAGCCTATGCTCGTGGCAAATGAAGTGAAACGTTAATTTAAATTGAAAGCTTCAGTTTGAATTCCCAGTAACAATACTAAGTTTACTCACAATGAAATCATTTACTTATGAATTTTATTCATAAATTTATTAAGTTATTCCCTTAAGTCTGTAGCTTTCGTGTAATATTACCGTCTTACAATTAATAGCAATAACAAAACACTATGAAAAACCTTGTAAGTTTTATTTCTTACTATAATCCATTTCACATAGCATAGTGCGCATATGTAATTTTGTTACTGAATATAGAACTTAATTGTATTATATTACTATAATAATAATCTTTTTCGAATAAATCTTAAAATAATTAAATTTTGGTAAGTTGTTGTGCACATTCCGGGGAAGGTTTCTGAGAAAGAAAAACCTGGTCAAGTGCGAGTCAAACTCGAGTACTAAGGGTAAACCGATTGTAATGAAATTTGTGCAAATTTTTGTGCACACTGGGGAAGTTTTCTGAATTAGTACAACCCTTTCGCAATAGGTGGCGCGCCAGTTGTTTCAAAAAGAAAAACAAATATAATTTATATCTTCAAAACTACATATCTAGGTTCTCATTAAGTTTTATTGTAGTCACCACGGGCTGTAAAAAAAAGTACAGCGGTCCCGGCGAATGTTTCACGACTACACAGACCTTTCCTGATCAGGCGATCTTTGTTTCTCCTTTGTTGAAACGATTGGTGCGCCAACTATGGTCAAAGGGTTGTACTAATTCAGATTTCTTGGCATGTGCACAAAAACTTACAGTAATTTCATTACAATCGAATAAATGATTTACCTGTAGTGCGCGAGTCCAATTTGCACTTGACCGGTTTTTATCTGTCATACTCGTACAAACCTTGTCGTGACAATCACGAACACAACAAAAAAGAAATCATCTTTATTGGTAGAGCCGTTTTCAAATGAAGCTACGTCATACAAGTGGCAAATTGTTTTTTATTTATATGAAGATAATTTGCTAAATCCGCCAAAATAGAAATACCAAAATTATTCACTGAAAATTTCAGCCTAAATACTGCAGTTTAAAAGAAAAAGCTCTTAAAAGATAGAAAAAGTAAGTGTAGTAATCAAAAACTTATAAGCTTATTATTTATTATTATTATTATTATTATTATTATTATTAAGCTATAACGAACTCAAAAAAAAGTAGAAATGTAGAGTTGATTCGTACAAAACAGCTTATGGCCCTTCAAGTGTAAGGTTCTTGAACTTACCCTAACGTGCCCTGTCCCTAGTGCAATAGCCTTGAGCCTTTCCTGACAACAAGCGATCTATTTGGCTTGCGAATAAAACGACATACCTACTTGGACGCACCTTACAGTAAGAGTTCAAAAAATACCCTAAATATATAATAAATATAAATAGTAACATTTGAATAATAAATATAAGATGTGGAAATACATCATACAAAGTAGTGTGCTTTTTGTAGTTTAATTTATTTAACAACAGCACGTTTTGTGTCCATCCTATGTATGTCTATAAGGTCTAGAGAGTTTTGTGTCTATGTCGTTTCCTATTTAAGCTTAAGCCATTATACGTTTTGCTACAAAAATACATTTAGGTTATTATGCATCGAGGACATTAAGTCGATTAATTATAATTCTTATGCCAGTAATCACATTTTCAACCAAGACACCTTCTTTAAAATAACCCCTAGTCTACAACAGCAAGAAACAACGATAGATTTATATAGATATAGGTATTAAAGGTGGTAAGGAGAAAATTACCAACGAGAATTTATTTAGAAGCCTAAGGCCGAAGGAGCGGAAAGAATTTCCGTTCCCCCATGTTACATGCAATGTTTTTCATCACATGCGTAAGTACTTTATAATTTTTGAAAACACAATAAAAGTTTTTCAAGTTACTTTAGTGTGTAAATATTTATCGTCAGGAGGGTCATTATTAATTTTCATATATTTTCTACCGTAAGTACCTACAGGTTCATATTTTTTTCTTGTTGCGTCAAAGGTAAACTGTATTGAGGGACAAACTTAACTTTGCCGTTGGATAATTGTGGTCCCAATACATCGACATAGGTCGCGGTTAGTTTACCAACTGCAAATAAGTTTAAAATGGCTGAAAAAACTTTTTTGTGATGTAACAACAAATTTACGATTTTCAGAATATTTCTTTTATGTGCGCTACATGGAATTGCTTCTTGCCAAATGACATGATTCTAGAACAACGGGAGGTACTCCATAGGTTTTGATTTATTTGTGAATGCCAAAATATGCGACAGAAATGGCCGTATTTTCGCCGAATATTGTTTGCACTGATTTCGAAATCGATTTTACAGCTTCAAGGCACCGACCTTAGTATTTGATATAAATTTAATTAGATAACTTGCACGCATTTCTGAGAAAAAGGGTCTTGACAGGCAGACAGGCAGACAGACAGACAGACAGACAGACGGACAACAAAGTGATTCTATAAGGGTTCCTTTTTTACTTTTGAGCCGTATCTCAAAACCCTAAAAATTTAAAACATCAAAGAACATAAATTCTTATATCTACAAAAACAAGACTTATTACTACGAGAGTGAAAGAAATATCCCCGTGCGTAGTTAAAAACTTTAATAAGTATGTGATTCAAGTTCTAAACTTTTTCAGATGTATAAACACCCAATAAAGATTTCCTTGGTTCGACACAAAAGGTGAACTGAAAAGTTTATAAGGGTCGGCGTGAACTTCGGAGTAAGATGTTTACCTAGTCGTTAGAATAATCTTCCAATATGTCAATACGCGAAAATACGTTGATAGTTACTTTTACTTTTTGGACTTTAAATGACATCTCAAGCAAGGTAAGTTTTGCAGGGTTGATTTCATCAATTGTGTGTGTGAATTGGTAACTTAAACTTCATCCTTGTATGAAGTCTGTTAAGGTCATGACTAGGCTTGCCAGGCGTCCCGATTTCAAGGGGTCTATGGACACGACCCGATTACACCTTGATCGAGATGCCAGTTGTCCCGATTTTAGGAAGATGTCAAAAAGTTATTGAATTTTCAAAAAAAAGGACCAATTGAACTTCCATTGCATTCGTTTCTGTCATTTTTTTAAATAAGTATATGAATTCCAGCCCACAAAGTTATTAAAGTTAGTAATCATATGTAGTTATTGAAATTTTTTAGAGTGTGACGCTGCCCACCCCATTATATTATAGTCAATCATTTCGGCTCAAGGTCTTGTCTCCAGGCCATGTATCTAATAAATAAATAAAAAATATTTTCATTCGTTCATTTATTCAATTTATGCGATCCAAAGAGGTAACGCTGCCAGCATTCTGGGCACCACTATGCCGCATGATTTTTAGAGGATATTTTTTATTTATAGTTAGGTTATTTTTATTGTATTTATAACTATTTATTCAATCAATCACTAATGAGATGTGGTGGAAGTACCTACAAGTGTTTGTATCCTCTTTGCCTACGTATTACAGAGAGTTTTATTAATTTGTTTGCATTCTTATTGTTTCATGTTATTTTATTTATTTAATTTATTGGTGATATTAAAGTGTAAATCAGAAAAGGTAAGTCTAAGTTAAACTAAAGCATGTTAATTAGGTTACATTTTACATGTATGTTTATGAAAACTTAAACTTCATACTTTTTAAACAGTTCTTTATCTAGAATAAATCTATTTATGATATCGGGTTGATTGAATATAGCTATGATAGGTTGCGTGCAGCTTACGCTTATATTTTAAATACTTCAAATTTGAGGTTATACTCGTATTTAATTTTTTTTAATGGCTGTGACTTTAATAATAATTATGCCAATGTTTTTTTTTCCTTAGTACCCGGTGGTGGACGGTATTAGATTCAAAAAAATTTCTCTTTTCACTAGAAACCTAAAACGATGCTTCTACAAGTTCTTCCACTCCGAAAAAGAAAGCTCGACGAATGCGCAATTTTGTAGATGCTTGGACTACATCTTTCTGGTTTATTAGGTCTGTCTCAAATAATAAACATAAAGCATATTGCAAATTGTGTCTTAAGGAGTTTTTTGTCATTACACATGGAGGAAAAAACGATATAATAAAACACCAACAGCGATGACTACAAAAAAAAGAACGTAGCGCTAATATGTCGGCATCTGTAAAAGCTTTTGTAAAGATAGATCAAATGAGCAGCCATGAAGAAAAAGTTATAGCTGCGGAAGTCACAAAAACCTACCATTGCGTAAAGCACAGCTTAGCATATAAATCTTTAGATTGTGAAATTGAACAAGACTGTGTCTTATATAATCTCATCCTCTCTCACCCTTGAAAGAACTAAGACCATGTTTTAGCTCCAGCATCTATTCAAGACACTATGCAAATATTTGAAAATAGAACATTTTACTATAGTGGCGTTTTGTTAACCGACATAATGTGCATAATACGGTAATCCTACCAAAAAGAATGAACCAAGATTTTGTACTGTGTTTTACAGAATTTACATCTTTTTAACTTGGCAGGATTATGACATTAAACGCATTGAAGAAGTCAAGAAAACGCACCTTATAGTGGCGTTTTTTTGACCGACGTAATTTACATAATACGGTTATCCTACCAAAGAGTATGAACCAAGATTTGTACTGTGTTATACAGAATTTATGACCTTTTAACTTGGCAGGATTATGACATTGAACGCATTGAAGCAGTCAACAAAACGCACCTAGTATTGCTACCGACGCTTCCAATCACGGCACAACTAAAATGTTTCCACTGCTGGTACGATTTTATAACATGCGTTCTTAATTTATACAATGATGCCAATGAAACCGCTTTAGACATTTACAATAATTTAATGGAACGGCTAAAGGAGTGCGATATTAAAATTTAATATCTTACGAGTTTTTGTGCATTACACGTGAACTTTGGAAGTCACAATTCTGTTTTCCAACTCCTGTGTAATGACAATAACAACATCTTACCAATAAGATGTCCCACGCATAATTACTGTACATAACAGTGTAAAATTTGCTCTAGGTTACTGCAAATTTGATTTAGAAAACTTTATTCTAAAGCTACACAGCCATTTTTTTTACTATGCAAAAAGATAAGCCTTGAAAGAAGTTATTGACTCCCACGAATTTGAGTTTGCTCCTGTTTTACACGCTGGTTCTTCCAGCTGTAGAAAGAGCCACAAAATCGTTTGACATCTTAAGAGATTACTTTTTGACTTTTGGGAGAAGACGAATGTCATACGATTCACTGGGATTTTTTTCTTTCAAAACTCTTTAAAAGTTCTACAAGACGATTTTCTGAATGAATCATTATTGTGTTTTGAAGGCTATGATATAATGGTCAGCCATCAATGAATTAAATTAAAACAAAGAATCGAGGTCTCGCTTTTGGGTTTCACGTGCAGTAATTTAGCATAAAAGTTATTGCCTGAGATAGCCGCGTCGATAAAATCTGATTGTTGTGCGTGGTACAAAAATATTCTGAAGTACTTAGAGACTCGATATGACTTTCAAAACACTAAAATGGCAATATTTAAACCTTTGTCTCTGCGAGATGATATTTTGACATATCGGAGTCGGAATAATAGAAAACTTTACCATAGCTTCATTTTTCGAAATGGACAATCTATATGAAGAACTGTCCAATGTGAAAGATTTATTGCAAGCAGCAGTGCAAAATAAAGATCAAACTACAACCGAAAAGTGGAGCAATATTTTCAAAAGTCTAAATTGTCCCAATTTGTTAATAATATTCTCTTTCATGGCATCAATACCAGTTTCAAACGCCGCCAAAGAAAGAAAGAGTATTTTCACAAATTTGTATGCTTCACTAGTGTTTGTACACTGGTAGGAACGACACGCTTTTTCTAGGGTATGCCATAGCCCTAAAATGAAATGAGATCCCTTCAAAACAGAAATGTGTAAAAAAATACATTCTAAGTCTCGCATCGCAACCTCCGTCAAAATAAGTTGTGATGTCATGTCTTATGCCAAGTTTGTAATTTTCTTATGATTGATTTGCTACATCAACTATTTTAATGTATAAAGTTCTATTCCTAAACAAAAAAAAATACCTTTTGTAATTAATTTATACAGTTTTATTTAGAAAAAAAACTTCGTGACATGGCAATTGCACTGTAAAGATTGAACTTAAAAAACCATATTACGTGTTATCACTTTATTACTGAACAAAAAGAAATATCTACGCAATGCACAGACCTGTTTGTGCTGTGAGATTGATCAGTCACGACGTTTTTATATAACCGAAACTGTATTGTAATGAAAGAGTCACAAACTATTGGTTATTATTTGGGTTATCTTCATATATATCATTGACGGGGTAAGTATTACGTTTTAAATACTAGAAATTTGCTATGACAGACATTATTTTTTTTAAAACACATTCTGCACATTTAATTATTTAAATAATCCCTATTACAAATATCTATAATCTTAATTTGCCATATATTGAAAAAAAACCTTTTTTTATACTGTCAATTTTAAAATTTCATCTTGACAGACTTGATTAATTTATAAGGTTAGACATTTGGCTACATAACCCTAAAAATGAAAAAATGGTACCTATAGCCGCGGAGTCTGTATTATTTTTGTACTAATTGAGTTGAAGACAATCGTGACTATTTAAAAATGTCACAAAGTGAAAATAAGGATTTACAAACAACATAGATTAATTTGATAGAGAAAACCATTTAAATATTTAAAATCGTTCCAACTGTTGGTACCAACATACTTTTGATTTTTCATAAAATATACCCTTTTTAGGGTTTCGTAGTCGACATGGAACCCGTATAGTACAGCCATGTCCATCTGTCTGTTCGCGACTTAGTTCAAAGACAATTAGTACTAGAAAGCTGTAATTAGGCATAAGTATACATATTAATTAGGCCGACAAAGTGGTAAAATAAAATAAGAAAAAATTTTTTTAGGGTACATTCCCTACACGTAAAGTTGTGATGTTTTTTTTTCGTCTACCCCATAGAAAAAATTACGGATTTCTTAAAAACATTTTGTGATTCAAAAATGCGTTTGCGAAATATTAAGCTTTAAAGTAATTTTTGTTAGAACCCAGTGTGCGCCCCCCCCCATTGCCAGCGAAATGGCTGTTTTATGATTTCCATTAAAAGGTGCTTGGAAAAATTAAATGATAATTGAATCCTATCTATCTAAGTAATCTGAATACTATTAATTACTAAATTAATAACAATATTAACGTTCGAATTCGGCAGCTGTGCTTGATGGTACAGGGACCTAATTGGAACCAGTCTCGAGCTATTCGGTCTCTGGATTTCGAGACAAAAATATATGGAAGCCTGACTTGTCTCGAGAAACCCTTGAATGTACTTCCATACATTTTTCTCTCGAATTACAGAGTCCGAATAGCTCGAGACTGTTCCCAATAAGCTCCCAGGGTACATTGTTAATAATCTAGTTGCTCTATCGTCACACATACAAGCTTTAATCTTGCAGTAAGCAACAAATATTAAAAGCCGGTCAAGTGTGAGACGGGCCCGAGCCATTTGTGATCTTAAATCACACATTAACACATTGTTGAAAACGATGTTCAAAGTTAAACAACGTCGGGCTTGGCCAGTAATTGAATGGGTGACCGCTTTGCGGCACACTTTATGTTTTTGTTTGTGTTTGTAAATTACGTAAATGGTAAGGTGCGCGAGTCCAACTTGCACTTGACCGGTTTTTTTAACAACGTATCTTTTTATTGTATTTTCTCGCACTTGAAGTGAAAAGCAGAGTGTTTGCCTCGAGACTAAAACCTATTCAATCTATCTCGTATTTAATGGGTCGTTTTAGTCATTTGGTAAACGATCTACTTTTACACAAAAAGTACAGGTTGCAGACAAATATATAAAAAATTCGGCCAAGTGCGAGTCCGCTTTGCACACTTTTCGTACCATTAGAGAATGTAAGAACACAACTTGAACTAGACAGGATTTTATTATTTGAATAGGTATTTTTTGTATTACAATACTCTAGCTAGAGCTTACACTATAATTGTTTTAAGTTTGAAGCTTGTATACCTACTTGTATGTTTTACCGTTTTACGTCAGAAGAAAAACAACAAAAAAATGTTTATTATACGGGGGCTTAATTTTTAAGATTTGTTTCCTTGTAATTTTTTAGTGAATTCGCCATAATTACACATATTCTGTTAAAATTCCAGGCTTCCTAAGGTTGGACAGATCGACAGAGCGTAAAAGTAGGACTCCGTTGACATCATTTGGGTACGAAACCCAAGAAAACCTTAGTTTTTGCTCATAAATCGAAAAAGTGTTTGTAAATGTGTTTAGAAAAATTTAGAATAATGAAAAGAACTACTTTCGTCCAATATTTAGTTAAATTTTTTTATAAAAATTTCTAATGATTCCTAAAGATCTATCTTGATCATAAACGGTCTATTAAACCTTAATTTCTTTTTAATGGATCTAGCGAATGACAACCCCTGTCAATAATGGGGTAAGTATAAAAACTCGGCCTCATTTTTCTCCCGGTTCCTTAATTTCTTGTTGTAATTCCGTTTCATGTTTAGGTTTGCTTTGCGTAAATACGACACGATTTATGTTTATAGGGTTCCGCTGTCCGTCTGTATGCTGTCACCAAATTTTCACAGAAGATGTATTTCTGTTGCCGCTATAACGCCAAATAATAAAAAACAGAATAAAATAAATATTTAAGGGGGCTGCCATGCAACAAACGTGTTTTTTTTGCCATTTTTGCACTTGGCACATGTCAATTCGCTGACAACTAAGTATTAAAATCTTCACAAGAAGACTGACGAAAAGACATCGAAAAATATGAACTGTCCTCTTAAACACTTGTCACTGGTCAAGTACATGTACATATACAGTACAGTTCAGATTCAGAGAAACTTCCTCCCGCGAACACTTAGGTTGTGGACTTAGTAGTCGACTCCCTGCCAAGGTTTTCTCTAAGGACGAAAGGAGTTATAAGATTTTTTATGGGTCGGTAACGCGTGAGTGATGCTTTTGCAAGCGTCCATAGGCTGCGGTGACCGCTTACCATCAGGCGGACTGCAAGCTTGTTTGCTACTTTTTGGTATTAAAAAAAGGAATGTTGCGTTATACTTTATTCAGCAAAAGATGTATCAAAATGATGTCTTGTACTTTTTGAAATTAGTAGTTAAAGTATTTATATATGCAGGCGAAACACAAAATCAAATTTTTAATCTTTTATCATAAAAAAAAAATTGAAAATGGCAAAATGTACGCTAATGGGCACATTTTTTCTACGAGACACTACGTGACTACTTATTATATAGTAAGTTTGCAAATGTCATAGGTGAATGGGCAAGAGTCTATGGATCTTGTTCCAAGTAATTAATAGTCGTCCCCAGGGTTGATAAAAGGCATTACGGAGATTAGTTACACTTATTTAATTCAAATAAAAAAAAAAACTTGAATTAAAAAAATTATACAGAAAATAAAATATTCTGCTGTTTTTCACCTCAAAATATGGTAGGTAAAATTATAAAAAAAGACTTCGATTGAATAAGTTTAAACTATAATGAAATATATTACCTTATACATCATATATATCCATACTAATATTATAAATGCGAAAGTAACTCCGTCAGTCTTCCACCCCTTCAGACTTAAGCCGTTATACTGATTTAGATGAAATTTGGCGTAAAGATAGTTTGAGTCCCAAGAAAGGACGTAGGCTACTTGAAAACGTTAAGTGCGAGTCGATTTTTTTAATATTGAGGAGTTTTTCTTGAAATCCTACACCGATAACGCGAATTTTGAGTGGGTGAAACCGCGGGGAAATTTGGCATGGAGTTAGTTTGAGTCACGAGAAAAGGACTTAAGCTACTTGAAAACGTCAAGTGAGAGTTTTTTATAATTAGGGAGTTACCGTAGAAATCCAACACCGATAACCGAATTTAGGGCGGGTGTAACCGCGGGCAAAAGCTAGTAATTAATATAATCAAGATCATCAATCTAGATGATTGATGGTACCATCAAGGAAAGGCAAACACGCGTGTAAGTTTATCGACATACTCGTAAATCATCATCATCATAGTTCATCTGTTTCATGATATATGTTTATTAGAAAGATACACCTGATCAAATTGAAACACGCGAAAACAAATGAATTATTACATTCGAAACACAAATAGACAAGCTTAAAATTGAAATAAATTTGAATTTGGAATTCTTAACAAAACGCCGGCTTTTTGAGATCAAAGTGGCCAGATCTATAAAACATCAATTTAATATGTATCTCATATAATACTAGAATCTAAACAGTAACCTGATTAAAATTTTTAATAGTATTATTTAATATGAACAGCATAAATCAGATTTTCTGCAGAATAGACGTTATTAAATTACTCTTCCAAATGCTGTGTGTAAACTCTGTGGACACCGACCTTGGTTTTTTTGGACCAGTTTGCCCGTTGTCCTCTGATTTTATTAGAAAATATCACGGACATAATGGTTTCCACAACTAATATGATAGATTTGTTGAAATTGATATATTTAGGTCAAAGTAGGGATTCCATTTAGGTGAAAAGAAAATTTCCTGCCGTTCACGTTTCTGTTGAAGCATAGAATTATTTACCGGTGTTGTTATAATACTGAATAGGTTTCTCGCTCAACAATAGGATTCTCAGATCATTGCGATGATGTATAAAGGCCGTTTTATACTTATATAGGATGATGGTACAGTCAGAGCAATGGAACAGTGAAGGAAGAATATTATTTTCTCAAACATGCTACGATATGCGACCAGTTTTATGTAAATTTCGGACTGGCACAGCAAAAAGAATGCGCCATTCAATAAATTTAAAAAAGAGATCGAAATTTGAATTCGGTGAATTGGCGGCAAAATAACTTAAACATTTTTTATTATTGTCAATATAATAAAATTAGTTTTTTACACGCATCTTTATGAAAAGCACTATACAAGCCTTGGCCACAACTGAGCATTACCGGACTCTGTGATGGGTGCCTCTGCTATGCCTTGGCCCGCATACTCACGATCGCTCGGTTATGCTGCGTTTGCGGACCGCGGCAGTAATTTACTATAAATGGTGTTTATAGAAGTAAATATAAGTCTTTAACTTTTTTATTGAGCTTTAAGCTTAGGCATTCAGGGCAAGAAACTTAACCGATCCGGTGGTCAAAAATTAAAACTGCAGACGCCGTATTAAAATGTTGTGAACTTACACAACACTAGCGACTATACACCGGGTCAGAAAAGCTTGAGCACTGTAGTTGTTATAAATTAATTTTATTGGTAGATGTGCTTGTGTATGTACAAAAAGCTACTTACACATTAAAACGATAAAGCGCTAAATACTATTTTACAAAAGAACCAATTAGATATAATAGCCATAATGAACCTTAAAAGTATAGGTTAAGGAGAATGAGACATATTTTTTTCTTACTATAAACTATTATAAACTTTAATTACATATAAAAACTACGCCATTCACAATATTTATTAATACTATCGATATTTACCATAGGTAGTCGCAAAAAGCGTATTCAGTTTAAAAATCACTGTGAATTATTAAAAAACTACAGTCTCCATTAAATTAATTAAATGTATGATTTCAACAAAAATTTTAGTAAATTTAATACTTCACTGGCATTACATGAATTTATATGGTTTTGCGACAGTAAAAATAGTGACATTTAATAATAACGTATGCAAATATTTATAGGTAATGGTGTTTCAAACGCCGGGACGCAGGAATCGTTGGATGAGTTAGAAGGCCAAATCGATAAGTGAGGCCTTTTGAAATACGAATCCAGCAATGCCAGCGAGCAATACACGGACGAAGATGCAACGCATTGCAGAATAAGCACTTGTGTAAATATAACTAATATTTTATCACAACAAAAAAGTATTTCAATTTTTTTGTTATTTATATTAAAAAAGTGAAACAAAAATTTTATATTAATACCGTAATGCACACTCCTGCTTTCCCACGCTTTTTATTATTATTTTTGACACTTAAAATTTATAAATTTTTCATCCCACGGTGTAATGTATGGCGAGCTATTTTTTCTCAGTTTTTCTTACAAATCTGCAGTATAGCGGTTTACAAGAGAGACCTTGTAAAATTTAATTGAAATCGATTTTTATATATTATGATTCGCGCACATTTTACACTTACAAATCGGGAGTTTGTATGGCAGGCGACCCATTTACAAATAACACTTTTAAGACAAAATTTACTTTAAATATTTAACTAAGAAAAACTGGCAGATGGATAGACAGATAAGGTTTTTGTATTGCATTCAGCACAATCCGATAATAAGAAATTGGTAAAAATTTACTTCAAAGATTTGCCACAGACAGACAACGTGGCAAACTTTTAATAAGGCACATATGATACAGTTGTACCTCCATATGTAAGTAATTATACCAAATATGTGTTGCCAGCGCCAGCGCCAACTAAAGAAGATGCAATAATAACACTGTGTGACACGATTTTTCTAACATAAATGAGATTACGTGTTTTGAATTCCTTATTCCATTGTTGAAAACATTGTCAATTGATATGGTTGTCTAACACGTCACGTTTCTAAGTTATAGTGTCAATACTATTCACGTGTACCCTCGTAAAAAACAAAAGATCAAACGTTGTTAATTGCAGATTTCTTTTAATACTGAAGTCTGTACGACTATAAATTAAAAGTTTTAGTGGTCTTAAGATAATTCTAACAGTTTATTTGGGTAATCATAACATTTTTTTCGAAAGTCATGAAGAAAAGTAACCACCGCAAGTGTTTAAATCATCCGGAAAAGTTAAGGAAAAATTAAGGCAAAGTTAATATTTCATCATTTTCTTTTGGAATATTTGGCTCATTTTTTATATTGACCACTTAAACCTCAGCTATTTTGATTCGTTGTCACTTGTCAATATATATAACATTTTTTTTGTGTAAAATTAATAATTTAAATAAAAAATATGATATACAATTTTGATACTGTCTTTATTTATTTATAGTACATCAATTTATCATAACTTTAAAATGATACGTGTTACAAAAAATCTATTTAAGTTTTTCTGTTCAGCAGGTTTATTTTGATAAAAAATAGCCGTTTCATTAAATGTTAGAGCACAAAAAAAAAAATTTGTCACACAGTGAATTGGAGTGCAGTCTATTTTGGTCTTGCTAACACGTGTCACAGTCAAGCGCTTAAGAAATACCACATATGTATAACAGTACCAACGATCAACAGTGACGCCTTGTAAATAATTTATTACTTCATTTTTTTAAAAGAAACTTATTATAACAGTACGAAGTTATTCAGTTTGTCGCAATAACACAAAATATTAATTTAAATATTGTTGACATTATTACCTATTTATAATAATTTGATATACATTGCTATGCCGATGACAATACTATAGAGACGCGTATAGTGGGCCGTGCCAACATCCCTCGTTGCTATGTGGAGGAATAGTGCAAAGAACTCTGGTGGCGGACGGGTAAACTTAGTCTGATTAAACCCAACAAGAAAGACACTAGCATTCGCGTTCACCGCTAAGAAATCCCCATTTTCTAATTTGAAAGATAAGGTGAACCTGGCGTCCAAAAAACTTGGGTTACTCTGAAGCAGTACTTGACTTCGGGACAAATGTTGGTTTGTAGGTCGCAGGCCGGCCCAGGTGTACTGTTACCGTTTCTGGGCAGATGCACCCGGATACCAGCTTGGGTCTTTTTACTAAATTCAACAAATTGCTGAGAGAATAGTTAACGATCCTAAACTCCAAGCCGTTTGGAACCATTAAGTCTGAGTAGAGAATTTGCATCTCTGTGTGTGTTCTATCGCTTGTATAAATGGCTCTGTTTAGAGGCATTGTTTGAAATGATGCCCACGGCCCCTTTCTCTCATTGCACCGCTCGCCATCGGCAGGAATTCATCCTTACACTTTGGAACCTTAATGGCTACTTACAGCGCGGTTTTAGAGGAACCCCCTCCTGCGGGTCGCAACACGTGAGTAATGCCCTTGGTGTTAGAAGCATCCATAGGCTGCGGTGACCGCTTCACACCAGGTGGACCGTAAGCTTGTTTTCCACCTTACTGATATAAAAAAAACAAACCGACTACGCGGAAAGCAAAGCATTGTTAATCTAATCTATCACTACCGAAACCCATTCAAAAATGACGATGATGAACATTTTAATCATGATGCAATCATTTTAATCGAAAAAAGTACATATATTAAAATAATTAATAGCCACTTTTTTGGCAACCGTACTCGTAAACATCTACTCTTGCAACTGAACGCTGTGTCATGTAGCGAGAAGTAAACAAATTGTTGGAATGCTAGTCCTCCGAGTACCGAGTTCGTAATAACTGACATCAAAGACCTGGGAGTACCTATGGTAATAAAAAACGCTTGGTAAGTATTGATTTGCCCTCGATAACTTGTACACGTGATATGTCCGTTAAAATAGAACGCATGTTACTGAGATTTATGAGCAATGCCCTGTAAAATTCATATATTATTAGTTTTGTGGAGTTTTCATTACACAGGACGAGAAAAGAATGTTTGGAAATTTTTGGACGTAGCGGTATAGTTTTGTTCAAGGGCGTTTTATTTAGGCATGAGGTGAAAAGCGGGTATTTAATGCTTGTGAAAATAAGTAAAGAAATGTTCAAAAACTTAACAGTTTACTTGAGGTCTTTAAGTAAATGATGGTAGATAGTAGAATGGTATGCTCTCTGAATGAGTTTCTGATTTTCTGAGTTTCCAATAATCTACCAATAATCCACTTATTAAATAAGTAACAGATAGAAAAGATTGAAGACGAAAACTATTTACTCGCAAAGTTTTGCACTATCAGCTGCAAACACTTAGTAGACGCAGTTTTCTGCATGCGACAAATTTATTTGCACGCAGTTTACCTATTCGTGATATTCGTCCTTTTCTCAATATTTTCTAACATAACCAAAAATCTTGTTATTGATCTTGAGGAGTATCTATCAATGGAATCGTTATCTTCTTTATAGCTAACCTACTTCCATTCCTGGATAGCCCTTTCAATACGGTCTGCCACATCTGTCCTCCATTTTTATTCTCCAGACGCACTTCCTTGTTTTAGCCCGGAAAATTAAAAGGTTCCCACAGAAATAACCATAAAAAAATTCGACATGGACGAAGTAAAGTTCTTCATAAAACTTTCTTACTATAATCCCGGTGTGGTCGTTGGAATTTCACGGTGCTGCTAGCAGAAGTGTTATAGGCTGTATTTTCGCATGCGGCCCGTGGATTGCGGGTTTGATTTGCCTTGTGTAGTGAATAGAATGCTCCAAAAAATAAATATGATATAGACTGGAATAGAAGATTCCTATTTTGTGGCCAAAATAAAAACCCCACTCCTCTATAGCTTGATGATTATTTAATCAATATTGGTTACTTTAATTCTTTACCAGATATTGTATCCAGATATTATATGGTTATATCCGAACCAAATGTTTCTCAAGACTAACACAAATGTTTATTACATAAAGGTTGGTTTCGAGCTGGCTCCCGACTGAGCCACTGATGCATCTATTAAAGCTACAGTTTTAGTTGTGCTCTATGCATAAGTAAGAGTATGCTATATAATTTTATATGTATAGGTCAGCTATGACAAGTGCAAAATAACTTGAAGCCGAAGGAGTAAAATCCATACTAATATTTTAAATGCGAGAGTAACTTTGTCTGTTTCTCTGCCCGTCTGCTACCTTTTTACGCTTAAATTACTAAACCGACTTATATAAAAAACTTAGTATGGAGATAGTTTGAGTCCCGGAAAAGGACATAGGATAGTTGTAATTCCGAAAAATGCATACCTCAGTTACTGCGGGAATAACCATAACAGAGCCTAAACGTACTATAGAAAACTTCATCAGTATAATTAAGGAGTTGACGTAAGAATTCCACTCCGATAACTAAATTTAGGGCGGCTGGAGCCGCTACCATATATTATATATGATAATACATATAAAAATGCGGTAGTTGAGATGTTTGGATGTTTGTTACTGAATCACGCTTTAATCACAAGGCGAACCGGGATGAAACTTGGCACACATATAGGTTAGAGCCTGGAATAAGACATATATTATAGACTTTTTTTCATCTTGGAAAATTTAAAAGATCCAGCGGCAATAACTATAACGTTTGTTACTACTCAATCTTTCTGCAGGGAGCCTCTAATTGAGCTGAAATAGATACGGATTTGCACAGAGATAGTTTAAGATACGGAGAAGGACATAGTCTACTTTTTATCCCAGAAAATTCAAAAGTTCCCGTGGGAGACACTATAACTGAATTAGACGAAATGAACGAAGTATAACTGCAACTATAGCTTGCTATAACAAACTTCTTTGGTTTACTCAAGGAGTTGCCGTAAGATTTCCACACTGATAACTAAATTTGGAGCGGGTGAAGCCGCTGACAAAAACTAGTAGGTATATTCTGGTGCATGCGTCTGTAATACTATCACCACAGCCTAAACATTCATTTTATTTATAAATAATTGATTAGGTTATGTTATCGCAATACATTGTGTTATCGTATCAGTTGCTCAAATGTAATTAGCATACGTAGGTAGGCAGGTACGTATACATACCCGATATTGCAGGTTGTGTAGGTAGAAAATGGGACTAGACTCTTCATAATGATTTATCTTATCAATTAATCGAATTAAAGATAGTACGACTTAACTGTAGCACAGAAACAAAATATTGTCTGGATTATATGGCCTGCGCAATATGCTGACGAAATCGGCTAGTCTTTACACTCGTTCTCTTTCTTCTTTGTTTTTTTTTTCTTATTTATTTACTACTAAGCTGGCGAACAAGCTTACTGTCCGCCTGATGTTTAGCGGTTACCCCTAGCCCATGGACGTTTGCAACACCAACAACACTTGCATGTTGCCGACCCTTTAAAAATCTTATAACTTCTTTCTTGAAGAACCCCATACTGTAGTCCTTAGAGAAAACCTTGACAGGGAGCTCATTCCACAACTCAAGTTTCTCTCAAACCGCTCTGTACGCAACCATTTCGGTTCTAAGGTGTGCGATGGCGAGCAGTGCGAAGATAAAAAGTAGCCGTGGGCATCATTTCGAACAATTTCTTTCCCATTATACAAGCGGTAGCACACACACAGGGACGCAAAGTCTCTCCTCAGACTTAAGGGCTTGATACTGCAATTGAGTTTGGAGTCTGAAGGGTCGGCAACGCGCAAGTGATACCCCTGGTGTTGCAAGCGTCCATAGGCTACGGTGACCGCTTACCATCAGGCGGACCGTAAGCTTGTTTGCCACCTTAGTGGTATAAAAAAAAAAAAAAAAAAAAAAAAATTGCCGATTATTCTCACAGCCCGTCGTTGAACCGAATCAAGTTGGTACCCGGGTGCAACCGCCCAGAGATGGCAGCAGTCCTCCTAGGGGTCCGAACTTGCGACTTGTAAAGCAGCAATCTTTGCCCTGACGTAAAGTACTACTTCGCTCTGTTGAGTACACCAAGTTTTTTGGACGCCAGATCCACCTTGTCCAGCAAATGATCTCGGAACTGAACATCGCACCAAGGATCCTAATGCTCTTGGAGATGGAGATGGTGTTCTGGAATTGTGGGACCACAGTAAATGGGGTTTTCTTAGCAGTGAACGCGCAGGTTTGTGTTTTTGTAGGGTTGAATCGGACCGAGTTTTTCCATCCCCAGTCGGACCTTGGACAGAGTGGTCTCGATTTGAGACACAAGTTCATTGCGCTTTGTCTCCGCATTGGAACGAGAGATAATTGCACGACTGCACGACCCGTTTAATAAGCGTCTCCAGTACTGTCATCTGCATAGCAATGTATGTTGTTTATGTCCAACACCAGCATTAATATCTATGCTAGCAGAACAACTACCATCCACTACGGCTCGTATGCGTCTGTCGCCATACAAACTTGAATTCCCGTTTAGTGAGTTTTGGAAAATCCTTTCTTAGCGCACGCCTACATAATAATCGCTATATGTGTGCTAAATTTTAGCTCGATCCGTCTAGTGGTTGGAGATGTGCGTTGATAGATCAGTCAGTCAGTAATAGTTACTTTGGGCTAAGAATAACTTTAACCCGCGACTTTGTTCATGAAGAAGGTGAAAATTTGTTTGAATAAATACGTACCGCCTTCCCCCTCATGACTGTCCGCCGGCCTTGCACATCATAAATGCGCGCGCAGTACTTGATCATTGTTCGGCTGCGATGTTATTTTAAAACTGCGATATCTCCTATAATATTCATTGAATCGAATGATGTAAAGGGCAATTTTGTTTTAAATTAAATACATGTGATGAATAACGTATTTATCTGGATAAGGACTAATATCATGATTATAAAAACGCCTTCGCAAATAATGCATTATTTTAGAACAAATTTGGTTAGCATAAAACAGATTATAGTGAGCCAATCTTAAAAGATAGATATATGCTGGAACAATTCTGTCATACTTGATTTTTGCGAAACTATCGAAACGCAGCGGAAGCTATCAAAAGGAAAAAAAATACCCGATTTTGAAACATTTCTTATCGGTGCTCCGCTCCTGTTGGTCTTAGGGTGATGATATATAGCCCATAGCATTCCTCGATATTTATTAAATCGGACCAGTAGTTTCTGAGATATGCGCGTTCAAGCAAACAAACAAACAAAGTCTTCAGCTTTATAATCTTCTTTATATATATAATCCTACTGTAAACGGCTGGACCGATTTGAATTACTTTTTTGTATGCGTTTGGGTGGCGCCCTGGATGGTTTAGATTTACAAATCAGCCCGGCAACAAGCCGACCACGTCTGCCCGGGCAGCTAGTAGTGGTATTTTTGGACTCAATTCAATTAGTAACGGCTACGAAATTATATACAAACATGGATTCATGTTGTTGACGGGTTTGCTTTTCGGTGCAGCTAACTTTCCTGACCAAAAGTCCTGGGTTCAATATAGCGTGTTGAGGATATCTTATAATTTAGAACATAGCAACGATAATGGCTCAGCAATATTCGACAAAAACTTATTCACTTTTTATTTATTCAATTTTATGCAGCAGAAAACTGAAGCATACTTCATAAACTTATATTTAGTTTCGGGCATGAAATTTTCTGAAAGCTATTTTACTAAGGAATTTTGAGTTTGAAAGTTTGAGTTAGAGTAAAGTCGCACTTGTCTTAGCAGAATGCGGCTACGCCAAATCTGATTATGTCATCAGAATTGCTTTGGGATTTAGTGGCCTTTCGAATTATTCCGGATATTCGCCGCGTTAGGCCTGGTGAGCAGGGTTATAAAACATTTTATTGGAAGAATTATCAAAATTTGGTCGTTCGGTGCGGTGGGTGTGGAAAAGTGTGTGTTTTAAAAATAAATTAATTAATAAATCTTTATTTCACGCACTTAAGTGACTCATAATAACTGTTAACAATAAAATTTTAGAAGTCTTTAACAACAATAACAAAAATATATAAGTTCATATCAGCTAAATATCTTATCAATTACGTCTATAATGTTTATCGAATTGATAAACTGTGAGGTAAACAGTTCTGACAAACTCGTTTAAAGACCTAAATATTCTTCTCTTAAAAGAGTTGTGTGTTATAAATAAAAAAACGATTCTTAAGAAATAAAATCCAAAAATTACACTGGATACCAATTACTGTGACAGACAGATGGTCAGACATACATGGATGGACGGCGTAGGCTTATTCAAAGGGTCTCTTCGGACCTATTGAGTACGGAACCCTAGAAGGTTAATATGAAGAAGGGTAGGAAAAACGCATACAACATATTGTAATAAAGGTAGTATGGCAAAAAAAAAAAGGCCTTAGAGTTTTGTAATTTTGAGACTCGTGTGCTCTCAATTAGCTTGTTTTCTAATCGTGGCTTAATTTTAGTTCCATGACGGTTTAGTTTCAGCTTGCGTAGGGCATTAACCTTATCTCTAGATGCGCTTACTAGATTATACTTTAATTAATTCCATTAAGCCTATGCTGATTTTATCATACATGTAATGTCGTACAACCGCCGGATCCACTGCGTATTATGTACGTTGTATTTTTACATAAGTAAGATTACGTAAGAAAAGTAATTTAAACGGCAAAAGATATAACAACTTGCGCCAAGATTTTTCTGAAATTGTTTTCATTTAGAGTATTTTCATCTCTTTATAAAATTTTACCAATGAAAATATTACGCTTAGCCTGCTTTAGGTTAGTAAGTGAACTGAAGGTTAAAGATGGGGTAACCGTAAGCCAATAAACCTCTACAGTTAGCTGTGTAATTAAGTTTTTAAGAGCTTTTTTATACATCCGTACATCAATTTTCAAATTAAGAAATCAAAACTGGTATTATAATAAAGTAGTCTTTTTCGCAGCGCGTTGTATAAAGTATGTACTTGCAACATCAACGGCACGGCATGTTTCCGCTAGATGGCGCTTAACTAATAAATAGTTTGCGTTTCGTATTTCCCGCCTAAATTGTTTTATTTGATTTGACTTGATTTATATCCACAAAATTGCTATGATACCTATCTATTTAAAATTATTTGGTACAGAAATAAACAACGCGATAAGTACAGCCAAGCGGATATTCTTATGCCATGCTACTGAAATTTTATTAACAAAATAAATACCATCACGAAACTTATCCTCGAAGGGCGGTTAGAGATGTTACGAACGTATGCCTGTAACGTTTCACCGCATGTACGCCCTCTGCGCCACTCGTTCCTAATTTTTCATGTTATTAGGCACCTACCTTAAAGGTCAAAAAAATTGTAGGCCAGGTAAAAATATTTTTATGATTATAATATTCATATTATCATATATTTTTTTTGGTCGTATGAAAAGCATTGTACGATGCACAAAATTTGTCTTTTTAACACTCATGCTAGCAATAGCCGCATTCGCAACAATTGCATGAATTGCCGCGTAAGGACAGCTTCTGTCTACGTCAAATCATTGAAGTCACTTGTAAATTTTTATACGGTCCGCCTAATGGTAAGTGGTCACCGTAGCCTATGGACGCTACCGCGTTGCCGACCCTTTTAAAATCTAATAACTTCTTTCTTGAAGAATCCCATACTTTAGTCCTTAGCGTAAACCTTGGCAGGGAGTTCATTCCTCAGACTTAAGTGCTCGATACGGCAAGTGAGTTTGGGATCGTCGACAATTCTTACAGCCCGTCGTTGATCCGAGTCAAAAGGGCCAAGCTGGTATCCGGGTACATCCGCCCAGAGATGGCAGCAGTATGCCATATGGGGCCGAACTCGCAACCTCTGCCCCTAAGTGAAGTACTGCTTCGCTCTGTTGAGTACACCAAGTTTGTGGTCCGCCAGCTTCACCTTGTCTTACAAATAATCTCGAAACTGAACATCGCTACAGATATCAACACCAAGGATCCCAATAATAATAATAATAAGGAAAGTTTTCTTAGCAGTGAACCCGCAAACTTGTGTCTTTATAGGGTTGAATCAGACCAAGTTTCCGGGCAGTCCGTAAGATGGCAATTTCGTTTGAAGACCCCTGTACCAGACCCGATCGAAGGCCTTCGGTATATCCAGACTAAATGCCAACCCCTGCCCCTGCCTCTCAATGGCTAGTGCCAGGGTGCACATTTGCAGTCTTCCATGAAGACGGAAATTGTCTAGTGTGGTCCGAGAGTGCGAAGAGGCGCGTGAGAACAGGACACAACTCAAGAGCACACTGTTTAAGCACCACTGCTGGTATACCATTTGGCCTACTAGAAACTACTTAATTTACTATGAAATCATACTATAGGATCGTGCTGAAATTTGTCGTGCACTTCAGACTAATGCGACAATGCAACATAAGATATGACGTCTGTATCTGTATCTACGTAAAATATCAAATCACTTTTCAATTTCTCAGTATCGGATCGTGCTGAAATTTTGCATGCACCTTAAATTGATGTGATAATGCAATATTAAAAGCATTTTGAGGGTAAAGTTTCATGGTCTCATCATACATGGTTTTGTTATAAATATTGTTAAACACAGTCACTTGTCTTTGACAACATTACCCGTGAATTATATATGTACTGAAAAAAGTGTAATATCCGAAATATATAACAAATTACAAAATGTGAAAAATTTCTGATTTGTGTGAAAAATATCTTTTAAAAAAACAATGGTTGAATTTAATTTATAAAATTTGCCCATCTCACTGAAAACTTATGGTTTTTGTGAGTTAGTAGTTGACATTGACTGGAGCAAGAACTATTTATTCGACTTCCTCACTTTCATTTATTTTTTGCTATTAAATAATAGTTTTGATTTCAGTTGATCCTGATCTTCTTATCCTTTTTAGATTTAAGATTTTGAATCGGAAATTTAAAATGTACCGAAAAAAATTCTACTCTAAAATAATTTATAATTTATCGTCTTAAATAAATAAAAAATAATACCACTTTTACAGATACATTACAAGATGTCATGAACAATTTGACAACAGACGAACAACATAAAAAATAACAAAGATTTAATAATTTTACCTGCTGTCAAAGGTTCTATGACAGTTATTCAAAATTATAGCGATTATTTAATAAAAGGACAGAGACAATTAAATGACACTAACTTTTACAAAACAATACCAAGTGACCCCTGCGATCGAATCACAAACGAAATTCAAAATTTTGTTCCAAACTTTGGACCTCAAGAAAGACTTAAAGACCACGACATTGAAATTATGACTCCACAAAATGCACGCATATCCCATTTGTACTTATTGCCCAATATTAAAAAAGAAAATATTCCTGGGCGTCCTATTGTTTCTTCATATGATGTACCAACATAACATATATCAGCTTTTCTAAATAATTACCTTTAACCTATTGCCAAATCGCCTCATCTTTTATCAAAGATAACAACTTCTTCTTAGATATATTACATTTATCAAACTTATCTCATCACACAAAAATAACTCTTATTAAAATAGACGTTGTATCTCTTTGCACCAATATTCCACAAAACACTGGATAACAGACCTAACATGCTATCTGAACAAGCGCAGCACTTTACATCCGTCAACAAAATTTTTGACCAAGTTCGCAGAATTGGTCCTAAATAATAATTATTTCTCATTTAATCGAATTTTTTTTTTTTTTTTTTTAATACCACTAAGGTGGCAAACAAGCCTACGGTCCGCCTGATGGTAAGCGGTCACCGTAGCCTATGGACGCTTGCAACACCAGGGGCATCACTCGCGCGTTGCCGACCCTTCAGAAATCTAATAACTTCTTTTTTGAAGAACCCCATACTGTAGTCCTTAGAGAAAACCTTGGCAGGGAGCTCATTCCACAACCCAAGGGTTCGCGGGAGGAAGTTTCTCTGAAACCGCACTGTTCGCGACCATTTTGGTTCCAAAGTGTGAGAATGAATTCCCTGTCGATGGCGAGCGGTGCGATGGTAGAAAGTAGCCGTGGGCATCATTTCGAACAATTCCTCAGAACACAATCCATTGTACAAGTGGTAGAACACACACAGGGAGGCAAAGTCTCTCCTCAGACTTAAGGGCTCGATACCGCAAGTGAGTTTGGGATCGTCGACAATTCTCACAGCCCGTCGTTGAACCGAGTCAAAAGGTCCAAGCTGGTATCCGGGTGCACCCGCCCAGAGATGGCAGCAGTACTCCATATGGGGCCGGACTTGCGACTTGTAAAGTAGCAACCTTTGCCCCGACGTGAAGTACTGCTTCGCTCTGTTGAGTACACCAAGTTTTTTGGACGCCAGCTTTACCTTGTCCAGCAAATGATCTCGGAACTGAACATCGCTGGAGATGTCAACGCCAAGGATCCCAATGCTCTTAGAGATGGAGAGGGGAGTGTTCTGGAATTGTGGGACTACAGTGAATGGGGTTTTCTTAGCGGTGAACGCGCAGACTTGTGTCTTTGAAGGGTTGAATCGGACCAAGTTTTCCCGCCCCCAGTCAGAGATCTTGGACAGACCGATCTCGATTTGAGACACAAGTTCTTCACGCTTTTCCTCCACAACGGAACGTGGGATGCTTGCACGGCCCGTGTAATAAGCGTCTCCAGTACTGTCATCTGCATAGCAATGTATGTTGTTGATGTCCAACATATCATTGATGTGCAGTAGAAACAGCGTAGGAGACAGCACAGAGCCTTGCGGGACACCAGCATTAATGTCCATGCTATCAGAGCAACTACCGTCAACTACGGCTCGTATGCTTCTGCCGGACAAAAAGCTAGCCACCCATTTGCACAAACCCTCGGGCACTCCGTAAGAAGGCAACTTCGATAGAAGACCCCGGTGCCAGACCCGATCGAACGCCTTCGCTATGTCTAGGCTACATGCCAATGCCTCCCCCTGACTCTCAATGGCTAGTGCCCATCGGTGTGTGAGATACACTAGAAGGTCACCAGTTGAGCGACCGTGGCGAAAGCCATATTGACGGTCACTGATCAGGTCGTGTTTTTCTAGGTATCTCAAAAGCTGTGTGTTGATCACACGCTCCATCACCTTGGAGAGGAGAGAGGTTATAGCGATAGGCCTGTAATTCGATGGATCTGATCTATCGCCCTTTTTGGGCACCGGGTGCACATTTGCAGTCTTCCATGAAGACGAAAATTGCCTAGTGTGGTAGGAAAGCGTGAAGAGGCGCGTGAGTACAGGACATAACTCAGGAGCACACTGCTTAAGCACCACTGCTGTTATGCCGTCTGGCCCACTCGACTTATGAACGTCTAGGGAAAGCAACGCCCGCCGGACCTCGCGCTGTGTTATAGTGATTTCCTTGAATCTGGAAACGATTTATCAACAATATTTTTATGATTTTGTCGCATAATGACGATTCTCTTGATCAGTTCCTCCAAAATTTAAATAATTTCAGTTCTCTTAACTTCACTCATAACATCTCTAAACATTCAATTACATTCCTAGACGTAGATATTACACTATCTTAGATTATTTTTTTAGAAACATCAGTTCACATTAAACCTACTAATAAAATGCAATATCTTCTATTATCAACTATTTATTAGTAGGTATATTTTTCTTCTTTTAACTATTCATGTAAGTACCTTCTCTCGTTCTCTGTTTAACACACAAACACCATACTTTATTTTTGTAGATTTAAGAAACAGCACAGATTTCATTTCTATGGAAACCTACTTTTACATATAAATGATATCTGTCAATCATACTTTATTTATTTATTTACCATGTGTTTATTGTTATTATTTATAATTTAATATAATTTATCATTATATAATTAAACAAAAATTAATAAATAACAGGAATCATAAAAATTAATATAAAGACTTTTCTTGTGTAGGGTTACAAGTTTACAAGCAGCCTTTTTATATTCAACATATATATATATATATATATATATATATATATATATTTATATATATATATATATATATATATATATAAGTATATGTATCTGTTGTCTGGTATCCTCAGCAATAGTTTTACTTAATATGGAACCGGATAACGCTGTGTTAGGGTTTTAAGACATTTAGGATTACTAGCTATGCATCATGTTTAAAAAGAAATATTTGATTTAATATAAATGAAAAGAGAACTAAGAGTTTAACCAAATTTAGGTACGAAAACGTGAAGTTAATTAAAACTCTTTTTAGCGATTGAAATAATATCCATACATAGGTAATCCACTTCTGCTTTTAAAATCAACTCCTTTCTTCGAAACAAGCATGTCAAAACAAGTGATTGATGAAGGCTTTTCAAATATGTACATGATGGACGAGGGAAGCCAGTTTTGACTGGATTAGGTTCGTAGCTTATTTATTATAAGGTTTAATTAAATTTTGAACCTTAATTGTTACCTAAAGATTTTTAAAGGGTTTAAAATCAATGGAAGGAAAACTCTTTTACAGTTTTTATTTAAATTATTATTTTATGATGAAAGAATTTCGACTTTGAAGTATTATGAATTAAAGGCAAAGAATATTATCTAATGAAAAGAAGTGACACTGACACCAGTGGCGTGCACTTCATATAGGCAGAAAGGCACTGCCTACCCTTGAGCATTAAATAATTTAAAATTAAATATCAGGCTAATAAACGCCGCCTCTTTTTTTCATTTTGTACTTTACGTAGCTACAGACTGTCCAGTAGATATTGAACTAACTATTCGGAATAAAACTTTCTACGCATTTTATGTAGACGGCCGTGTAACGGGGAACTCCCCTCCTGGTGGCGGCTCACACCTGTCGAAGGGACGCCCCCGAGAGCGTCAACCCAAGCCGAGGCTCCCTCCGCGGGGAGTCCTTCAGCGTTGGGCGCTATATGGGCTGAGGCTCCTTCAGAGTTTCGCCCCAAAAAGCCCGGTGAAGCAGTAATGGCTGCAACAGCCAACTGCATAGTCAATTAGAAAAAAAAAATGTAGACGGCGGTGGGGGTATCATACCTACTTACATTAATTGATTAAAAATGTCGCCATTGTTTTTGTTTGTGTACAAACTATAAAGCACAGGTTTAATTAAAGATTCGTTATTATAACAGTTATTTGTGTACAGTTAGTTATGATAGAAGACACGAACTTTGAAAGTAGTTTAGGCAGTGTGTGTGTGTTTTACTATTTACAATAACAAAAATTTAGTCATGTTTTTGTGACAAAAACTAATTAGTTGGTACTAGTTTACTATTAATTATTCTGTGGTACTAGTTAGTTATAGTGAACTGCCGTTTTAACTATTTTACTGGCTAAAATTTTGTGTAAACATAGGTACAAATAATAATAAAATGTATACAACGATATAAAGGTTTGGGATGGCATACCACAAATAACGTTTATAATACATTTTCTCGTAAAGGGTATCTTATTTCACCAATTTCAATATCTTATTGTATCTCATTAACGTACTTGTGCGTCATTGTTATGTTAAACGCACGAGTTTCTTTTTAATAAGGTAAAACGCACGGCTTATCAAGATACTCCGTCTAAAACGAACGGTACTTTTCAATCTAAGCAAAGAGTTTTTATGTCAGAAAAGTGGTCAACATTTTATGAATAAAATTAGCTTTGGGAGATAAAATATAATAAATAAACATTTAATACTTTAATTTAATTAATTTGGACCATAAATTACAACCATTTATCTGTAACATAACACAAAAATATTAATTTACTTAATTAGTAATACTGGCTGTTTTTGTGCCTCGCTTCTCCTACTTTCACTCAAGAGAGTGAGAGAGAGACTGGTGAAATTGTTACTAATAATAATAACTTGATAACATTAAAGATGCCAACTGGCAGCGCAATAATCAATTTTTCTGACTGCTTTGTTTATTCGTTTAAGAAAGTCCGAGTTTAATCTATTTCTTAGCAAATAGGTTATAAAACGTCGTATGACATACGTGCGCTTTGATAAAAATAGCCTCTGCTTTCTTAAGCAATATCGCCTCGGCTGTAGTTTTCAACTTACCGCACTTATATCATGATGTACTATTTAAAAACACCCTACTATTCCTACCCTGACTAAAACCTCTGTGCACGTCACTGATTGACACACGTGTGCTCGTAAAAATAGCTCATGGGTAGAGTGCGTGATGGAGAGTGGTCGTGTAGATGGGCCCCACCGCAGAGGGGCCGTACTAGACCGGCCGCGCAGCGCAGTTAAACTTTGCCTACACGCATCCACTGAAAGTCGTCGGCGTTCGACCTTATACGTACGCAGATTGTCACCGGCGGCTTATGGGAGGTCTTCAGAAAATGAATAAATACCTAGCCAGGCTCATATAAATCACAATTTTAAGTATTGCTTTCATTAAAATTTTATCATTTTTTTGAACTTAATAAAGTGAAGGTTGCAGGAGATTACCTAAATATTAAGCAAAAGTTTTTAAAACAAATCCAATTTATTTATTTGATATGACAAAATTAAACTAAACGGCATGTCTATAAATCCTTCCTCGCTCAGAGGAGATATTTAATTATCTTTGTGTAAAATAACAATGTTTGTAATTAGACTTGATTAAGAAAACGTTTCTCATTTTAAATCCTTTAGAGAAATGAAATCCAAAGGTGGTTCAAAGCAAGTTATGAGTATCCTCAAATGTTTTTATTGCTAGTACTATAATAACCAACTTCAAATGGAATTTCTTTTGTAAATTTTTAAGTGTGGTTTGTTAATTAAGGGGAGATACCCGCGAGTGACCTTATGTAAGTATAAAACAAAATTTTTGAACATTTTTAAGTTTAATTTAAATAATTCTGCAGGGATTTTATTGAAAAAACGGATACATTGTCCTTTAAATGATTTATCTATTTTCTGAATCCTTGTGTGGATCAGAGCAAGTATGTTTGTGTCTATTTCGAGTATTACGATTATGAATATCGCTATTCTTTTTAATTCAATCAATAATTTTATGAACTTATTTTAAATTATCTTATACTAGCTTCTACCAGCGTCTTCGCCCGCCCTAAATTTGCTTATTGGCGTAGGATTCTCACGGCAACTCCTTAATAAAACAAACAAAACAAACATTCGTGTCTACGAAACCTGTGAAAATTTTCAAGCCAATCGGTCAAGCCGTTTAGTAGTTGACATACAGACCGTAGCGCCACCTACCGGGTCCAATTGTATTTTTAAGTCATCCAGGAAACCATCGAAACACCCATATAAAATTTCAACCCAATCGGTTCAGCCGTTTAGAAGTTATGTGATTAAGATAAGTACGGAAGTATAATTCTTACTACCCGTTGTCCTATTACCCGTTTTCCCGTAGGAATGAAGCATTTTCCCGCAGTAAAAAGTAGCCTATGTTCATCAGGGATAATGTTGGCTTTTAATAATAAAATAATTTTTCGAATCGGTTCAGTAGTTTCGGAGCCTATTCAACACAAACAAACAAACACTCAATCAAATCTTTCCTCTTTGTAATATTTATTATCATCTTATATATCTGAGATGGTAAGGTCAATTCTGATTGTTTTTTTCTCAGAATATAAATAAATAAATAAATATTTTTGGACATTCAATATAAGCAAAGCTTGTGTTATGGTTGTCAGACAACGGATACAGATGCATATATATTACTTTTTTTGTAAATACATACATATTATACATAAATACACCCAGACTCAAGACAAACACAAATGTTATTTATCACATAAATGTTTGTCCAATGCGGGATTGTCGAACCCACACCCTCTGCGCAGCAGTCGGCAACACTACCAACTAGGCTGCGAGGGAGTCATATAGAATATGTCTTATATATGCAGGTTTCCTAACTAGAATTAAAAAATAGAAGCAAAAACTAAGAATTTAAGAGGGCTTTTTAGAATAGACGCCGTAGTTTCGGTGATAATTAAATGAAACTGTAACTTACAAACTACTGACGAGTATAAAATTCATAATAAATGTTAATTGAGAAAATTGTACACATTTAAACAATAGCATTGTGATCCGATTCCTGCGCGCTGTTCTTACAATATCAGCAATATCGCTTTCGCAAAATAAATTTAGAAATTCTAATATTTACGCATTGAATCTGATAATTGCTCTCTATGCGTGCATTCCAGCTATCTGTTGACTAAAAATGATTGCGCTCTATGATAAATTTGGCAGCACTTACAGTCCGCTTTTAACGCATTTGCTGCACATGCTCAGGAGGTAGAACAGTGAATGTTCTTTAAAAATAGTGAACAGCTATTTTGTTTGTTGACATTTGGCGAACAAAACGATTTAAATGGCTCTTTGATGCGATAGCTTTCTATGTTAAAAAAATCTTGTCAACAAAACATGACTGTTGTCACATGGCGGGACCTATAAATAACGTACACGGCGCGTACGGATGCCATGGTAGAGAAAGCTGGATTTTATTTTGTGCACCCATCTATATTTTAGCACTACAGTATACAATGTTTGGAACATACTTAAAGGTTTAACATGCATTACATGGCCAAGGTAAACAAATTGCTACCTTCGTATTACCTTCTATCTCAAAATAATATGTCACCACAGGGTGTCATCGAAAGTGAAAATAAATTGTAAAATCGAATAAGATATTATCTTTGTACTTTTATACTAAAAACTAATCTGACGGACTTACTGTAATTTCGCATGTCGGTTCTTAGTGGACGTAGGGTTCCATTGAGAAACGATTTCGAAAAACTCATCTACAAATTTTTGGACAAATGCAAAACTCTTCAGGTTCAAATGTTTATCATGAAGTTTTTTTTTGTGAATAGCATCTTCTTTGCACATTTTTCGCACAAGGGGCCGTATTACTTGGCAGTAAATTTTTAAAGAAAAGGACAAAGCGATATGTAGGTATAACTAAACGTGCGTAAATAGTGCAGCTACATATCAACTCATTTATGTTTTCATTGAAATCCAAGAAATGAATATAATAGTTTATTATACTTCAGTATCAACAAAAAATGTTTTTTATATTTATAGTTTAATATTAAATCATGACTTTGTTTTACTAAAGTTGCAAATGACGTAGAACTCTGAATATTTCTTTTCCAAAGCATTTCAAAAAAGAGGGAAAAGTTGTCAAAGCAGTTTTTTTTATTGATTAAAAATACATTAATCGTGTTTATATGTTTTGCAGGGTTTGGGCTTGGTCCGTTGAACACGATTATCAAATTTCAGTCGGATCTAGGTAAAAATAAGTCCTTTCCAAAAAATGTAATTAAGGTATTGTGGGCTCTTAACATATTATTCTTCAAATTAATGATATAAGCATTTATTATAATCATGGGAACATTGGACGAATCCATCACACTGGTGCGGCGTGGCGGCTATTAATTAATTTAAAAGCAGTATAATGTTACTTAGAAGTATTTATCGAACACAGGAGTTTGATAAAAGGCAATTTAAGTAATTGAAAAGATAATTTAAGTAATTACAATATTTACTGGCGAAAAATAACACAATATTACATTTGTTAAGATTATAAAGTGTGTTTTGTAAAACTTAACACAAGATTAAATGTATTTGAAAAAAGCTCAGCGTTTTTATGAGGTTTGAATATCTTTGTCTAATTGTAATTAATTAACTTTTTATGTAGGTACTAGCTGCTGCCCGCGACGTCATCTGCGTGAACGCTATAACATCACTTTTTCAGAACGAAACCAAAGCGCGATCTAATTCGACGCCAACGCCATCCAGTAAGCAAATAGGAAAAAAATTTATATGGTGAAAAATTATAACACATCTAAGTTATGACTTTACACATTTTTTAACATAAAATAAATGGCTATGTGTGAGTAGAATAATTAATAATTAAGAAGCAAGTCAAATATGTGTCGTTAGATTACACGTTGTTACAGAATGCGTTGAAGAAATAAAGGTTCACTGCTCGTTCCCCGTAGGTGATAGCGTGATAATATGTAGCCTATATGTTGGCCCGAATTCTTAATAATATTCGTGCCAAATTTGAAGTAAATCCAAGCAGTAATTTTTGAGTTTATCCCGAACATACATACAGACAAACAGACAAACAGACAAAAATTCTGAAAACTATATTTTTGGCTTCGGTATCGATTGTAGATCACACCCCAAATATACTTTAAAAAAATATTTAATGTACAGTTTTGACTTTCCTACCATTTTATTATATGTATAGATAAAAAAATATTCAATGTACAGTTTTGACTTTCCTACCATTTTATTATATGTATAGATAGTGTAACAATTTTTTCCTAACCCTGTGGTCAAAAAACAAAACTACAGCCCGCCATGTTGAAATGGTGTGAATTTACAACGACACTAACTATCAAACTGGTCAGACGGTCAGAAAAGTTTGTTGCACTGTAGTTCTATAATAAATCAGTCAATCAATGATCAGCACAAAATGTGCACTTCAAACGAAGCATATAAAAAGTAAATATATAGTAAATAACTATAACACTGGAAATATCTATAAGAAAATCGCATAACTTAAATCAACGCAGATACACATTTAACAGTCATACGAAAAGCTTGAATATGCTTAAGCTATAAAGTAACAGTAAAAAGATAAAAAATTGTCACTAAGTTACGAATCGGCGGCGACTCTTTATCACATCAAAATCCTTACCACATCATCAAAATACATTTTTTAAATTAGATTTTTTATTTTTGTCATAATTTAGTAATTTCAATTTAATGTTAAAAACCAATAGCTGAGTTAGCTAAATCAATAATATGACAGCATTAAACCAGCTAATAAAAGATTCTTATCTCATCGAAGCACGGTAAAGGGCTCATTAATTCTTGCTTGAGTAATAGAAAATGGATTATAAATGACAGAGAGGGCTGTTTTGGGTAGACGTACATTTAAATTATTATTTTTATTACTATCATTAATTAAATTTAAAAATATTTTTGAGATTTTTTTAACAAATGATAAAGAATAAGTATATATATATATATATATATTTAATAAGACGAAACTGACTGACTGACATATCAACCAATGACCTTTCTTGATATCAAAGCACAGCCCATAGTGGAGTCACTAAAAAAGTATTTTCCAACCATTTTTTTCATTGCCGTTTTTTTTCGCCGGCGACTACTACTAGCGGCCTCAAAAACCCCTGAGTTGCGATTTTGTGCCAATTTTGTTTCTTATTAATCAAACAATTAAGTTTTTTATATGTATCGAAAAGTGCGTTTTGAAGATGCTTTTCTTAATTTACGAATACACATTTCTAAAGAACAGAAGTTAAAAAACGGAGTGCTTCGTTTAAACATACTTTACATATTGTTTTAATTTTTTTTTTTTTTAGTATATTTTTTATATTTACCGTCATTGTCATCATCACAAGAGAAAAGTTTCACAACAGCGCAATAGCCAAGTGTCCCTAGAAATATTCATACTGTCAGTCACCACCTTTGATAAATCGACAATTTCGAGACAGTCATATGATGCCGCGACAAAATGTGTGACTGGCTGGATATGTGACGTAACGTTTGCTTAATTATTTTTTTTAGAGAGAGTTAGACGTTAAAGCAAAATTTCCTAACATTATCAATAATGTGACTTCTTAATTAATGTATTATGCTGAATTATTCAGTGCTTTCATCTTTGAATTGAGTTTACATTAGTAAATCTGAGTGAACTTTTAGCTATATTCACTGTAGGTATTTAAATATTTGTTTAATGATTTATTAATCTGTCTACCTATGCCCAATAAGTAAATCGTATCATAGTTATCTCAAATGTATAACTACCTATTTCGCACCGGTTTTGCCCGAGTAAAATTGGAGATTTCTAACCGACTTCAAAAAAGGAGTAGGTTGTCAATTCGGATGTTTGTATTTTTTTATGTATGTTCGGGCATAACTTCGTCTAACATTGTATAAAATTTCGCTACGAGTATGGATGTTTTTAGTGTACGAAAAAAGCAATTCGTCACTCAAAAGTAAAAAAAAAATACCTTTTTAGTGCATCTTTTTGAAGCCGATTGATTTTTGTTCATAAGTTTTTTACTGAAACGGATTCCCGCTGAAGTCATAGACCAACATATAAAAGAGAGAGAGAAAGAGATAAATTGCTAAATAAAAATGTGGAACAATATCCACTAACGTCCCTAGGTTAGTAGATAATATCTGGGCTAACCTTAAATTTCATTCTGACGGGGTTAAGCGCTAATTTCCTGCAGCGGTGGCTTTCCTAAAGAATACTTTAAAAATATCATAATAAAAAAATGTATATATTTAAAGAAGAAACTGATTGACTGACTGACTTATTCAATGACATATTAACGCACAGCTCAAACCACTGGGTTTAGAAACATGAAATCGTGTATAAGAGTTCCTCATTGGACGTAGGGCTCCACTTTGAAAACATTTTACAAAATTTTACAACTGCATTATTGAAATGCAATGCATAAAAAACTGTTTTTGGCTTTTAGGTTAAAAATAAAGATTAGCGTGTTTCACGGTTTTTGAAATATCATCCCTAGGAGGCAGAATAGGACAAGAAAATTTGTATAAGAATTTTGTTATTTTTTGGTAAAAACATGCTTTCTTTTATTTTAAGGTCCACGGGAACGAGGTCGCGGGATAGTGCAAGTATTTTATACCTACCTACCTAAAAGGCAATGCCCCGATTGACTTATCATCGCTCAGGCCTAACCGCTTAAGATAGAAATTTGAGATTTAAATAGTGTTGATTTCACATTGGAGGCGTCGTTTAAGAAAAAAACGTTTGAATTTCAAATTACTTCAGGGGATCATCTTATTATCTATATAAGTAAAGACGCGGGCTCTATAGTATATCAACAACGAATAATATAAACCGGTCGAGTGAGAGTTGGGCTCGTGCAAATGGAGGTACAAAACCCTCGGTGTGCGAGTCCGATTCGCAGTTCTGTAATAATTACTTTAGTGACTTTCTATTTTTGAACAAATAAAATAAATTATTCTGCACAAAGTTATTTCACACAAAAGATGATGCGAACCAAAAGAAGTAAGGTAATATAGGTATTAAATAAAATTTCCTTGACTGACACCTTAACCATTGTGATGCAAACTACATTTATTATTTTCTTGCTGGAATAAAAGAAAAATTTCTACTACGACCAGTTTTTTTTGCAAGTTCATTTTGGTTCTGTTATTCAAGCCTGAAAGGGTTACTTAACCACAACCCGTGGCACCAACTTTGTTACTTTAAGTAAGCAGCGGCTGAAAAATAACTTTGAATTTCTATCAGTTTCTTTGTAGATAGTAGAGGTGTAAAAGCCTAGTTACATATTTATATCCAAGTTGATTAAATTATTAAATATTATTTGCGATATTGTTTTTCCGGCACATAGATCGAAAATACACTTTGTTATAAATGTTTAGAACACCGTATCGAAAAGCGGTAGCGGTGGCGTGGCGATACCACAAGCAATAAGGCTTGTAAGGCTTTTTACATATTGTATTTAGTGTGATTCTTACCTGAAATAGTTCTCGCTGGTAGAGGTGAAAAGTTGTTCTTCTTTTCTTCTCTCTTCTTCTTAGCTACATACAGGGCCGGCCCGAGCATTCCTGGGCGCCCTAGGCAAAAGACTAAAACGGCGCCCTTTTAAGAGAATTTGTGACCAAATATAAACAATAATGAAAACAAACAGTGTAATTTTTAATAGAAAAATAAAATTAGGTACTTACTTATTCCTTAAGATCTTCCATTTTTAATTTTTTTATTTATTTATTTTTTTGTGTTCTATTTTGCAAAATTAAGAGTAAAACTTGATAAAATAAGTCAGGTCTGGTAAGTTTTTTTTATATATTCATTGTAACAAATTAGACACAAATTCACAACATTGAAATAACCTGTATTTGTCTCGATGACAACGTTTATCAGAAATAACGCAAAACCAAAAAAAATTGGATCAGAATCGAGAGTGGAATTGATTATACTAGTTTAAGATTACACTGTTTTGCGTTATTTCTATTAAACCTTGTTTATAGATTTCGCCGCGATATTAATTTATCTTTATCTCTAATTTATGTAAATTATTGTTTTTCTTACCTTTATTCTGAAACAGTGAAAATGATCTTTAAATCAATTGTTTCAGCTATTTCTTTCTCTATGGATAATGTTGATAATCCCACAAGCCTTTCCTAAGACATAGTTGAGAGCACGATTATTTTGATTAGTTTTATCTTAGAGAAACTGTGCTCACCACTGGCCACTTAAACAGGAAGAGTAAGCAACATCCTTATTGCAGTTACTAAATTAGGCAAACTATCTACTAGGCCATTTTCACATTCTTAAAACTTCTTGTGGCGTAGTAATTGTTCGGTATTCTTCTTGCAATACATTGTGATTCTCCACATAACTCCGTTGCATCAATATCTTTAGAGTCTGCATGACTAAGAGATTCTTTCAACTTTATACAGTCTTCCAGAACAGCTTTGAAAGTTTTATTCTGTACCTGAAGAACGTTAAAGACATCCAAAAATATTGTATATATTTTTGTCCGAGTAAACCTTTCATCTATTGAATTTATGGCGGTAAGCAACAAAGCAAATTAAAAATTTATTTTGAAATAATCTTTTTCATTGTAAATAGGCTTGTCTTCTGCTTCACAGTTCAATTGCCTTTTTTTTCTTAAGTTGACTGGATTCGATTCTCATGCGAATGATATTAGAATATTGGCTTCTTCTGAATTTTTCTTGCTTCTACCAGCATTTTTTCGCTACCCAAACTACTTCTACAACTTTGAGTAAGGTTTTTAATTATAGGAATGTATTTATAGTAGCGTTAAGATCAAATTCCTTTGATTGAAAAAGTTTCCTAGTCAAATTCATGTCGAACAAATAATGTACCATACAAAAAGAGAAGCAATTAACTTGAAATTAGCGATTTTTTTAACAATAGACTGAGCCTGAACTCGAGTTTGATTTCCAGACGAACCCATCAAAGTATGATCTTCGTAAATGTCCATGAGCACATCAAGGACGTCTGCTAATTGGTAACGTAATGGACACAAAGCATCAGTCCGACTTTCCCATCTTGTACGTATCGCTCAGTGGTTTCAGTGTCAAGGTAGACACATGACGCAATAAAACATTATTTAACAGCATCATTTGCGACAAGATTTTATGTGTGTGAACTTCAGGGTACATAAACTGCGCGGGGATTTATATCCAAAATCCTTATTTGAACACCACTGTGATTACCTTTCATGTGACTTTCATTTTCATATCCTTGCCCACGTAAATATCATAGATTAATATATGTAAACTGGATTGGTAGTAAAAATCGGAAGTACCTATATTCAAGTTGTAAATTAAAAAAACTGTATTATTTTTAAATTTCTATGCCTTCGATTACCGCCCTCCATATACTTACGCCTTAAGCCATCGCCTAGTTCGCCTATATAAACGAACCGGCCCTGGCTCCATGCTAGCTAGGAATTTAAAGTCGGCACTTACACCAAAAAATAAATTGCTTACTTGCCGAACAAATAACTATTTTCAGACGACATTTTTGTTCTCAAGCGGCAGATATTGTTTCTCTTCGTATCTTCAAAAGTTTAAACGCGGCTCTGAAAAAACTCACTCTGTACCGGGGTAGAGTTTCGTGCTATCTCTTTCTGTACTATACAAAGATGTATTTGCTGCTGTCAGTGCTACCCGGGTTAACCGAGTTATATATTATAAACATGCCTAAGAAGATTTCCTACTATTGAACTGAAACGGGGCGTATTGTGTTACTGTATATACACACACATTCTGTTTAGATAAGGAGATGTTAAGTGGGTAAACATTTGTAAGTGTGTCACAAGTGATGGTAGCACAGCCGCCGCGCCGTGGCCTCGTTAGAATAGCGTTTATTTGTAAAAAGATTTAGATAGTAAAAAAGGATGTTGCTTGGTTTGTAAGAAGTTTTGCACAGTTATGAAATGATTTGACATTGAAAATTATAATTCAGATTGCAGAATTCAAGTACCTTAATATACATAAATACTATTTTCCAGATAGCAATGCAACACATGTGGCTGATACGGAAGGAATGCAACACTCTGTATAGTCCTAAGTATGAGTACCTTATAGTGACAAAAGAAAAGTGTTCGAATTTAATAAGTGTAGTGTATAAGGACTATGATCCTGTAAACACCATAACAGTACATAATATTGTCTAGAGGCCCAGCGTCAGTCACACGAGAGGCGTAGGCCGAGAGTGAACGTTGGTAAAACTGAAAATACCTAGTGTAGGTCAAGCCTTTGTAGTGCATCATCCACAAGAGTTGCAAAGCCTATATATAATAAGTAACAAACAAGTTAACTAAAAGAACTAAAATTAATAAAAATCTATACTGTTTTTTACTTAAGAGTTCCGTGGAACCTTCGGAAGTTAGGTGTTCGTGATATGATTCATTTGTCTTAAATTCATTTGAACAACCTATTCATAAACACCAAAACTAAATGTGTCTAAACACGACAGGTAGGTATATCTGCTGTAAGAACTTTCCTGGTTGCAGCCTTAAATCCATATTAGTACAGTATCACCGTATTTACTTTGTGTAAGTATCTCTAGTTGATCGGACGAGTGTAAGTGATATAAACATTCATTTTATGGCTGTAATCTATCTACCCACTAAAAAAAGATAGACATACACACAAACACACTCACAGACAGTTGTTTCAAACTTATAACACATACATATTCGTTTTTGCGTAGTGGGTTAAAAATAGCTTATTTGCCTAAAAATGTTTTCTTTAATAAATTCACACTTTAAAACTAGTCATGACTTTGATTTAAATAACGAAATAGTATAGAAGTTCACTGAACTTGTCACTTGAATGTTAAAATTAATTAACCAAAATAGACTTTTGATTTCAAATTGCTCTCTTGATGGATTTTAGGAAAAAGGATCCTTCAAATACCTATAGACCGGTAGACAGTGACAGAAAATACTGAGTGATTTGTACCAGTATGGCGGTTCTTCAGGGGTCTAACTACGTAATGACGAAAAGAAAAATGATGGTCATAGCACTGGTACCGGTGGCCTAATGGCGTGGGCGTGAGTCGAACGTGTCGGATAAATTACGAGTGTCGAACGATTTGGTTCACAAAAATCCTTGTATTTTCCGATGGTCCATAAAAAAAAGTAGGCGGTAGCGTAATGCCATACTTCTTCGGTGTGACTTACAGCCCGCCATACAGACGCGAACACATTAATTTAAAAAAAAACAATTTAACCATTTGTACTATGCTAATTTTTGCACAGCTAATCATCGTCGAGTAGCCATTCACGAACGTCACCATGCCATACTTTTCGAACGGTTCCAAATGGCCGCCATACCGCCCCGCTGCAAGGGAGTTAATTTTTTTTTTTGCAAAACGATTTGTACCACCTTGAAATTTTTAGACCCCTGAAGAACCGCCAGTAGGAAAAAGGATCCTTCAAATACCTATAGACCGGGAGACAGTGACAGAAAATACTGGGTGATTTGTACCAGCAAATCATCCAGTATTTTCTGTCACTGTCTCCCGGTCTACTACCACATATTTAGTTATTTGTAGTCTAAGATTTATTTCTCGTGATTTTACAATCGTCTTTACCCTATCAGCCTGATACGTCCCCACTGTTGGGGCACGGCCCACCCCCACCAAGGGCGATTTGCGGACTTTTATTTTAATTCTTATATTTTATTCAAAGATGACTTATACGTCTAGATACCATGTCCGAAACAACATCAAACGGAGTATTGCGAGCCATTCTGCTATCAATGTGTGAGTAAATCAGACTATCAGTTTTACATCTGGTTGCGTAGTTTCGGTGTTACCAATCATAAAGTGTTTACCTCAAATTGGGAAGTTCTTACTTTTATTCGGTACTACAATTTATTTTCACTTGATGACCCCTGTGGTGACACATTGCATATACTGAGATGAACGTAAACCTTTGCTACAAGGGTAGCAATACGTTGACCATGGCCATGTAATGCATGTTAAAACCTTTAAGTAGGTTCCAAATATGGTATACTGTAGTGCTAAAATACAGATGGATGCACAAAATAAAATCTGTCCTTCTCTTCTGTCTTCAATGAAATTTCACAATGAAATGTGAAATGTGACAATAGCTGTGTTTTGTTGATAAGATTTTTTTAACTTAGAAAGCAATCGCATCACAGAGCCATTGAAATCGTTTTGTTCGCCAACTGCCAACAAACAAAATAGCTGTTCACTTTTTTTAAAGGATATTCGGATCGGTACTCGGATCGGCTCGTTTTGTGTGCCTGACTAAACACGGCATCTAGACGTACCTATAAGTCATCTTTGATATTTTAATACTTTAATTTATTTTAATAAAAATTTTTGCGAATATATAGCGAGATAATGTTTGGGCTAATAAACATCCGAGTACCTTCATTTCCCAAGTTTACTAAGGTGAGCGAACACTAAAACGACAGTACATATTTTTCACCTAACATCACTTACATAAATTACATTATTTCAGGTTGATAAAGTATTTATGTATTGATGACCCCTGTGACACATTGTATCTATAGAACGTAAGCCTAAGCCCTGGACTATATATATATATTAACTTTATTGATGAATAAGGCAATATTTTTGATCATAGAATAATTTATTCAATTCAAGACATTCCTTTTAATATTATCACTACTTACTTTAAGTTTAGGGTGAATATAGCAGTAGATTTCTTTCATACAATTTCATACTGTGGACTGGTTTTACAATCCTATGCAAAAAAATGTTATGAAACTACTTTTCGTAATGCACTACGTGTCAACCCTGGGGGCAGACTTTAAAGTTCTTGGACCAAGGTCCATACAGTGTCGACCATTAATTGTCTAAAATTAGAATTAAAATAAATTAAAGTATTAAAATAAAATATAAGAATAAAAAAACAAGTTGGTAGTATTGTAAATGGTTTTATTGGATACGTACCGCAGTATATCTAGCAATAGTTATTTGTTCAACAACTGGACAAAGTTGTTTTTTGTGTGTCATGTGTGTTGAGTGCCAACTTCAAATCCAGAGCTATCGAAGTAGTCTAGAATTGAATCACGAGCGTAGCGAGTGATACTAATATAGACTACTGAGCACAGCGAGGGATTTAAAGGCACGAGACCTACAATAATTTGCTCTCGTGTGAAACATACAACTTTGTACAAGTGTGAAAAAACAGATCTTAAGCAAGGAACACACTGAAGGCCATATTAAGCCTTAAATATTTGTTTTATTTGAACTTAATTATTTATTTTTAAAGTGAATATATAACTAAATATTCTGTAAATATTTCAAGCGTCTACCTGTTGCCGTTTTCAATATCGAGCAAAAACGAGCAAAAAAAAACACGTTTGTTGTATGGGAGCCCCCTTCAATATTCATTTTATTCTGTTTTTTTCATATTAGCACCTATTGAAAGTCGCCAATTATTAAACAATTCGTATGCTTAAGGATATTTTTCACGTGACTTCTATGGTAAAAAGCTAAGTTCAGCATTAGATACTTGTTGTCTTAGCTCTTCTGGTGTTAAAGAAATATCTTCGTAACTCAAGTCACATTTTTTTTCAAAAAAATTCTACGTTTGTGATATTTGTTTAAATTTATTTAGAAATAAAGTGCGGGGAAATGCAAAGCAATTTTCTTGCATTGTCTATTAAATAGTATTTGCAGATTTTAAAATTTGCGAGACCAGTAGCGTCATTTTCTATTTAAAGTCTTAGTTAAAGTTTGTAATTTGAATTACAAGATACTTTGTAACAGTAATTTATTTTTGTTTCAAAATATTGGTAGATTAGATCTTGTTGTTCTTATTACAAAGCTGCTAAATTAGTGGCAGTGGAGACAAAGGAGGTACTGAACTGCTCGCCATTGTCTATCTCTAGGTAACTTATGAGTAATTATGAACTTCTATACTTTGACTAGCAATTAGTCTGGCAGAGAGTTCGACTAATGTATGTAGGTACTTAGAGACAGGTATTTAAGGAGAATCTGTGTAGATGGTATTAAAGATAGATAAAGCGAAGTGAAGGTATAAATATGTGTTCGATAATTGGAGTCTGCATAAAAGGTCTACATAATGAAAGGGAGAAAGTGCGCTCCTGAGTTTTGTCCTGTATGTGTGTGTTCACGCTTTACATACATAATAAACAATTTGTCTTCATGGAAGACTGCGGATATAGACCTGGTACTGTCAGGGCGACAGTAAATAATCGAATTACAGGCCAATCGCTATTACCTCTCTCCTCTCCAAGTTGATGGAGCGAATGATCAACAAACAGCTTCTGAAACACACATAATTGAGAATCAGGGGGAGGCATTGGAATATATATATATATGGCACTGGATATAGTAAAGGCGTTCGATCGATTGCTTTTTGTCCGGCAGACGCATATGAGCCGTAGTTGACGGTAATTGCTCTGATAGCATGGACATTAATGCTGGCTCCTGCAAGGCTCTATCTCCTACGCTGTTTCTACTGCATATCACAGACATGTGGTCCATTAACAACATACAATGCTATGCAGATGACAGCACTGGCGACGCTTATTATACGGGCCGTGCAAACATCCCTCGTTCCGTTCTGGAAGAAAACCGCGTCACATTGGCTATCCGGGTGCTCTTCAGCCAGTCATACATTTTATCGCGGCGCCATTACTTTCCGACAATGTCCTTACGTCTCATGACTGTCTCGACGTTGTCGGATCTATCAAAGGCGATTACCTGCTGTATGAATAAAATTAATGTTTTGGCTGTGGTATTACAATAGCTATTAGATTCTCACAATATACTCGTGGATGTAACTACTTACACCTGTTTTGACTTATGTAAGTAATTTGCATGAGTTATTTAAATTTAAAGTAAACAGGTACTTCAAAATAATGTGAAAACTGATTACTCTAGGGTTACGTATTTAGGGTACGTTAGGTAACATTTGTGATCAATATGGAGTGTTATATTGTCTGTGTCGAAATCATCCGTTCTTTATATCAAAGTATTTTTTTTATCAGGTTGTACGATGTTTTACTATAAGACTTTTTGATCGTGTAAACCTGCAGTTTTCTTTATGCTACCATCATCTTCACAATGATGATTCGTACTGTGCAGATATGTCATTTTTCTGGACAGAGTTAAGAAAGTAGGTAGTTTTAAATAATAAATTGATTAGATTTTCGAAAGTCCGCCTTTTGTATTTCAGTTCAATTTAATATTATTACAATTATGATTTGTTTTTCAGACTGCATCCCTAAAATTGAACCTTAGATGGATTAACAATTACACCCCTGTTGTCAGATTAAAGAAATCAACTCACAAGACTACTGCAAAAACTCAAAATATTTTTTTTTTCGGTAAGCAAATCCCACGTACAACAATAGACATTCATGTTAACATAAATACAATATAAGCACGTATATCCTCAAATTACCTATATCACCAAATTATATGACTTGAGACATGATATATCAGATTTAGCGAATAATAATTCAACACAAATGGAATCATTGCGTCACTACTACTCGCTACTTTTACGATACGAACGAGGTATATTTGATAACATGTTCGATCTCTATTGTGTGGAGTCATTTCAATAGCTCCAATCGCAAAGATATTATCATCTGGTATTGGACATTGAAAACGGCTTTAACCGTTTATTTAAAGACATTTTCCAAAATTGTAACATACTTCTCTTTGGTAGGTTATTATAAAATTAAATATGATTATTGGTTTGGTAAAATTATGGAAAATATATTTTTTTGATGTTCAATAGCAATAGCAAAGTTTGTCTGATTTTCAAATAAAAACATTTCAAAATCTTTTTATTCAAATAGGTTTCCAGGAACTCTTGTTAATCGTCAAGAGAATTAACTACAATTCGCTTTATAAACTAATTACAATACTATTTTATTGGGAGCGTCCTATAGGTACTTTTTGCAAAACTACAAACAAAACATATTGTTATTTGTGTCCACTTCGTGGGAGATTGTGACGATACCATATTTATGCCTTAACATTTTCGTAATACAATGTGTTTTTTCAAGTTTTAGCGCGAAGATTTTCATTAGTAAGCAATTCTCAATGGACGTACTACCAATAGCAAAATGCATCTTTAAATTACAATGGCGCGTTCAAATATTCAAGTTTAGTAATTTTATACATTAGGTAAGAAATTATGATTTATTTTACGAAAGGTTTAAAAAGCTAACAAAATATAAGTACAAATGACTAAAATGTAAAATATTAAGTTATGAACTTACGAATCATAGACATCAACACGGAATTAATTTTTAAATGTAGGTAGTAATCTAACTTCCGATTTATGAATTCGAACTCTAGACAAAATAAAGTTGCGTGAAATTTTGAACCTGCGGCGCGAGAATGAATGGTTTAAAGCTAACTGTGATTGGGGGTTTGTTTGGAACTAAAGTGATTAGAGAATGTTTTAAAACAAGCGTTAATTGGTTTATTCGAACGTACTGTGAATAGTGGTAGTTTAAGTGCGCTGCTTGGGAGTTTTATAATGTTGAATATAACCGCGAAAGTTTAAATTACTTAGAACTTTTATAATATTGAAAACGCCCGCGCGACTTACCTGAGTCAGTCGTTTAACAACCATTAGGGTAGCCTCGTACAATAAAAATGATTAAAGGTAGTTGTCTTGGTTTTCACGTATTCCATATAATGGTATGACTTGTAAGTTTATTTGAAATTACCCGGGGTTTGTTAGAACCTTACGAACATTTAAAACATAATATTAATATTCTCTTAGGATCCTATTAATTTAGGGTAATTAGGCCGTTTATCTAGACCGTTCATATTAATCCAGGACTCTATAATAGTACCCCAACCAACATAACTAGAATTATACTTAAAAGATATTCTTTTTTCCTTGTTAAAATTAATTAATTCCGTCCGGGATAAAAAATATGATTGATTGAAATGTGGGGTGAGAAAGTTATTAGAGAGGGGTTAGTGGTGATAAAAGTACGTGGTCGTTTACATACAGAACATTCAATTGCCATCGTTTAAATTGTTGAATTGTCGTTGAATGTCTACGCTTGTGGGTCACTACAAGCTAGGAACCACGTGGAGTTAAACTACAGCTAGATCGTGCCACCATTACTGGTAAGTAAATACTTTTATAATAGAAGTTACAGTGAAAATATTGTGTGTTCGTTGTGAAATTCTTTAGGTTGTGTTTTAAAAATATGTTAATTAATGTTAAAACATCCAAATGACGGGCCCGCTTTTGCCGGTTAGAAATTTATGGTAAATATATAAATCATATAACTCATCAACTTGTGTCCTTTTAGTTCTAATATTCGCGTATTTGCTTTGTTTAGGTGGTTTTGTACTGACTTTAGAAGTGGTGAAAAATGCAAAGTTGACATTATTTATGATCGTAGATTTAGCTATATTTATTTCTTGATTATTTTCTTTTACGCTTATTTGTAAACTATTGTTTGCTATATTACTCTGACGTACCTCTAAAACAACTGGGTTACTACTTATTTAACACAACGGTTTTCGGGTCCTACCAATTTTGGCGATCACGCTTGGCCAAATTAGATAATTATCTAAATCATTATTAAATATTTATTTAGATTTAATTTCTCTCACTCGTTAAGTGAGTGGGGTTGAGGCTGCGAAGTTTCCTAAAACATTTTAATAATGTATTTATATTTCTTTAAAGAAGGGGGGACGTTACAAGATACCACCTGGTGTTTTCCGGACAGTGGTCTCCAATTTTATTGATGAGAAATTGATCATCATTAATTGGTGACGTAGGGGAACTCTATAAATAACTATGTGTGTAATGTTTGCATGCAGTGTCGTACAATAATATTGTGATATTTTTGGATACCTATACTGTCTAGCTAGGAAATTCTGTTCATAATGCGTAAGTTTTTGTTATTATACAATATTTAAATTAGTTGGTTATGCAACTATCACGAAATAAAGGTAATTTTCATTTAAGTGGCGTTTTAATATGTAAGTAATAAGATGCAGTAAAGTGCGATGTATTGAAATGCAAATCAATTCTATGCAGTTGTCAGTTTTATATTTTGAACATTTCCAAATGGGAGTAGATAAATATAAATATCAATGATAATGTATTAAAAGAGGTAGAAATCGTACTAGCACGCAAAAATGAGGCGGAAAAAATTAAGACAACTGTCGTAACTTGATTCAGTTACATGTCACTTTCTAAATATATAGTTATCTGTATATTCTGTTTCACACGTTCCGTATTATCTATTGCATTCGGTTAAGGTTAGTACGTGTAGATAACAGCGGATCAAATTTATATTTCGAATAATATGAAGGTACCGTATTTAAATAGATTCAGTGATAGAAGATCTTTATAATAATATTAAATAATCATCCCCGTGCTCACACTCAAACTTAATATATTTTATTATACCTAGTTTAATTTTGAAATTATGAAATCAAAACTTGTAGCATATGAGTAGTCTTTTTACTAACTCGTTGCATAAAATATGTACTTGTAACATTCAAGCACGAGCAAAGATTAATATTGAAGTGCGAACATAAGTAATCTACTACCTACGCCACAGAATAACGAATACGAACTACGGGTGCACGATTCCGCTACATGGCGTTGTGTTAAAAATAAATGGCACATTTTTGCCGCGTAATTTGTTTGAGCCGACATAACGACTCAATAAAAACGTTAATAAAATAAAAATATATAAATATACCCTGTCCACCTCAACTAGTAGAAACTTCCCCTTGTGATTCATTTTAATAACTGTAAGTAAATTCATTATAAACTTTTTTTTAAAATTTCAAACTGCCATGTATAATATATATGGGTATAATAACTTTATGGGTAGAAAATATACATTTTTTAAAAATTTTGTCTTATCAATTTAGACTGCTTTACCACGGCGGGCCACGGCACAAAATAAGGCAGGTCGCGGTAAATGAGTAGAACTGGCAACAAACTTACTAGGTAGCTTAGCTTTTAAATTAGCATCATTTGAAAATTATTACGATATTTTCATTAAAAGTAATTGCAAATTATGTCTATTAGGGTGTCTACTGTCCGTCTGTCAAGAATTAAATTGCAAGAGCTTATTTAAAACTTGAATTAAAGGCATTTTTGTAACCACCAGCCAGTGTTTAATTAATCTCTGTCAAGTACAGTTGAATTTCCAGTTAACGTTTTCTTTGCGTTTTAAAACTGCCTAGTGATTTAATTTTTCACCGAGTTGGTTTTGGAATGCAATATAGCTAGTCGTTTTGTTTTCCAGTTTTCAATTCAAACTCTATAATCGAATAACTTAATTATAACTCGTGTTGAAAAAGAGATGTACTTTTTTAAGTAGCAGTGTTAAAAAAATAAATGTGACACTGAAAACGTTGACTTTTCACTGTCCACAACCAAAAAAAAAAAAACTCTACTGGTACCGTTAATTTCACCGCTCATTTGACAGCTTCTGAGCCGCGTTGAAATTTTATAGTAAAACCTCATTTTAGCAACAACTCTCCGTTCTGTCTAAGCGCATCTGATAATTTTAGCGGCGCTATTATTGTTCATACGAAACTCGTTTCGCGGAATTTTTTGACAGTTAAAAGGTTTTGAAAAATAGTTAAAATAAAATTACATATACATAAAGTTTTTTACGGTTTATTCTTGTTTGCAATTTTTACTTATTTGATGTCCGAGTGTAATGTTAAGAAGTTAAGAATTGTCTCTATTTCATCAATTTTTTTTTAAGTGACTGCATTAGCCGTAGTATGATTATTTCCATCCTTGATATCATAACTTCTATCATAACCCATATCCTCAATTATTCTATTCCAGTGTCTGCTTTCCTAATCTGTGGAAAGATGCACACGTCATACCTTTGCCTAAAAAGACTAGTCCCACTTCGTTATAAGACTACCGTCCTATTTCAATTTTACCTTTACTCCCTAAAGTTCTCTAGCGTATTTTACAGCATCAGCTAAGTTTCTTTTCCACAAGGAACTGTATTCTTGATCCTTCTCAGCCTGGTTTCCGCCCTGGTCATATGGCTACAGCACTAATAAATTGCAAAGATCTTCATAAATTCTTTTATTTCTCATATTGCTTCTCTCTACCATCTATATGCAGACGATCTCCAAATATACGCAATTCACGATTGCAAATATACCAAACGCAATTGCAATAGTACATTGTTCACCAAGGGGTGAAAGTGACTGATTGGGAATCGTCTTTTATCCCGAGTGATACATAGTGCTTTACACTACAAATGCGAGGATAATAAAATTTAATTAATTAAAGTTTTAATTTACTTAACAAATATAAATTCACTTTTATAAACATAGATGGCGCTGTACCGAATAATTACAAGCTATAGTTATGTTTTCTGTTGTTTATAAATAGTGAGTTAATTTTTTCAAAGTGAAATTGGTTCGCTTTTATAAACGGGCAAGAAAGTTATAATCTCTGCAAACACGTACTTTCAACCCTATTTTGAACGTTCTTTCAGAGCATGAGTAGTGTAAAAATAAATAATGATCTTGTTCGTATTACAGATTGGAGTAAGTCTTACGGTCTCAAAAATAAAATCTGTTAAAAACACAAGTAATAATAGTTGGTAGCTCGTGTCTTTTATCAAAGATTTCAATACCATTCCACCGGTGTATTTGAATTATGTTTTAATGTCTTACACTGAGACAGTGTAAGGTATATATAATATGTTATTTGGGGACTACACGTGACCGAAATGAGCAAGAAATTGTGCGCTGCAAATGGCTCTTGGCGACTACTACGTAATTTCTTACCTATTCCCACTAAAATTGCGCTGACTATTGCTTGAATTATGCTGAAGTTAGCTATCCTTACCTTACAGTGGAGGACTGAATATATTTGAGCGACTTCAAAATTATATCTATATAGGTATATATATATAAATTTCAGTCGTTTTGTTACTTTCTCTACCCAAAGGTTGTTTGGCAGAAATCGCTTCCAAATTATGAATTATGTGCCTAAATAGAAATATTTTTTTGTGGAAAAACATCAACTACTGTCATTTAATACCTATGTTTGTGTTTCTTGAACATCCAGATTAAATTTTGTATCATACAATACTACAGGAATGGATTTTGTTTTTCCAAACTTTAGAACATTCTTGGTCGAACGCACAATGAGAAATTCCACATCGAATTGCCCGATCGGGTGGCAGTCGGCGAGGGCGCCGGTAGACGGCTAGAGGGGGCTCATACATTTTCACCTACTTTAGCGGTCTATGCTACTCTAATGTTTTTGTATAAAGTCTATGATCCACACGTATGAAACAAAAAGCAAACACTCTTGATATTGGTCATACTTCTGTAATTCTTCTCGAAGAAGTGATCTTGTAGATCCTAATCCGAAATTGCTTTAAATAATATCAACATTTTTTGTATATTGTTATGTAATAATTGAATGATATAATATATTCTTGGTTAGAAAAGTATGCATTTAAATCATTACATCAATGCTTAGAATAAATATTGATTGTGCTGATGTGATTCTTAAATACACGGCTGGAAGTGTGAATTGTTCAACGAGTGCTATACTAAATAATACTAAGGCTTTTTTCGCACTACGACTTTTATCTGCCTTAAATAAATTTAAAGTTGATTTTTGTACAAACTATTTATGTCAAAAAACAACGTTAATTATTTATTATGTTAATATATTAATAATTATGTCCTGTGTTTTTGTTATTTTGCTAGTGTAATTTTTAAAAAAGTATTTTTAATCGTTTAAAAAAAATTATTGTGTGTAGGTATGTTGCCGATCTTCGCCGGTTGTGAATCGATTTCATTGATTTTTATATAGGTATATGGAAGGGTTTGCCTGGGATTGGCCAGGAACTAGGGTTTGGTTTGATTTTTTTTACAATGTTGAATTTACAAATAAAAGGAAAAAAAAGTCCCTAAAGCAGACATACTGGAACTGGCAGAGCATTCAGCTACACGTATTCATTGCTTTAAAGTATAATTCTTGAGTACTACTATAAGTCTTTTGACATCCCGTGTTTTTATGTTTCTGTTAAAAAAATATATTATGAACTATTGCATGGTAATAATTAGAGATACATGCACCGGTTTTTTAATCGGTTTATTAAATACTAGCTTCTGCCAGCGACTTCGTCCGCGTGGAAGTTTGAAAAAAAAGACAGATTTTGACTGTTAACGATTTTCACCTACCACAATATCGAAATTCTCATTCAAAATTATTAAAATTATTAATTAATAAATCAATGAAACATCTCAATCTTAGTTTTTAACTTAAAAACCAAATACCAAATTTAATGCAATTAGCGTCAAAATACCAACGCACAACCCCAATTTAATCTTGCAAAATCATTTCTCAGTACGATCTCACGTTGAAACAATAACATCTGTGCAAAATTCCAAGTCTTTAGTCACAAGGACATCGGAGTTCTCATACAAATTTTCATAACCTATTTCGCGCCCTAGGGGATGATTATCCAAAAAACAAAAATACTTTAATCTTAATTCAGAAATTTTGTCCATAACAAATTCAGCTCACCCCATTTTACCCGCTTAGGGAATGATTTTATAAAATCCATTGTAAGTGCTTGCCTGTTCTCGTTCATCATATATATATAGATAGAAGAAGATAGAAGATAGTTTTAAATAATATTTTTGACGTGCTACAAAAAGTCGCAGTGTACGCTTGGTCACAGATTAAATATAGGAGTAAGTTATGGCCTGGTAAGTGATTTCCACTAGTTTTATCTTTCAACATTAGTTATAACGCAACTATAGTGTTTGTGCCTGAGGTCGTGCCGTGCGTCACACACATCAAAATATTGGTTGGTACAAGAATCAAAAATAGTACATTACTACCGTGGCCCGCAAATGCAGCATAACTGAGCGATCGTGACTATGCCGGCTGAGGCGCAGCCGAGGCACGCATCACAGACATCGGTTACGCTTAGGTGTCGCCAAGAGTTTTATATAGTACTTTTTTCAAACATGCGCGTAAATTAAAACAATAACATAATAACGTACATGTTTATTAAAAACTAATTTTATTGACAACTGTAATGACAATAATAAAAATAGTTTAAATGTCGATTTCTTTTTTAAAATTAATTTAATGGCGCATTCTTTTTGTTGGGCCACTGCGAAATTTGAATAAATCTTGATGAGTTATCTCTTTAGTTAACATAAATTCTGTATGACTCACTACCATCATTCTCTTTAGTTGGATTATCGACAAGAGGCTGACCAACTCCAAGTGACACTTTTTAAAATGGAAAAAATCAATACTTGTAGTAAATATTTTAGGTTATAAATTTAACCCTGTAAAGGGTGTAAAGGACATCGTTACGAAAACTGAAACCATTCGCAATGGGCTTAGTAACTCCGGACATAGATTGGATATGTCATACATCATTCCGATTAAAGATATATATCCGCTTCGCATATCCATATTAGCTTAATATATCCGCGGAAATATGCAATTTTCTAGCAAACTGCGGTCAAACGAATCCTCGGATCGATTTCGTACTTTTCAATCACGAGTGCACAAATCGTTAGTGTATCCCTCGTTTGTAATAGATAGATATTATTTGATATCTATATTATATTTTTCTAACAGATATTCACTCGCCCGTCACAAAGTAGAGGTGATACAAAAACTTTAGCAATATAAATATTATACAAAAGGTTTAGCAGGCGTGATTTTATAAAAGCGCTGATATCGATTATTTATAAGCAAGACACAACGTTACTTTTTCGCTTTCAACGCTAGCTCTCTCTTTCACTTCAGTGATATGCGTGCATCGCTAGTGTCGCCCGTGTCGGTAGCGCGGAGCGGCCGAATGTTTATTTGGATTAGTTCGTTCACTCTCTGGATATAGGACATGTTTATTTCACGCAAAGTGAAGGAGTTGTAACATATCCGGTCTCAAGATATAGTTATTACCTAAGGCTAGAAACCATAGGTTTAGTACAAGATTCTGAACCTTATAGCGTTGTAATTTTACGTCGGTCTTTTCATGATAAAGATAAAGATAAAGCGGTAAAGATAAAGCAGTAGGCATCGATGTGCGGCTATACCTACATTCAGTGTCCGCGCGCACGTTATGTTTTTATACCTACCTACTATGACGTGGTAAAAGTAGAAACGTTTGCAATACATTGCGCGCTTTCACACGATACAAAAACTATAATTTACCATTTCCGAGATAATCTTTGTAATTTTTTTATAAACTGAAAATGCTACTTTTTGCCAAAGTTTTTGTCAGGATGTCCCTTACAGGGTGTATAAAAGAACATATACCTAATGTCTTGTTCTAACAAAAACACGATAGCATTAATTTGGCACGATAGAAAAAAAACTGGAAAACGCCTCTAAAATTTTTTTTTCGATTTTTAACCGCTATTCTTTAACATTTAACATTAAAATTCATATTAATGGCTAGCTTACTAGAAAGTCTATGGCTGTTTCTACTTTTTTTCAAGTAAATACCTAAAAACCGATTTGACGCTCACGTTTACTTATACTGGGAAGAGCTGTGGTGTTTTTTCTTGCTCAAGTGCACGTGATATTTATTATATAGCTGTGTCATATGAAGTGGGCGGGCAAATCCTGAAATTTCTAGTCGGAATACCGGGTCGCATAATGTACATTATGTCGGTGAACAAAACGCCGCTATGGTTCGGGTTTAAAAAAGTTCATTCTTTTTTCAAGTTACATATTCGACCGCTCGAGCGCACGAGCTCTGATACTGTACTGCATGTACGATTTATCCCATAGAAGCTTATGCAAGATATGGTCGCATATAGTAGCATATTCGAGAAAATGCTATTACTCTTATTGAATACCACTCCTCCTCGCGGATCGGTTTCGTTCCTTCTATGCTAAAGCTATCAATTAAGGTATAAGAGTGTTTCCAGTGGTTGATATCGACGGAGATAATAACGGCGTCGATACTTCAGTGACTAGATAAGTCTTTGCTATGAGTGATAGATTATATGGCAGTTTCGAAGCTTAGTTATAAATATATTCTGGTAAGATTTGAGATCACCACATCCTATAAGATGTGATTTTAAACAAAACATACTGTCTTTTCAAAGTCTTTAAGATATTGTTAGAATATAAGATAATTTAATGCTTTTATTGCTTTTGAACATTTTGGCCATTGGTATCGTCAAGCAATTTAATAAACCGATTCGTTTGTTCACCTAACTAAACCATTAAGCTGTCTACAGAAAGCCAATACAGACCACTTAGCATTTATATTAAATGCTTCGTAACTATTTTGAGAAGAACATGGGTAAATGACGAAGTAAGGTGCACTTCTATGTTATTAACACGAGTTTATTTAAAAGTGTTGGCTAGTTAAATTTTAGATTTCGATACGAAGAATTATAGAAACTTTTTATGTTTGAAATTTCAGTCAAATTCGTTCGCACTACCGAGTCGTATGTAAAGAAATGGTTGAAAGTGGATCCCAAATAAGATTAGATATAAATAATATTCTGAAAAAAGGCTTAAAGTTCTCGTAAAATATATAATATATGTAAAAAAAAGTTTAAATTTAAGACAACATAAAGCTCTGCCATTTTAATTTTTTCGGTATATTGATATAAAAAGGTCATAGAACATACTTGTACATGTAAAGGTTTTAAAACGCCAGGAACCCTGATAATTACTTAGAATAGGTATTTTTATATCACCATGGTGGAAAACAAGTTTACAGTCCGCCTGTTGTGAAGCTGTCACCGCAGCCTAGGGACTTAGCACGCGAGTTGCCAACCCTTTAAGCATCTTACAACTTTTTCTTGAAGAACCCCATATTGTAGTTCCTCAAGAACACCTTTTTGTTAAGGTTTTTTATTATAGGAACACAGCCTATAATCCCCACCAACACAAACAGGGAGGCAAACTCTCTCCTCAGACTTAGGGGTCGATACTGATTGTGAGTATGAAATCCTCGACAATTCTCTCAGCTCGTCGTCGAACCGAGTCAAAAGAGCCAAGTAAGGACCTTTCCAGAGCCGAACCTGCAACCTATAAAGCAACAACCTTTGCTCCGAGGTGAAATACCACTAACTACGGCCTGTATGCGTCAGCTAAACAGAAAGCTAGTCACCCATTTGCACAAACCTTTGGATGGTAACCATAAGGAAACACCCGGAATCGAACGCCTTTACTATGTTTAGGCTACATGCCAGTGTCTCCCCGTGATTCAGTTGTGACCATCGGTGTGTGAGAAAGACTAACTAACGAGCGTGGCGAAAGCTGTATTGACCAGATTGTGTTTTTGTAGGTATTTTAGAAACCTCATGCTCTCTCAAAGGGTCTCTGCAGTAGCGTGTGTGTCGGATCGTTACGTTCCCTAAAACATGGTTGAGCGAAGCGATGGCTGATTCATGTGTCATACTCGTGAACGGGTGCCGCCTGTGGAGACTGGTCTGCTCTTTCAAACTTCTTTGTATCCTTGTATTTTGTTTATCAATACTTGCCAGCCTTCATACGTCCCCACTGCTGGGGCACGGTCTACCCTCATAAGCGAGGGTTATTGGGCTTCAATGACAGTATTGGGATATCAATACTGTAAGACATTGATTATTTCTAAGTGATGAATAGGTACATAAACTGTCTTTTTTTATATTTTGCAAATAGATACTTTTTTATGTTGTGCTTGTGCATTTTATTTTTTTTATGTTTTTATATAATGGAAAGTGTCCTTCTATGATAGGAAGGGGATTTTCCAATATTTTGAGTAAACGCTGTAAGCTAAGCTGTAAGACTGCTGTAAGAGAAAGGGAGAAAAGAAATGCCCTTGCTGGGTTTCTTGCCGGTTATTCTCAGTACAAGGTCGCCCGCCCTATAGACTTACGAACCGATGGCGTAGTGACATTCATAAGTGCTCAATTATTGTAGACTAAATTGAATAAATGATTTTGATTTTGAACCACACGCTTCACCACCTTGGAGAGGAAAGAGGTAATAGCGACTGGCATTTAATGTGATGAATCTGATCTAACATCCTTTTTGGCCAACGGGTGCACATTTGGAGTCTTCCACAAAGACCGAAATTGCCTAAAGTAGTATGAAAGCTTTAAGAAGTTTACTGTGTAGGCACCATGTAATACCTCAAGTTGGTTATCTTAATTTCCTATAAAGAATGCAGTATTTTTAAAATCTAATGAAGCTCTTTTCAGAAACAAAAGTACGTATATTTGAATCGTAATGCCCGTTGTAGTTTGTCCTTTTATATCTTTTCAAAAAATCTATGGGGTTAAAGAAATTGACACCACGTCACCTTTACCATTTTTTTCTATCAAATAAAATACTGAAATTATGTTTTTGCTTCTGCCAATTCAAGATAAAAGACAAAATTTCAAAAGTACATAATATTTTTTTATGTATCGCTTATCGGCGTAGGATTTCTACGGCAATTCCTTGATTAAATAGCAGTATAAGCAGTCGTAATAGCTCTGTAGCTGTTCTTTGTCCTCGTATAATTCTGTTAGTTACTTCTGCGGTATTTTTTTTTATTTTCCGGTATAAAAGTAGACCTCCGCCGATCCTTAAACAATCTCTGTGTCAAAAATCAGCTAAATGGGTTCGATCCTCTCCGAAGCGAAGCTAAGCAATAACAAACAAACAGACTTTCACAACTATATATAGGTTAGAATATTCGTATTTAAAGAACATCAAAAACGGCCAAAAGCGGGTTAGCGTCGCCTTAAATACATAACGATTATTCAGCTTCTATGCACAAGTTCTGTATATGTTAGCAGTACATTGGTTTTCAAAGCTTGGTAATTTATGATCCCCTAATCAACCCCATTAGTTGGCTTCAACATAATCATAAAAGGGCCTGCGGCATAAAACAAATAACTTGTCTGAAAAGGAGTTTGCTGGTAAACTCATAACTTTGTTTGGGATGTTTTAAATGCCTTCAGCTGAAATAAACTTGACCATAACTATTCAAACTGATAAAAATCTAAAAGTTAATAATCAACGTAAATCTATTTAACTATTAAATTAAAATTTATGAAGACAAATAGTAAGTAAATTCCTTCATTTCAGTAATTTTGTTTTGTACATTTTGGTAGGAAACTAGATTAAGTGTGGAAAATAAAATAGTGTGAAAGTTTTGTTGATTTAGCAACTCATATTTTGGTAAAAACCGGCCGAGTGCGAGCCGGATTTCACTTGAAGGGTTTTTATTATTCTTCGTTTGACTATAGCACTTCCACTTAAATAGTTTCAAGTTTGAAGCTTGTGTATGTTATTTTTTTTATATATAAAGCCGTTTATATATAAAGTTAAACCAAAAAAACTTTGTTTTTTGTATGGAAATATTTACTTTTTGTAAATAATACCCCCCTTAAAATTTTACTTTTTGTTTTTTAATGCTTGTTGGGAAATCTCCATAGCCTTGGAGTTCTGTAATCTGTCCTATGGACTGCTCATTGGCCTCACAAAATTGGCCACACTTTAGAAAAAGACAAAGTTAAGTATCTTTTCTCATAGACAAAACGCTTCGCGTGGTACGTTCGCTTTGTCTCTGTCACACTTTTGGGACCATTATTTTTTCACATCTGGCTAGGAATTGCGCTGTCTCGTTCTTTGTCTACTACTGCTACCGTTGGCAAAATATTTATTCTTTTATTACTAAAATCCGAGCTTTGAAATTAACGAAAAATAATGGAAATTGTATACAGGGCGGAAAGCAGCGTTGGGATTTAGGAACTTTTTGAGTAAAAAAAGCGGGATTCTTTCGTCGAAAGCGGGACATAGTAAAAAAAAATGTATTTAAGTTTTTGAATATTTATCTTTTTATTTAAGTTCAAATTGCGTTTACGTGACAATAGATATAGGTACCTAGTAAAATATCCATAGAAAATGTATTTTAATAAAAAATATATATTTTAAATCAGATTTACCCTATCGTTAATACCCTATCGAAAAGCGGGATTGAGTCTGTCCCGCGCGGGACAATTAATTATGATTTAAAAATCGGGACGTCCTGCCAAAATCGGGACGTCTGGCAACGCTGGCGGAAACGCTAAATGATCTGACTAAACTAAATTTTCTAACCTAATGCAAATATATCGTACAAATTCACAAAACTTTTTTTTAAATTTCACGAGGATAAATTCGTGGGAAAAAGTAACAAAATATATATCACAAGAAAAAAAATTCAATACTGTGTTAAGATCAAACTTTAAATTGACTAGGTACTTACTCGGTTTTAAAGAAGTAGGGAAATAATGTTGATGGTTGTGGAGAAGGTAAATTTACCTAAAATCGAAGACATTGTTAAGAATTATTGAGTGACATATATTTTTGAAAACATTTGTTACTCAATTAACTTCAAATCAAAGTTTCATTTATGAGGAGTGTACTTTTTAAAAACGCAAATTTCTTCTTAATTGAAGTATGAAGCATGAAATAAGACAATAAATTTCTTATATGTACTAGTATATTGCCAAATAAAACACGGCCAGTTACCCGTGTCCCGAGCATACGTCACAAAACCATACCTATCAGGGCAAAAAATTGCACATTTCTAAAGAATTGTTTAAATAGTTATAGCAATATTATTTTTTCTATCCATATTTCAGTATTTAACTCACGTTTGAATAACTCTTTTTCTCCAACATTGTTTCTGTGTATGGCTGGGTTCACAAATCATAGAATAGTTATTGTCTCTAATACAAATAAAAAAAAGACTTATTGTAGGTGCATTCTCTTGTAATTGTCTAGAGCCTCAGTTCCTAACCTGGGGGTGATTACCCCCGCAGGGGTAAAACTTGTATTTCGCGGGGGTAATAATGAGCTGGTTGTTGTCTCGAACGCCGAATTTCAAAATGACAAGTCAGCACAGCGTGTCAAGCCAACACCTACGATGCAGAATATGCAGAAAAAAAACACCCAAACACAAGCATTCACACATCATACCAATGATTGTCTTAAACTTTAACTGAGGATTGTAAAATCATTCCTAAGTTATTTTATTTTTAGTTATTATATATTTGTTGAGTTAAACCTAGCTTGTACATGTAATTTAGAGTAAAAATATCTCAATATTTCATGTGCAATTGTTTTTATGTTGAATAAAGTCTACGTATTTGTATTGACACGTATTGTTTGAGTTCGTCGTTGGGAGGAGGGGTAAAATCAGTAACCCTAGTTAGATCATAAGGGTAACGGACCTAAAAAGGTTAAGAACCACTGGTCTAGAGGTTATGCATACACTGTTCTTACTGTTTACGTAGTTCATCTATGACATTGTATCACTAAGGGTGCGTTCCAAATCGCAACGAGGAAGCTGAAAAAGAGGGTTTGGGACGCCCGGGATAGAGTAATTTTCCAACTGTCAAGTTGAATTATCTACACTGCCATAAAAAAGGTTGAAATTTACTTTCCAGTACGGGTCGATTTTTCAACTTTGCCGGGCGATCATTACTCGGCGGCTTTTGGAACATAACCCTAGTAAGCAAATGTATGCTCACATGTTTATCTTACCTAATATGTACTGTTAGTTCCCAACTAACACAACAGGTGACATATGAGTTATATATTAGGACCGAGTATTACCTAAGGTGAAAATTACAGCCACTCTTAAGTGGTATATAGGTGCAGGCAACCCATATGCCACCCTAATAGCACAAAAAGGAGAAAAATTGCAACCTATTTTCGGTTCTAAATGGGTTCCTTAATAGTTTAAATTATACTCTGTAGTAGAAATTAGAAAATCTAATTATTAATTATTTAAAATTAAATCCAAAAGTAACTTTGAGTGCGACTCGTGTGTAATTAGGTAAGTCCTATCGTGTTTCTTTTTATTATTAGGTAACTTTAATGTTTTAGCATTAAGTTAGCATAAATGTCGTTGCCATTTATTTTTTAATGTGAATTATATATGATATTTCTTTATAGATTTTCACGCGCCCTTCATTAGATTAAGTTTATTAGAATAGTAAATAAAAAAGTTAATATGATTATAACCTCACTTTTTTATTTGTTTTCCAAAAAAGTGATTTTGGTTATTTTAATTATATTATGTTGTTAAATTACATCAGTTAAAAGTACCACAGTTGTAGTTAGGTGTCAATTACATAATGTCGTATCCAAACTTTCACAATTTTAAAGACTCCATTCTGAACACATGGTTTACATCTTACAGTTCTAATCCTCTATTTACGCCTCATTTAGCACTATGAGATTTAAAAAATTGGCCAAGTGCGAGTCGGACTCGCGCACGAAGTGTTCCGTACTATTAACTATAAAACCGAAAAAGACAAGTTTGTTGTATGGGAGCCCCCCTTAAATATTGATTTTATTTTAATTTAATTGTTTATTTTTAAAGTGACTATATAACTTAATATTTTGTGAATATTTTAATTGTCTACCTGTTGCCGTTATCAATATCGAGCAAAAAATCACGTTGTTGTATGGTAGCCCCCTCAAATATTTATTTTATTCTGTTTTTTTAATATTTGTTGTTATAGCGGCAACATAAATACATCTTCTGTGAAAATTTAAGCTGTCTAACTATCACGGTTCATGAGATACAGCCTGGTTACAGACGGACGGACAGCGGACCCTGAGTAATGGGGTTCCGCTAATTACTCTTCGGGTACGGAACCCTACAAAACACCTATTTGCATACTGTGAATGCAATTGAGTGAATGTTATAACGAAAAGTAATTTTTACAACTAAAAGATCCTTAGTAGTTCAAAATAAGTCATAATCGCTTATTTTGGTTCTTTAAGCTGGCCTTTTGAAACTTATTTATGCATTAGGGCTACTTATCAGTGCACAGTACTTAGAACTTAGAATTACAGCAACTATAGGTTCTAAAAGAGCCGGAACATAACCTAGTTTAGTACTACAGGTGGCAGGACAATCATTTACACCACCTATTTGAAACTTTAAGTGCCATATTGGGATTTAATCTAACTTATTTCTAAAAGTTGCATATCAGTGATTTTAAAACCTTATTTGCTACCACTGGTTCTACATTAGTGGCAAATATAGCTTATTTACAGTTAATGGTAGCAATTTTCTTCTGTATGCCACTAAATACATACATATGCAACTGCGAGTGAATTTAAGTACTCATTTGCATCTTCGAGACCACCTTACAACTAAAAGAGTTTCTGACACTGATATACTACCTATTTAGAACTAAAAGCCGTAAGATAAGCTGTAAAAATCACTAATGTGCTAGTTGAATTAAAACGTGTTGGTAACGTTTGTAACAGTAACTATATTGTTTTTAGGAAATAAATATTTTTTATATACTATTGTTATTGATTATTGATGTGTATTTATATACGACTCCTCGCAGACTCGCAGCCTAGTTGGAAGTGCGGAGCGGCTTCTGTGCAGAGGGTGTGGGTTCGATTCCCTCACTGGACAAACATTAGTTGTGTTTGTCTTAAGTCAGGATGTGTTTTTCAATTATGATACGTATGAGTTTACTAAAAAAAGAATATGTATTTATGTTTTTGTTTCTATAACACAAGCTTTGTTTACTTTTGGGCCAGACGGCGCTGTGTCTAATATCTAAAAATATTAATTTATTTATTATAATATTTATTTGCACTACACTAACCCATTTCCTATAAAATAAAGTGCTTAGTTTGTACAATTTTTAAAATTTAAGAACATACAAAATGCAACCGTCACGTATGTATGTGCCACGTCCGCCATCTTTTTACGCTTGGTTAGCATCTTATTGTGCCATGTGTTTGTCAATTTGTCGCTTGTTATAATAATGAAAATAAAAACATTTTCATCATTATGAAAAGCATCTTCATAATAAAAAATAACAAGCGAAGCAAACTTTCGTCTTTGAAGTTTTAGTAAGATTTTTTCCTTTTCGCATTAACCAAAGTTGGCGGCACCAGTCACGACACAAGGCGGCAACAGTTCACGAACTCCATTACAGAAAACTTGTTTCTTTTGCTCATTTACCTGCAATTTATTTTATTAGAAAAATACTTTTTGCAATAGAATTATTTCTCGGATTGTAATACCAATAAATATCAAAATTATTATTTTCCATGAAGTTGGTTTGTAAATTACATATTACACTAGCTGACCGGGCAAAACATGCCCTTAGGTTGATGTAGTGGAGCAGCCGAGTGCAGCGCTAAAGGACATATACATAAAAACATATACATAAACAATCATAAAGATTAACAGACAGAGGCGGTCAGCGACTTTGTTTTATACTACTTTTGTGACAAAGTAGTATGACTGAATATCCTATTCAAAATGGCGGAAACAAAGATTTTGAAACAAAAAAAAATTTGAAACTATCAAATTTCATATAGCATGGTGTGGGTGATACGAGAGTTTCTACTAAATTGCTGCCAGTGGTGACCACAATGAAGATATATTACTATGTAGTTTTGTTGAAGAGATAAATGATATCTGTGTTTCATATTATTTATATAATAATTTTATACATTTAGGTTTATTATATTTTCAGAAACAAAATGCTGCGCAGCGCACCATGCTATGTCAAGTCGAATAAAGTAGTTTAGAACTGTTTCTAGGTCAAATGCTTAATAGGGTTCTCACTCCGTCGCTTCATGGGATAGAAAGTAAATTGCATACTTTTAGTACATTATAATATCTGAATTAAACTAATTGGACAGAAAAAATATATAATTATTAAGATATGGTATGTATATGTAAAAGTTGCTGTTGTTAAAGTCCGAAATCCAACGGGAGCTGGATTCTAACCGGGATTAAACTTTAGCACCACAAACAAGACTATGAAATGAAAGCTCAAATCAGCAAACTTAGCGAAAATTCTTGGCAAAAAAAAACATTGTAGCACGTCACAATAAGCAATTATTGCTTCTTTTATGCAAACTGTTGCGTATGCATAAAAGGAGCAATAATCCACTGCCAATCTTTTAATGAGCGTACACATACATTTTTATGTATATAGTTACACATTCCTATTCTTCACGTTTTCATAAAATAAATGTAAACTTAAAAACCAAAACCCTATCTAAATACAAAATTTCATCCAAATCGTTTGAGCCGTTTCCGAGATACGCAAATACATACATATATATACGTTTAAATATGTGAGATAATAAAGGTATTAGTTATTCAGTAATGGGTCGCTACTTCAGTTACATAATACCTAATAATTACTAAAGTCACTTTGCCTACTTGCATAGCGTATGTAAATTAGATTCTTGTAATTTTACGCCTTTTACACAAATACATTATACATTTTCATGAAACGGAATTTCATTAGAAAATGTAGAATTTTCTATATATTTTCCGCGAACACATTATGGTAGTCACAAAGGAGATGGTAGGTAGTAACGTGACTGATAAACAATAATAATCTAGACTTTACGTTCAGTACCTTAGCTTGAGTACCGTCGTTTAGTTTATGGTTGCCTCTTATTGTCCTAATTTATATCCTAGCTTTATTATTATTGTTTTATTATATTTCGCAGCTTTGTTTGTCTCCGTTATGACGTATCATTTACGGAATTAAAAATAAAATATCGCGATATTTAGGAGATTATGTCCATCTCTTTGTTTCTATTAAACCTGCGCTTTGTATTCATACGTTTGTGTTTAAATTGTGCTTGTGTAATAAATATGCAGTTTCATGTCGTCGTTATTATGTATGACTTACATTGCTAGTTTTCTTACGTCCTTACTGTTAGGGCACGGCCTGCCCTCACCTTGTGCGAGGGCGATTTGGGCCATAGCGATGACGCAGGCCCGGTAAAGATTATAGACTTCAGATAGAAACGTCTTTTTTGCGTATGCAGGTTTCTTCACGATGTTTTCCTTCGCCAAAAAAACAATAAGGTGAACACATTACTGATTTACATTGTCGATATTTTCATGGTTAAAAATATAAAGCAAACACAGTGTAATTAATAATTAAATTGGCGACACGAATGTAATAAAGCTACGTCATAACTTATATATAATTTGTGGCTTCGTGTCGTTTGTTGCAATAGTAAATGATGAATTTCGTCAAACCATTCTTCCAAATTTTATTGCTTTGCGCCATGATCATGATGAAGTTGTCAATCGGATCAAAAAAGACACCTAGGTATTCATTAGTGCTCGCTTGCAATAACTACGTAAAATAGAACTTGTATTTATGTTATGTATGTTAAGTTATGTTAATCACTGCTATCACAAAAAAAATGCTATTATAATGTAATTAATACATTCACCAATCCATCCTGACAGTGAATATGATTTGTTTTACCGAGGAGTTTTTTTTTTTTTTATACCACTAAGGTGGCAAACAAGCTTACGGTCCGCCTAATGGTAAGCGGTCATCGTAGCCTATTATAGCCAGGGGTATCACTCGAGCGTTCGACCCTTCAAAAATCTAATAACTTCTTTCTTGAAGTACCTCATACTGTAGTCCTTACAGAAAACCTTGGCAGGAAGCTCACTTCACAACCCAAACGTTCGCGGAAGGAAGTTTCTCTGAAACCGCACTGTACGCGACCATTTTGGTTATAAAGTGTGAGAATGAATTCCCTGCCGATGGCGAGCAGTACGATGGTAGAAAGTAACCGCGGGCATCATTTCGAACAATTCCTCAGAACACATCCCATTGAACAAGCGGTAGAACACACACAGTTATACGTTAAAACTTTTACTTATTCTGTGGTTTTACTGTCAGGAGTTAAATAATAATCCTAAAAACTTGTTTTAGAATTTTGCGTTGAGATCAGTCTAAGACCTCATCGTATTTTACACAAAAAAATAAATAAACCAAATTAGCGTAGCCAGGCATAGGCCAGACTTATATCCAGATACCTGCATAAAAAAAAATTAGTCTTTTCTACAATGTCGATTAATAAAAAGACTTTCATTATAATTGTGAAGAAGCTTCAAAAATGACAAAAGCTATTGAATTATTGTATGTCAAATGAAAACGTAGCTGGCATGGCTGCCAGACACGTAACACAGTCGGACACTTTTTATTCTACCCCTCGTCCACCAATCGTCAACTAACCAACCACCACCACTACTAAAATTCAAAATAAGATTAAATACCATAAATAATGAAAAAAATATACTTACCCCTTTAGTTCAGTCGGTAAAGGTCAAAATATTTCTAAAGCTCCAAAAAACAAGCAATTTAGTGTTAGTGTTATTATACATCATAAAACAACAAAAAAAAAGAAAAACTGGGAGGACTCCGCCTCCCCCCCATAAACAACTTTTTAAACTGGTAAAAACAGCTTTATATCGCTAATGACCCTTAATTAATTTCCTAAAAAAGTTATCCTGTATTTTTTTGTAAATTCTATAGTGAAGGAGAAAATCGCTTTAAATAAAAAAAAATCTCGTTTTAATCACGTGAATAATGCATACGCTAACAGGAAATATCAGACCCAAGCGAATACCTATGTATTTGGAAATACAATAGCTGTCGCGCCAAGATCCGGAACAAGACACGTTTAACGCTACTTGAAGGTATTTATCTTATAATAGGTAGTAGATATCCTTATTAACAAACCTTTATTGATTGTAAGAAAAAAAAAATTACTATTTGTGCAATTTGTAGCTTTTCGTAGCTAATGCTACGCCACGTAGCAGTTTGTTCTGTTCGCAAATAAAATAACATATGTTTTAAAGCCGAAGTAATTTTACATATTTCCTAGTTCGTAAATAATAGTGAACATTTAAATCATTTAATGTAGGTATATCAATTCAACTTTTCTGACTAAGCAGCGATACCGGCGATATAGCAATGTTACAGATCAAAGTCAAAAATTACCAAAGGATTTCATATAAGATGAAACTAAATAAAATCTCCGTTTGATTTTTATTTATTCCTATATTAATTATTTTTTTCAAAATAAAACAATTTGTAAATTCTTTAGACGATTTACAACACAATTCGTTGCAGAATATTTGTAGAGTATTCAATCAATCCAATAAAACAGGCTAAATCAAACATGGCGCAGTTTATGACCAGACCAATATCAAACAGTCGATAGGTCACCTTAAGGGCAGGAGTTTAATGGCCTTGCTTATAAATCTCATATAGGTAGTAAGAACTAACTTATTTTTTAAAATGAAAGCACTTAAAACAATTGGAGGCTGTCCTTCCATTATGAATGTGCATGTACTCGTATTTAGCTAGCCACTGGTGACCTCTTTATGGAGAATAGAACCGTGAATATATACATGCAATCATTGCCGGTGAAATAGGTTATACATTATTATACAAATAATCATTAATAGAAAAGTAGCCCTTTAACATCGAAGTAATTTTGTTAAAGTGAAGGTAAGTTCAGAATACTTTTTGAAATCATAAAGAGCGCTTACTCAACCCTACAATACCCGCAAACTTTTTATTTGTAAGGATTACAATTTTGTTTATATTACTTATATGTATTTTAAGGATTAACTGTTTAAGATATCTTAAGTTAAGATTAAGTTAGGAGTGAGTATGTTAATCACAACTTAAAGAAGTCAAAGTTTATTATTCAAGCTAAAGCTGCAGTAAGGTTCGTGTATTGACGGTGCTGATAATAGTGAGCAATGGCAGGGCACTGACCTAGTCGCCCGGGTGACTGGCAGTGTGGCTAGTCACGCAACCCTGTCTTCGTTCGATATTTCGATCCACTAGTTTCGTATTATGCTAAATACCCATTTACACACACACCTTAGCCTTATTCATACGGTATTAAAGGCTATATGTTACGCCTATTGTAGTTAATTTGTAATCGACGATTCGCTTTGTTAAAGTGCTGTTGTTATTATACTTTATTTGAACATAAAGAAGTAGATGTAGTTTTTTGTGCCAAAGTTTCCTACAAAATAACTGGCATAGAGCAAGTTGTAATTGCGCACCTAGAACTCAGGGCTTATCACTGTCTCGTGGAATGTTTTAATTTAAAAATGTCTTGTATATTAAAAAATATATTTTATTAAAAGCTATATCAGTCATGCAGTCCCCCCTACTCCGAATGTAAAATAATAATAATAAATAAATAATATTCAATAATAAATAATTAATAATATTCAATTAAAAATAAATAAAAGATAATATTCAAACCTTAAATATCTGAAAGGAAATCAAATTACAAAAGTTTCAGAAAAGGATCCTGGAGAAATGAAGGAAAAAACTTGAAATTTGTAAAGGCACACATGAAGCGATTTGGGTATTTTGGTTATACTACTAAGGTGGCAAACAAGCTTGCTGTCCGCCTGTTGGCAAGCGGTCAACGCAGCCCATGGACGCTTGCAACACCTTGGGCATCACTCGCGCGTTGCCAACAATTCAAAAATCTAATAACTGCATTCTTGAAGAACCCCATACTGCGGACTACATCCTCAGAAAAAAACAACCTCGTTCCACAACCTAAGCGTTTGCGGGAGGAAGTTTCTCAAAAACCATAGTGTACATGACTATTTAGGTTCCAAGGAATTCCCTGCCAATGGCTAACGGTCACACACAACACGCAACACATCCCATTATGCAAGCGGTAGAAAACACATAGGGAGGATTTTTGAAATAATTATATTTACCTTTTTTTTGTGCATCTTTTTAAAGTCGGTTCTTGTTGATTCTTAAATAATAATAGGACATGAATTTCAGTGAACTTAGAAGTTTACAGAAAATCAATTAAGTAAGAACAGAAAATATCTACGGCTTTTATCCTTAATGTCAAAAAATAGTAGAAGGCATAATTTAGCTGCTTATACCTAGGAGACGTTAAATTTTAATTTAATTAAGTTATAACCTGAATTAAGAACAAAATGTTGCAATGCTTCGAGACGACCGACGTAATAAGTTACGGTAGCAGCTATTGGTCGTAAAGAAGAGTTTAGTTAATTAAATTCGGGGCACGGTACACTTTATCAGATAATTAATACTTAGAACACTTGTTAATACTATAAATAGATTGCTAATGCACACACCTCGGGTGGCATTATAGTTGTCGCACTGTAAAAATAAATGTATACTGTTAAGCATAAGCATACATCACGAATCGATTGTTGTTCTAAATCTGTTAATCAGTAGTTTTATGATATTTTTAATTTTAGTTAAATGAAATACATAGAATGTAACACGAGTAGAGGCGTTGTATGGAAACCGTGAGGGAGAATTCTCGAGAAATTTGTCTTTAGTCGAGACGAAAAAAAAACTCAACGCCTCTAGAAATCAAGAAGTTATTTATGTTCGCTAGGTAACTAAAAAAATACTATTGAAAGTTAATTGTGATTAGTTTTATCGAAAATCGAAAAACAGTGATATGAATAACATAATAGTTATATATTAGTATATTGTGTATTAAGGATGATAAAAAGAAAATCACTAACGAGATGCTATGTGTTATGTCTAAAAATAGTTTTTAATAATTATTTAGAAACTTAAGGTTAATGACCGAAGACTATAATGAATTCATTTTCATACCGTGCGTGTTACACATAATGTTTTAATTATATTTGCGAGTAAATAAATCAAATATAAGGTGAATAAATAAATAATCTTACTAAAGAACCATTGAGATGGTGAGAATAAAAGTAGAGATATTTAGAGAATTAATAAATTAAAACGTTTTGGCTAAAGTTAAAACTTGTGATTACTCGTTTGTAGTGTGCACGTAGTTCATATTTTGAACAGACAGCTTTTATACATGCTTGATAGTATAGGCGCAGCATTACCGCCCGTGAGTTCTATGAACACGTGCTTTGTTTTGAAATGTTCCCTGAAAGTCTTATTATTTAAGAAAAAACAAGAACCGACTCTAAATAGATGCACTAAAAAGGTAAATAATATTATTTCATAAAATCTGATCAAAATTACAGTTTGAAGTTGGTGTCGTAAAGTATTTGTTATAATGTATATGTTATGTATATGTTATGTTATAAACTGTTAGGGAGATAGACATCAACTGTTAAAAAAGTTTTTATTTTTTACTTTTAAGTGACCTATTGGCTTTTTTTTCGTACACTTAAAAATCGTTGACGATCCCAAATTCACAAACCGTATGGAACTCTTAAGTCCGAAGAGAGACTGTGCCTCCCTGTGTGTGTTCTACCGCTTGTATAACGGAATGAGTTATGAGGAATTGTTCAAAAAGATGTCAACGGCTACTTTCTACCATTGCACCGTTAGCCATTGGCAGGGAATTCATCCTCACACCTTGGAACCTAAATGGTCATGTACAGTGTGGTTTTTTAGAAACTTCCATCCGCGAACGCTTAGGTTAAATAAAAAAGTTATTAGATTTTGGAAGGGTCGGCAACGCGCGAGTTTTGCCACCTTAGTAGTACACATTTTAAAATTTTCATTGACTTCTCCAGGATCCACTCAATATATGCTGACCTGATGACTATGGGACCATGGTTATGTATTTGTTGTATACGAAAACCATCTCTAGTATATAACAAATACTTTTCTGAAAACCGCATCAAAATCGGTTCAGTCAAACGCGAGATAATTGCGGACAAGCATACATACAAACATACGGGTCTAACTGAGAACCTCCTTTTTTAACTCGGTTAAAAAATTAAGCGCTCGGCGTTTTTTGTTTCATGAGATTATGTTTAGCCAATAGTTTCTATATTTTTTTAAAGTTTCAGCAACCTAGCAAAAATATTCAGAGTAAAGGCTTCGTAGAATCTCATGAGACCAAAAACGCCCAGCGATTAATTTTTTTTTAAATCAAAATGTAAATTAAAATTTAGGATATTTCGGAGATTGTAGCTAAGCTTATTATGTATGAAAAAAAATACGGAGTGGCAACGAGGTTTTTCAACTTTCAATTAAGTCACTCACGATCGTCTTATACATACTATCTATAAATATTAATACCGAATTACGTAACCTACATAGTTAGACTTGCACTGCTTAAAATCGGCTGAAAAACTAAATAAATTTGTAATTTGATTTCCTTTCAGATATTTAATGTTTGAAAGTCTCCACTTTAAGGCATGTTGTGCTATCAAGTGTATTTCTATAATCGGAGTAGGAGGGACTGCATGACTGATATAGCTTTTAATAAAATATACTTTTAATTTTGCAAGACATTTTTAAATTAAAAAAGTCCACCATACAGTGATAAGCCCGGAGTTCTAGGTGCGCAATTACAACTTGCTCTATGCCAGTTATTTTGTAGGAAACTTTGGCACAAAAACTACATCTACTTCTTTGTGTTCAAATAAAGTATAATTACAACGGTACTTTAACAAAGCGAATTATCGATTACAAATTAACTACAATAGGTGTAACAAATTCTATAAATTTAATACCGTATGATTAAGGCTAAGGTACGTGTACCCATTTAGCATAATACGGAACTAGTGGATCGAAATATCGAACGAAGACAGGGTTGCGTGACTAGCCACACTGCCGGTCACCCGGGTGACTAGGTCAGTGCCCTGCCATTGCTCACTAATTTCAGGACCGTCAAAACCTTACTGCAGCTTTAGCTTGAATAATAAACTTTGACATCTTAAAGTTGTAATATACATACTAACTTGTAACTTAATCTTATCTTATTCTTAACTTTATTTATTATTAGTGAAATGTATGGTAATTAAAAATTTACTATTTCATTTAATGGATCTCATCTAACAGACTAATTTATAATACCGGTGTGAAGTTAGCGGCCTAAGTTAGCGGCCTTTTATAATCCGACCAAATTGAAAAGTATGGGATTTTAATGAAATAATTTACTGAATTAAACGGATATAACAATAAATAGACCAAAATAATGAGAAACCGGTAAAAATTAAACAAATATATATATAATTTAAATAATAAAAAATTAAAGTAAAAGAAAATTTCACAATGTGATACTTATCGGCATAAAAGGTCATCATAAAAATGCGGTAACACTTAGTGACGCATATCAAATTGAGCCTCTTTAAACCAGATACCATATCAAATTTTCAAATTACACCTATCTCGGGGTTAACTGTGAGAAAAATGGTTAGCAGCCTAAAAATTATTTTCTTTCAAAATTTCAAACACACCGTAAATCTGTTTGTTAAGGAAAAAGTAACAATCAAATGCCGGAGAAACAAGCATTTTGTATTGTTCTTATTAATAAATATTACTACATGTGTAACACCTCTTCAATTTCAATAAAAAAAAATTAAAAGTTGAATAAAATTTCACAATGTGATACTTATCGGCCTAAAAGGTCATCATAAAAATGCGGTAACACTTAGTAACGTATGTCAAATTGAGCCTCGTTAAACCAGAAAGCATATGAAGTTTTCAAATCACACCTATCTCGGGGTTAACTGTGAGAAAAATGGTTAGCGGCGTAAAAAATATTTTCTTTCAAAATATCAAACACACCGTAAATCTGTTGGTTAAGCAAAAAGTAACAATCAAAGGCTGTTGGAACAAGCATTTTGTATTGTTCTTATTAATAAATATTGCTACATGTGTAATACCTCTTCAATTTAAATAATAAAAAATTAAAAGTTGAAAATAATTTCACAATGTGATACTTATTGGCATAAAAAGTCATCATGAAAATGCGGTAACACTTAGTGACGCATATCAAATTGAGCCTCTTTAAACCAGAAAGCATATCAAGTTTTCAAATCACACCTATCTCGGGGTTAACTGTGAGAAAAATGGTTAGCGGCCTAAAAATTGTTTTCTTTCAAACTTTCAAACACACCGTAAATCTGTTGGTTAAGGAAAAAGTAACAATCAAAGGCTGTTGAAACAAGCATTTTGTATTGTTCTTATTAATAAATATTACTACATGTGTAACACCTCTTCAATTTAAATAATAAAAAATTAAAAGTTGAAGATAATTTCACAATGTGATACTTATTGGCATAAAAAGTCATCAAGAAAATGCGGTAACACTTAGTGACGCATATCAAATTGAGCCTCATTAAACCAGATACCATACCAAGTTTTCAAATCACACCTATCTCGGGGTTAACTGTGAAAAAAATGGTTAGCGGCGTAAAAAGTATTTTCTTTCAAAATTTCAAACACACCGTAAATCTGTTAGTTGAGGAAAAAGTTACAATCAAATGCCGTTGAAACAAGCATTTTGTATTGTTCTTATTAATAAATATTGCTACATGTGTAATACCTCTTCTATTTAAATAATAAAAAATAAAAGTTTAAGAAAATTTGAAAATGTGATATTTATCGGCCTAAACGGTCATCATAAAAATGCGGTAACACTTACTGACGTATGTCAAATTGAGCCTCGTTTAACCAGAAAGCATATGAAGTTTTCAAATCACACCTATCTCGGGGTTAACTGTGAGTAAAATGGTTAGCGGCCTAAAAATTATTTTCTTTCAAAATTTCAAACACACCGTAAATCTGTTGGTTAAGGAAAAAGAAAAAATCAAAGGCTGTTGAAACAAGCATTTTGTATTGTTCTTATTAATAAATATTGCTACATGTGTAATACCTCTTCTATTTAAATAATAAAAAAATAAAAGTTGAAGAAAATTCACAATGTGATACTTATCGGCCTAAAAGGTCATCATAAAAATGCGGTAACACTTAGTAACGTATGTCAAATTGAGCCTCGTTAAACCAGAAAGCATATGAAGTTTTCAAATCACACCTATCTCGGGGTTAACTGTGAGAAAAATGGTTAGCGGCGTAAAAAATATTTTCTTTCAAAATTTCAAACACACCGTTAATCTGTTGGTTAAGGAAAAAGAAACAATCAAAGGCTGTTGGAACAAGCATTTTGTATTGTTCTTATTAATAATTATTGCTACATGTGTAATACCTCTTCAATTTAAATAATAAAAAAATAAAAGTTGAAGAAGATTTCACAATGTGATACTTATTGGCATAAAAAGTCATCATGAAAATGCGGTAACACTTAGTGACGCATATCAAAATGAGCCTCTTTAAACCAGAAAGCATATCAAGTTTTCAAATCACACCTATCTCGGGGTTAACTGTGAGAAAAATGGTTAGCGGCCTAAAAATTATTTTCTTTCAAAATTTCAAACACACCGTAAATCTGGTGGTTAAGGAAAAAGAAAAAAATCAAAGGCTGTTGAAACAAGCATTTTGTATTGTTCTTATTAATAAATATTGCTACATGTGTAAAACGTCTTCTATTTAAATAATAAAAAAATAAAAGTTGAAGAAGATTTCACAATGTGATACTTATCGGCCTAAAAGGTCATCATAAAAATGCGGTAACACTTAGTAACGTATGTCAAATTGAGCCTCGTTAAACCAGAAACCATATCAAGTTTTCAAATCACACCTATCTCGGGGTTAACTGTGAGAAAATTGGTTAGCGGCGTAAAAAATATTTTCTTTCAAAATTTCAAACACACCGTAAATCTGTTGGTTAAGGAAAAAGTAACAATCAAAGGCTGTTGGAACAAGCATTATGTATTGTTCTTATTAATAAATATTGCCACATGTGAAATACCTCTTCAATTTAAATAATAAAAAATTAAAAGTTGAAAATAATTTCACAATGTGATACTTATTGGCATAAAAAGTCATCATGAAAATGCGGTAACACTTAGTGACGCATATCAAATTGAGCCTCTTTAAACCAGAAAGCATATCAAGTTTTCAAATCACACCTATCTCGGGGTTAACTGTGAGAAAAATGGTTAGCGGCCTAAAAAATATTTTCTTTCAAAATTTCAAACACACCGTAAATCTGTTAGTTGAGGAAAAAGTTACAATCAAATGCCGTTGAAACAAGCATTTTGTATTGTTCTTATTAATAAATATTGCTACATGTGTAATACGTCTTCTATTTAAATAATAAAAAAATAAAAGTTGAAGAAGATTTCACAATGTGATACTTATCGGCCTAAAAGGTCATCATAAAAATGCGGTAACACTTAGTAACGTATGTCAAATTGAGCCTCGTTAAACCAGAAAGCATATGAAGTTTTCAAATTACACCTATCTCGGGGTTAACTGTGAGAAAAATGGTTAGCGGCGTAAAAAATATTTTCTTTCAAAATTTCAAACACACCGTAAATCTGTTAGTTGAGGAAAAAGTAAAAATCAAAGGCTGTTGAAACAAGCATTTTGTATTGTTCTTATTAATAAATATTGCTACATGTGTAATACCTCTTCTATTTAAATAATAAAAAAATAAAAGTTGAAGAAAATTACGCAATGTGATACTTATTGGCATAAAAAGTCATCATGAAAATGCGGTAACACTTAGTGACGCATATCAAATTGAGCCTCTTTAAACCAGAAACCATATCAAGTTTACAAATCACACCTATCTTGGGGTTAACTGTGAGAAAAATGGTTGGCGGCGTAAAAAATATTTTCTTTCAAAATTTGAAACACACCGTAAATCTGTTGGTTAAGGAAAAAGTAACAATCAAAGGCTGTTGAAACAAGCGTTTTGTATTGTTCTTATTAATAAATATTGCTACATGTGTAATACCTCTTCTATTTAAATAATAAAAAAATAAAAGTTGAATAAAATTTCGCAATGTGATACTTATTGGCATAAAAAGTCATCATGAAAATGCGGTAACACTTAGTGACGCATATCAAATTGAGCCTCTTTAAACCAGAAACCATATCAAGTTTTCAAATCACACCTATCTCGGGGTTAACTGTGAGAAAAATGGTTAGCGGCCTAAAAAATATATGCTTTCAAAATTTCAAACACACCGTAAATCTGTTAGTTGAGGAAAAAGTTATGTTGCTATTGAAACAAGCATTTGATGCTTCCTGGTTTAAAAAGGCTCAATTTGATATGCGTCACTAAGTGTTACCGCATTTTCATGATGACTTTGTATGCCAATAAGTATCACATTGTGAAATTTTATTCAACTTTTAATTTTTTATTATTTAAATTGAAGAGGTGTTACACATGTAGTAATATTTATTAACAAGTAAAATACAAAATGCTTGTTTCAACAGCCTTTTATTGTTTCTTTTTCCTTAACCAACAGATTTACGGTGTGTTTGAAATTTTGAAAGAAAATATTTTTTAGGCCGCTAACCATTTTTCTCACAGTTAACCCCGAGATAGGTGTGATTTGAAAACTTGATATGGTTTCTGGTTTAAAAAGGCTCAATTTGATATGCGTCACTAAGTGTTACCGCATTTTCATGATGACTTTTTATGCCAATAAATATCACATTGTGAAATTTTCTTCAACTTTTATTTTTTATTATTTAAATAGAAGAGGTATTACACATGCAGCAATATTTATTAATAAGAACAATACAAAATGCTTGTTTCAACAGCATTTGATTGTAACTTTTTCCTTAACCAACAGATTTACGGTGTGTTTGAAATATTGAAAGAAAATATTTTTTACGCCGCTAACCATTTTTCTCACAGTTAACCCCGAGATAGGTGTGATTTGAAAACTTGATATGGTTTCTGGCTTAAAGTGGCTCAATTTGATATGCGTCACTAAGTGTTACCGCATTTTCATGATGACTTTTTATGCCAATAAATATCACATTGTGAAATTTTCTTTAACTTTTATTTTTTTATTTAAATAGAAGAGGTATAACACATGTAGCAATATTTATTAATAAAAACAATACAAAATGCTTGTTTCAACAGCATTTGATTGTAACTTTTTCCTCAACTTACAGATTTACGGTGTGTTTGAAATTTTGAAAGAAAATATTTTTTACGCCGCTAACCATTTTGCTCACAGTTAACCCCGAGATAGGTGTGATTTGAAAACTTGATATGGTTTCTGGTTTAAAGAGGCTCAATTGGATATGCGTCACTAAGTGTTACCGCATTTTCATGATGACTTTTTATGCCAATAAATATCACATTGTGAAATTTTCTTAAACTTTTATTTTTTTTATTATTTAAATAGAAGAGGTATTACACATGTAGCAATATTTATGAATAAGAACAATACAAAATGCTTGTTTCAACAGCATTTGATTGTAACTTTTTCCTTAACCAACAGATTTACGGTGTGTTTGAAATTTTGAAAGAAAATAATTTTTAGGCCGCTAACCATTTTTCTCACAGTTAACCCCGAGATAGGTGTGATTTGAAAACTTGATATGGTTTCTGGTTTAAAGTGGCTCAATTTGATATGCGTCACTAAGTGTTACCGCATTTTCATGATGACTTTTTATGCCAATAAGTATCACATTGTGAAATTTTCTTCAACTTTTATTTTTTTATTATTTAAATAGGAGAGGTATTACACATGTTGCAATATTTATTAAAAAGAACAATTCAAAATGCTTGTTTCAACAGCCTTTGATTGTAACTTTTTCATCAACCAACAGATTTACGGTGTGTTTGAAATTTTGAAAGAAAATATTTTTTACGCCGCTAACCACTTTTCTCACAGTTAACCCCGAGATAGGTGTGATTTGAAAACTTAATATGGTTTCTGGTTCAAAGAGGCTCAATTTGATATGCGTCACTAAGTGTTACCGCATTTTCATGATGACTTTTTATGCCAATAAATATCACATTGTGAAATTTTCTTCAACTTTTAATTTTTTATTTTTAAAAAGAAGAAGTATTACACATGTAGCAATATTTATTAATGAGAACAATACAAAATGCTTGTTTCAACAGCCTTTGATTGTTACTTTTTCCTTAACCAACAGATTTACGGTGTGTTTGAAATTTTGAAAGAAAATAATTTTTAGGCCGCTAACCATTTTTCTCACAGTTAACCCCGAGATAGGTGTGATTTGAAAACTTGATATGGTTTCTGGTTTAAAGAGGCTCAATTTGATATGCGTCACTAAGTGTTACCGCATTTTCATGATGACTTTTCATGCCAATAAATATCACATTGTGAAATATTCTTAAACTTTTATTTTTTTTATTATTTAAATAGAAGAGGTATTACACATGTAGCAATATTTATGAATAAGAACAATACAAAATGCTTGTTTCAACAGCATTTGATTGTAACTTTTTCCTTAACCAACAGATTTACGGTGTGTTTGAAATTTTGAAAGAAAATAATTTTTAGGCCGCTAACCATTTTTCTCTTAGTTAACCCCGAGATAGGTGTGATTTGAAAACTTGATATGGTTTCTGGTTTAAAGAGGCTCAATTTGATATGCGTCACTAAGTGTTACCGCATTTTCATGATGACTTTTTATGCCAATAAGTATCACATTGTGAAATTTTCTTCAACTTTTATTTTTTTAATTTATAAATAGAAGAGGTATTACACATGCAGCAATATTTATTAATAAGAACAATACAAAATGCTTGTTTCAACAGCATTTGATTGTAACTTTTTCCTTAACCAACAGATTTACGGTGTGTTTGAAATTTTGAAAGAAAATATTTTTTAGGCCGCTAACCATTTTTCTCACAGTTAACCCCGAGATAGGTGTGATTTGAAAACTTGATATGGTTTCTGGTTTAAAGAGGCTCAATTTGATATGCGTCACTAAGTGTTACCGCATTTTCATGATGACTTTTTATGCCAATAAGTATCACATTGTGAAATTTTCTTCAACTTTTATTTTTTTATTATTTAAATAGGAGAGGTATTACACATGTAGCAATATTTATGAATAAGAACAATACAAAATGCTTGTTTCAACAGCCTTTGATTGTTACTTTTTCATTAACCAACAGATTTACGGTGTGTTTGAAATTTTGAAAGAAAATATTTTTTACGCCGCTAACCATTTTTCTCACAGTTAACCCCGAGATAGGTGTGATTTGAAAACTTGATATGGTTTCTGGTTTAAAGAGGCTCAATTTGATATGCGTCACTAAGTGTTACCGCATTTTCATGATGACTTTTTATGCCAATAAATATCACATTGTAAAATTTTCATCAACTTTTATTTTTTTATTATTTAAATAGAAGAGGTATTACACATGTAGCAATATTTATGAATAAGAACAATACAAAATGCTTGTTTCAACAGCATTTGATTGTAACTTTTTCCTTAACCAACAGATTTACGGTGTGTTTGAAATTTTGAAAGAAAATATTTTTTAGGCCGCTAACCATTTTTCTCACAGTTAACCCCGAGATAGGTGTGATTTGAAAACTTGATATGGTTTCTGGTTTAAAGAGGCTCAATTTGATATGCGTCACTAAGTGTTACCGCATTTTCATGATGACTTTTTATGCCAATAACTATCACATTGTGAAATTATCTTCAACTTTTATTTTTTTATTATTTAAATTGGAGAGGTATTACACATGTAGCAATATTTATTAATAAGAACAATACAAAATGCTTGTTTCAACAGCCTTTGATTGTTACTTTTTCATTAACCAACAGATTTACGGTGTGTTTGAAATTTTGAAAGAAAATATTTTTTACGCCGCTAACCATTTTTCTCACAGTTAACCCCGAGATAGGTGTGCTTTGAAAACTTGATATGGTTTCTGGTTTAAAGAGGCTCAATTTGATATGCGTCACTAAGTGTTACCGCATTTTCATGATGACTTTTTATGCCAATAAATATCACATTGTGAAATTTTCATCAACTTTTATTTTTTTATTATTTAAATAGAAGAGGTATTACACATGTAGCAATATTTATGAATAAGAACAATACAAAATGCTTGTTTCAACAGCATTTGATTGTAACTTTTTCCTTAACCAACAGATTTACGGTGTGTTTGAAATTTTGAAAGAAAATATTTTTTAGGCCGCTAACCATTTTTCTCACAGTTAACCCCGAGATAGGTGTGATTTGAAAACTTGATATGGTTTCTGGTTTAAAGAGGCTCAATTTGATATGCGTCACTAAGTGTTACCGCATTTTCATTATGACTTTTTATGCCAATAAGTATCACATTGTGAAATTTTCTTCAACTTTTATTTTTTTATTATTTAAATAGGAGAGGTATTACACATGTAGCAATATTTATTAATAAGAACAATACAAAATGATTGTTTCATCAGCCTTTGATTGTTACTTTTTCATTAACCAACAGATTTACGGTGTGTTTGAAATTTTGAAAGAAAATATTTTTTACGCCGCTAACCATTTTTCTCACAGTTAACCCCGAGATAGGTGTGATTTGAAAACTTGATATGGTTTCTGGTTTAAAGAGGCTCAATTTGATATGCGTCACTAAGTGTTACCGTATTTTCATGATGACTTTTTATGCCAATAAGTATCACATTGTGAAATTTTCTTCAACTTTTATTTTTTTATTATTTAAATAGAAGAGGTATTACACATGCAGCAATATTTATTAATAAGAACAATACAAAATGCTTGTTTCAACAGCATTTGATTGTAACTTTTTCCTTAACCAACAGATTTACGGTGTGTTTGAAATTTTGAAAGAAAATATTTTTTAGGCCGCTAACCATTTTTCTCACAGTTAACCCCGAGATAGGTGTGATTTGAAAACTTGATATGGTTTCTGGTTTAAAGAGGCTCAATTTGATATGCGTCACCAAGTGTTACCGCATTTTCATGATGACTTTTTATGCCAATAAGTATCACATTGTGAAATTTTCTTCAACTTTTATTTTTTTATTATTTAAATAGAAGAGGTATTACACATGCAGCAATATTTATGAATAAGAACAATACAAAATGCTTGTTTCAACAGCATTTGATTGTAACTTTTTCCTTAACCAACAGATTTACGGTGTGTTTGAAATTTTGAAAGAAAATAATTTTTAGGCCGCTAACCATTTTTCTCTTAGTTAACCCCGAGATAGGTGTGATTTGAAAACTTGATATGGTTTCTGGTTTAAAGAGGCTCAATTTGATATGCGTCACTAAGTGTTACCGCATTTTCATGATGACTTTTTATGCCAATAAGTATCACATTGTGAAATTTTCTTCAACTTTTATTTTTTTATTATTTAAATAGGAGAGGTATTACACACGTAGCAATATTTATTAATGAGAACAATACAAAATGCTTGTTTCAACAGCCTTTGATTGTTACTTTTTCATTAACCAACAGATTTACGGTGTGTTTGAAATTTTGAAAGAAAATATTTTTTACGCCGCTAACCACTTTTCTCACAGTTAACCCCGAGATAGGTGTGATTTGAAAACTTGATATGGTTTCTGGTTTAAAGAGGCTCAATTTGATATGCGTCACTAAGTGTTACCGCATTTTCATGATGACTTTTTATGCCAATAAGTATCACATTGTGAAATTTTCTTCAACTTTTATTTTTTTATTATTTAAATAGAAGAGGTATTACACATGTAGCAATATTTATTAATAAGAACAATACAAAATGTTTGTTTCAACAGCATTTGATTGTATTTTTTTCCTCAACTAACAGATTTACGGTGTGTTTGAAATTTTGAAAGAAAATATTTTTTACGCCGCTAACCATTTTTCTCACAGTTAACCCCGAGATAGGTGTGATTTGAAAACTTGATATGGTTTTTGGTTTAAAGAGGCTCAATTTGATATGCGTCACTAAGTGTTACCGCATTTTCATGATGACTTTTTATGCCAATAAATATCACATTGTGAAATTTTCTTCAACTTTTATTTTTTTATTATTTAAATAGAAGAGGTATTACACATGCAGCAATATTTATGAATAAGAACAATACAAAATGCTTGTTTCAACAGCATTTGATTGTAACTTTTTCCTTAACCAACAGATTTACGGTGTGTTTGAAATTTTGAAAGAAAATAATTTTTAGGCCGCTAACCATTTTTCTCACACTTAACCCCTAGATAGGTGTGATTTGAAAACTTGATATGGTTTCTGGTTTAAAGAGGCTCAATTTGATATGCGTCACTAAGTGTTACCGCATTTTTATAATGACCTTTTAGGCCGATAAGTATCACATTGTGAAGTTTTCGTTTACTTTAATTTTTTATTATTTAAATTATATATATATTTGTTTAATTTTTTACCGGTTTCAAATTATTTTGGTCTATTTATTGTTATATCCGTTTATTCAGTAAATTATTTCATTAAAATCCTTACTTTTTAATTTGGTCGGATTATAAAAGGCCGCTAACTTAGGCCGCTAACTTCACACCGGTATTTATAATAAAGCAAAAATTGTTTGTTTGAATAAAAAAATCAAAATTTCTCGAGATACTCGAGTGATTCGATCCGTTATCCGTCTATTATTAGTTTTATTGAAAATAATTAACGAACCCTCTTGAATTATCTGATTTTGTCATTGATAAATAAATATTTATTTATTTATACTATATATAAATATTTTCATAATATTACCATTTTATACCCAGCGGTTTGGGCTGTGCGTTGATGTGTCATTGAATCGGTCAGTTAGTCAGCCAGTTTCTTCTTTATAAAGAAGAAATTCTATAAAGATTTGTGTAATTTTTTTGTTTTTTTTTACTAACGTACTCAGCAAGTAAGTGATTACTATACATATATATTAAGAACTTTAGGCCATTTAGAATTAAGTTCGAAAACCGAAATTTGGCACGTATGCAGTTCATTTTCCTATGTACCTACGTCTTGCAGTTTTCAATTTTATGAACTTTAGCTTAAAATCATTATCTTCTTTAAATTGTGATAGATAAAGGGAATCCTCAATAAATGAATTCAATTTGTTTTTTTGAACACTGAAAACTTTTCTAATTATATACAAATAGTTAATAACATTTAGTGAAAAAGAAATTCTGTCAAAGCATATAACAAAATAATGCCCATTTTTATCTGTGTGATCTTTGTTTACAAAATAAAACAAAGTTAATATCCACGTTTTGTAAAAACTTTACTTAGATTTATAATAAATAACTAGGTATTCTAACAGACAATGGTCGTAAAACGCTCTTCACAATCTAATAAAAATCTATTTGTAGTCCCACTGAATCCAATTAAGGTCGATCTGACGGCTATCGATGGAGGTTATTATTACTGTAGATGGAGTAGTGACAAATTAAATTTAAATTAAAAAAAAAACAAAACAACAATATTTATTTAAGTTAGCAGTTAGGATGATTGCAACCATTTTGATTTCAAAACGGTAGTAACGAGTAACTTGTATTTCTTTTATTTAGATGAAGAATATACATATGATTTTATTTTATTCCTATTGTATATGGCACTAGACGATTTTCAACATTACCTAAATTATAACTTTTTTGCCAAGTATTTTAATAGCTGGCAAAAGGTGGCTAGGCGGAAAAAACCTGTGAAATATCGTTATCTAGGCAAATCTCGTATAGCATGTGATGAGAATTGCAATATTAAGGCGGCAGCACGAAAAATTCCTGTATTTATTTCGAATGTCTACAAAGACACCTCAGAGGATGACGTAATTCAATACATTCAGGCAAGGACACAGGAGACAGTGTTATTGCAGAAAATAAATATGAAGAAAAAAAAGGATCACCATGCTGACAATTTTTTTGTGACACAAGATAAATTATCTATCTCGCTTATGAGGGTAGGCCGTGCCCCAGCAGTGGCCCATGAAGGCTGGCAAGCACTTTTAAGTGAAAAATGTGAATCGCTCCGTGGTAAACATTAAGGAGTTAAGTAAAACATATGACTTAATTGCCTTTCAGAAGACATGGTTATTGTCAGCTGAAATACCGTATTTAGGTAAAATTGACGTGGGTTTTATATACACGGGAAGATCAGCGATGAATACATCGGTGGAGATACTGCGTGGGAGACCGTATGTAGGTGTCGCCTTGTTGTGGAGAAATAGTGTTTTCCAAAATGTTTCAGTGCTACGATGCATGCAATAACCTCGTATCTGTGCATTTAAAATAACTACTTGTGGTCGACCGGTTACAAGCTAGGAATATCTTATGATAAACACTTTTATCAGTGACGTGTATGGGTGATAGATCATTGTGTTGTAACTCAGTTGGCAGCGCTGCCGTGTGTAATGTGCAAGAAAAATACGATACCGTGTCGTCGGATCATTTTCCTCTAATTATTGATTGTAAGCTTAATTTAGTGCTACCAAGATTTTCGAGGAGAATAGTCACACATACAAAAGTTATACGCCCCCCCATAAAACTGACGAACAAATAGTTATTTATCGTATGGAATGTAAGAGGTTGAAGTTAATCAATCATTTAAATCGCCGGGAAATCTCAGCGGAATTTAAAACTTGTGCTAATCGTTACTGTAATAATCCCGACCACGGGCATATTCTTCACAGGTATGACACAGTGGCTCTTTGTGATGTCTTTTGGGCCAGTCAAGGGAGCACGGCAAGGTGTAAGTGTGGACCACGTATTATGGAGTGGAATAGACACGTTAGTGAGGCTAATCTAGTGGCTAGATCGAGTTTTCATGAATGGGTACTATGCGGAATGGAATGCTAGTGGTGCATTTACACCAAGATGCGTGAAGATAAATGGATATTTAAATCTAAAATGGTGCCAAGATCACCAAGACCACATAAAAAAGGATGCTCTTGTTAAGCAGCATTTCAGTGCGAATTTTCGAGGTTTTTGGAGAGGTACTAAAAAAAAGAACACTCGACCTGGCCAACCGGCAAGCGTTGGAGATAAAAGCAACCCCAAGGTCACTGCCAACAATTTCAAGGATCATTTTACTGGGCCATTAGGTGCAGCTGAGACGGTGCTTACTACTGAGACGAAAACTGCTGTGGTGGACACTATTTTAGTTGGTAAGGACGAGGCTGACTCTATTAAGTTAATATCTAGAGGAAAGTCCCCAGGCCACGATGGTCTCAGCATTGAGCATCTTGAACATGCTGGTCCGCAAATATCAAGGGTCCTAGCAATGTTTTATAATTTATGTGTGAGTCACTTATTACTTGCCTTTGCACCTTATAAAAACGATCGTTGTGCCTGTAGTGAAAAACAAAACTGGAGATCTGTCAGACAAAAGTAACTACAGACCTATTTCTCTTGCACAGATTATTGCGAAAGTGTTTTATGTCATGCTTAATACACAATTACAAAAATGCCTAAAACTTCACGATAATCAATTCGGCTTTCGACCTCAGCTGTACACTGAGTGTGCTATATTGTCTCTTAAGTATGTTATTAAATACTACACTGATCGTAAAATTCCGGTGATCATCTGTTTCCTTGACTTGTCTAAGGCATTTGACCTGGTTTCTTACGATATTTTTTGGAAAAAGCTTGAAGAGATTAACTTGCCAAGTGAATTTGTTAATATTTTTAAGTACTGGTATGGCAATCAGATTAACAATGTCAGATGGGAGAGCGCAATGTTTGAACCATATTGACTGGACTGCGAGGTGAGGCAAATAGGGCTTACCCCTCCGTCTCTCTTCAATCTGTATATTAACGAACTGATTGTCATGCTTAGTAGTCATCATGTAGGTTGTTTTGTGGATGGATAAGTAAAGATTATGCCCGAAGTCATGGGCCTATATACAATGAGACCAAAAGCCAGTACATAGTTTTTGGGGGCAACCGAAAACAATGCCTTAATTTACCACCAATAAGGCTATGTGGCACTCCCTTAAACATTTGGGACATATTGCTAGTTTTGACCTGAAGGACAGTGCTAACATACAACAGGAGCGCAGGGCGTTGACGACTAAAGCTAATAATATGTTAGCGCGTAGGTTTGCGAGATGCCCCACGGCCGTACAGATTTTATTATTTAAAACCTACTGTACCTCGCTATACACTTCCAGCCTATGGATATGATACACCCAAAAATCGTATAACGCCCTCTGCGTCCAGTATAATAATGCGTTCAGGGCGGCATTAGGGCTGCTCCTTCACTGCAGCACCGGGGATGTTCGGGAAAGCTCGCAGCGACTGTTTTCACGCGATTTTAAGCAAGCGAGGTTTAATCCTTGGTACGCAGAGTGCGGATCAGCTCTAACATCGTCCTGATGATGATTGCTGGCAGGATAGACAGCTCGTATATCCGACACAGTTGTGAAAAACATGTAAAATACAGTACAGGATAGGACGGACCATATATTATTATTGTTATTAACAATTGTATCTGTTGTCTTTATGTTTTAAATATGAGTCTTGTAACTTGAATTAAATAAATTATTATTATTTATTTCTCTGGATTTGCTTATTTAATGATTGTGTACTTTAGGATATGGTTCAAACCCTAAAAACCTGGAAAAATGTCGACTTTGCAAAAAGAAGGTTTTCAAAATAGCGATCACATTAAAAACATTTTTGAGTCTTTTAACTGTTTATTTGTTTATGGTACCTACGAGTATTTCAATGAAAACATCACTCAGTTGAAATGTATGCACGCAATCCACGAATCCGCACTAATTTCGACTTCGAATAAAAATTATTTGCTGTCGTCGTGTTCGTATATCTAAACTATAATAGATTGAACTGGCGACAAATTTGCACTTTTATCATATGCAAAGACGTTATACCCTCCAGAAAATTACTGAGGCGCAGTCACCGCTCGCTAGAAAAAAACTAGCGACTAAACTATCAATCAATATTTCATAGATTACCAAAACAGTGACACCGAAGCATACATCAACATAGGCAAACATATTATTGATCGACAAAAGCGCCCTTGCCAGCGGGGACGGTCTGTCGCTGCCGTGTGAAGAACCCTCTAACTCAGCCCCGGCGCTATAATCGACTCGAATATGGTGGTTATGCATGTGGATGACACTTAGGAAATAGAAAATACTCAGCTGATGACGCGTGTTACATCACACTATGGTTGCTAAAAATTGTATCTGGATATCATTAAATTCATAAAACAGCTAGCGGATTTAGTTCGATTTCCGTCCCGTTTTTGAAAAACGTGTGTAGTAATAAGCCCAAAAAAATGGTAGGTATACTTACTTACCCGGATACAAAAAGAAAGAATAATTGAGAGTTATAGATGAGAATAAGAAAGAGTGCGCTTGCGAACAAATTATACTTTACAATTAAAAGAATAGAAGAATTTACACTTTGCAGGCAATTTGTTGTAAAAATGGATCGGCAACAGTTGAAAAATTAAAGATTTCGTCACAAAAAATAATCGATATATAGATAGCTACCATAGTGTACCTGCCAGTGTTGTAAATTAACAACCTGAAACTATTAAATGTTACATAAGTCGATCAGCAAGTTAGATATAGATGAATAAAACTACGGAAGGGTTAAATGTAGCGTCATGGCGGGGGCAGTGAACGTGACTTACAGTACTGTTGCCAGATTGTCCAATTTCCCGGGACATTCAGGTTTATCCGCTATGATATTAATAAATTTGTTAGAGATGGCCTTGGTATTTATTTGATTTAGTAAAATATAAGTGTACATGTAGTACATTATATAAATATGTATTATGTGAGTGATTGCCTGCCTTAAAAATACGCACACACACTGAGGAGAAACTTGCCTCTCTGTGCTTGCTCTACCTTGGGTTATGTTCTTAAAAATGTATAGAACAAATTACTTATAGTGTCTGCTATCGCACCGCTCGCTATACCGATAGGCACTTCAGACGTACACCTTAAAAGGAACTTTCTTCCCCGAGTTCTTAGCTTATCGAATTAGCTTACTGTCGAGATTTTTTCAACATTGAAATCCTTCAAGAAAAAGTAGATTTGATTTTTAACAAGTCAGCAACACGTGAATTATGCTTCTTGTATTACAAGCATCTAAACGCTACAGTGACCGCTGAACACCAGGCGGGCAGTAAACTTGTTTGCCACCTTAGAGTTTAACAAAAAAAAAATCGCATAAAATTAAGTTAGCCTCTTTTTTTAATTTTGCCTCTTTCAGTCCGGAACAAAAAATGGTTACAGTACTTACTCTCACTTCAGGAGGCACGTGTGACGCAGTAGCAGCGGCAGCGTGACAAATGACTGGAGAACACTGCGTCACGAGCGTCATTATCCTGCCACCAATTTTCTCTTAATAATACAGCTAATCATATGAAAATTAATATTCGGCCTTTAGGTTAAAAATGAAGATTGGCATGATTCACCGTTTCTGGTAAAACATTCACTAGGCTAGAGGGGGTAAATGAGAGTTGGAAGTTTGTTATCCGTCAGTTTGAAACAAAATGCATCAAAATAGTGGCCTTTCAGTTGAAAGTTTTTTAGATAATCATCCACCATATAAATATACGTACAGCATGAAGTTATATTTTATGGTTCTCCTTTCTGTTTGGCGTGGAACATATTTAAAGGTAAATGCATCAAAATATGTATGAAGCCTATAGGTTGAAAATTTAGATTGACGTGTTTAAATATAGCGTATAAATAAAAAAATACAATTTGTAATTTAAAAAAACATTATATTGTACAATAAGAATTATGAAATCAGGCTGGCATCAAAAACGCTCATTACATGATTTTTTTGTAACTGTTATCAGTGGTGGCCCTAGATATAAAGACCGCCAAATCAAACCGGTAACCGTTAAAATAAAATGTTGTTGGCGACTACTTTTTATTTTCACGGTTACAGTTTAGGTTTGGCGGCCCCATAGTCGATATATGTATATAAAGTTAAAGGTAACTAGATTATAAGAATGCAGTTCTTACATTAGGATTGAGAAATTCTATTTTGATATAACAATGATATTATACCTGATTTAAAGAAGCAGATAAAGATATAGATATTTTTGAATAAGGTAACTAATGTTCAACAATAAAAAAAAATGTTTAAAGATTTACCTAATCTTTCCAATTACTCAAAGCAAGATTGTCTTTAACGAACCGTTCCATACATTTGTTCAATGAGTTTTCATGCGGGTTTTATTTGGGAGGACATTTAATACTCACTCTACGACGTTTGCAAGAATAAATTATCCACCATATAAATATGCGCACAGAATATGTAGTATATTTTATGGTTTTCCTTTCTTTATGGCGTGGGAAATGACTAAACACTATTTTTAGTATATACAACTCCTAGTATTACTTATATCTAAGTATATTTATAAAGTCCTTGTACAACAATCTTACAAGCACACAAAATCTTTATAGAATTGAGAAATACAATATAAATAAATATACACGGAGACAAATAATATTGTTAGAATTAAAAACCTGTTTATTAAAATGCGTAAATACAAAATTTTATTAATTTCAAATTTTTTTTTCTGGCAATTACAAAACAATATAATTTTAAGTACATTTTATTAATTTCATAAACTAATAACTACAACATAGTTTTATAACTTTCCGAAAATAATAATTTGTACTTCGGATTACAGAATTTTACAAATTTTATAAATTTTTTCTCGAATTTATGAGTGAGGTAATTAATATCAACATATAAAGCTTACCAAAGGTTACAAAAAGTTTTATTAAAGTGGGCAGATAAAACACTGCTTGTCATTACAATGAAGGCTTATTAACGTTTACAAACATCTTTCTAAGAATTAGTGAAGTTTACTAATAACAAACATCATATCGTACTGCTACGAATTAAGGTACAAACATCATATCGTACTGCTACGAATTAAGGTACAAACATCATATCGTACTGCTACGACATACCGAAATGCAAGTCAAGGTGTTCTCCAGGTATTAATCCTCACCTGGCTGAGGATTATCTCAGTAAAGTAAGCCTGAGCTGATAAGATTTTTGATGCACTTTTCGCCGAAGCCCTTCCTTCATCTACCAGGTATATCACAGAGCTTCATCAAGATCAACTCCTATCGGTGTAATTAAACGGTGATTGTAAGCGTGTTTATACTTTACTTGCATTCCATTAAATTTTACTTGTTTTTAGTTAACAACACTGTTATTCCAACAAGACTAGTATTATTCCTGTTAGTAAATATAATAAGTATAACTCATTGGTTGTTGTCAGAGTAATTTACTTGTCCTCGGAATTACTAATATTTTAGTGGTTATTAGTATTATTTACTTGTAGCTACTAAAGTTTTTTCTCCGTGTACATACATAGAAATAATCCTGCTTTGTTTATGACTCCCTGAAGGTGAAGGTTCTTAGAAGAAAATATATCATACATGCCATACTTATGGCTATATCATCAATGTAAATAAATTAGCAAAGATGCAGTTAAAAGATTTGAACCTGAAATTCCTCATATTCCGTGTAAGTGCTCTACCATTGAGCTATCGAGATGCTGATAAAAATCCCAACTATACATTTTTGCTCTGGAAATTCGCTCGTTCTAACTAAGACATTTAGAAATACATATAGTTTTGTTATAAAAATTTTACTGGGAAAAAAGTCAAGTTCCTTTTGAAATCTTTTACTTAGTGACGTACTAAATTAACATATTCAAAAGGGACTTTAGTTAATACTTAAGGAGTACTTAACACTCGTTAATTTCAAACTGAATTATCTTTTACTAAAGTCAAGTTCAATGTTATTTAATAAGGAATTAATACTGAATAAAAGTAGACATACATTTTTAAGACATCACAGAAACTTGGCTAATTTTTAGTGCTAATATTTTAAAAGAAACGTAGCCAAGGTTTTTACATTTTAGACCATCTTTGTACGATACTAAAATTAAAATATTTCTTTGGACTTTGTTTTTTTTTTACAAGTTTTTATTTAGTTTCATCTGTTCCGTGTCTGTAATCAAATAATAATATACCATAGGACCTCTGTAAAGATACCCCCTCGAGTTTGGGCTTGTTTAATTATTTTTTTTAATTTAATTTAATAACGTATATTCTTGTTTCAGATTTCAGATTGATTTCATTATTTATATGCTTTCTAAACTTTAATGCTCTTGATCTTCTGGAAGTTACCTAGAGGCTTTGATGGAATTTATGTGACAAATGGTATTAAATACCATTTATTTATTTAGCAAGTAGCGAGAAATTTTTTTCTCCCTACTTGTTAAAACTAGATTTTCAGCACTCTGGCTGGAATTGATTATGGCCAAGTTCAATAATCGCAAAACGCATATGCTGTCGCGCACACAGTGTTAATACTTAAAAAAATATTTTTCTTTGTTTCAGGTTAAGACATCGTTAGAAAACGTTCAGATAGAATATTAGAATTCATAAAAGCATTACCTTTTACTGTCTCAATGTTTATTTAAATGAAGTATTAACCTATTATTTGCGAATTCTCTTAATGAATTGCCAGTGAGTTAGAGTGACTCATAAAAAATTGGAATGTCCGCGTGTGTGGTAGAAGAAGGTAGAGAGGAGGGCGGTGGCGCGGGGGTGCCCGGTAGTGAAGCGCCCATCGAGCGCCCCCGCAGAGAGGTGCTTATGAGCGCCCGCGGGAGACGAGCATGCTCCGAGCAGGGACCGCATCCAACACTTCATAAACGTAAGTTTTGTTTGTATTTGACTGTTTCACTTATTATATTGGAAATTAATTTCTAAATCGCAAAAGGGAAGAACTTTTTAAAAAACTCTTTTACTCAAAAGCTCTAAAGAAACTTTTTTTTCAAATATTTATTTATGGGTGTGTACAGGATCTGCCTCCGGGCTGTTATAAAGCAGGCTACCTTCGGTCAAACTATTTAAACTAGAACAGTCTCCATTGACAACATTGGATTATAGTTTCGTGATTAACCTGCGTTATGGAGCGTTTTCGCACAGGATCTGTAGCTTCAGAACACCACCCAGAATATTCTGAACGCCACTGTGTAGCTTGGTCTCTAACGGTAACCAAGTATAATCTTAACTGAAAATAAACCAAAATATTACCTACAAAAGTTGATGCTTTGGGGATGTATAATATTCGTCAACTCGTCCCTTAAGAATAATTTGATTAATCCTGTCTTACTCCAGCTAATATTATAAATGTAAAAGTTTGTTAGTTTGTTTGTTATTCTTTCTCGCCGCAACGGATCATCCAAATGAGATTATATTTGGTATAGAGATAGTTAAAGAGACAGAGAAGGACAAAAAATTCAAAAGTTGCGTGGTAATAACCAAATTCCACTTGAACGAACTATATTAGTATAATCAAGTAGTAGCCGTAGGAAACCCACGCCAATAACCAATTTTAGGGTGAGCACAGCGGCGGTAAAAGCTAGTAGCCTATAACTTATAGTTTCTACTCATTTAGGCAACTATTATTGGCACGTTTTGTCTTAAAATTTAATCAGAAGGTCATCTGCATAGAGTTGATAGAGAGAAGATAAAGTGTAAGTAATAGTATCAATTAAAATAGCAAATAGGAGTGGAGACAACACGCCACCTTGATTTTCGCTAACTTGAATGCGCTGTCGGCGACCATGCAAGTAACTATGAAACTAATCAATCGCTGTTGGAGATATGTTAAGAGACCGTAATAAACAAATCAAAATGTCAAAATCGACAATATTAAAAGTATGAGACTGAAGTCTAGTAAAGAAAGTATTGTCGATTGCTGCAAATATACTCGCCTGTAATACTCTTGGAAGGCAGGCACTCTAAAATATTTCGGTAATTTTGTTATTATTTGTCGCCATTCGGGACCAAACAACATGACCCTTATCCGAGTGTCATAAAATTACCTGACTTTCATGACATATGATAGCTGTGGGGCCATAAATTCATGCGGCAAAACGAGTAAATAAAAAGAAAATACCGATACATAGATAAAATATTTTTTTATGTAGAAATTTCATTTTTCATGACTAGCTGATACCCCGCGGTGTAACCCGCGTGAACTTACTTTTCCTGTCAAAGCACGCGGTGGAACATCCATATAAACTTTTTTCCACATCCAAAATTCCCGTTGAAGAAAAGTAATTTCATCCTCACCTTATTTAGACAGTTAAAAACGTTTAAAAAAAATGCCAAATCAGTCTAGCCGTTCTCATACAAGCGATGTGTTTACCAACGAACAGAATTTTATATTTTAGTAGATAACCAATAAATTACCTTAAATTTTAGGGTCGGCTCACACCGACGCGACGTAACGTGAAGAGGCTTGAAGAGGCGCCGTGCGATGATGACATGCGCCGCACGGCGCATCTTCGAGCCGCTTCATGTCGCGTCGCGTCTCGTTACTCGTTGTGACACGAGAAGCCGCGCGACGCATCCTCGAGCGCTTCAAACGTAGTGATTATATTCTCTTTGCCGCTTCATATCGCGTCTCGGTATGAGTTGACCCTTAAAGATTGCCCTCAAAGTTTAATGAGATCGCGTCAGTGATTTAGCCGTAAAAGATAAATGGACAGACAGACAGACATTGAGTTATAAAATACAAAAATACAAACGAATTTAAATTAAACATAGAAATTAAAAACAAAAGAAACATTTTGTTTTTTTAGCTTAATCGTCAAAATGATGCTTTTCGATTTTATTATCATTGGTTAGGTAATCCGTTATAACACATATTCTGTCAAAATTATACCCATCTACTTGTTACGTTTCAAAAGGTAAGCTCTTTTAAAGTCAGTCAGACGGACAGACAGACAGCGTAGGCATAGTAATAGGGTCCCGTGGGCAGCCTTTGAGTACGAAACCCCAAAGAGACAACAACAAATGTCGTCTTATTTCAAAACCAAACAATTACACGACTACTTTTGTCCCGTAAATCTCGTTGCAAAATAAGGTTAGGTTAATCTCTTTCAAATTTGATTTTTCAGTTAATTTGTGGTCTCAATTTGTAATTAATTTTTGAGTATGTATACAAATTGAATTGGCAGGTTGTTTTTTCGTTGTCAAGAAAATAAGTAATAGGATTGAAGTTTTGGTCACACGTAAAGTCTACCGTTTAGTAAACCGTTTGAATAGTCTAGTCGATAAAGGTCAAAATACGTTTAATTTCAAAATACCTAAATAATACCTAACGCACAGATTTGTTATATATACATATAAAAGGCTTTGTCCTGAATGACTGATGGATCAACGCACAGCCTAAACCGCTGATCGTGGAGACCTGAAACTTGGAGGGTGTGTTCTTTGTATGACGTAGGCATCCGACAAGAAAGGATTTTCCGGAATTCTACCACTAAGGGGGTGAAAAAGTGGGGCAAAGTTTGTATGGGACAACGTGATTCCTTGGTCCAATCTACTTCATATTTTGCATAAACCTTTTTTAACAGAATTGATGGAATACGAGTTTTGTATTTTATTGAAATTCATCCCCTAATGGGGTTAAAAAGGGGTAGAAAGTTATTTGGCGGTTATTTGCTTCAAAGTTGATATCAATACTCCTTAGTGCTTTTGATTTAAATTACATTTTATTTTGACACATGTTTGAAAACTCAATCCGATTATATTCAAAAAAGGTTAAACTTACTTAAAAACATATTAGCACCTCATTTAAGGGGCTTCTAAGGTCAAAGAGGTTATGCGTTTTTTAGGTGTTTGATTTTTTGTGTACTTAGATTTTATATAGAATACTTAGAGTTTTCTTTTTCTACCTATCTTATATACATATAAAATTCTTTGTCCTGAATGACTGACAGATCAACGCACAGCCTAAACCGCTGATCGTAGAGACCTGAAACTTGGAGGGTGTGTTCTTTGTATGACGTAGGCATACGATAAGATAAGGTTTTACTGAAAGGGTGAAGTGCGAGTCGGATTCACGAAATAAGGGTAAACCGATTGTAATGAAATTTTTTAGAAAAATTATTGTTTAGACGACAAAATAGAGGATGAAAATGTGTATGAGAATTCTGATGTTATTGTATGTAAAACAGTAAACAGTCAAAGGTAGGATTTTGGCATCATAGCACTTACAATATTCTGTATAGTCCTGCTTTTAAATTTATTATTTTTTTGTTCGTATGTTTTAAATTTTTTGTATTTTTGTGTTTTGTTTTATATTAAGTGTGTTTTCTGGTGCCAAATAAATGTCTGTCTATGTCTATGTCTATGATTTCAACGGCAACTCCTTAATGATAGAAAAAAAACCCGAATCACATTTGAAGTTTGCAAGTAGCCTATGTCCTTTCCCGGGACGCAAACTATCTTCATGCAAAATTTCATCTTAATCCGTGCAGCGGTTCAAGCCCGAAGAGGTAATAGACAGATAAAAAGAGTTACAGCTTACGGTCCGCCTGATGGTAAGCGGTCACCGTAGCCTATGGACGCTTGCAACACCAGGGGTATCACGTGCGCGTTGCCGACCCTTCAGAAATCTAATTACTTCTTTCTTGAAGAACTCCATACTGTAGTCCTTGCAGAAAACCTTGGCAGGGAGCTCATTCCACAACTTAAGCGTTCGCGGGAGGAAGTTTTTCTGAAACCGCACTGTACGCGACCATTTAGGTTCTAAAGTGTGAGAATGAATTCCTTGCCGATGGCGAGCGGTGCGATGGTAGAGAGTAGCCGTGGGCATCACTTCGAACAATTCCTCAGAACACAACCCATTGTACAAGCGGTAGAACACACACAGTGAGGCAAAGTCTCTCCTCAGACTTAAGGGCTCGATACCGCAAGTGAGTTTGGAATCGTCGACAATTCTCACAGCCCGTCGTTGAACCGAGTCAAAAAGGCCAAGCTGGTATCCGGGTGCACCTCCCCAGAGATGGCAGCAGTACTCCATATGGGGCCGAACTTGCGACTTTTAAAGTAACAACCTTTGCCCCGATGTGAAGTACTGCTTCGCTCTGTTGAGTACACCAAGTTTTTTGGACGCAAGCTTCACCTTATCTTGTAAATGATCCCGGAACTGAACATCGCTGGAGATGACGACACCAAGGATCCCAATGCTCTTGGAGATGGAGAGGGGAGTGTTCTGGAATTGTGGGACTACAGTGAATGGAGTTTTCTTAGCGGTGAACGCGCACACTTGTGTCTTTGTAGGGTTGAATCGGACCAAGTTTACCCGTCCCTACTCAGAGACCAGGGACAGTGTGGTCTCGATTTGAGACACAAGTTCTCCGCAGTTTTCCTCCACAACGGAACGAGGGATGTTTGCACGACCCGTGTAAAAAGCGTCTCCAGTACTGTCGTCTGGATAGCAATGTATGTTGTTGATGTCCAACATGTCATTGATATGCAGTAGAAACAGCGTAGGAGACAGCACAGAGCCTTGCGGGACACCAGCATTAATGTCCATGCTATCAGACCAACTACCGTCAACTACGGTTCGTATGCGTCTGCCGGACAAAAAGCTAGCCACCCATTTACTTACGGGCACTCCGTAAGATGGCAACTTCGATAGAAGACCCCGGTGCCAGCCCCGATCGAACGCCTTCGCTATGTCCAAGCTACATGCCAATGCCTCCCCCTGACTCTCAATGGCTAGTGCCCATCGGTGTGTGAGATACACTAGAAGGTCATCAGTCGAGCGACCGTAGCGAAAGCCATATTGACGGTCACTGACCAGATCGTGTACTTCTAGGTATCTTAGAAGCTAATATCTAAGTTCATCCTTAAAAATTTAATACTTTTTTAACTTTATTCATACCTACATGGCCGCAAGATTGAAAAGCTTTTGCAGTGTCTTAGATTTTTAACCGACCAAGGACGGTTATGATTTTCGCAGTTTATGTAAGTTTATATTATATATAAGTATAATTAAAATTTATATGTAAAATTGAAATACCGTCCATGTTTATTGTAAACACGATTAAGAACAATGGTTAGTTTTATTCAAGCTTATTAGGTTTGAAAAAATAATAAAAGTGTTCTAAATTATTCTGTGCTGCATATTTGCATGCTGGAGTTGCTATTACCGTTCGATCACATATCCCATTTACTGTAGTGAACACTTCACCTCAACTACCTCCTGCTTATATGGCAGAGCATCTTTTGATTGAAATTACGATATTCCACATTAAAATTCTTCTAGGTGTTTTTTATAGTCCACATGTACTTAAAAACTACTTTAATTCCTTTGAAATATTCTTGAAATGTACATGGCTTCTTATAATCACACATATATTACGGGTGATTTTAATACTTGCTTGATAAAAGATGCTAGTCGCACAACCCGACCAGATCAATTTTTAATGTCTGTTACATGCAAATCCTACCTTTGAACGCTACCTACTTTTTTCCGAAATGCGTTCCGTCGCTGCTTGATTATAGTTTTCTGTATTGTCTTTATCTTCAAACATGGACAATGTTCCGCAGATGCTTTTTCCTGTCATTACCTTATCTTTCTGTCTTATAAAATCCGCCCTCTAAAAGCAAAACCAAGAAATTTAGCGCAATTTTGGTGGCATCGATAGTGCACATCTTCATGAGGGTGCTTTTAATATAGACTGGACTACAGTTCGTGCGACAGATGACGATGATCAAAAAGTTAAGATATTTAATTCAAAATTAATTAACCTTTATAATAAACATGCCCCTATCAATCCTGTTAAAATTAAACATCTTCCAGCGCCATGGCTATCTAACGAGATTAAATCACTGCAAGCAAAAAGTGGAGGGCTAAAGCCAAACTTAAGTCTAATTATTCAGAAGATAATCTTATAAAGTATAGGCGCATATGAAACCGCTGTAATAGAGCGTATGAAGATGCACAACTACGCCATATCCATAATTCAGTTATTTCGATTGGATCCAGCCAAACTACAGAAATTTTTAGTTATTAGGAGTTGGAAAGTCACAGCAAGACTCCATTCCTTGTGATTTCAATATTGATTAACTCAATTAACACTTCACTTCCTCCTCAGCTTTTGATAGTAGAAAAAAAACGACAACCTTAGCTAATCTTTCAAATAAAGCAACTCATGAATTTCCTCGTTTTATTTTTAATCAATTCACTGATTGTGATGTTAAGAAAAGCTTAACATCCATTACTTCGAATGCCGTTGAAAGTGACTGAATTGACCGTCACATGATCCTAGACATAATAGGTCCAACTATAATTCATATCCTTACTTCCTTAATTTCTTCCAATCAATTTCCTAGCCTGTGGAAAGACGTTTAAGTAATACCTTTACCGAAAACAATCCTTCGTCTTACTTCGATTATCGACCCATATCAATCCTTCCTTTACTTTTAAAAATCCTCGGGCGCCTAGTGCACCAGCAGCTGAGCCTATTCCTTCCAACAATAACCTTTTCAATCATTTCCAGTCTGGATTTAGATCAAGTTATAGTACGGTCACTGCTCTAACTAAAATTATTGATGACAATTTTTACCAGACTTTAGTAATGCTTTTAATACTGTCGATACTGACATTTTGATTTGTTTATTACGGTTTCTTTACATACAGACCGGGAGCTGATGACAGAAGTTCAAGGACGATTTTCTCCCTTATGCCTCTCTGAGTACTAAAAGTTACATCAGAGGCAAGAAAAATCATCGCAAAATTCAGCGGTTAAATATAAGCGGCATAAGTCCAAAAAAGAGCTTTCATGATAAAAAATATTAATCAAGCATCAGCAAATGTAATATCGGTTTCTGAAAATTTGCAAATCATTAAACCATTTTCTCACTTATGCCATTTTATACATGGGTAGAAAATTGAAAGCGGCATAAGTGGCAAAAAGAGCTTCATTTGTTCATTTATTTCAATATTATACGAGCTATTTAGCTTTATTACAAGTTTGTTTTTACACTATTCAAATAAAATAAACACTAGCACGAAATTGAACTGAAGACGTTTATTCAAATGGCACGTGGGCACCGCACAAACAGAGGATGAAGACTACATTCAACGAAACGAAGCGTATAACATTCACACATTATCACACTTCCACACGAATCTTGAGCAGCCACAAACATGCGCAGAAGTAGCGTTGCGCCGTTGCCAGAAACTTCTTTATTGAAACTTGGGGAATTCAAACTTTGTTTGTTTTAGGGGGAATTTAAATACATCGTAGAAATAGTGCGTTCATATATGCATTATCAATAATTAGGAAATGATAACACTATGTTTTTTTTTTAATTTTTCAATTAGAAATTTTTGTATAAAGATTATTTAATATAAATATGTTTTTCGACACTTATGCTCTTCATTATAGATATTAAAGTCAATATACCTATTTCTCTTTATTATCAAAATAGAATAAATTAGAAGATGGTCAAAATCTTTACAAATTTACTAACGACTACCTACAATAATGAAATTCTATACAAAAACAGTATACAGCATTATAACTTCTGAAATAATTTTCAATAATAAAGCTCTTTTTGGCACTTATGCCGCTTTCAATATTTGTTTATAATAACTTTTTCTACCCATATACAAAATGGCATAAGTGAGAAAATTGTTAAATGATTCGCAAATGTTTAGAAATCAATATTATATTTGCTTGATTAATATTTTTTATCATGAAAGTTTTATTTTGGCACTTATGCCGCTTTCAATATTGGTTTATAACAACTCCTTCTACCAATATACAAAATGGCATAAAGTGAGAAAATTGTCGTTAACTTTTCAACAACTTTATGACTTATACCTTAAGTACGGACACGCTCGATCGCTATGCCTATTCAGCAAAAAATCGGCCAAGTGCCAGTGTAAGGGAGGTAGCCTAAAAAAATTTTTTTTTCAAAGATTTTGTTCTTCCACTTTGTCAGCTTGTTCAATGTGTATATCCCTGCCAAATTGCAGCTTTCTCGTATTAGTAGTTTTTGAACTAAGCCGCGGACAGACGGACGGACGGACGGACATGGGGAAACTATTAAGGTTCCTTGTTGACTACGGAACCCTAAAATGTTCCATTGTTTATAAATATCATACAGTTTGAAAGGCATATATGTGAGAAAATCGCAGAACCAAGCTGAAAATTTTCATCAACTTTTCCAGAACCGAAATTCATTCAGCTCTTATTTAACCTTATGCCAATATTTTTAAAAGACTGTGTCAGTTGATTAATGTCAAACTTTACATTGGCAGCGATAACAAAATCATTTACTATCACTTTCATTTTTAGACAATTCCACCCTTCAACGTCAACCCTTAAAACCCTTGCTGCACTTATACCTAGTTCATTAATAGTAAAGTCGATACCTATTTATCGTTTAAAATTAATGGCAGAAGTGAGAAAATGGTTGAACAAGGCTAAATTTTTTCGCAAAATAATATTTACCTTAACAACTTTGGCCCCGGGAGGACCGCTCAATTTTGCGCTCAATGATTTTACTTGTCTCTGGTGTAACTTTCAGTACTCAGAGAGGCATAAGGGTGAAAATCGTCCTTGGACTTCTGACATCAGCTCCCGGTCTAATATCTCCAACAGCAACTGATTAGTTTGATAGTTACTTGCATGTTTGCCGACAGCGCATTCAAGTCGGCAAAATCTGTCGACCTGGTGCAACATTGACTCCGGTGTACCGCAAGGTGGCGTATTGTCTCCACTCCTATTTGCTATTTTTATTGATACTATTTATTACTCATTCTTTATCTTCTCTTTATCAACTCTATGCAGATGACCTTCAGATTTATGCTTGAGCTTCTACTGGTAATGTTAATGTAGCTATTGATAAAATTAATTTTGATCTTGGTAATATTGTTAATTGGTGTGAATGTTATGGTTTTAAACTAAATTCTCCTAAATTAAGCAATAAAATTGATTTCTTATTACTTCCACAATTTTTCTTGACGGTAGTCATATCCCTTATAGTAAAACAGTTAAAAGCTAAGGTATTATTCTTGACTGTACTCTTTCTTGGAGACCACAAATCCAAGAAGTTAGTAGAAAGTTATTTGCGGCTGTAAGTTCTATAAGACGCTTACGTAATTTTCTTACCATCGCCACAAAACTTGCACTTGCTATTTCTATTCTTCTTTCTATTCTTGATTATGCGGACACTAGCTATACAAATCTCTCTTATAGGAACAAATAGATAAACTTAAGCGTCTTTAACACATGTATGAGATTCATATTTGGGTTACGCAAATATGATCATATCTCTGAATTTCATACAAAAATCAAATGACCTAAAATTCGTCTTTCTTGTCTTTATAATATATTATATAATATATTGTCTAATCCATCGACTCCTATTCCAATTTGTTGGAAGTTTCAATAAAATCTTCTTTCATCCACACAAACACTCTTTAAAACTCCATCATATTCTGCAATTTTATATTATTCTTCTTTTACTGTAACATCTATACAACTCTGGAATGTGCTGCCTACTTCCGTTGAAAGTGCTCAAATCAGAACGACGTTAAAAAATATTTATAAACATATTATCTATTTGTTTTATCTATTTTTCACATTCGTATCTCAAATATATTTTTTTTTATCGTATTCATGAATTTGTATGTTTTTAAGTATTTCTATGTTTTTAATCATACATGTAAATGTAATTTGTACACACGACATTTATTCATTTTCTATAAGAACAGGGATGTCTTCTGTAAGAAATCGTTAAACAGCGATAAGACCGCCTAAATTGTTAACTAGTTTAAATACATATTTATTTTTGTTAAATACTTATAAATACTGGTGATCAATAAAGCGTTATCTATCTTTCTATATTCCACATAATAAAATTTGTACACCTATAAAAGTTGAAGAAATAATTTTAGTTCCAATTGCTTGTATTATTGCCAAAGCAAATAAAGAAATAATATTCAAATATCAAAAGAAAAGAAAAATATTTACATTCTGTTTATTCAGCAATGGAATAATTTATTTGCTTTATTTCACCTTCATCTACGACATTCCCGATGTTTCGAAGAAATTGATTTGTGATATCAATGTGATCTTGCGTAGTCTGTACATGTCTTCAGCAGGGCAAGGACCTGTCGTCCTGTGCATGAAAGGATGAAGGTTGTATCTAATAGACCGCACAGCTGGACTTAAGGCGATCCCCTGCGTTGACAGCTTGGTAATTTTACATCGCATAATTCTAGTTGCAATAAGATTTAATTTAACATTTCTCGGTACAATGTTAAAAATCCACAGATCACTAATCAGTAACCAATCGTTAGTGGCGCCAAATTAGTTGGTAAAAGTACCCTAGCGGATAGTGCAAAAATCCTTTTTTTTACCACCAGGGTTCTTTTACATACTAATTTGGCGCTACCTACGATTGGTACCTAATAAGTTATCTGTGGATTTTTAACCCCATTGATTTAATTAATCAAAGAGAGCATTGAGAACATCAACTAAGCTAGGATGGTATATGTTGGTATTTGCCAGTCCACTCTGCGGTGACATCACAAAATTTATATTACATCTGACCCTTATTGTTTAAAAACAATGATATTAGTGTAGAAATTATGTATTTTTATTACTCACACTTGACGTTTTCAAACAGCTTATTCCTTTCTCGGGACTTAAAATATCTTCATGACAAAATTGCCCCCGGTTTCACCCACCCTAAATTCGTTTATGCAACTTCTCAATTATATAAAAAAATCTACGCACACTCGAAGTTTTTAAGTAGCCTATGTCCTTTCTTGGGACTAAAACTATCTCCATACCAAATTTCTTCTTAATCGGTACAGCGGTTTAAGCGTGAAGAGGTAATAGACATACAGAGTTACTTTCGCATTTATAATAGTAGTATGGGCTATATTCTAGTATGTAAAATAAGCTAATTTATATCCTGACGAGTTTGTCAGAACATGTTATTGCCGGCACATGTAGGTATATGTTGACATTATAATAACTACACTATAACCATCTGAAATAGTCTAAGTACTTTTACTAATTTGAGTTGAGTTCATCGTGATTGTTTCGTACAAAATAAATATCTATATCTATAAACTTTTCGCAACTTTAAATACGTTATTATCATATATTATTATTATTATCGCAATTTGTCATAGTCACTAAAAGCATATTATAAGTACATACATTGAATAAGTAGAGTTTTTGTTAAATTAATAAATTTAAATAGCGTTATATGATTAAAAATAATGCGTCTCAAATAGCGAAAGTTTAACGTTTAAGATATTACTTAGTGTAATACAGTTTGTATAAAAAATGGTCAGAGTAACTAAAAGTCGCAAGGGAAAAAAAAGTCTTTTTTTCTCAGCGCCCCCTTTTGTACACCCCAACCTAATTTTCTGTTTACTTGGTATATTTTTATATTTTTAATCAATTGCCAACTTTTATATATAACGATAATAAATAAATCGCCTAGAAAACTAAATATCTGGTATGCAAAACAGCGTTGCCAGAATTTTTTTTGCCAGGTCGTGATTTAGGAATTCTTTGACTGAAAAAAGTGGGATTTGTCCGGCGAAAGCGGGACATAGTAAAAAAAACGTGTATAATCAAAAGTTTTTGAATATTTATCTTTTCATTCAAATTACGTTTACGTGACAACAGATAGGTACCTAGTAAAATTATCCATTGAAAATGTATTTTAATAAATTTATGATATTTTAAATCAGATTTACCCTATCGTTAAATAGTTGAGTCTTATTCGTCTTCTGAATAAAAAAAATAAAAAAGAGTTATACCCGAAAAGCGGGATTGAGCCTGTCGTATCGTAAATTATTTACGCACCAATTGTTTTACAACTATGTATGTAAGCAACATTCAAAACCAATGGGGTTAAAAATCCACAGATAACTTATTAGGTACCAATCGTTAGTGGCGCCAAATTAGTTGGTAAAAGAACCCTAGCGGATAGTGTAAAAATCCTTTATTTTACCACTAGGGTTCTTTTGCATACTAATTTGGCGCTAAGGTGGCAAACAAGCTTACGGTCCTCCTGACGGTAAGCGGTCACCGTAGCCTATGGACGCTTGCAACACCAGGAGTATCAGTCGCGCGTTGCTGAGCTTTCAACTTATTTAGTATAATCAAGGAGTTACCGTTCGCATCCCACTCCGATAACCAAATTTAGGGCGGGCGGAGCCGTATACAAAAGCTAATTTTAAATGTTGTTTTGTATCAGCGTTGCCAGACGTCCCGATTTTGGCGGGAAGTCCCGATTTTTAAATGAAAATTAAATGTCCCGCGCGGGACAGGCTCAATCCCGCTTTTCGGGTATAACTCTTTTTTATTTTTTTTATTCAGAAGACGAATAAGACTCAACTATTTAACGATAGGCTCAATCCCGCTTTTCGGGTATAACTCTTTTTTATTTTTTTTATTCAGAAGACGAATAAGACTCAACTATTTAACGATAGGGTAAATCTGATTTAAAGTATCATAAATTTATTAAAATATATTTTCTATGGATATTTTTACTAGGTACTTATCTATTACCACGTAAACGTAATTTGAATGAAAAGATAAATATTCAAAAACTTTTGATTATACACGTTTTTTTTACTATGTCCCGCTTTCGCCGGACAAATCCCGCTTTTTTCAGTCAAAAAATTCCTAAATCCCGACCTGGCAAAAAAAAATTCTGGCAACGCTGTTTTGTATACCAAATATTTATTTTCCTAGGCGATTTATTTTTTATCGTTATATATAAAAGTTGCAATTGATTAAAAATATAAAAATAGACCCAGTAAACAGAAAATTCGGTTGGGGTGTACAAAAGGGGGCGCTGAGAAAAAAGACTCAGAATTTTTTTTTTCCTTGGGCCCCCTTTTAGTTACTCTCTCCGCTCCCCTAGGGTTCTTTTACCAACTAATTTGGCGCCACTAACGATTGGTACCTGATTAGTGATCTGTGGATTTTTAACCCCATTTAATGAGCTCTATACACACGGGAATCAAGCATAGTTGAGAAATGTGGATTGCAAGCATGAATGCAATTCCAACGTCATCGGATTCGAAGAGAGCTTAGTGTTAATTTTTAATCCTACAAGAAAAAAGGTAATATAAATATCCTAACAAGGTAATAATATAAATCAATAACAGAGCGGGTGGAAATGTTTAGAAACGGAGGCAGAGAGATTTCGTAAACCATCGTTGCGATGGTTTTAGCAGGATTTTTTTCTGTTCATAGATATGAAAATATTATATTTTTATTTTTATATATATTATATTTTTCTAACTTTTATTCGTGTAATTAGTTAGAAATCATAAGAAGTTGTTTTGTATCAGTATGATAAAAAATAATGAGTTAAGCTCATTATTAGGTTTAGATATATTTTTTTGCTTATTTTAATATATAATAGATACTTTAGTAAGTAAGTCGGATGTTATGAAGAATTCACAACTGATGTGTAATGTGTTATATAATATAAAAATATATACAAACATGTTATTTTTTTATTAGTGAGTTTTTTAACATCAAAATGTTTTGAAAAGACCATTCATTTAAATGTTTGTGCTTGTGCTATTACATCTTACTTAATGAATAGTAGTCAGAGGGGGCTCGTGATAATTTTTCAATAGGTGTTTACTAAAGAGGAGGAGGAAACAAAAGAGGATTTTCTGAAATGCTAACCTTCTACTATTCTATTTATAATCAAATTTCATTTATTTTGCAAAATTTTTTATACAAAATTTTACACGTGTGAGACTGTGTCGAACTATCTCTTTCACACTCGTTGATTTTGGCTCTAAGTCTCTGTACTGAAATTCGTTTCATAGGAGCGCAATTGCTAGCGCTCCACTTAGTAACTCAGTCTGCTCAGTGCAGTTCCATACTGAATCTTAAGTTAACTGTGTCTGTACGGAATGTTTTTAGTGAAATGCTATTTTAACATAAAGACTAATCGAAGCATAATAATTTATTATTTTAAGTAAAATCTACAAACATACTGTTTATTAAGTTGATAATTATTTATGGAAGTGCACTACACCAGCGCTCCTTAGGGCGAGCCGCCTCTGGAGTAGTTACTGTAGAATAATGATATTCAAAAACTTCAAATTTGTTATTTTGCTTATATAATGGGCTGTATTCTGAGGAATTGTTCGAAATGATGCCCACACACCATTTCTACCATCGCATCGCTCGCCATCAGCAGGGAATCTATCCTCACACCTTTAGAACCACGAACAGCGCGGTTTAAGAGGATTTTTCTCCCACAAAAGCTTTAGTTGTGGAATGAGCTCTCCACCAAGGTTTTCTCTAAGGACTACAGTATAGGGTTCTTCAAGGAAGAAGTGATTAGATTTCAAAGGGTCGGCAACGAGTGAGTGATGCCTCTGATGATGCCGTGGTGAACGTTAAAATCAGGTGGACTGTTAGCTTATTTCTCGGATTAGTGTTATAAAAAAATTGTATTTTATGTTACATTATAACCTGCAACAAAATGCAATTAATTTGAACATCCATTAGAAAAAGTTCTGCATTGATGCATTTTGTAAGACAAATTCATGATAAATTTATGTAATTATTGAAAAATAGGTTACTTTGATTAGTAAGCACATGAATATAAGGACGTGGGAAAGTCTTATTTATCAGAACACTATAAGACTAATAGGTCTAGCACTAATACTAATGTGTATGTGTAAAAGTATAGAAAAGCTTATATTATTAAAAGTAAATTAAACCATTGAACATGTTTTTTTATTACCACTTAAGTGGCCAACAATCTTACGGTCCGCCAAATGTTAAGCGGTAACCGAAGCCTATGGCCCTTTAGCAGTGGGCTCTAGTTGGGTACGTACCAACCTATATATTATGCAGAGACTAAACCATTAAAAAAAGATAGGTTAGATAACACACTTTGAATTTATTGTCTTCGAACTAGTTCCTGCAGGGGCTGTTCTCCGCTGCTTTTTGCTTCGAATGCCTGCCAAATTGGTAATGTCAATTGTAGTTGTCGTATATCTATCGCTTTAATAAATCTTATAATTTTTATATTTGATAATGACCAACGTGGACTTATTAAAGTTTACAATCTAACTTAGTTTTACATATTTATATTTTTTGATCATAATATTTCTAATAGTTAAACGTTTTCAACTTAATCCCTATAAATGTAGGGAACAAAAAATAATTTAAAAAGCTTAAAAAATAACAATACAACTGAAATCAAATATTTTAATCAAGTTCTTTCAAAAAAAGGTTTTGCCCTCCTGGAAATTTGTAATTTTTCCAACACGCCGTGCTCCAAGATGTGATGTTAGATGATGACCAGACGTGTCGATGCGTAGCTTGACGACTTAAGCCGGGTATTCATTAGGCAACATTTGTTTCGAAACACTGCTTCGAAAGGGTGTTTAATATTTTTTTTAAACAGTTGTACAACTGACGTGAAACAAAGATGATGAAATATTGTTTCAGATACGTGTTTCCGTGCTCCCTACTCTAAATGAAGAGCAAGGCAAAACATACAGTTTGGCAACGAACGTTGGCAAGTGTAGACGTGTGTTGTGCATGTTTAGAAACATATACACGATGGTGACGGTCATCAAATACATAAATTCTGTTTAAGAGGTATTTTTAAATCTACCACCTTTTCTTTCCTTTTAGAGGTACTTGTCTTTAATGAATTATTATATATGCAGCGGAGAGCAATACTAACTCTTCAAGCAACATTCTAACAACAACTTAAATGTGTAAACGGTCATGTTTTAACAACTGTGTTTACGTAAATCTGGTTTCGCAACATTAGTGATAAGTTGCTAAACAAATGTTGCCTAAAGAATACCCGGCTTCAAGATGTCTCACTATGCCAACATGTATACGTAGCTTACAAGCATCTTTAAATAGGATATTTTTAGATCCGATTAATCGGTTAAATCACAAAATTTTGAAACAAAAGCATGACTTTCAGAATTTATAATTTAGAAGTTAACATTAATCAAGTCGTGGTCTATTTACGGTTTATTGAACTCATGCCTGGGGTTTCATCGTCTTTTTAAATGCAAATTACCTGACGTTAGGGCTAAAGCGACAAGGCGTTATGCAAAACTGCTCAATTTACTTCTATGGAAAAAACGTTTTAATGGTGTTTTTTATTATGAACGGATATTATAAGCCCTATTCATTATATCTGACTTATTTAAATTTTGGATTTTAATTTTTTTGCCTTTCATAATAATATCTAGAAAACAGAAAAGTATACAGGTTGGAAACGCTAAGTAATCTAACTCGATTATTTCTAAACCATACACGATATCGAAACCCTAATTATTGATCTGATACTAAATGTATGAAAGCTGAAAACATAAAATTTTCGGATACATCCAGTTTATTTTATAAACCATTATTAATACCATTGGATAGAGCTCGTGAAGCACTTTAACGATCAATAATCAGTATTTCGGGATCGTGTATGGTTTAGAAATAATCGAGTGAGATAGTGATCCAATTCCACCCTGTATAATCTTAAACGGTTTCTGCAATAAGGCCTTTGAATCTATTGGGATCTACGACGGTCTTGCAGTCTACTCTACATGCCACAATGACAATTGAAACATCGAGGATTTAAAGTGGTTGTTGTCCTCTTGCCTATCCCACAATAAGAAGAACAGACAGGGCGTTAGAAGATATCTTTAAACGTCTTGTTTCTTTGAATTGCCAGAGATATCAAGGTCATACAGGAGCAGAGTCACCAAAGAAATTAACACGACTTTTTGAAATATAAGCAGAGTTCTCAACTGGTAGGCCTAAAAATAACATGGATAAAAAAAAATGTTTGTTGGTGTTTGCAGACAAACCGACCCCAAAAAGGTCCTCAATCTCTCAATCAGACCCTAAAATCTGTATGCTTATAGGGTTTTATTTGTCAATAGTCTTATAGTTTCGCCATGAACGGCTTAGGCACATTTAGGCAAAGAGTTAATTTTGTTTAATTATTAAAAATGTCCTCGCCAGATAGTAACATGGAATGGAATGTACACCTCTAAATATTATGGAGGCTATTAAGTACAGCAAGTAATAATCTGCTCCCTTCAAAATGCTACTTAGATTTTTATAAGTGGCATGAATCTAGCAATGTGTCAAAAACATCATTCTCGGAAAATGTTTTGCTGGTTTAACTAAGTTATGGTCCCGTTGCTCAATGTTACGCAGCATATTTAATATTAAGCATCAAACTGCCCAAACCATTCATTTTTCTGAATACACTTATTACCTATACTTAATATGTGTTTTATTTTCTCAGTCTTAGATAAAATCAAATGCTCTGAAAAAGTTGGTGTTGCAAGCAGTTGCAGCGCTTGTTTTAAAATTACCCTCATTTCGTGACAGTAACATATACAGCTATTATTCTACCGATGCTACGTGAAAATGAAAATTATGTTGTGGTCAGTAAGACTAAGAGAGGAGGGCACTTCGAGTACTCGCTCGAATAAGCCACCCGAAAAATTAAAGCGGGGCATAGCGAGTACTTGCTCGAATGAGCGGCCCGAACTGGGGAAGGGGAAGTATATTCCACCTTACAGAAAGCCGCGGCTATATTAACACTAACATTGAGTAGTGTTGTGTTCCTGGCGGTGCGAAAGGTTGCGAGAGCCGGTGGTGCCCGTTGCTGTCATTGCTCGCCTTAGACACGGCGTGCTTGTACGGCGGTCAGGGAGACCTGATTAAACGGCTGACCGACCGCTGGCCGCCCGCAGGTTGAACTGGTGTCCGATCCCAGGGATCACTTTAACTCCGCCCTGGGAGGCTGATCCGCCAACCGGTGTAAAGTCTCTGAAGTAGTAGTCGTGCCGGAGAAGGAGACCGGAGTGGACTTGGCTACTTTAACAGAGGGGGATCAGAGGCCCTTCCGCCTGCCGTGCCAGCAACCGTATTATCTGTTTCGAGCTTCGGCAGTCTAAGTACCGAAACTTTTGTCTTTTAAGCTGTCCGTGCAGTGAATCCTCATCCTTAGTCTAAGTATCTTTTTTTATGTATAATGGCCAGGAAAAATAAAAGAAAAAGAGTTTTTACAGCGGCTACTCCATGCACATATAATGTGGATTTTTGGAACATATTCACGCAAAACTTAACGCAGTCCACCACCATCTCGAGACTGCGCAGCCGACTATTCTTTTTCTAACGGAGACGCAAACATCCTGACCGGCCGACACATCATACCTTCATTATCCCGGCTACAAACTCAAGCACAATTTTATGAGTCGTGCCGGTGTTTGTATGTTCGTCCGGGAGGATATCTGCTGTCGCCGCCTTCATAGCCCTGAATCCAGGGACCTGTCGATATTGTGGGTGCGCGTAGATTACGGCGGCCACACTCGTACCTAAGCGTGCCCATACAGGTCTCATAGCGGTGACACGGATGTAACTCGACTCTTCACGCACCTGAGTTAGACGACTGACAAAGTTTTAGAGCAACATCCGACAGCGGAGCTAGTTATTTTGCGAGACTTTAACGCCCACCATCGTGAGTGGCTCAGTTTTCGAACCAATAACTATGCAGGGATATCTGCTCATGAATTTGCTCTGACCTATAGATTCTCTCAGCTGGTACTTTCTCCAACGAGAATACCAGATATAGAGGACTATACGAGCTCCTCACTGAACCTTCTGCAGACTACTCGTCCGGACGGATACTCCATGTCAGTCGATGCGCCTCTTGGCTCCTCGGACCACTGTCTCGTTCGGACTCAAATTTCATGCACACATCCTGATCCATCTGGACCAACTAATTGGCGTCGTGTGTGGCACTATAAATCGGCAGACTGGGATGGATTGCGAGAATTTTATGATTTGTATCCGTGGAGGCAGATCTGCTTTAACTCAGAAGATTCTGATGTCTGCGCAGTCGCAGTCACTGAGACAATCCTCGCTGGAATGGAATGTTATATTCTTAACCCGCGAGTAGCTGCCGGCGTCAAAAAACGACCGCGGTTTAGCAGGTCATGCAGAAAAGCTAAAATTATTAAGCAAACTGCGTATGAGGCTTGGACCACGGCTCGTAATAATAAGGATCCGAATATTTCTGAGTTAAAACGCTAATTAATTGCTGCCTCGAGGTTCAGTGACAAAGCAACTGCCAGAGCTAAATTCCAATTCATCGGCATAATAGGTGGGAGACATGCGAGCTATCATTCTGGGAGTCGTTCTATCTGGTCGCTTGCCAAAGCTGCCGAAGGACACTTTTGCCAGTCGTCGTTACCTCCACTGCGAAAAACCGACTTGGCTCATAGTGCTAAAGAAAAGCCGATTTACTGGGCAGTCTATTTGCCTCGAACTCAAATATGAACGAAAAAGGCGCTGTAACACCTACTATACCGTAGTGCGGTTAGACCATGGAGCGTGTGATCAACACACAGCTTCTAAGATACCTAGAAGAACACGACCTGGTCAGTGATCGTCAATATGGCTTTCGCCACGGTTGCTCGACTAGTGACCTTGTAGTGTATCTCATACACCAATGGACACTAGCCATTGAGAGTCAGGGGGAGGCATTGGCATGTAGCCTGGACATAGCGAAGGTGTTCGAACGGGTCGGGCACCGGGGTCTTCTATCGAAGTTGCCATCTTACGGAGTGCCCGAGGGTTTATGCAAATGGGTGGCTAGCTTTTTGTTCGGCAGACGCATACGAATCGTGTTGACGGTAGTTGCTCTAATAGCATGGACATTATTGCTGGTGTCCCGCTAGCTCTGTGCAGTCTCCTACACTGTTTCTACTGCATATCAATGACATGGTGGACATCAAAAACATGCATTGATATACAGATGACAGTACTGGAGAGCTTATTACACGGAGTCTTGCAAACATTCTTCGTTCCGTTGTGGAGTAAAACCGCGAAGAGCTTGTGTCGAATCGAGACCACACTGTCTAAGGTCTCTGACTGGGGACTAGGGACTGGGGAAATTTGGTCCAATTCAACCCTATAAAGACAAAAGTCTGCGCGTTCACCGCTACGAAAACCCCATTCACCGTGGTCCCAGAATTCCAGAACACTCCCCTATCCATCTCCAAGGGCATTGGGATCCTTGGTGTTGACATCTCCAGCGATGTTCAGTTCCGAGATCATCTGCAGGACAAGGTGAAGCTGGCGTCAAAAAAACTTAGCGACTCAACAGAGCAAAGCAGTACTTCACGTCGGGGCAAAGGTTGTTACTTTACAAGTCGCGAGTTCGGCCCCATATGGAGTACTGCTGCTATCTCTGGGCGGGTGCACCCGGATACCAGCTTGGCCCTTTTGTCTTGGTTAAACGACGGGCTGTGAGAATTGTCGACTATTCCAAACTCACCTGCGGTATCGAGCCCTTAAGTCTGAGGAGAGACTTCGCCTCCCTGTGTGTGTTCTACCGCTTGTACAATGGGTTGTGTTCTGAAGAATTGTTCCAAATGATGCCCACGGCTACTTTCTACCATCGCACCGCTCGCCATCGATAGGGAATTCATTCTCACACTTTAGAACCGAAATGGTCGCGTACAGTGCGGTTTCAGAGAATCTTCCTCCCGTGAACGCTTATGTTGTGGAATGATCTCACTGCCAAGGTTTTCTCCAAGGAATACAGTATGGAGTTCTTCAAGAAAGAAGTTATTAGATTTCTGAAGGGTCGGCAACGCGCGAGTGATACTTACCCCTGGTGTTGCAAGCGTCCATGGGCTACGGTGACCGCTTACCATCAGGCGGACCGTGAGCTTGTTTGCCACCTTGTGGTATAAAAAAAGGCGATAAAAGAGTAATTTTAAGATATCTATTTACATTTTTTAAGTAACTATTACATATTTTATCACTTGCGCCTTAAACAAGTTTTTTTTGATATTCTACACGAAAATAAAATAAACTTTGTTTTTATGGTGTGAAAGGGTCACGACTTACAATCGTGTAAGTTATTAATAAGCAGTAGTTTTACAAATTACACGTGTCGTCAACCTTATACGCGTAAAAATTAACAAACCCCGAATAGTAAAGTTTACTAAAAAAACACAGCTTACGTAAATGTTGCTCGTCTTTCGGATTTTTTAAGTCAAGTTACTTAGTGGTTTTTTCTTGAGCTTTTAAGCTTAACGTCAAGCTCAGCTGATGAAACAATGCGTAAAGCAGTGTTGCTTATTATGTTTTTTTCCTTTAGACATGTATGACAGAGCATTGTTAATTTACAGGTTGCTGCCTACAACTCGTATTTGTATAAACCTGCTCGTTTCGAATCGATTGAATAAATCGTTTTAACGTCAAAGGTGTTTATATGTAAACTGTGTACGTGTCCAACATGGATGACTATTTTCTTATGTACCTGCTGTAAACTAAATATTAAGTTATTTTTCATTTTTTTATGTCTCGGTAAACGCGCAAGACTACACCAAACGGAGCGAATTTTAAAATAGAAACTTTTGCACAAAAAAAAAACAACCGGCTTCAAAAAGATGCACTAAAAAGGTAAAAATAATCATTGTTTTAGTTAGTTAGTTTAGTTGGTGTCTATGTACCTTGAGTCAATAACACACTTCACTTTCATGATACCAACGTCAAACTGTTTTTCAGATCAGATTTTGGAAATAAGTATTATTTTTACATTTTTAGTGCATTTTTGAAGCCGGTTGTTTTTTTTCTGTTAAAAAGTTTTTATTTTTTACTTTTGAGGGACGAATTGCTTTTTTTTCTCCATATTCACTACATTAATATGGCACCACCTCGGAAGTATAACGTTTGAGATAAAAATAGAATTAAAATCCGTCTATAGATGACGGAGTTATGCCCGAACATACATAAAAAAAAAAAAACCGAATTGAAAAGCTCCTCCTTTTTTGAAGTCGGTTAATATACCTCGCAGCGAATAGACCGAGTAATTTAGAAGACATTTGTTGATTGCGGTTTGTTCTGTGTATGTTATTGTTTTTCGGGTAGATTATTGTTTTAACAGTTGTTAAAATAAAAAAGGATTCTTATACAAGGTATGTCACATAAGATCAAAATTTTTGTATGCGTTATGCGTCGTATAAAATTTTGCACACCGACTCATGTTGTTAGTCGTTTGACAGCAATACGATATGAAATGAAAAAGTGAATAAGAATAATCGATTCCAAAGTTAAGGATTTAAACCGAAGGTGATTTCGATTGAGTAGACTAAGGATAGGGTTGCACCAACTAACTTTGACGTAATAATATTAATGGGATTAGTAAGTATGATAACGGACCAGTGAAAATGCTGTAAGCCAGTCTTTGTTCGCGCGAACTTTGGTCGTACGACCTCTGTACCTCTTTTCAAACGGAGCCTCCACTAATTGGAACCAGCTTGGGGGTAACTTAACTTAGCTGCTTAAGGTAGTAGTAGTAGTAGTAATATACTTTATTGTACACATAAAAATATACAAGTAACAATGAAAAACAAAAGAAAATCACATTGAAGGTGGTCTTATCGCTAATAAGCGATTTCTCCTAGACAACCTTTGGGTAGAGGAAATTACAAAATTATTATCCGGGATTTCTACCTGGACATATGAAGGATACGCCGAGAGGTTCAAATTATATATATTTTTCTTCTACTCTTATATGCTAGCGGGTATAATAAATAATTTCATTACGTATATCTAATTAATTTACATGTCCCACTTAACTCTATTCTTGGGCGGAGTTCCTGGTCCTCTCTTGGTCATTAACTATATATATAGGTGTCTCCTTGCTCATTCGTGAACATTCATTTCTAATACTAATGAAACAAAGCAACTCATCGACTGAGCGGCCATATATTGAGCATAACTCCGCGGACTACACTCAATGGAGTTCCTGAAACTCAGCGTCAACCTCAACGCTTGTCAGCATATGTACTGGTCCAGTGTCTGGCTACGGGACGGCTTCAGGTGCGCTCCTTACACTTCTCCTCAAACGTCGCGGGGCATGCTAATGCTACTTGGTGAGAGCGGAAAGATGGTGAGCTTGCCTCAATCCAAACTGTTGCTGTGGATGCGAGACAAGAGGGCGTCGCACCATATTACAACTATTATCACGCGTGATATGTCTACTTTTCTTTAATATGCAAATTTTACTGTAGTTGCCCATAAAAACAAAACGACCCATCTCGGATCAAGCATCTGATGAGGGCATTAACAAGTGAAGACTGAACAAAAATGCATGTGATGCTTCTTTGTTTCCTTCTATCGCAATCTTAATTCAAATTATTAAATTTTTCTTAATTGTTGTCCCTACGCGAATATCAAACCTTATTTACGATCGGTTTGTATTCTATATTTTATTTGTTTGTATTCTATTTAGAGCGACGAGCTGGCATAGCCTGCTCCAGTACCTTTTTTTTTTTGATACACTGTTTATGTTTATGTATTATGTGTGTATCTATTAATATATCAACTAGTTGTTGCCTACGGCTCCGCCCGCGCTTGATTGGCGTAGGATTTTAACGACCACTCCCGTGTTGTAATAGCTAACTCTACCAGTTCATGCAAGAGAAATTTGGTCATTCCTGCATAAACTTCTGTTTTTACGGAATAAAAGTTTAGCCTACGTCCTTCTCCGTCTCTTCATTTATCCCTGTGCGAAGTTTAGCTTAATTGGATGGTCCGTTCTGAAGAAGAAGTTGTGTGATGCAGGAACAAACGAACAGATATACTATTGCATTTATTATATATACTAGATTTTGCCCGCCAACCAACCATCAACCCATCATTCGATGGTGGGTGCAGGATTTCAACAGCAACTCCTCAATAAAGGAAAAATCTTGATCGGTACAGCGGTTTGAGCGTGAAGAGGTTACAGTTATATAGACAGAGTAACTTTCGCATCTATAATATTTACTAGCTTTTGCCCGCAGTTCCTCACACCCTTAATTCGGTTATCGGTGTAGGATGTCAAGGGAAACTTCTCAATTATAGAAAAAAAACCGACTCCCACTTGAATTTTTCAAGAAGCCTATGTCTTTCCGCGGGTCGCAAACTATCTCCATGTCAAATTTGTCCGCGGTTCCACCCGCTCTGAAATTCGGTTATCAGTGTAGAATTTCAACAGCAACGCCTCAATTACCTATAAGAAAAAACTTGACGTTTTCAAGTAGCCTATATCTTTTCGCGGGACTATATCCATGCCGAATTTCATTTTAATCCGTACAGTGGTTTAAGAGTGTAGAGGTAATAGACAGACGGACAGAGCTACTTTCGCATTTATAATATTAGTATGGAAGTATGGGTATGTATGTGTCGCAGGCAAATCGTATAATTCGCCGTTTTACAATATGGCTAGGCAGATCGTAAAGTATGGAATAGAAATTATCATATAACTGAACAGATTTTAATACGAAGCTTGGCTAGAATGCTGCGCTCGCTTCGCTCGCTCCGCATCTACGTTTACAAAAGAGAAACCTAACTTAACATACATGACTTATACAGTGCGATTTTTGTTCCTTTCGTTTCCATACTTTACGATCTGCCTAGGCATATTGTAAAACAGCGAATTATACGACTTGCCTGCGACATAAACATATGATTGTTCAAGAATATAATTATGATAGCGCTAATGCCACTAGTACTATTAAATATCGAAGTACTCTTAAGAGGGCGATATAGGCCAGAAAGCTAATTTCTGTAATTCTAACGTGTATGTAAATGCACTACAAATCATTAGATAATATCATACACATTACTATGAAACATATATATTATATACTTCTTGAGTAATTTATACCGTAATGACGCCTTGAAACTTTTAATTTTTTGTATAGAATTTAACGTTATTACCGTTTTGTAGTCACATTTTTTGACATTTTGCTACAACTTAGAGTCAGTGCACTAGATAACAAGCTATTCTAATTATTTAACCAACTTTAATTACAAGCAAATGCAAAACACGCTTTAAAAATTTGCACAAGTGTTAAAACAACGGTCACTTCCAGATTTTTTATTGCATTAAATACAATAAATGGAAATCACCCAGTAAGGTAACGCACTACAAATTCACATGGTGCGCCCCTTATGCTTCATAAAAACAAAAAAAAAATTACATGTGTTTGACTTTGTTTTTAGTAGCTTTCTAACTTAATTATACTAAGTGTTACATTGTATAATTTCTTTAAATAGAACTTCTTGCCAGCTCTCTTTTTGGCAGAAATTGACATTGTATTGACGATTCAAGAGTGTTTTCAAAAACTTATTTGAATAAATATTGTTAGATTTGATTTGATTATAGGAGAAAAGAATAAAATGTTTTTTTATATATAAGTGAATATTATAGGAATTAAATCATTATATTACGAATAAATACTAGCTTTTTCCGCAGCCCCGCCCTCAACTTAACTTCAAATATTATAAATATATTTCTTATGACATGTTATGTGCACTGCCTTATCATTCAGTTCAATAAATTAAATGAATGTTCTGGCTATGGTGTGTTGTTGGATCCGCCAAATAAAGGCAGAGGCGCTTTGAAATATTATCTTTCTGAATAAACACACTTCATGATGGGTACTTTAACCTAGATATAAGAGATCGTATAGACGGACAAACAAACAAAGACACAATAAGTCTTACATTGTGTTGTATAATAGTCATATATAAAAAAAAGTAGTTAAGCAACTTTTCGTACACAAATAGTAAATCGATTCAAGTAATTTGACAAAAACAATTTGACAAAAACACTTATTATAGCCGTTTTTTTATTCATTTTGCATCTGAAGTTGGATGATGTCTGACAGTACAATAGCGCCATGCCACACAAATGTCAGCCGCAGCCCAAAGAGTAGGACAAAAGATTTAGATAGCTTGCAGTATTTTAGAATTTGTGTCTGTATGGGTCTTAGTTATTTTTGTTAGTCTCAAAATAAATTCCGATGTCGATTTTGAGACCCGTAACCGAAAATTGGGGACAGAAAATGCAAATAGCTGGCAGTATTTTTGAATCTGCATCGCTGCGTCTACCTACGCCCTCAATATTTAAAGAATAAAGTTTTAATCAGTGCGCCCTACTTTTCCTGATATGAGCATCAGAGTGATATATGCTCCATTAAACTACTCTGAAAAAAAGTTTGGATGAAATTACGAAAAACTACGGTTGGCAGATTTACGAAAAAACTTTGGTAACCAATACAAAAACCAGGGGATGGATTTACGAAACTAAAATGATTGAAGCCGAAATGTAGTTTTGATAATATTGCAATTCCAACTAAGGACTTAGTTATAACAACGAAACACTTTTGTTTATTTACAAAACCTAAAATATATTTATCATTTTTATCATAACCTTTTGTTTTATTAATCAGTTAATATTAAGAAACCAAAAACAGCATTCATATTTAGTTAATTTTATTATATGATTTTGTATTACTTACCAGTAGTATACGATAGATTTACTAGTATCTTTAGTAAAATCTACGACATCACTTTTACCGAAAGTTCCATATGATAGCTAAGTGATTGCTAACAAACATATGGTTGAAATAAAGAAACAGTTGAGTAAATATTACGAAACTATAAACAACAAACATATTAAGTAAATGTTATGATATCCTTTTTTCATTCACCTGTATTTTACGTTCAGTTTACGAGTTCATTTAGTAATATCAACTAAATAACTTTATCATAGTTCAATATGATGGTTTAGTGATCGCTACCAGACATATGATCGAAACAAATAAACCGTATTAAAAATAATACGAAACCAAAAACAACATACATATTTTCTAAATGTCATTATATCCTTTTGTTTGATTTAACAGTATTGAACGTTAAGTTTAATTACTACCTTAAGTGACATCTTCGATATCACTTCAACAAAAAAGTTACATATGATAGGTTAGTGATCGCTACCAAACATATGTTTGAAACAAAAAAACAGTTTAGTAAATATTATGAAACCAAAAATAACACACATATTGAGTAATTGTTATTATATCCCTTTGTTTTATTTACAAGTATTATACGTTAAGATAACTAGTACAATAAGTTGTATCTACGATATCACTTTGACGGAAATATTCCATATGATGATTTAGTAATAGCTACCAGACATGGTTGAAAAAAAAACAGTTTAGTAAATATTACGAAACCAAAATCAACAAACATATTTAGTAAATATTATTATATCTTTTTGTTTTGTTTACCAGTTTTCTACGTTGAGTTTACTACCCCATTTAGATTTTACCTTTTTATAAACTAACTTTTAATTTATACTTTCGAATTTTTAATATTTGGATTTTGAGCTAAAACGCCAGAAAAATGTAAAAATCTAGCCATTCTTAGCCATTTTTTGGTATGAGCTACGTTCTTATAATATTTATTATTTTTAAGCGTAAGCGGAAAAAAAATATCTGAAACCGTACTGTACCTGAACATATAGGTACATATAGATGTGAGGATGAACTTCCTGCCGATGGCGAGCGGTGCGATGGTAAAAGTAGCCGTGGGCTTTCGAACAATTCCTCAGAATACATTACATTACACAATGTAATTCACGGTATGATGATGTTTCGGATTGCTTTCTGCACAATCTTTAAAAATAAAAATCTATAGCTACACTAAAATATAATGCTGCCTACGTTTCTTTATTGGAACACGCTTTATCTCGCGACCTTAAGGAGTAAAGTAGTTACTTAGAGCAGGTAAAACCACTGGACTTAGCTAGTCATTAGATATATAAAGGTAATAAATAAAATGGGGATGGAATTTTGTCTAAGATTTATTATAACAAAACTGTATTATTTAATAATGAACAGGTGAATGCCACGAGTCTGGGATTTCGTACTGAGACAAACCCAACCCTAAAAACAAATTTTCACTTATTAGGCAGTTGCCAGGCTAGAAAGATAATTAATTGTTGCTGGAGCAACGTCAGAATGGCTTGGATTTCCTTCTTCATTAAGTGAAATACGCAAATAAGTAGGTAAAAGTATTTCCATGTAGTGACTTGGCACTACCATTAAGTCGGTTGTAGATACCTACCTACCTTATGCTACTATACAAGTTAATTAAAAATTTTAATTTTCAGTTTGACTTATTTAGGTAATGCAGTCAAAGTAAGACTTTAGTTTTTTAAAGCGGCGAGAGTAGATCGTGTCTGTAGATTATTTCTGTATTCCTGAATGTCCTAAATATTTATTTTATTTATTTATCTTTTAATTTTAGATTTTTTTCTGTTTGTGCACGCATCACTTTAAAACGGCTTTACTATTTCAAACGAGGATTTAATATATTGAATACGCTTACTCTGACCTGACATTGAGTCTTTATATAATTTACATAGGTTGTTTCAATCCAAAGATATGTAAGTTTGAAGTTTTACGCAATATCATTGCCGTTTGTAATCAGGGTTTGACCATTTTTACATAAATAGAACGGTAAATCATCAGGCTATTTGCCATGGGGGGTTAGCAGTAAAGGATACGTAATGTCGGTATGTATGTCCAAGCTTTACACGGTCCGCCTGATTGTGAGCGGTGACCGTAGCCTATGGACGTTTGCAACACCAGGGGTATCATTCGCGTGTTGTTGACCCTTCAAAAATCTAATAACTTCTTTCTTGAAGAACCCCATACTTTAGTCCTTAGAGAAAACCTTGGCAGGGAGCTCATTCCACAATCTAAGCGTTCGCGGGAGAAAGTTTCTTTGAAACCGCAATGTAAGACATAAAACAATTATTCATAATATTTGAATATTACAAGTCAGTATTTAGGTATTGATGTACGCGACCATTTCGGTTCTAAAGTGTGAGAATGAATTCTGGCGAGCGGTACGATGGTAGAAAGTAGCCGTCGGCATTATTTCGAACAACTCCTCAGAACACATCCCATTGTACAAGCGGTACACACACAGGGAGGCACAGTCTCTCGTCAGCCTTAAGAGCTCGATACGGCAAGTGAGTTTGGGATCGTCGACAATGCTCACAGCCCGTCGTTGAACCGAGTCAAAAGGGCCAAGCTGGTATCCGGGTGCACCGCCCAGAGTTTGTAGTTGTAGTTTGAGTTGTAAAGCAGCATTCTTTGTCCCAACGTGAAGTACTGCTTCGCACAGTTGAGTACATCAAGTTTTTTATCAGTTTTTGGATTTATTACTTTATTTGTGATGTAACATCTTGCTTGTACCCGATAGGTTTTGATTTATTCGTGTTACAATATGCGACCAAAATTACCGTATTTCGGGCATACTTTTTTATTGCAATGGCTTAGAAGCTTTATTTTTTTACAACTATAAGTGACCGTAGACCTTAGTATTTCATATTAATTTTAACTTGATACCTTTACGCGTTCTTAAGAGAAAGGGTCTGGACAGACAGACAGACAACAAGATGATCGTGTATGTGTTCCTTTTTTTCCTTTTAAGGTACAAAACCCTAAGAAATAATACAGTTAAAGCCTTGAGAAAAGCTTAGTTTAATAAGTAATACCTTATTTGCTTCGCTAGCATGGCTGATTATTTTACTTGTGAAACAACCTTCTCGTAAAAGTCCACGCGGACAAAGACGCAGGCACGGCTAGTTAATGATAAAGTTAAACCATAACGAGTATCCTACCTTTACCTATTATTAATTTGAAATTATTCCTGTTCAGAAGATTCTGTAAAAATAATAAGCATAAACTGTTAACAGGAAGCAGCGCAAATTTGTACTAAATTTCATTTATACAAAGTGAAAAATCTCGTAACAAGGACAGCTTCTGCTATTTAGGAAAGCCATTAAAGTTTTCTGTTAAACTAAAGTAATTTACAATAAACACAAAGGTAAGGTTTACGCCGGGCGGGGTTGATGAATGTTCACCCCGAGGGGTAAACAAGTTAGCGATTCATACTAACATTTTAATCTTTTCAGTGAAAATTTCGTAAATGATTTTAAGACAGACATGATTCTAACAATGTCATTGCTTAACGTACAAACAAAGGCCTCTGTTTGTGTGTGGGTTTGTCAATCGGTCTGTCTGTCTGTCTGTCTGTGTGTAGCATCGTAGCTGTCAGTTTTAATCCATTCTATATTTTGTCTTAAGGCTGAAGTAACCGTGATGGTTGTCAGTTATATCATTAAGTTTCTTGAAAACTTATTCAGTGGTTTCCCAGATAATCACCTTCATAGTCGGTCGAAAGATCTTATATTTATGTAGTACAAATATGCATGGTATGGCCGAGATTCACTCGTCCCATCGACTGAAAATTTGATACACGACGTAAATAAGATTTGAGGGTTCAAGTAATATGACAGTTTTAATGTTAAACAGCCCTATTTAGGGTTCCGTACCTGAAAGGTAATTAGGAACCCTATTACTAAGGCTTCGCTGTCCGTCCGTCCGTCCGTCTGTCACCAGGCTGTATCTCATGAACCGTAATAGTTAGACAGTTGAAATTTTCACAGAAGATGTATTTCTGTTGCCGCTATAATAGCAAATCCTAAAAAACAGAAAAAAAAAATATTTAATATAAGTATAATTACTCCCATACAATATAAGTATAATTTATTGCTCATTTTTGTGGATAATGGTACGGAACCCTTCGTACGCGAGTCCGACTCGCATTTGGCCGATTTTTTATTATTTATTTTCATTATCACTACCTTACTTCTAGAAAGCTTACAGCAACTATATATATCGTTACCAGACAAATTGAATAGAATAGCCAAAGAAATTTTGCACAAAAGCTTTATATTAAGACATTTGAAGTTAGTTAACCGAACTGTTTAGATAATGAACAGCATTTGTCGGGTTTTTTACTGTTATTAATTTTAATTGTTAGTTTTTATAATTAGCTTTACGGTAGCGCATATAGCGCAAGGAGTGCCCCTGGACAAGTTCTCGCAACTCTATTGAAGCTAAGAAGGAAGAAAATTGTGTAAACGCCAAGACCGTATGGTATAGTTTATGCCATCGTCATAGTTTTTCGATGTTAAACTTTAAAATTTGGCACATAGATAGTATTTAATGTATCCAAGACCAAATCGTGATATGCTATAAAGTGCCTACTTTGTTTGCTTATCATCTAAGTAATACGATATGTCAAGCAAGCTAATGTAACACAACCCAAACTCTAGCTTAAGATGATGTTATAGGTGCTTATACCGCAATCTATAACTAGACAGTTGTATTGCTTGAAGTATCGAAGTACCTATACTTATCCAAAGGCACTTACCTAGTTGGATCTGTTCTTTCGTCACTTAGCTCAGTGTTTTCGTTGCATCAAACCATTGCTAGTGATTCGTACATGTTATGGTAACTTGTTGAGATAGGCAAGAAACTTTGAATAGGTTCCTAATTATCAGATTTCGGTCCTTTTAAACAATCTAAATCATAATGTATCATGAAAAATTGGCCTTTTTTTAAATGGGATTTTAAGTTAACATCAATATTAAACACATTGATGTTGGATCAAAATTTAGAAAACGAAGATAATTTAAACTTTAAGCATTAAAATATATAACCAGGTCACTGCGGAATAATAAAATCCAGATAAAAGTTTAAAACGTCAGAGCAATAGTGTAGACTACAAAATTGTATAGGGTCGGATGACATAAAAACGCCATTTACCATATATGTTCCCAGTTAACGAACTGAAAAGAATTTATGATGAATCGCTGTTACACGTGAAAGGATGCCATAAATCCAGTACCTATTCGTAAATCGTGTTCTGATCGAACCGTCTGTTGTCAGTGTTAAAACTGTCTACGCACTGGTAACTGCAGCTTATGCTGTGCGAATAAATAAAATTTGATCGCTAATGGAAAGGAACTCATAAATACAACATTTTATTTTCAAAACACATCCATACTAATATTATATAAATGTGAAAGTAAGTTTGTTTAGAATAACGATAACTGAATTCCATGCACGTATAGATAAACTATAGCTACATCTGTAGCAAACATTCTAAGGCTGGGTTGCACCAACCAGGTAATTAACATAGTTAGCGATTTTTAAACTTAACTGGTCCGTCAAACTATTAAGCTACTTTAAAAATAGCTGACGATCGAAATTTTCATACAATCTCCCATTTTTGGCGACTGGTTAACGTTAAAGTTAGTTGGTGCAACCCAGCCTTACTCTATAATCCCTGCCGTAGAAATCTCACGACGGTAACCGAAGCCACAGGCAAAAGTTAATATTATAATAAACCAGCAACCAACTATACATATCCCAATAAAATAGATAAGTATTTTAAAAGCTGGATGGCATGCCATATTAAATAAAGCTAGTACATTTGCAAGTGATGGCATGCCTCTAATGACACCATGTAGGTGGCATGTCGCCGGTGATATATCCTTGCACTGAATATTGCCTGTAGCATGCTACCGATTGAACTAGGTACGGTAAGTAACACAGGAACAAATAATATAATATCTATATATTTGATATATATATATATATATATATATATATATATTTAGCTTCATATATATTTTATTTATATCTATATTAATATTTATGACTTCAAGTGATAGTGAAAATGATAACCACAGTGAGCAAGATCACTTTCTCTCTTATTCTTCTGATGGATTGAATAGTAATGATAGCTTTCTAAGTTTACCTGATTCCCTTTGTTCATCCCTTAATTCTTGTTTCTCAGGTTTTCTGAAAAATCTTAACCTTGTTTACATAAATGCTAAAAGCATTCCGGCTCATTATCCTGACATGCTTGCGTCTTTTGATAATACTAGTATACATGCCATTCTTGTCTCTGAATCCTGGCTAAAACCTTCCCTAATTTCTACTTCATACTCTTTACCAGGAGCCCAAATTATTCGTAATGACCGAATTGGTCGTGGTGAAGGTGGGGTTGCCATATATCTTCGGTCCGATATTCCCTTTTTAGTACTCAACATGTCGTCTCAACCAGCTGCTGGTGCCGAACATATTCTTATTGAGATATATCTTGCTAATAATTAAATTCTTCTTGGCGTGTATTAGAATCCTTCACTTCTAATTAATTATTTTTCCGCATTCGAATCCCTCCTTGAGACATTTACACCCATTTATAGTCATACTATTATAATGGGAGACTTCAATACATGTCTTCTAAAGAAGGACTACCGTGCTAACCGACTTCAATCAATAGTAGAATCCTGTAATCTCAATAATCTCCCTCTTAACGCTACACATTGCTTCCCCAATTGTTTTCCTTCTCTCCTAGATCTCATAATTGTCTCTTCGCAGGAACATGCCTCTGCTCACGGTCAATTTTCTGCTGATGCGTTCTCCTACCTTGACCTTATTTACTTATCATATAAAATTCATCCCAAAAAAAGTAAATCGAGACTACTTTCGCAGCGTAATTTTAGTGGAATGAACTTGGAGCAATTACGTAAAGACGTTGCCAACACTGATTGGTCGGTAGTTGTTAACGCTAACTCAGTTGATGAAAAAGTGTTAGTGTTTAACTCGCTTTTGACTCAATTATATGTCATCCATGCACCTGTCAGATTATTGCGTGTAAACCATTTTCCTGCACTATGGCTTAGTGAAGAAATTAGAGTGCTTCAAAAAAAAACGTAATAATGCTAAAGCAAAATTCAAAAGAGAGCCCACAGAGGAGAATCTTGCTAAATATAAACGTCTTCGAAATCGCTGTAGTACGGTGTGTAGGGACACACAACGACGCCATATCTATAGTTCCGTTGAAAACGGGGATCCAGCTAAAATCTGGAAGTTTCTTAAGTCACTAGGAGTTGGCAAAACACATCCTCAGCTAATAATTTAAACTTAAATTAACTCAATCAAGATTTTACTTCTGTAGCTGCTTTTGATAGCAGTAAAAAAGCTAGCACGCTTAATAATCTTTCTTCAAATCTAACTCCTGACTTCTCTCTTTTTACTTTTCATCAATTTACTGAACTGTTAGGAAGTGTGTTTTGGCTATATCATCCAGTGCTGTTGGTGCGATTGCATTAGTCAAACTATGATTGTACCTATCCTTGACCTGATTACTCCTATTATCACTCATATCCTCAATTCTTCCATTAACTCAGGTATTTTTCCCAATGCTTGGAAAAATGCACATATTACATCTGCTGTTTCTGATTTCCGTCCAATTTCGATATTACCATTTCTCTCCAAAGTTCTCGAACGGTTGGTAAATCAGCAGTTTAACCTTTTCCTGACCAAAAATAATTTGTTGAATTCCTTACAATCAGGATTTCGTCCTGGGCATAGTACGGTTACAACACTTGCTAAGGTTACTGATGATATTCGCTTAAGTATGGATACCAAACAAGTTACAGTTCTTTCACTCTTAGATTTTAGCAATGCTTTCAATTCAGTAGACTTTGATATCTTGTTGGGCATTCTACACTCTCTTAACATATCTCCAACAGTAATTGACTGGTTTCGTAGTTATTTGTGCGGCCGCCGGCAGCGCATCCAATTTGATAATTCCTTTTCTGACTGGTGCAACATTACTGCCGGCCTACCACAAGGTTGTGTGTTGTCCCCGCTCCTATTTGCACTTTTCATTAATACAATCACTCTAAAGATTTCTTCTTCCTACCACATTTATGCAGACGATCTTCAAATTTATGCAAGTAGACCTGTTGACTATCTTTACAATGTTATCAAGTCATTAAAGACTGACCTTGAAAATATTGTGAAATGGTGAGAGTATTATGGTCTTAGAATTAATCCCTTAAAATCACAAGCCATAATTAATGGTAGTCCAAAACTTACGTCCAGGGTTAACTGGAATTACTTGCCACAAATTGAAATTAATGGAATTCCAATTTCATACAGCGACACAGTTAAAAATCTTGGAGTCTTATTAGACAATAATTTGACTTGGATTCCACAATTAAAAGAAATTAGCCGAAAATTTTTTTGACCTCAGTTGGATTCCTACGACGTCTACGTAATCTTCTATCGGTTCCCACTAACATTTTGCTTGCACAATCTTTGCTTCTTCCTGTCCTCGATTATGCTGACGCTTGTTGTACAAATCTTACAGAGGAGCAACTTGAAAAACTTGAGAGGCTTCAAAATCTTTGTATTCGGTTTATATTTGGACTCCGCAAATATGACCACATTTCTAAATTTCGCACTGAACTGAAGTGGCTCCCAATCCGCTTTCGCCGGAATGCTCATGTTTTAAGTCTTTTAAACAACGTGCTATTCAATCCATCAACCCCAATCTACCTAAAGGAGCGATTTCAGTTTATTAGCTCTTCTACTCTAACTCTCCGCTCCTCTACTAGCCTCATATTAAAAATACCCAGTCATAGTACCAATTTTTATAGTTTATCGTTTACTGTTTGTGCAATAAAATTATGGAACTCGCTACCTTTATCTATCAGGCGCTCACAATCCGCTGACTTTTTTAAAAAACTAGTTAAAATCAACTATCTTAACTTCAATTTATAAATTCTGTCTTGCTATTAATACTTGAGTATAATTTGAATATCCTTACAATAATGTAATATAGGTATGTATGTATGTATATATGTGTAAATTTATTTATATTCACGTATACAGAAGTATGTTTATGGAACTATATGTATGTTCATGTATTTATTTATTTTATACAATTATATAAGTATTTTGTATTATTTTCTCTTTGTAACTTTCTCCTCCTGTGACACCTACTTATCTTGCTCCTTTTTCATTACAACTTAAGGTTGCCTGTAAGAGATCGCTTTATAGCGATAAGGCCGCCTAGTTGTACTTTAATGTATAAGATTGTATGAATGTTTAGTTTTAAATTTTTTGGTGTACAATAAAAGTATATTCTATTCTATTCTATATAATATACTTACCAAATTTATCCAAATTAGAGAAAGACATTACTTTCAACCTCAAAAGGGATGCAGAGGGAACTTTGGGAAAGAATAATAATTTCAAATTTATTTCCTTTTCATAAACTTTTACGCTATGACTTTTTACATAGAAAGCCTCCAACGCATCTTTTATCTTTCAGCAGCTTTTCATTGTTTACAATGCAACTTTTTGCAAGTAAACCCAGTCACAGCTCACTAAATTTATTTTCTTGAAAAATCTTTAACATAAAATGTGTGTTTTTAAAATGGACGTTATCATCAAATTAAATTATACTTTTATAAGGGTAAAAAGTGATAATATTTAATAAGAATAAAATTATACAAATGTAAGTTGTACCTTAAACAAAACCAAGAAAATAATAAAAAGTTATGTTTAAAAGCTCACAAAGACGTAAATATTAACATCTAATTTTAATACTAAAATTGTCAGACTAGTAAATATACAACTAACAGTTTAAATTTTTTAGGTACAACAATATTATATATTTACTGATGGCGCATTGCGAATTTCCAAATAAAATGACAGTGACACGGACGAATAAACGGTCAGACGAATGGATGGAGCAGACGAATGGACAGACATTGCAAATTTATATTTTTCCTTATTTGTATACGAAACATCTCTATCACATAAAATACGAGCTCGCACTTGAGCCAGTCTCCCTCACTGAGGGTTTCGTATATTGTGACCTACTATAGCTAGCCAGGAACTTTTTTACTTGCGTCATCTAGTTTCGGCTTTGCTGACTAAAGTTCGACATAATCAAGATTTAACTACTACATAGGTGTTTTGCTTAATAATTTGGATTATGTTCCCTTATTCCCGAATCCTTAGCGCGAGCTCAGCTTATTCTTGGCCTGTTGTTTGTATTCAAAGTTTACTCTATATTGACTCCTTTGAAGTTTGTATTTTACGATATAGCAAAAACGAAAACCATTAATAAGCATTCCTTCCGTTCCTTGTATGAAGACATTTTTCATTATTTGTTTTTTTTTATAACCAAGAATATCCGCCATAATAAAAAAAACTCTATATCCTGTGTACATTTTAGCAATGTAAATTACAGGTAGCGTGGGATTAGTTAATTGGGTCCCGTTGGCACCCTTTTGGTTCGGAAACCAAAAACTATTAGACGAAGTAAGTTGCAAAATAGAGTTTCCTTCTTTTAATAAAAACTGCGGTAGCAAGAAATTTGAGTGTATGAAGTAACTTATTTCATTTGGACAAGTTCCAGTAGATTCTCTTAACTTTATACATTATTTCAACTTTTTGTTCCTTGATTTTTCAAATAAGAACTTGGTTTATTTTTTATTGTTCCCTACCAGATAAAGCCTTTGCCACTTTAAGCTCCGTCCGTCTGTCTGTCTTCCTGGCATACAAGATCCAAAGGCTACTAGATATAGTTTTATTTGAAATTAACTTGTCATGCAATGCAACAATTAGTGGTCATTGTTTTATATTATTTTATTGGAGTTTACTCCATAAGAATAGATTTTCATTTACATTACCATTCTTTTTTCAAATTTTATAGGTAGTTAAATGTGATTTTTAGTGTTACTTTCCTTTTTTAAGTCTTAGGTCTTTTTAAACTAGAAATTAAAATAAAATAGAAATTAATATTAAAAGAGAAACTAAGCTACGCTAGGCACGAGTCGACTCTGAAAATAATTAAATGATCGCAGTCCAGTGCAGTTTGTGCGCCATTTACGGTAATGAGAACCAATTCAGTCCAGACTGCGCAATTGTAATTTTCATTTTTTGCAATATTTGTTATTTACCTTGATAAATGGTTTTTGATTTTATTTACGTACACATCATAAAACATTTAAAACTGTCTAAAAATAATATTTTTCATTATGAAACGATGACAGTTTAGATCTCTACATCAATAAATTAAATTCATTTTCGAGTTCTGTAGTCAAATCCGTCAGCTTTTGTAGGTTTTCCAAGTCTGCCTATTTGTCTGGCCATCCGTGTGTCATACATAGCTAATTTAGAAGTGTATGGTATTGTAAAAATATTCATGTCATCCCGGGTGGCATAAGTTATTTACTTTGATTGAAAAAAATAATAATAAAATACAATAAAATTCAGGTTCCCACCGAATAAATTTGTTTAGATATTATATTTTATACCAAAGACTTTTCAATAAAAGTTTTTAAATAAAATTCACGTTCCATCATTATTTAAAACAAAACAAAACTAGGAACGATCGCGGGGGGCTAACACCGTTACACCTGGAACCATCGCCGATGAATGTCAAACTCTTTACATAAAACTTATTTTAAAGAGCGAAATGTATATTGCAGCGCCCATTGATTAGTGAATTGACATATTAACAGCTACCCTTGGTAGTCTGCAGCTGTAAAACACGTCTAGGAACTTGATCTAAACGACAACTCGGCTGAATAGTTTCTGAAAAGCTCTCATATCATCGCAGCGACTATCATGGCTGCTGCAGTGCCTTTTTTACAGCGTTAAAACATGTCTAACACACACACACACACACATACATACAAACAATCTTTGTCCCCAAACGCCTCCGATGAGTTCCGTTCGTCGTGGGTAAAAATACTTTTCATCCCGTAAGCAGACGTGTGAAGGCCGATGTTAGGTCGGATCTTCAACTATAATACCCAATGTATAACCCTTTGTTATACTAACGTTCGGTAATCAAACATACAGGTAAGAGTAAGAATCATACATGACTATGATTAGTTACCGTTTTCGTAGACAAGCATTTATTTTCTAGTTTATTTTTCTTTTCTACATAGTAAAACTAAATTACCTACATTTTGTTTACATACATACTTACATTCTTGGGGTTAAGTTTTCAATGCTACTGGTGTACAGCAAAATCATGAAACTCTGACTTTGATATTTTTCAATATTAAGAGATATCACCTTTATTTTTTATGGACTTCGGTGACAAAAAGTTTAGGATTTCACTGTAGTTTATAACAAAGAAACATTATCATTATCACGTTGACTGTAGAGTATACGTCCGCTGCTGGACAAAGGTATCCTACATACTGGTAGGTTTCTACAAAGGGTGGTCTTAAGCTTTCTGTAGTCATTGGCTTCCGGTGGCTCTTACCAGGTCATCTGTCTACCAGCGTCAGATATTATCCTATGCTGCATCATTCAATCTGTAATCGCTACTCGATTCCTTCAAATTGAGTGGTATGGTTCATCGTCTTGGTTTGGATGGTTCTAAGGATTCTGGAACCTTAATATTAGGCAAAAGAAAATAAACACAGCTGTCCACCACAAATTTAGAATGTTTCTTTTTCAAAATAGTTCAGCTTAGTCACAGGATAATAAGGACAGCAGTGGAATATACCTCTATGTATATAAGAAAAATACATCAAAGGTGTTGCTCTAGCCAAAAATTTAGCTCAGACGGACTAAATTGACAACTAAATGGAACTATAGTCTGTAAAATATTCAAATCCAAATTTTCAAGATATTAAAAATTAAAAAATCAAAATTAGAGTAGATTTTTAAAGATATATAACCCAAATAAAGTTATATTTGTTACACAAGCTATTTCTTTTATTAATTACTATGAAGTTGTTTCGGAGAACAGTTAGAGACAACATTTTTGTACTGTAAGGTTAAGGCAATAAACACTAGTTTTAGAGTTTCGTCTTTGATATTTCGCATTTCCCCAAACGCTGCCTTACCCAAGGCTTCTAAATTACTTTACGAAAAAGGTTTATACTATTGTACTGTGGTCCAGACAGATGTAAGTATTTCAAGGTAGTAACCCCTGTAGACTTAAATTGTTCTTTGTAGTGAAACAAAGTTAATTTTGACATAATTGTGTTCAGAACAAAGTACGGCGCACCTGTGGGGCGGCGCGACCAGCGCTAAGCGTGGGTGGAGTCGCAAGCGTACGTCCGCGCCACAGATGACGAATGTGCACGGATCCATGCCGCGCGTCGCCCTTGTGTTGCGCTCGCGACGAAGCTGGCCAGTTGCACCACAGTCATACCGCAGGTCAGTTTCTAGCTGTTAGTGCTATTAGCCTAGACATCTTGCACATGCTAACAAGTCTACACTGAGCAAATCAATTAACCTAGACTGGGTTGCTCTCAGCTGAGCCGCACCGGGCAGGCAGTTTTTGTCATATGCCCGTGTGAATAATAACCAAAGTGTATATGTCTTCTAGAATTCCATAACCACTGGTGGTACTACTGGTTGTACCACGGTTAACAAACGATATTTTCATACATCGAAGTCAGTTAGTTGATCAATTAGACTATAGTGCAATACTTAACATACCAAATACTTTTATTTTCTTGCCTGTGCTTTACTCCTGGTCATTTCCTCAGAAGAGCATGGTAAACTAATCAACGTAGATCTACAGATCATATATATACTATTCATCATAAGGATATCAATATCAAAATATCGAAGGTATGACGAGTCGGCCTCCACACACCTCAGGATTTTGACCTACTCAGTCCCACTTGATATATAGAACACTAAAGAATATAAAATGCATAAAGTTCCTGCTCGCATGTTTAAGGTGAATCTTCAAAGCATTTGAGGGGTATTCTATAAATTCTGTGCAAATGTGAATTGTCCTTATCATAGACAATGCCATATTTGTGATAACCATAAGCAATAACATTGAGGCGTTTCAAAAAGCTATTTAATCTGTGTAGCATCTATTTAGTTAAGAGCAGTTCATGACAGCATTGCTCCCCTATCGATCCTCCACCACTTCCGAATTTAGAAGCATCCGTCTGCCGCCTAGCGATGACCGGCCATCAGCCGATCATCATTGCATCGGTTTATCTCTCTCCCCTAAAAGACTTGCTCGAGAGCGACCTTCAGTCGCTCTTAAGTTTAGGCGACGCCGTCATTCTTGCCGGCGACCTAAATTGCAAGCATCGCCGCTGGAACTCTTCTGTAACTTCACGGAGAGGCAGACTCCTTGACGATTTAGTTGACAGACTAAACTTTGACATTATCGCTCCCATGACGCCCACTTTCTTTCCCCACAATACTAGGAACAACCCCGACGTACTGGACATAGCACTTCTAAAGAATGTAAGGCTAAGCTTTCGTTCTATAGAGGTGCTTGACGAACTTGACTCGGACCACCGCCCTGTCATCCTCCGATTAGGTTCCCCTTCGGACTCTCCTCCCGACACTACAACCGTGACGGACTGGGATAAATTTGGGCAATTGCTCGAAAATCCCAGCTCGCCACGTCTAGACCGCGTTCCCGACGTAATCTCATCCGCGACCGATCTTAACGTAGCTATCGACTCACTCACTAGCCACCTGACCGCCACCGTTGGCGAGTGCTCACGACAAGTGCCGGTTGGTGATTATCACCACCTAATCCTGCCTCAGCACATCAGGTCGCTAATGACTGAGCGTAACGCGGCCCGCCGCGCTCGCGATCGCGCTCCCACTACCGAAAATAAAGCTCGCTCTCAATGGAAAGATGCAATTGTTATAGGCATCCATAAGCCAGGTAAAGCTCGTACCGAGCCGTCCTCCTATCGCCCCATAAGTTTACTAAAGGCCCTTGGTAAACTCTATGAACGCCTCCTTCTCGCTCGCCTACGGAACGCTATAGTCTCCAGAGGCATTTTAATAGACGAGCAGTTCGGCTTCCGTGCCAAACACTCATGCGTCCATCAAGTCCTCCGCATAACGGAACATATTCTCACTGGCTTTCAGCCAGCGTTAGGTAAGACCCGTCACACGGGCGCTGTCTTCTTCGATGTAGCGAAAGCTTTCGACAAAGTCTGGCACAACGGTTTAATTTTTAAACTGTTCAACTTTCAGTTGCCAGTTCGTCTCGTGCTCATCATACGAGACTATTTGTCGAATCGTAGCTTTCGCTACAAAGTCGAAGGCACTCTCTCTTCCCCCCGTCCCATAGAAGCAGGAGTCCCGCAAGGGTCCGTGCTCGCCCCCATCTTGTACCTTCTGTACACAAACGATATCCCTAAAACGATAGGTACCAATCTAGCCCTCTTTGCGGACGATACCGCTCTCTATACTACAGATAGGCAAGTGAGTCGAATCACTGAGAGACTCCAACCCGCTATCACCGCTCTAGGCGAGTGGTTTCGGAAATGGAGAATCGAGGTGAATCCCGACAAAAGCTCTGCCGTCCTTTTTACCCTAGGCCGCCCTCCGCGGCCTTCTCCCCTTTCTCTTTTCGGTCGTGCCATTCCCTGGCAAAATAAGACCAAATATCTCGGTGTGACCATGGATAGTCGTTTGAACTTCCAAGCTCACACCAAAATAGTCAGAGACCGAGCCGCTTTTGTCCTCGGCCGTCTCTATCCCATGATAGGCAAGTATAGTAAGATGTCGCTTAGAAATAAGCTAAATCTTTACACAACTTGTATCCGTCCCATACTAGCTTATGCTAGCGTAGTCTTTGCGTTGTCCAAGCGCAATCTCCACAAACTCCAGACCCTCCAAAACCGCTTTCTCAGAGCGGCCTCTGGAGCCTCTTGGTACGTTCGCAATGCGGACCTACACAGAGACTTCGAAATTCCCACGATTCCCCAATACTTTAAAGACTTGGCAGTCCGCTTTTTCGAGCGTTCGCAAAATCACCCGAATCGTTTAATTGTGCAATCCACAACGTATCGTCCCCCCGATCGACCCGGTCACGGTCGTAAAACTATTGTTAGGCGGCCTCGACACGTACTAACGTCCCCAGATGACGATCTCGCTGTCCGGACAGCGAGATTAGTCTCTACGACCTCCCCGAATAGGGCCTCCCTCCAAACACGACGCCGACGTCCCCGGGTTCGTCGGCGCCCACAAGGATACACTAGGTATCAAAGAGTGCCGGGGCGCTTCTCGCCCCCACTTAATCGCAATCGTACCCGCGTAACGGGGAACTCCCCTCCTGGCGGTGACTCACCTTCGGGTTCGAGACTCACGCCGGTCGAAGGGACGCCCCCGAGAGCAACAACCCAAGCCGAGGCTTCCCCCGCGGGGAGCCCTTGAGCGTTGGGCGCTATATGGGCTGAGGCTCCATCAGAGTCTCGCCCCAAAAGTCCGGTGAAGCAGTAATGGCTGCAACAGCCAACTGCATAGTCAGCTCAGAAAAAAAAAAAAAAAAAGACAGAACTACTGATGCTAAGCTGCATCCTCACATCAATCATACATTTGTCTACCAAAAAATCTATATATTGTAATATTTGTAAAATGTAGCTTTGTTAATAATTAGGAAAGAGAAAATTATGAAGTTTACGCTATGAGTGGCAAAGAAGCTAGTCCTGTAGGTACTAGTCGTTGGTTGTCAAAATAATGCGTGTCTGAATTAGCGTTAAACCTGTATACATCGTAATTTGACATGATAATTTAATTTATAATTTGAATTTGCAGATAAGTAGTTCATATTTTATGTCAAAATCAAATAAAAATTATTATATACTTAATGTATTTTCATAATAAAAATAATAGTTTAGCGCTAAATTAGAGACGTATTCTTTTAGGGTAGTAAGAACGGAGATAAAACTAGTTCCAAAAGTTTCAGTTACACATTTCTGTTTTCTACAATATCTACACACAAGTATATGACATTTCTATTTGTTTAGGCAAACGGAATGTTTGTCCGCGTGATGGATATGTGTTGGGTGTCTTTGAGTCTATCAAAAGCCCTCGAGGGATAGACTGTCTTTGTCACTTATCTATAACGTGATAGACTTGTAGGAAACAATGGAAGAAAATGCCTGTTATCTTATGAAGAACATTGTGATAGTATAATTTATGTGCTTTTTGGGTATAAGAGGTTTCGTTAAAATTACCTTTCCCAAATTTTGTCTGAATTGAAGGGTGTATTTGAACTATAGTTCACTTAAAGACTAAAGACTATCTAGAGACTTGAAATTTTGCAAAGAGGTTCCTGTTATAACGTTAGCAAACACTAAGAAAGGAATATGCAAAATTTACCTTTTTTTTTAAATTACTTAAAATTTGCACCAAGGTTTCTGTTATAATTTAGGCAAGCACTTACAAGGAATTTTGCAATAGTTATCCTCTTAAGGTTGCAATTTTTTAAGGGAATTCGCTATTTTTGAAGCTGAATGCTTGAAAATCGATATTTAGTCGTAAGATGATAACTAAAAGGACTCGCGCAGTAGGGGTAAACCCATGGTAATGAAATTTTGGTAAGTTGTTGTGCACACGCCGGGGAAGGTTTCTGAATTAGTATTACCCTATTCAGTTCAGCTATATTTATATAACAGAAGAAATTGACTGGCTGACTGACTAATCGATCAATGAACAGCTGAAACCGCTGTGTCTAGAAGCATGACATTTTGCACAAACGTTCCTTAAATGACGTTAGTATGCACTAAGAAGGGATTTTTGGAACTTAATCCCCTAAGGGGGTAAAATATGGGTTGGCAGTTTGCACGAAAATGGCTTAAACTTGGCTTAAACATAAAAAATTAAGATTCACGTGATTCACTGTTTTTGAAAAATTATTCTCTAGACAGCAAAATAGAGGATGAAAATGTGTATGAGAATTTCGATGTTATTGATGTAAACAGTAAACACTCAAAAGCTGTTTTTTTAAAAAAGTTGCGGGAATAAGTTAGTCCTTTAAGATTCAAACAATGATGGTAAACCGTTATAACGGTAACGTCAATCTCATTTTTGGTTAAACCTTCGGAACACCTTCAGGTACATTTTTGTGCGCGTGTTGTATGTTGCTATGTATATGTATTCTACGTCAGTTTATTTGTACCTTAACTTATATCTACGATGTCACTTTCATAGAAATGGGTAGGTTTAGTGATCGTTACCAGGCATATGGTTAAAACATAGAAACAGTTTACTAAATATTACGTAACCAAAAACAACATACATATTTAGTCAATTTTCTAATAACCTTTTGTTTTAATTACCAGTATTCTACTTTAAATTTACTAGTACTTTAGGTAATATCTACGATATCACTTTCAAATTAAAGTTTAATCAAATAAAATGACGGCCCAGCAGTCTCCGTAGCCTTAAGACGTTTGCAACACTAGGCGTTTTGCCCGTGTGTTTCCAATACTTCAAAAAATCTAATCACGCCTCCCTTCAAGAACCGCATGTTATTACTCTATAGATAACTTTAACGGGAAGCTCATGCTGTAAACAAATTCTATGTACATATATACAGAACTTGAATTTTTATGAACACTTCAACGAGCAGCCAAACTGGTGACCCGGACGGGATAGTAGCTTTGATTGATTGATAGCATAACCATACTGCCTGTTAAATTGAACGTCAAAGAAACTTTCGTAAAACTTATAGAGTGAATCATGTAGAAGTTACATTCTACATACAGATCAAGTCCCGCTCTAGGCCAGTAAATATTACTAAAGAATTTAATTACAATTACTAAACCAAAAGTGATTGAGTTTGCCCTAGAAAATACGGTTGTAAGTATGAAAGTACATTTGACACTAAAGTTCACCAAGGTTTCCTTAAGTAGCATTGATAAGTATTCTTAAGAAATGACTGTTAAATGTACATAACTGCATTTAATAGAAAACATAACAAAAGTTACTATGGTAAAATATTCAAAAAAAATTAAACTAGGTGATACTTGTTAACTAGTTTGGTGAAAAACACAAGATTTTATTTAGTTGGTTATACTAAAGTACTTTTGATTAACCTTAAAATATCGACCATTTTGATTTAGTAACGTCAACCAAATTCTTAAGTAGGACATCAATCTATTGTTTATTCAAAATTGCAAGGAATCAGGTAAATTCAACCAAGGTTTTTATTCAGTGTAGATCCGTTAAAACAAACTTTGTCCATCCTCACAATATTATAGAATGTGACGATAAAAATGACGTAGTACAGGAAGTGGAAGCTGTATTTCTTGGAATTGTAATTGACAAACATATAAATTGGAAACCACAGATAGAGAATGTTTGCAATAAACTAGATCGTTTTGTCTATGCTCTGTGGCATCCGTATTAAACTACGGTCTTCTGTTGTGGGGTAACTCTGTTGACATAAATAGAGCTTTTAAAACACAAAAAAGATGTATAAGAGCAATATGCAACGCTTGGGTAACAGATAGTTGTAATAAATTGTTAACATTACCATGCATGTACATCAGGAACATATCTCTTAGACAACATCCTCAAAACTTTCCTAAACATTCAGAATCGTAACATCAAAGCCGTCAAGAGATAAATTGAAATTATTTATACTTAAATGTAATTTTGATATATATGGTAAGAATGTTTGTTATATGGCAATAAAAATTTACAATAAGTTGCAATCTGATATAAAAGCACTACCATATCATTTATTTAAAAGAGGTTTGACGGGATGGTTACTAGATAATTGTTTTTATAGCGTCGGAAAATTTCTTAACAATAGATAGCGTGCAGCAATTGCTGCCAAAAAAATTGAAAAAATGTGGGTATTGTAATTTTTGAAAAATTTGTAATATGACATGTGGCTGTTGTATTTTGTATATATCTATTATCTTAACATTTTATCTTGTATTTAAATTAATTCTGTTGATAGATATTAAGGATTTTTTATTATTGCTGACATTTTAGAATTTCATTAACTACCTATTCCATTGTAAAATTTGCACACCCTGATAGGGTAGAATAAGAGAACCATGTACATCAATAATTAGTTAAGACCATCTGTACCTTATTCAAGCAAATAAATAAAAAAATAAAAATATCTAAAGGTCTTTTACCACCTTATAGCAGAGCTAATAGGTATATAAGTAGTAATTGAGAGCAATGACTCAGTCAACCGCTCGAGGTAAAACGTATACATTCGGGTGTGTATAATATTGTGGACCTTAGCGTATACCACAGAGTATATGTATAATAATAAAGCTAATTTCAAATGTGGTTAACACGCTTACAAAGCTACCAACTTATCTGTTCAGTGGACAAAATCGGAACCAAATCTTTTCCCATTGTTAAACTTCTATACTAAGAACACTAAGTGCTTTACTAGCGACGGTGACTACTGAAATAATAAGTTGTTAGCATTGTATTAACTTTAAAACTAGGTAAGTACTTATTAGAATAGCCCACATGATGCCTGTAGGGTACCGAGTCTGTTTTTTTGTAAAACATTCCTCGAGCGGCTATCTATAAAATGTTTTCGTAGACCATTTCTATTGATAATGTAGGTACCGTGTATTTTAAGAAGTTTGTTGTGTGTGGATAATGTGTACAAATAAAACCGTAGACATAAAGTTCCAAGCTTTAAGTACTAGGCGGGATCCAAGCCGCTAGGAGAGGACGAACGGTTACTAGTGTGTAATGAAAATGATCACAGGTCACGCGTTTCATATGACATTTTTCATCTTAGCTACGCGGAAAAAATAAAATAAACAACACAGCACAATTGAAGTAAGGAAAATAGCACCAATAGTCTTTATTTTAGTTATATTTAAAAAAGTTTAACATTACGCACAAGTGTTTGTATCAAAGAAGAAACCATCTAACTGATAGACAGATTCAATGACATATCAACGCATAGCCCTAGCCACAAAATTTAGAAACTTTAAATTTGGAATGTGGGTTCCTTACTTGATGTAGGGTTTCTCTTAGAAAGAATTTGACAAAATTCATTTTCTAAAGGGGCAAAAGGTGGGTTGGAAGATGGTATGAAAATCTATCATTATTGAAGCTAAATGCATGAAATTGTAAGATAGACGTGTTTCACCGTTTGAGATAAATCATCCCCTAGCGAGCAGAACAGGGGATCAGAAATTGTATGAGAATCTCGACATTTTTGTAAGTAAAATCCTAAAACAGTTAATAGTTTTCTTTTTTTCACGCAAACCGAAGTCGGGGGAAACGCTAGTTATAATATAAAGTAAAAAGCACGCTTGTTTTATATTCTGCATTGTTAACCAAAAGCCGTTTTACGAGCAAGTATTATCCGTTCAACACCATAAACTTGCCCTAAAGGTCAGCTCATACAGAAACTCTACGGAACGTGAAGCCGCTTCACGTCTCCTCGGGTTTCGATATGGGCTGTCCCTAAGCCTAAACCATCAAAGGTAGAACTATGACATTTAAACCATATAATTTTCATTATGACTAGGGTAGAAAAGGGTTTTTTAAATTTAACGACGAATGGTGTGAAAATGTGTGTTTTTTATTTGGTTGAATTTATTTGTTTCTACTTTATTTAATTTGACATGAATAGATATAGTTTAAGGTGGTGTTTAGACTCGCTGGTAACATCGCGGGCACTTGCTTATGCCAATAAAAATGTTCGTTAAAAGTAGAGACGTATAAATTAAGTTTGTTCTAAAATGATAACTGTTGGTTTAGGCAAAGCGGGTGTGTGTTGAAGCGACTCTAATGTCTCGAAATAGAAAACTCCCAAGGGACTGATATTCCTCGTTTTTGACCTAATAAATGCGAAAGTTGGTGAGTCAGTATTTATGTTTGTTACGACTTCACGCCACAACAACTTAACTGACTTGACTCAAATATGCTATATTTTATCCTGGAAAATTCAGAGGTTGTCGCAGGAATAACTATAACCGAATTCCTATAGCTACAGTAATGTATATTTTGCTATTTATTATTTATATAGGTACGTTTTAATGTGTTTTATTCAGAGTTGCCTTAGGAAGAAATCCCACGACGTCGCGGGCAAAATCTGTACAAATGTGAAGGTTGTAAAGATATAAACGGATGTAGATGAAATTTTGTACACATGTAAATTGTATATAGCCTGGTTAAACATATAGGATTCTTTTTGTCCCGATCGGGAATAGTATTTTCCCCAGGCAAAACTGCAGAGCACAGTTAGTCAAAATATAGCCATACTATTGTAGCTGTTGGGTAGGCACATAACCTGTCTCTTTCTTTTAACTTCTATGCAAAAAAACCCAAATCAAACAACAAAAAGATATTTTTCGTTATTTTGTAATAACAAAAGGGCATTAGCCCTGGGATTTTACCTGTCCATACAAAAAATTTTGTTATTTATGGCATATTATATTAGTATAATAATAATTGTGTTTATATTATTAATATTGTGCCGTGTGATTTTTATTAACGTTATTGCGTAATAGGATGATTTTTATTAACATATTGGATCTATACTTAAACACTGTTTCAACTTTTTCATTTCGAATATTTATGTTATTATTTTAGTATGAATTTTGATAATACAACAGTATTAAAAGTTATTGGATTTTTGAAGGGTCGGCAACGCGCGAGTGATACCCCTGATGTTACAAGCGTCCATAGGGTACGGTGACTGCTTACCATCAGGTGGACCGTAAGGTTGTTTGCCACCTTAGTGGTATAAAAATTAATTATTTATTTTTGTATCTTAGTGTCTAGTCAGTTTTGCTAACATTATAGTATGATTTTTATTGACATTTTTAACCGACTTCAAAAAAGGAGGAGTTTCTCAATTCGGATGTTTATATTTTTTGTTTTTTTTAAGGTATGTCCGGGCATAACTCCATCATATATAGACGGATTTCATTTAAAAGTGTATGTATACTTTCGAGGTGGTCCCATATGATGTAGAGAATTTAAAACTGGTCACTTGGTCAAAAAGAATAATTGGTGTTAATTTGAAACTTGTAGTTTTATGTTGATGATTGTATAAAATTTTGTTACGAACATGGATGTTTTTGGTGTACGTCTTTCAATTCGTCACTCAAAAATAAAACATAAAAACTTTTTAACAAAAAAAAAAAAACAGCTGGCTTCAAAAAGATGCACTAAAAAGGTGTCTATGTACCTATGTAACAGTTTATAACACACTTTGCTTGCATGACACCAATTTTAAACTGTGATTCAGATCAGATTTTTGGAAATTAGTAATTATTTTTACCTTTTTAGTGCATCTTTTTGAACCGGTTGTTTTTTTAATTAAAAAGTTTTTTTTTAATGCATCTTTTTGAACCCGATTGTTTTTTTTTGTTAAAAAGTTTTTAAAGTACTGTATAGGTACTTACATTGTTTAAACTGTTTTTGAGCGACAGTAATAAACTCTTTACGTAAACATTTAGATTTGTATGAAATATGTGGTTTTACCACAGTGCCAGTATGTATACAAAAGCTAAAGAGCGTTGGGTAAATCATTTCAGCAAACAGCCCTGCTACCGCAATGTAATTATCAGGCTATAACGTGTGGAAGGCGACGGGAAAATTAAATTTTTAGATGAATATTGATTTAGGCACACGTGTGTTTTTTCTACATACTTGGGCGTATATTTTTTTAGGAGAATTGAATATAATATTTAGGAGCACCAAAATTTATATTCTCAAAATTTGTAGCAACCGACCAGCACCGCCGCGTCCCTAAATAGTTTGATAGTTTTAAATAAATGTTTTAAAATTAAAAGTACATAGCCCTAAGCCACTTTTAAAATTTTTTGTATTGTCTCTAAAATAATATTATGTCAGTAAGTTTTGTAGGCATTTCTGCTAAAACTTTTATGAAGGTTCTATCAAACTGGTCACTTCAACTTGTTGAAATCAAAAATAGGTTCCGAATGGTGCTAATTAGGTTATCTTAAGGCTTTGTTACTATCTAACTAGCGCTGCCAAAAGATATTCTTTATTTCATCTTTGTACAAAACACATTTTAAAATTATTGATAGAATCAGGCGTTACTTTAAAAAAAAAATTTTGGTAAAGTTATAGCGCACGACTAACTTGCGTCTCCTGAAGATACCTCGTGTTGAGGCGAAACACGTGTCGAGTTTTTTTAACAATTTGGTGGTGTAACGTTGTGGTGAAGTTTGCATCGTCCACATAAGGAGGGAGGGAGGGAGGTGCACTCCTACACATGTGGATGGTGTACTTCTGCACGTAAGTGCTACTGAACTGTTTTTAGCGGATTTTCACTTAGTTACAGATTCTGGTGACTACAACAAAATAATGAGTATGTAGCTTTGAAGATATAATTTATATCTTTATTATGCGTAATTTATTTAACAATATTTCACAATATATTCTATTTTTAGAAAAAAATTACAAAATGCTACGTATCACGCTATGTGAAATGGAATATAGTCACATATATATTTTTAAAACGTTAAACGTAATTTCTAGAACATACATTGTAATTGTAGTAACAGCCTCTTATAAGATAACCTAACTAGGAATTTTTTTTTGATTTCTACATCATTATGTCTAAAAGTGACCAGTTTGATTGGACCTTCATATCCGCAATTCAATGAATTCGATATAAGTCGAGCGCTTTCAAGTTTTAACAAAAAGAAATAACGTGTTTTTAAGAGGGATCATTATCTCCACTAGCGTCGCCAATTGATATTTTTATTTTTCTCTTTCTGTAAAGCGAATTCAAAAATGTGCTTCTACACAAATATAAGCTATTTTATGAACTTTTGGTATTGTATTTAGGATAAAACTGTGAGATGTACGAGTAGATAACACTTCTGCTAAAAGTGGCGGTTTTTTAGCAGATGCTATCTACAACTCGCAGTTTTATCCTAGAAACATAATAATACATTCTAAAATAGCTTATGACTGGTTACATATTTCTCTAGAAATACATTTTTTAAATTTATTTTTTTTGGCGGCGCTACTTAGCAGAAAAACCATCTTAATAAGTAAGGCTTACTGACATATAAACAAACATAAAATTTAATTAAGAGACGATAAACTCTTTACCAAATACTCGTACCCAGTACCTTTTGTAATTAGGGATAAAGTAGAAGCGAAATGAAGAGAATAACAACAGCGGAATATCATAAAAGGATAAACGACTCGAGTACTACTGGAACTACGCAAGGTACAAAATTCAATAAATAGAAGTGGAGACTGAAAGTAAAAACTTTTTAACAAAAAAAAAAAAACACTGAAAAGGTAAAAGTAGTTATTTCCTAAAATCTGATCTGAATTACAGTTAGAAGTTGGTGTCATGCAAGTGAAGTGTATTATGAACTGTTAGGTACATAGACACCAACTTCAAACTGTAATTCAGATGAGATTTTTGGAAATAAGTAATTATTTTTACCTTTTCAGTGCATCTTTTTGAAGTCGGTTGTTTTTTTGTTATTTTTTTGTTTTTTACTTTTGAGTTTCAAATTGCTTTTTTTGCACACTAAAACATCCATACTCGTAAGAAAATTGTATTCAACCACGAACATAAAGGCGTTTAACCAGTTCCAAATGGTAACCAATTTTTTTTGGCCAATAGTATCAGTTTTAAATTCACTACATTAATATGAGACCCACCTCAGAAGTATACCCTTTTACATAAAAATCTCCGTCTATACATGACGGATTTATGCCCAAACGTACATAAAAAAAATCTAATTTTTGAATTTTTTTTTAAGTCGGTTTAAACGTTTGAAACTTAAAAAGAAGTTGAAAACAATTATGAAAATTTTTGCAGCAATTTAATAGGATCCAAACTAATATACCGGTTGTAAGTGACATTGTAACAAAAATTTATACCATAGACACAAGTCATCTTTGATAGACACAGTTCCTACATGTTTGGCGTTGGAACTTCACACCGGTTTTTTTGTGTTTTTTTTTAGATTTTTTTACACAACACTTAAGATAACTATGACGATGAAAAAAATCTACATTTTAACAACAACAGTAATAAATAACGATAGTAACGATTACAAAATTGCATTCAATGACAAGTTATTCGTAATTTGCCTTAATTATTTTTTTTTCGCAGAATTTGTTCCTTATTAGCATCTTATTAGCGACAATACCGAATGATGTAATAATACAGTGTGTGAGTTTTTTTTTCAAAATCAACAAGTTCGATTCCTGGCTAGGAATATTGATTTTACAAAAATCTAATGATGCAATTTTAGTTTTCATGAAAATCGAGCCCGAGATTCCTTTAAGTACTTTTCGAAATTTCTCATAGTTTCGGATTTGGCCATGCACGCCCACTTGAAAATTTCACCTTGTATATTTGTTAAATTGTCTTTATTTTTGCTTAACGCACCTATTTTAGGCAAAGAGCCATGTTGAGGGGACATGTAGGCTCATTTTATCCCAGAATTGTTTCCGCAGAAATAACTTACAAAATAACCGAAGTTTACATGAAGTTACCAGCTACAGCAAACTTTCTCACTATAGTCAAAGGCCGTAGGGGTAGGCAACCTATGCTAAATTATAAATCTAACTGGCTTAAATGTTCTTTTTTTGCTATAATACTTCGTGACTCAAGATGCCAAAGCCCATCACTCTTTCGAACTTTAACTCAAATGGCATAATGCATAATGAGGTATAGATAGACTGTGTACAATATGTTGGCACACCCGCACGGCTGTTCTTCATGAGGCAGTGACGACAGTGTCTAAATAAAAAAAAATTCTTGTATGCGATTGGTTCCGGAAGTGAAGAATCGAGGTCAAACTCGAGAAAAGTGCCAGAATACACTTTGCCCGAGGTAAATCAAGTAAGCTAACGAGACAACTCACGACAGTCCACTTATTCGGTCAGCCCATTCCTAGGAAACAAAAGTCAAATGTCTAGGATTCCTCTTGGACTTATATATGTTGTATAATGTTATATGTTATCTTCAGTGTTGGTTTAATGGTTAATTTTCATTACTATTTTTTAAAAAGGTTCCTAAAATTATATTTTCCAATATTCAGTCATGATCAGAGGTCGGAATTAGGTAATGATTTATGTTTAATGCACACTACTAACGCCCTAATACTACCTTATTCTGACCTCTGGTCATAATACAAGTATACTATCCAATTTCAGACGCCAACCGCTCTAAGCATTCGACGCACAATTTAATTAAAGGAAAAACCACATGTGGAGCAAATAGGATTACTCTCTCATATTATATCTGCCAATTTCTTAGTTCGTCCAAAGACAAGTTTGATGTGTGTGTGTATGTGTGTGTGTACTAATAATGTAATGTGATCCAGTTCACTTGACCTGCTTTAGTTTTTATTTACGGAAACTTAATGCGTTTACGTTCTCTGTGTGTACGTTACGCACTTAGCCGGTTTTTCGTAAGTGCCGTCGCAGTTTTTGTTCATCGTAGTACAGTGTACAAATATTCATATTACCTAGTTCGAAGCCAAACAATAGGTATATATGTTAGAGTCAAAACTCTTAGGGTCAGCTCATACCGAGACGCGACGTGAAGTGGCTTGAAGATGCGCCGCGCGACGTTGGGATTGCGCTTAACCTACAAAAGTACTTTTGACTGCAAAAAATTGTCAAAAGCAATTTTAACTGAAAACGATGGTTAAAAGTGCTTTTGACTGAAATATAAGTCGTGAATATCGTTTACAAATAGTTTTTCGTATTCCTAAAATCTCTCTATAGACATAGGTATGTTGACCGTTAGCAGTCGACATCCAACGAATCCACAGAAAGTGGTATGTAAAGAAGTCAGAATCAGTGATATTAATTGACAACTAAAATGATTTTGATTTGATTTTTGGCTATCATCAAAATGGGGAATTATAGGGAAGCACCCTCTTTTTTCAAAGAGGGGTCCGAATGACTCCTTCTATGAAAGGACCTTGACCTTGATTTTGTAGTCAAAAGTAGTTTTGACTGGCTAAGAGTTTTGACTGTACCAGTAATATCTTTGAATACATAATGATCAACTTTTTGTCAACGTTTTGGACGTACGAGTCAGCCCTGTGTTGATGAGTTGTTGTCACGGTAACACCCAATGTTGTGTGACAGTATTTTACTATTTATTATTTCACTAGATTTTGCCCGCAACTTCGTCGACTATAGCTGCAGCTAGTCACTTGACGTAAAATTCGGTTACACTTAATCCTGCTTGAACTTTTCTGGGATAAAAAGAAGCCTATGTCTATATCCTTCCCCTCAAAAATCTTTGTGTCAAAATTTGAAATTGACAAACAACTTTGGATATTAGCATATTGAAGTTTTCATTACCCACAGCGTTTTTTGGTATCGAGAGTTATTAAAATCTTTATCTTCAAAACACAAGATAAATGTTGTAGGTTGTACTTTATAGGTTTTTGGAAAATTTACAATAATGTCAACTATTAAAATAACAAATAATGAAATAACTTTTTTGGGCATTACAAATTGTAGCTACTAATAAGCGGTTCAGGAACTTTTGTTCTTGATAGAGAAAAAAAAAAGATTCTGATAGTTTGGCTACATAAAAACGAGTGAAGTCCAAAAATACTGTGTGTCCGTTGTAGCCTTAACACAGGTTCATTACTAAAAACATATCTTATTGTGTGTTATTCCATTTATTACTTCTATTGGCTAAGTATAAGAAAGTTGTAATCGTCTAAAAAATCAAAGTTAAAATAGTGATAAATCCAAATAAATTTTAATTTTAAAGCGTTAAAAAATCCCAAAGTTGTTGAGTCGACAACAAAAGTAAAAATCTGGAAATCAAAGTACAGAGCTTCATAAACAAAATCTACTAAATCAAATAAAATGGTTTAAAAGGGGGTATAGAGCTAGACATATTCTGCATACAACAGAATCTTAACTCGAATATTACATAGAGAGAGACAAACACTCAATGCGACAAACTGGACAAGTGTTTTTGCCGTGCCTTATTTATGAGTTACTAGCTTTTTACAGCGGCTCCGCCCGCCCTAACTTTGGTTATCGGAGTAGGATTCTTACGGCAACTCCTTTATTATCCTCGAAGTTTGTTAGAGCAAGCTATAGTTATTTTAAGCTCGGTTATAGTTATTCTCGCGGGAACTTTTGAATTTATAGGGACAAAAACCATCCTATGTCCTTCCTTGGGAACCAAACGATCTCCATACCAAATTTCATCTTTATCGGTTCAGCGGTTTAAGCGTGAAAAGGTAACAGACAGACAGGCATAGTTACTTTCGCATTTATAATATAAGTATGGATGACACAGTTTACTTAATAAGTCATAATTTGACATCGTTCAATAAAGTTTATTTTACAAATATTTAATTAATAATTCTAATTAGTGGACGTAGAATAAAGATGGTTCATTACAAATTATATTGAATCTTTTAAAATGTCCTGGCATATTTTCACTAGGGCCGAAATATTGTTTTTTCCTTTTTTAAATGTTCACTAACTTGCTGTGTCGCCAAATCCAAAGAAAGTCCAATCACTTGCCAGTTTTTTAAGTTATATAGTTGCCAGAGGTGTGGTATACACTTTTACGCGGCTTTTCTTGTATTAAAAATTTGCAAACAGCCTCAGGTATTTTATCAAGCAATATAATAATGACATTTTGCTAAATTTTCTATATAATCAATTATTTATGTAAATGTTATAATTATAAATATTATATTGTAATAATTTTTCATCGTTCTTAAAAAACCGGCCAAGTGCGTGTCAGACATCGCACATTTATGGTTTTGTACCAAATGTAGAATATAATTAAGCCGCCCGAATGACAAAATTATTCATAAGCAGTAGGTGAGTGAATCCCTTCTGTGCTACGCATTTAACCGCAAAATCAGGTTGGTTGTAATAAGAAAAATTTGGAAATTTCAAAGAAAAATCTGATTATCAATATATTGGTATTTTTAGTATAATACTAGATTTTGCCAGCGGTTCCACCCGCCCAAAATTCGGTTATCAATGTGGAATTTCTTAATTATACTAATGTAGTTTGCTACACCTGTAGTTAAAGTTTGTTTAAGCTCGGTTATAGTTATTTCCGTAAGAACTTTTAAATATTTTGGGGAAACAAGTAGCCTATGTCTTATTCTTGGACTTTATTTAAATTCTTAACTAGCACACTATAGGTTATAATGTGTGCTAAGTTTCATTCCGATCCACATCCAGTGGTTGATGTATGATCTATACAAACAGACTTACATATTTATAATATTAGTAGGATACGTAATAAGAAATATTATCACCAAATTTCAAGTTCATAGGTCAATGGAAAGTTAAAAAAATCTTCGGAACAAAATTTCGTAAAAAAGCTGACTTATGTGGCTACTCATTTCTTTGTTTTTCAATATTGTTAAAACAAAAATACAGTATTTCTAGTTTAAAAAAAAAAGGATAAAATGCGTCGTTATTTAGCATACCCTTTTCCCGACGTTTCGGCTGGGTTACAACCGTATATAACCAAGGCTGGTGTAACCCAGCCGAAACGTTGGGAAAAAGGTGTTTTGCGACGCGCTTAATCCCGTTTTATTTTTAAAGTAGGAATATAACGCAAAAATTTAATAACTTATATATGTTACGCTCAAAGACCGTAAACGCTCATTGAGCGAAAAACTGCTCACAACGCGTTGTGGTCATTGTTAAACATCCACATCGCGAAATTCGTGTTGTGGCTCTTATGAAAACGCTCACGACGCGTTATGACAATCACAGAAAGACCACATAGCGAAATTCGTGTCGTGGGTAGCATGTTTTCTTTCACACTCACGTTACCCGTGTAAATGTAGTTGTTGAAACCAAATCACAAACTAATAAGTACTCGAGTTATCCATTCAAAGTTCATTTGCTTTATGCTCCCTCTTCAAAAAACAAAACTATCTCAGCTTCTTAAAAAGTTGAGATTTATGGAACTTTAACATTGAAACTACATTTCCTCGTCAGAAGTGACTTGAATTTTCAAGCTCATTTACTTGGGTACCGTACCTAAATAAAACAAAAATGGTATCCTAACAGTTTTGTCATGTGCGTCCGTCCGTATATTACAGCGTCATAATTCCATCGATCCTTCGTTCGTCTTTGAATTGATTATAATATTAAGGTATCTACTACAAAGTTTCGAGACTAGTAGGACCTATAGCGCAAATCACTGTGCGTCGTATTTTAATGCGGTTCTAAACACGTCATGGGTTTTCATCAATGCCAGAGTGCGTTGTGGTCGTACGGCATGCTAGACACAAGACGAATTTCGCTACGTGGCCTTTCTGTGATTGCCACAACGCGTCGTGAGCGTTTTTATAAAAGCCACAATTTCGCGATGTGTTTAACAGTGACCACAACGCGTCGTGAGCTGCTTTTTCGCTCAATGAGCGTTTTCGGTCTTTGAGCGTAACATATATAAAAATACAGTTACAATTTATTTATTCAACGAGTTCTAAACAACGATATATTCCACTCTATGGCCACCTTTATCTGTATCGGAGCCCCTCTTAAAAACATTTGAAAAAAAGTCTGACAATTTGTATGGCTTTGGGTCAACAAGATGCGTAAACATTTGAAGTCTGTAGCTTTAACCGTTTGGCTGTAAAACCTGTTAGAGAGACAGACAGACACGTGAGTGACAGCAAACTAATATTTTTTTGAACTTAGTATATGTCATATGGCAGCAGTTGTTAAGCCAAGTAAGAAGTCCTATTTGGTGGCTAGAAGATTCTGACAGACAATCGGGCAATAACTTTGTAACGTTTATGAATCGGCACTAGCCCAGCTCGGTGGACTATGATCTAAGTCTCCCGTATCAAATGAGAGGCCTGTGCTTTAGGGAGCAACAATGGCTTAAGCAACTATTCCTTGGTATACATAGTACCTACAAGCGAGCATTGAAAGTTTTACATAAATAAAATAATTGAATCGATTTGATTATCGATTGTGACCCAACTCCAACGATTTGACTGATCAGAAAATGTTACGCGGTATGTAAAGGCCGAAACTTTCGTTAAAAAAGGCCTATCGGGAAAAATACGCTTTGGACTTTATTTAAAACTTATTCAAATTTACACAATTAGGTAAGTATGTATAGGTACCTATACTATTCAGACATATTTATTCATTTAATTACAATTATTTTTCCAGTCCTGAAGGGAACTTACGATGAACGAAACGAGTCTCGATAGTAATGAAAAATTACGAGCAATTGTTATTTACGGGGACGCGACGAGACAACGGTCTAGTAAAGTGTGTTTGTTTCATAGTTAGTGCGCGTCACGCGAAGTTGTTTCGAATAGGTAGCCTTGGAGTGTTTTCGAATGAATATTTGTGGCAACAAGGGATTGGCCATTCATGACTGGTGTTAAACTATCCATAAAATAAATACCTAGGTGAATATTTTAGCTAAAAATGTCCATATAATTTATACCTAGGTGAATATTTTAGCAGTTTAGTCCGTAGATGTCTGAGGGCTCATAAATACTTGGAACAGTTTGTTATAAATAAGGCTGTCGTTGTTATTAGCATGTGGTTATTAAATATATTTTGTATTGTGTCTTTAGGGCACGTGTCAATATGAAAATTTATATATAATCTATTATTTATATATATATTTATTTCTGCTTAAAGTGGCCGTTTTTAGCAGGAACGCTATATCTACAACTAACAGAAATATTCCAAATGCAATACATATTGTTCTACAAATAGAGCAGAATATAACAAAAAAGCTTTCATACAACAAAAAAAATCTTATGGCGGTGCTAGTAGGTCCCTAGTCACAATTAGATCAAAGTTTTAGCAGAAATGCCTAGAATACTTATCTATTGACAATATTATTTTAGAGATTTCTAGACTTTGACCATTAACTATGTTTCCTTTTCGGATACCATCTAAAACGTTTTTATATAAGAACTGCGGTTTTTCTGATTGGAGTTATAGGCGCAAAAACGAAGCAAAGAGAAGGCTTTATTTGGCCCGTTTTGGTTTTTTGACAGCTGGATAAATCTTGATAAAACCGAAAGCCAACTATAAGGTTCGTTACCACTTTTTTTTTGTTGTCCCACGTGTGAATTTAAAAAAAATACATAAAATATAATTTGAATAGAATAAGCCAAAATTTGGTATTCGATTTTTGGGGTCTCTGATCGAGTTTGATGCCCAAAATGCCCGTAGCTTTACTCAAAATTTTCTAAAAATCGTTCCACGGTTGCTTTTAGGGTCGCTAATCACGAATATGATGTCCAAAAAGGACCTCGAGGTATCTAGGGAACCAGGACGTAGAAGTCAAACAGATAACCTCCGTTGCTTCACATATTTTTTTAAGCTCATCCAAAATCGTAACTTTAGGTTTTCTTAGGGTCGCTGTTATGATGCTCAAAAAGGTCCTCAAGGCACCATCTACCTGGTAACGATTTTTGCGAATTTCAAAGAATATTTAAAGTAACGGAGGTGGTCCATAAGTTCGTCTTAACGATTAAAGGTAAATTTTAAAACAAATAAAATGAAGCAATGGAGATGATTTTGATGACATCATATTCGTGATTAGCATCCCCAAAACTCCCAAGAGTAAAGATTTTAAAGCCACGAAGATGATCTATGTCCTATATGTCCTAAGCTTTGATACCTTGTTCGGCATCATACTCGTGCGAAGTTACCCCAAAAACCTCCAAGTAACAACTCTGAGCTGATTTCATTTAGGTATACTTGAATAAAATGGATTTTTTGGGACTTGAACGTTAAATTTCTGAGACGAATGCAACCGGTTTTATCAAAATCCGTTAAGCAGCCCAAACACCGGGGGTTGAATAAATGCTTTGTTTCCTAGTTTGTGCCATTTTCAAGTTAGTCGATATGTTTTTTAACCGACTTCAAAAAAGGAGGAGGTACTCTTTTCGGATCTTTGTATTTTATTTCATTTTTTTATGTATTTTTGGGCTTAACTCCGTCATGTGTAGACGGATTTTATAATCATATTTCTATTTAAAAGGGTTTACTTCCAAGGTGGTCTTATATAAATGTAGTGAATTTAAAAATTAAATTTTTGGTGAAAAAAAAAGGTGAAATGCCTTGTTAATTGTATAAAATTTTGTAACAAGTCTCGATGTTTTACGTGTACGAGAACAAAAAAAACAACTATCTTCAAAAAGATGCACTAAAAGGTAAAATAATTACTTATTTCTGAAAATATTATCTGAATTACAGTTTGAAGTTGGTGTCTATGTATTTAGCTAAAGTTTATAACACACTTCACTTTCATGGTTGTTTATTTTTGTTAAAAAGTTTTTTATTTATTTAGAAATTGCAAACACAACGTTGTCACAGGAATAGATCTACGTTCGGGGTATGAAGCTCTAAAACACTGATGAATGTTTCAATAGTGTTATAAGTGAACTATTTGCAAAGTTTTAAGCATGCCAGTGCCATCTATTTCATAACTAAGAGAACTACGATACAATTTATGCGGCGTTCACTAAGAGTTTTCCAAGCGTTTTCACGTTATCGGAAAATGATAAAAGATGGCGCTGTAACAATCTTAATGCTAAATAATTCGAAAGATTGACTGAAGGTGTCGCTACCAACTAAAATGATACGTTATACTTTTAAAACTGGTGTCTAAATTTTTCTTAAAATTAAATGAAAATGGGTAAAAAGGTTATGGGTACAAAAATACACCCACTCATTAATTTATTAGTCAGTGAAAATCATCTAGGTGTTATAATAATTATAAAATTGAAATTGCAGTGCTGGGACTTTATTTTGGAACAGTCTCGAGGTATTCGGACTCTGGAATTCAAGACAAAAATGTATGGAAGTTTGACCTTGACTCTCGAAACCCATGAATGTACTTGCATACAGTTTTCTTTTGAATTCCAGAAACCGAATAGTTCAAGACTGTTCCTAATAAGGTCCCTTTTACAAAACATTAATAATAATATCGCAATGTTTTATCATCTACAATGCTATCAACTATGAAATCATAAACTAAGAACTATCTTTATATAAAAGGTATTAGCTTTACTGGCCATACTGCCCCAATTAAATATAAAAGAAACACATTAAGATAAAAAACAACAATGTTATAAGGCCATAGGGGCACGACACGGTGAATGTCACAAGTACTTATTGTGAATTTGTTCGTTATTTAATTGCTATTATTAATTAGCCTTGCAATTTATTTTATTTTTTATGAGTAGAGTTTCGTAGCCAAATGGCAGAAACGGAATCCTTGATTTTGTAATTTTTCCTTCCGTTCGCCCGTATCGCAGCTTAATAATTCCTCCTCCATGTTTGCATTGATCTTATGTGAACGGCCATACAGTATTGAAATATAATAAAAAATTAAGGGTCACCCTTTAATGAATTGTCATAAATTGCTTTGATGTTTTTATGTAACTTTTTCTCTTAGACATAATATTATTTTGCCACTTGTTGACTTCCAAACTTGATCAAATGAATTCCCCCGCCCTTATCTTTGAAATGAGTGTTTTAAAAATTACAGAGTTAACAAGTTTATTAGATCTGCGCAATTATTCTGATTCACAATCCTAACCTAATACGTGTACGACTCGCACTTTGCCGGTTAATTTGAATTTGCGTTTTGCTGTGAATTATTTGGACAAAGTGCTAAAAGTCTACTCTTACTATATCTGCGATTAACGAGATTAACAAGATTAAATCTAATTTAGAATATCTAATATTGCTTCGTACCTATGTACATATGTAGCTGGTGTTCGCGGTGATTACTCAAGCAATTTAACTTTTCGCGTAGAGCTTCTATTTTCAGGATTTTCATTCTTACAAATTTACAACTCATTTATTCGCTCGAGGCGCACCCCTACAGCGAATGAAGGCTGATGAAACTTTTGGCAACACATTTTAAGTTTTACAGTTTTTAGTACCTACGTTTTACAATTCCAGAGATTGCTTCATTTGTGAATTTGATTTATTTTGGGTTCAATTCACAAAGGGACGGGTTTCAGTACCTGGAAACAAAACAGGTAAAATTTTTTTCATAAACAGAACGTGGAGGTAATCGTATCGTACGTTATAAAACTTTTAAATATGTTATAGCGCATGTAAAAGTACATTAAAATTTTACCTTCTTCGAATAAGTTTTATTTGTTATATTCTTATTTTTCGATAATGCGCGCGCCAGCAGATTTCAAGTTTGTTAACCTTTGCAACATTTGTATTAATATAAAAACGAAATTTTGCAAAAACTCTTAAACTGAATTTATCCTAAATCACTTACCAATAATACCCCGCATGATGATACCCTATCATGAGACCTTTTTTTTCTCAATTTACGAAAGACAAGTCTCCGTAAAATTTCATTAGAATTTACGAATTTACACGTTGTTTGCCATTTATTACATTGTATTATTCAAAACTTTAAATAAACCTACCTAGCAGACCACGCCAAAAAGCATTTCGTGCTACCGCTAATATTGATCACTAATAATAAATAGTTATTTGTTAGCAAAGGCTGGAAAGTTGCTTTTTGGCGTAAGTGCCTATATTGAATACCGAGCAAGCGAACGATTTAAAGATTGAACCCACTAGCAAAGGAATTCTATGAAACCCTAAACAACTGGTTTTTGTTTAGTTGCGAAACACACAATTTTGCATCTCACTACAGCTAGGAAAATATATACAAGATATAAGAAAAACAATTATTAGTGTTTAATTACTTATGAATGCAACAAGTAGGTATACTTATTTTGAATAGTTTAATTAAGTATTGATAACATTATAAGTCTATGAAATAGGATGAGCTTCTTTTGTCTGTCTGCATGTTGTCAACAAATCGCACGCACAGAGGTACTTACCTATTTTTCGCAGGTAAACTTGGGTATTATACGCCACAGGTAGAGTTTATGTTATTATTATTTCAATTATTAACTTTAAGTTTATTTAGTAATATGTTTTTAGTAAAAACAACCAAAATGATGTACTTACTACGTAATTCCAAGCGTGTGTGTGTTCCTAAATTTGAACCAGTATACTGGCCAGTACGGTGTGACGTCATATTTTGGAACAGTACAGCAGTTTGACTGGCAGGGCTGTAGCTAGAGTTGAATATAAGGTAGGGCAGCGGTGGTTTCATGCACGGGTACGGCGGCGCAAGTATTTTTTCTATCTTTCATTATTTTACCTGCTTGTGAGCGTGAGTAATTAAGGGAGAAGGTAATTTGGTGGGATCGCGGGAAAACCAGAGCAAAATGGTATTAATTTATAGTACGGAAAAACAATTTATATATGTTATACATGTACTTTAAAGGTAGGGCATTAGTATTTCAAGGTAGGGCATTGCCCCACAATGCCCCCCCTTAGCTACGGCCCTGCGTATTGGCCAGTATGCTGGTTCAAATTTAGGAACACAGGCCAAATAAATTTAAAAATTGCACTCTGCCAATTTTAAAATTCTTAGAACAAAAATTGTACTTCAAACTTACATATTCTTGTTGTATTTAATCATTTAACTAACTATCTATAATGAATATCATTAAACAAAACATTATCTTTAATGCAATAGGAAAAAAAATTAAACAAAAGTATTATTAATGGATCAATAATGTATGTATATAAGTAAGGACGAACCGCATTTCGAACGGTTTCATTATGTTTGTTTTTGTAGATTTAAAAAAACCGTTTGCGCGCAAGCGAATAAAGTAGGCTTTTCCATGCAGATTTCTCGTAATCAGATTTTAAACGACAAAGTGAGCCTTTCCGAGCCAGTGAGATGAAAACAATATTTGTTTACTTGAATTATTTATAAGGGTTCATAACAAGTTGTTCAACACATTATTAATTAATTTAATTTTTATTAATTACCATCTTAGTTAATATAAAAATAGTCAAAACAGTAAGTTTATAGATGCCCTTATTCTAATAATTCCTCTGTGTTAACTTTCAGCCAGTAACTCAATTCAGTTAATAAGAAATAATTCTTGATACAAGTTGTAAGTTAAAAGATGCTCAGAATATAATTATCATCTGTGCTGTCACCTACGCTATTTCTACTGCATATCAATGACATGTTGGACATCAACAACATACGTTACTTTGCAGATGACAGTACTGGAGTCGCTTATTACACGAGTCTTGCAAGCATCCCTCGTTACGTTGTGGAGGAAAAACGTGAAGAACTTGTGTCTCAAATCGAGACCACTCTGTCCAAGGTCTCTGCCTGGGGACGGAAAAACTTAGTCCGATTCAACCCTACAAAGACAAAAATCCCCATTCACTCTGGTCCCACAATTCCAGGACACTCCCCTCTCCATCTCCAAGAACATTGGGATCCTTGGTGTTGACATCTTCAGCGATGTTCAGTTCCGAGAACATCTGCAAGACAAACTGAAGCTAGCGTCCAAACTTGGTGTACTCAACAGAGCGAAGCAGTATTTTACGTCAGGGCAAATGTTGCTGCTTTACAAGTCGCAAGTCCGGCCCAATATGGAGTACTGCGGCCATCTCTGGGCGGGTGCACCCGGTTATATACCCTTTTGACTCGGTTCAACGACGGGCTGTGAGAATAGTCAACGATCCCAAACTCACTTGCCGTATTGCCGTGTGTGTTCTACCGTTTGTACAATGTGATGTGTTCTAAGGAATCGTTTGAAATGATGCCCACGGCTAGTTTCTACCATTTTACCGCTCGCCATCGGCAGGGAATTCATTCTCACACTTTAGAACTAAAATAGTCGCTTACAGTGCGGTTTCAGAGAAACTTCCTCCCGCGACCGCTTGGTTTGTGGAATGAGCTCCCTGCCAAGGTTTTCTCTAAGGACTACAGTATGGGGTTCTTCAAGCAAAGAGTTAATAGATTTCTAAAGGGTCGGCAACGCACAAGTGTTACGCCTGGTGATGCAAGCGTCCATAGGCTACGGTGACCGTTTACCAACAGGCAGACCGTAAGCTTGTTTTCCACAAACAACAATAGTTTATATTTTTTTTTGTATTTTCATTTTTTTTGTTGCCGGTTTAATTACAACTCATATTATATTGTTATTCCTATTTATCATGGATTTTGCAAGACTATAACTTTGAGGATTTTTTTTTCTGAAACCCAATATTTGTCATAATGTTAGCAAAATTACCAGCTTATATTTATCCAATGCAGAAATTGTAAAAATATTTTCTAAATCTAATCTAATATCAAAGTTTAAATGTAAGCATTTTGTACGTAAGGAATATTTCCTTTTGATTTATTGACCATTGTGCAGCCAAAGACGAAGGAAGTCCAAAACAAATTTGAGCTTCGCTAATGGGCAACTCATTACCATCAATTTCGTTCATCTCGGGTGTTGGCTCGCTCCCTTGACGCTGACTTATTATATTTAAAAGCAATATAGGCGCATAAGATATTGCCAATGTCACGAGATCCAGCTTGTGCATTAATCTTTAGCATCTCTTCATGTCTTGTTCTTTTGGCTTCTGGTACAAGAATCATTTTGTTCTCTTTTCAAATTAGTCTTACGTACCTACATCAATATACTGGTTTTCGCAATCACGGGAAAAACTATCGCCGTGATAACTCAACTGTCTATATATAATACTAGCGGACCCGACAGACATGATTTGCTTGCTCTTTGCGGGTTTTGCAAACGTTTTTTCGAAATTCATTGTCGATGAATAAATAAGTAAAATAAATAAATAAATTCATCAGAAGTTGTGACAACTTTATGTTTTTAAAGATTTTGCTCAAATTAGGCATAGTAAGTTATTTTTTTTTCCTTTACTCAAGTAAGCGCCATAGATATAAAGAGACATATATTCAAGAGTTAGGTTTTTTTTATTATCCGTCCCATCACTTTCAAAAAGATCAGCTTTATCGTGAAGGTAGTCAATGAAATAAGGTTGCAGAAGTTTGGATAGAATTCAAAGCCAATTTAATATCCGATTTTTTGTGTTTTGCCAACGTTGGTAAATGTTGCATTTAAGTGTCTATTTTAATACTGGTAACATTTGATACAGCTTTATTCATATTGACCTAAAAATTTTTTTTATATATTAAGATACATAGACTTTGCGGCATGTCAATCTTTCTAAAAAAACTTTAAATAAGGAAAAGAAATTTAAAACGTATAATAATAACGTATACTATATATTATATTATATATATATATACATTACATATATATATCTGAAACGGCATTAAACCTGGAGAATTTATTATTTAATTGGTTAAATATTTACTGTGGAATATTATATACGTATATACTGTTGAAATTGTTAGCGACATTTTTAGCCTTAAGATACAATATCGCAGTTTCAAATTCTCTTCAGTTTTTTACTAATAGACAACATATTTACACATTAGAAACATATAGAAAATCGTAACATTCACGATCTATCTATATACTTATATTATAAAGAGGTGACAGTCCAAATAAGTAGTGACCGTACAATCTTCGCTAGCTTTGATATCATTTTTAATTAATTTTGTTTCTAACAAAGCAATCCAAGTATTATAAGTCGGTCCACACAACTTCTTTTAAAAGATAAGTATCCTCTGTTGACTGTAAACTTACTCCAAGAAAATTATCAAACCTGGACATATAATGGCTTCGATTTTACCAAAAACGCAAAATAAATGTATCGTTTTAACGCTATAGAATATACCTACAACTTAAATCATGGTTGCTATATTGTAACAACAATAGCGTATATGAGAACACTTGACAGATTAATTTAACACTGGCGCTAGTATCAGCTAGAGGATACGATTCGCGTCTCCTCGCAGCGGGCTTGATACAAACGAATTTCTCATTTGTTTTTGTCATTTACTGATCAATCACTGTGAATTGTGAAATTTCTTAGTCATAATCCCAAGCCGAATACCTGTATCTGTGGTTATCCAAAATCTTGTTAAATGTTTTTATTGACTAGAAATCATTTTTGAAAACATTTGTATGAAAAACTAGAATCCTGTATAACATTTAAACCATAAAACTTAATAGAAAACTGGCAGACTGCAGACCTAGATTTTAACAACTAGAACATGTCTTCAAAATTTCATGGTGTTTGAAAACCAAGGGTCAAAAATAAGCGAGAAATTCATTTGTATGGAGCACGCTGAGAGGGTCTTCGAATCGTATTCTATTAACAGCTGTCGACCAGATTTATCCGTCTGGAAAATATGATATTTTAAATATTTGTATTTTCTGTATCAAAAGGTTGCTAAAATGTATGATTGTGTCAAAATAACTGTCTCCAAATATTAAAACATTTGGAACTCTAAATTCGTGTAAAAATATTACAGCAAATTTATTTTCCAATCATTTGATTTAATTTTAATATTTATGGTTTTGAAATCTATGACTATTTAAGGTTAATAGGACATCTTCAAAATATTAAATATGAACTGTATTTATAATATAATGTGACAGTGTATAAGCAAACACTGTGTGTGACCGCTGATTACTTCATTTAAAGGATTAAAATATTTATTTTATAAATGAAAAATCAATGACTTAATTAAAACTTTAAACACAGGCGCATATCTCACAGCACACGACACGCATTCAAGTCTATAACTCATATAAGTGTCGTTTCGATCACTTATTTAAAGTACTGCAATGAAAGATAATATTAACTCTGCCTCTGTTAAAAGAAACTTCATTTGTTAGTGAGTGAAGAAGAAGTGAAGTTAAGTCTAAGGGGAAAAATACTTATACGAGATATAAGACTAGCTAAAATACTTATACGAGATGTTGATTGATTTCATGTTAAATTTTTTGACGCTCTAAACATCTATATGTAAACTGTAATCGTTTTTGGGAGAGATACGAAGTATAATTAAGAATTAAACGAACTTACCTTGAAAAGTTTGATATCTAATTAAACGAGTGTCCTGACCAAAGACGATTACGTTTCTGCCCTCCCTTGTTCCCGAAATCTGACAAAAAAAAATGGCTTTAAATAATGGCAGTCAGAAGCGAGCAATAAGGAGGTTTGCATATATATATGTAGTGGAAACTACCAACTATGTAAATTTTAATTTCAAAAAGCATTTTTATAGCTTTAAAGGTGTGATTAGGACAGCATAATCTTGCGTACAGCTGCATGTAAACTGTAATCGCCTTGGGTCAAGACACACGTAAAATCAGATATCAAACTTCACAAGGTAAGTTCGTTTGATTCTTAAATATAGGCACTCTGACAACTTGTGTACAGCAACTGCCCAAGTAGGTTAATACCAGTCAAAATCATAACTCTTCTTTTGCTTCGCTTTAGTCAGGTAAAAAAATAAAGAAACTCTCAGTTTAGCGATGCGTTAGGGGAATTTATAAAACCAAAGTACGATTTGGACTAACTTCCGAAGGTTCTAACCAACACAGGATGCGTTCGAACTTGGAGTATTTTTATTATTTGTTATTTTACTTTACAGATTACCTTTACTTCAAGTTGAAACTTGTTTGAGTGTTCGAAACTTTATACATAAGCTCTCTGTAAAAAAAGCTTCTAGCTGCCTTCAGTATAAAAGATAAATAGTAATAAAAGAGATAGAGAGCCCTTTGAAGGTCAGACTGACAGACAACTTAGGCCTTGTAATAGAGTCCCGTTGGCATCCTATGAGAACAAAACCCTTAAATCTAATGATTTTAAGTAATTAAGACTTCTGTTTATCATTTCTGACTGAACACGTAAATACGGTTCTATTGTAAACTTTCAAATTATAATTGTTATTTGGATAGGTAGCGCTAGCTTCGCCTCTACACAAAGGAAGAGTTTAATTTTAGAATTATTAAGGGTGCGTGGTAGAAACAGAAATTAATTCAATTGCGGAGTCTTCTCACGGCTTAATTTGTTGACGGTAGGACTATAAACAACAATAAGATGTCTGATTAAGAGAATACTATTCGCGGCGCCTCGTAGCGTGCTTCATGCAAACACATTACTTACTTATTTTTGACACACGATAATCAAACACCACAAATTTTTTAAAACATGATCTACATCTGCAGTGCGCTTATTACTTATTAAATTATAAAGGTCAAAAATTATACAGGATTTAAGTTCTGTAATCTGACCTACGGACTGTGCACTAGCCGTACAAAATTCACCATCCTTTAGAAAGATACAAAGCAAACCTGTGGACTTTTTGCTTTTTGTTTCGGTTTCAGTTTCGCTTCGTCGACATTTTTTTTACATCTGGCTAGGAAGTGTGCTGTCCAGTTCTCTAAGTATATAAGTTTTTCATACAGATGGACAGAAGTAAGATATCAAGTAAATAAAAACATTTTTCATGATTTTGGAAAAATGATATAGATATTCAAATGTCTTCATGACCATAAAATTCACACTGTTTGCTCATTAAATATCAAAAACAAAAAATAAATTTCTTTGTATGAAACACGCTGCGAGGGGCCGGGGATCGTGCTCTTAAGGTTTCCCTGTTTGTAACTTTGAATATAAAGAAAATACTTTGTTTTTCGTAAATATTTTATGAATCAAAGGGAATGGGGAAGGAAAAGACGTGAGCACCAAAAATATTTCTATGAATAGTATTAAAACCTTATTTTAAACTCTACGTTTAAATATAAATTTCTAGCACAGGAAGAAAATCTAATAAAATATTAGGCACATATTATGTACTTAAATAGTGAAAGAAGGTGGTCGAAAATGAAAGTGTTATAGCAAAGTGTTTTGTTGGTTTCTGAACGATTGCAGACCCACTTCTGGGGACAGGGACATGTCAATATTGCTTTTATCTACGAATAACATTAAGGATTACAGATTTCAATTCCGTGGACACAATTGGTATACGTATGACCGTTGATATAATAGTTATTTGTTAAACAAGTGAGAAAAAAGAGTCGCCAACCTATTAATTTTAGAACCCATTTCAAGTTTTTAAGCTTCCTGAATACATTGAATTTGTTCCCGGCTTAAATAAACCTCATTTAAAATGAAAAAATGCGCAGTTTAGCGGAACACGTTTCACGTCATCCATTTTAGTTGCTTTTTCTGAGATCTCTGAGGTTTTAAAAACCTTTTACAAGCAAAAAAACTAATTTTTGTTTCGGTTTCAGTTTCGCTTCGTCGACATTTTTTTTACATCTGGCTAGGAAGTGTGCTGTCCAGTTCTCTAAGTATATAAGTTTTTCATACAGATGGACAGAAGTAAGATATCAAGTAAATAAAAACATTTTTCATGATTTTGGAAAAATGATATAGATATTCAAATGTCTTCATGACCATAAAATTCACACTGTTTGCTCATTAAATATCAAAAACAAAAAATAAATTTCTTTGTATGAAACACGCTGCGAGGGGCCGGGGATCGTGCTCTTAAGGTTTCCCTGTTTGTAACTTTGAATATAAAGAAAATACTTTGTTTTTCGTAAATATTTTATGAATCAAAGGGAATGGGGAAGGAAAAGACGTGAGCACCAAAAATATTTCTATGAATAGTATTAAAACCTTATTTTAAACTCTACGTTTAAATATAAATTTCTAGCACAGGAAGAAAATCTAATAAAATATTAGGCACATATTATGTACTTAAATAGTGAAAGAAGGTGGTCGAAAATGAAAGTGTTATAGCAAAGTGTTTTGTTGGTTTCTGAACGATTGCAGACCCACTTCTGGGGACAGGGACATGTCAATATTGCTTTTATCTACGAATAACATTAAGGATTACAGATTTCAATTCCGTGGACACAATTGGTATACGTATGACCGTTGATATAATAGTTATTTGTTAAACAAGTGAGAAAAAAGAGTCGCCAACCTATTAATTTTAGAACCCATTTCAAGTTTTTAAGCTTCCTGAATACATTGAATTTGTTCCCGGCTTAAATAAACCTCATTTAAAATGAAAAAATGCGCAGTTTAGCGGAACACGTTTCACGTCATCCATTTTAGTTGCTTTTTCTGAGATCTCTGAGGTTTTAAAAACCTTTTACAAGCAAAAAAACTAATTTTTACGTAAGTATTCAATTTTTTTCATTCTTTGAATTGTACTTGTAAAAAGAAATTTAATTTATTCATTTCTTATTCATAACTGTGCTTCGGCATTTGGCAGACCTCTCTCTAATCGATAACATTGCGACAGCTTGAGACCAAAGTTTATTATTTGTGTAGGTAAGTACCTGTTGGATTCAGCTGAACTTTTGAAACAAATCGAGTTTTTCTACATGATTTACTTCACCGTCACGTTTTATTTAACTGAAAAGATAAATTTTATCCCAGAATATGGTAAAGTTTATATTTCTGGGCAGGTTCTGAAATCTTTTACACTAAATATACTTAAGTAAGAAATATAATAGAAATATAATTTTATTTTAATTTACAGATATGTATACACACACAAATATATATGTATATATATATATATATATATGTAGAATATAAATAAATATAAATAAATTTTCTTTTTCAAATTAATTTTATTTTATTTTATAGATATCAAAAATATCCATATAAGTATTATATATGCGTAAGTCACTCTGTCTGTTACCTCTTCACGCTCAAATCGCTGAACCGATTAAGATGAAATACGGAGATAGTTTGGGTCCCGGAGAAAGACATATGCTACTTGAAAACGTCAAGTGTGAGTCGTTTTTTTGTAAAACAAAAAATGCAGTTTTATAATACATCTTTATTAAATTACGTCAATTCTATATTTATATATCAATTTCATTGCGTGAATTTCTGACATTTATACTTACTACTTAATTAATAATATCATTATAATATCCTAATTCGCAGTTGGGTTGTTTTATATCGTTACCCGGTTATTTAACCTACATCGCTTACACATCAAACACAGTTTCATTACTTTTTTGTTAGAATTTGATATGGGTCTTAAACGAACAGCGCAGCCATTATATGATTCGTATAACGATATGTTTTCCTAAATGGGATGTTATTTAATAACGGTTTGTGATTTAATCTAGCCTTTTTTATCTGAATAAGAGGATGGACTTTGTAATAGATAGGTGTTGTCTGTTGCAACGCCGCCGGGTACAAACGAGAGCGAGCACATATAAATATATGTATACACACATTCAGACAAACATCGCATAACATACTGGTTAAGCTCTCACTCAACAGCCTGGCAACAAATGCACGCCATTTAAACTACCATCAGTTTGGAAACTATATGGCTATATGGAAGAGAAGAAGAAGTGACAAGAAACTCCCGGATGTACACCTGTTGCCAATCAGCCAAGCCATCAAGTTGGTACGCAACATCCATCCAATTATATATACGTATACATACCCGTATGTACCTGCGTCACACCCCCATACATCCAAAAGCATGCCCCACCAAAGGCAACTAAATATCAGAAACTCCGCGCGCAATTAAATTTATTTAAGTAGACATAAAATCGACTAGGATTAAAACTGGGTATAAATCGGCAAACCTTTTTTTGCCCCCTAGCCCTTTGCTTTTTTACAGTCTCTCTGCGCATGTGCTCCTCCATGAAGATACGGATAAAGAGTAGAAGTACACATTTAAAAACATTATCATTATTATTGATTGTGTTACTGTTTGAATCAATATTTTTACTCTATCCATTTTTAAATTTTAAAAGGTTTTTTAGGAATTATTTGTAGCTTAGATTTTGCCAGCGGCTTCGCCCGTCCTAATTTAGGTTATAGGCGTGGAATTCCTTTTTTATACTTGTACTAATGAAGTTTGCTATAGCCGTAGCTAAAGCTCGTTTAAGCTTGATTATAGTTATGCCCGCGGAAACTTTTATTTTTTTCGGGATAAAAAGTAGCCTGTGTACTTTTCCAGGACCTATATGTGTGCCAAGTTTTGTCCCGATCCGTCCAGTGGTTGAACCGTTATTGAGTAATAAACATCCAAACATCCAAACTTTCACACTAAAAATATTAGTAGGATTAGGATAATCCTATTATTTCCTTGTTCATTATTTTTGTCTAAATAACAGCCATAATAAATTAGTTCTATTTGTGCACCAAAAATAGGTCTTCCAAAAACATATTTAAGTCTAAAGTACTCTAGTCACCTAATTAGTATTGGTACGGTCCCATATTCCTTAATATATACAGATTTAAAGGGGTACAATAAAGTACTTGGATACTGAAGCTTACATACGACAAGGTACTGACACGTTAAAATTAACAGGTGGAGTTTTCCGAAGATTGTTAAGTCCATACTCTTATTTAGATAAAAAAGGTTAGATTAAATCACAAACCGTTATTAAATAATATTTTTTTTAGTTTTGAACACCTGCGTCACACCTTCACACATCCAAAAGTATGCCCCACCAAGGCAACAAAAGGCGGATAATTGCACATGGTTCATCCCCTGGTCGCTCGCACACTGACCGCTATATAGTGTACGACAAAGTTATAACATTTCTATACTCACATTGGTCTCTAGAGTTCTCCTTTAACTTTTCAAAAGAAAATTATTAACTATCACCAGTTTTCAATGTTGCCTCAGAGGAGGTGAGTTTGAAAAGAAAATCTTAAATTGATTGTGTCTTATCCTAGGCCATACTGATGCATCACGACCCAACACGACAATTGTTATGCTTGGATTGTTTATTATCGTTACTCGATTATTTGATAATCTACATCGCTAAACGTTTCGTTAGAAGTTTGATATGGGACGTATTGAACAGCGCGGCCATGTTATTATTCGTAAGTATGAAAGTTTTCAAGCCTAAAACTGTGTTGGACTAAATGTAGCAACATTTATACCTTTTTTACCTTCAAAACCGGCCAAGTGCGTGTCGTACGCATTAAGTTAGGGTTCCGTAAAATATGAATCCGATTTTGTTCAAACCCCTCGTACTGCCAGCGCCGCCCACACCAGTGCGTTATTTAAACGTAAATATTTTTATTAATTTAGGAATAAATAATTCTTATTAATAATATTATGATCTTAGATTTCGAAAATTTTCACAAACAAACACTTGGCTAGGACGAGGTCGTATCACTTGACTTAATTTAACCCTATTGTCGGCCTAATTAATAAATACGAGGGGTGATCAAAAAGTAGTGCTAATCGGATATTTCTAGTATTCGCAAAAATCTAAAAAAAATAGAGAGCTTGCTTAAACCTTCACTAGCAGGTACAGGTTAAAGGTATTTAAACACACAATCACATTTTGAAACATCATTCATTTTATGTCAAGTCAGAGCCGTCATCAAAACTTCTGCATGAAAAATTTTCTAATGTTTTATATCGATTTATTACTACTTTTTGATCACCTCTTGTATATATGGATATATATATATATATATATATATATCCATGCCAAATTACTAACACTACATGGCGAAACTATAAGTGTTTCTTGTTGACTACGGAACGCTAAAAAACTCCACCTGTCAGGAAGAAAGCTTCAGTAAGTATAGGTACTACAGTAATGACGGTGAATAGGAGGGTGAACTTTACAATCTTCGAAAAATTCCACCCTCCTCGGCCTATTTTAAAGAAGAAATGTCGATAGGAAGTTTTTTGCTAGGAAACTTACAACTGTTGTGTATTTTTAAAATTGCTACTTATCTAAAACTGCAAAAACATATACACATAAAATGTGTTCATTTTACTAACTATAACTCTACTGAAGTTGGGATGTTTGGGTGAAAATCCGTCATTTAACAAGTTAAATCCTTTTGCACGTGTAAAACCAGGGGAACCAGTTAGTATACATATATATAGCAACTAAATTTTTTGTGGTTAATTTATGTTGTGGTTCTCAAATCCTATAACCTAGATTTTAAATTCGAAAATTAACTTGGTGAAAGTTTAGCCCCTCTAGTTTCACTGTCAATAACAATATTCCCCTTACAATTCGTACAATACCAAGTTACATAACCTACAAGTTTGAATGAAAATTTATTCGTCATACATAACTGGGTAATTTACGAAGAAGTATTTGTTCTTTGTACAATACCAAGTCACAATACTAGTTATGTGAGAAGAATTCTTATTTGTCGTATACAGCCAGTAATGTATGAAGTCCGGACTAGCTAAACTGTTTGGCAGACGTGGTTCTGCTCTTTCCGATGCTGACATCCACCATCGCATCGATTGCCATCGCTTAGGATTCTTTCTGACACTTTTATTTCTTTCTCGGCTATATAACCTTGTTCAAGTTCCAGAGATTAGCACCTACAAGCAAAACAACAAATTGACACTTTTTTATTATACCATAGTTAGTATATTAGTTTAGTTTAGATTCTGAAAAAACATAAACATAGATACGCTTGTAAGCAATGTCTTCTTAAAACTTTATGACCTCTTCTACCTTTTTGTAATCACATAAAAGCTTTTATATTAAAGTACCAACTTGCCAAATTTTAAAACATTATTAGGAAGTTGCTACAAAGATATTAGCGATGAAGTTGAGTTAGGCTTTTTGGAATTTTAATCCTAGTTCACATTAAATAAACGAAAAAAATACAAGTTATTATAGGTTGAAATACATTTCTGTTCGAAGTGATATGTTTATTTTTTTAATTTAAATATTTTCTAACGGGAATGACATTTTTTTTAACTTGTTTCTAACCAATGCAGGTTATTAGAAGGGTTGTCTATGCACCTGTAATGAACATAAATAATCTTATTGAAACAGCATGCTCCTATTTTAAGCATGTGACAAGCGGAAGGGGTTGGTTGAATGGGGTGTTAGGTAGGCGGTGAGGGGGTAGTCGGCATTCAACAGGCGGCGGTCGATACGGCCGGCGCCGCGGCGCAGCGGCCCTACTACTCGCATCTACTCTACTTGACTCTACCTACAATTTACCGCCTAACAAATATTGTTTGTACAAAAGTTATACAGTCATCCCTCTACATAGGTAACCGTTCGTGCGTACTACTTCTTGTCTATTGTAAAAGTTCTTTCAACTCAATCAAATCAAAACACAAACGTTCATTATAAGAGTTCCGTAAGTAAAATACATGATAGATTTTTCATTGCTGAGGTGGCAAACAAGCTTACGGTACGCCTTATGGTAAGCGGTCACCGTAGCCTATGGACGTTTGCCTACGACCAGGGGTATCACTTGCGCGTTGCCGACCCTTCAAAAATGTAATAAATTATTTCTTGAAGAACCGCAGACTGTAGTCCTTAGAGAAAATTTTGGCAGGGAGCGCATTCCACAACCCAAGCGTTTGCGGGAGAAAGTTTTTTTGAAAACGTACCTACTGTACGCGACCATTTCGGTTCTAAAGTATGATAATGAATTCCCTGCCGATGGCGAGCGGTGCGATGGAAGAAATAAGCCGTGGGCATCATTTCGAACAATTCCTCCTTCATACACATTCCATTGTACAAGCGGGAGAACTCACATAGGGAGGCAAAGTCTCTCCTCTGACTTAAGGGCTCGATACGGCAAGTGAGTTTGGGATGGTCGTTGAACCCAGTTAAACGGGCCAAGCTGGTATCCGGATGCACCCGTCCAGAGATGGCAGCAGAACTCCATATGGGGCTGAACTAGCGGCTTGTAAAGCAGCAACCTTTGCCCCGACGTGAAGTACTGCTTCGCTCTGTTGAGTACACCAAGTTTTTTGGACTTCAGACAGTCAGAGACCTTTGACAGAGTGGTTTCGATTCGAGACACAAGTTCACCGCCTTTTTCCTCCACAACGGAACGAGGGATGTTTGCACGACCCCTGTAATAAGCGTCTCCAGTTCTGTCATCTGCATAGCAATGTATGCTGTTGATGTCCAACATGTCATTGATATGCAGTATAAACAATGTAGGAGACAGCACATATTCTTGCAGGACACCAGCATTAATGTCCATGTTATCAGAGTAACAGACGTTAGGTTCTTCTGAGCTAAAGCAGAGCTACCTCAACGAGTACGATGCATAACATTCTCGCAATCCATCCCAGTCTGCCGACTTATAATGCCACACACGACGCCAATTAGTTGGCCCAGATGGATCAGGTTGTGTGTATAACACTTGAGTCCAAACAAGACAGTGATCCGAGAAGCCTAAAGGCGTTTAGCTATTTGTTGTTTGTGGTTGTGGTATTGAGGAATACCTATGTAGTGTAGCTAAAGTGGCGTGACTTGACGAAGCAATTAAATGAAAAGGTTCACTTGAAACAATTGGATCTATTTTGCTATAGGCAAAACGTAAAGTTAGATTACAAATTTAGCTTAGAGCTAGGAACCTAGTACCCAGTACGGATGCGCGGCGATGACTGGCGTCACGGGCTAGCGGTCTTGGCGAGGTGTGGGACTTAGTGCTATGTCAGCACAATTGCTTGTATAGCGATGTCTCTATATCACTCCCCCTTATCTTTTTTCCAAAAAAAATAAGGATTGGAGTGAAAACGCTATGTTGCTATACAAAACAATCCCGCTTTTTTCAAGTCGGTTAAGTCGTCGACTTGGCTTTCGCGCGTCACTGGAATGTGCTGCGTCCGTTCATTTTGCGCGCGCCTGGCCGTTCTGCTTACGGCTGCGGTTTGATTGTCCGGCCTTGCAAATGCACTGGGTACAAGGTACAAAGATATTATAACTTAAAACTTATAGTTAAATTTAACCTAGGTAACTTGTACTTTGTACTTGATTATGCAGAAAAAGAAATGTATAATTTTGACACATCATTTAGCAAACAGAAAAAAGTTTTTAAAAATTAATTAGGAAAAATTGTATTATTTATTTTATTTTTTATACACCATTTAGTAAGGTTGCTTTATTCCCTGTGGATCCAGGACTTTATCCTGCCTCTACAGTATTTGTAGAGTAGTACAACCATTATAGCAGTTAGCAGTACTGCCGTAACTAGCATTAAAATCGATATGTTCTGTAGGTTATTCTCGTTATTTTGAGAGATCAAAAATTTGTTTTAATTTTCTTGTTTACTTTGGGTTTTTCGCATAATTACGTTATGCTAATGTGGTTTTTACAGTAAATGAAATAATGTGTAAATATGTAGTATATATATGTAAAACAATGCTGAGGAAAAAAATAAACAATAATAAAATGTTAGTAACACGCTTACGGACTACCTGTTATTATAACCTAGTTACATTGTAGATAGTTCGACGGCAACGTTGCAATTCTCAGTACCTGGTCGGATTAAAGGTTAAAACGTACAGGCGGTTTCACAATGCGCCCAGATTATGTCTGTCTGAGAATTGACGACTTTGCCGCGGGTGGGTTACTAGGCGTAGGGACTGCAGCGGCGTTTGGCGCTGGCCGGTCGCTACTACCTGAACTCGAATCGGTGTTTTTGTGAGACGGGACAGGGTCACGTTTAACAAGTAGGCTGGTTTTAGCCTATCTTTCGATATCCACTGTTCTTTGTGGCCTAAATCGATTAAACAAACTTTTTCTCTCCTTTGTATAACTCTGAAGGGACCTTGGTAGGGTGTTTGTAGTGACCTTCTGACTGAGTCCGTCCGAAGGAAAACATGTGTACAAGTATGTAGGTCTGTATGTTTAAACATTGTCCTTGAGTCTGTGTTTCTTGTGTGTTTGGGTTTGAGATTCCCTATTGTTTGGCGTAATTTAAGTAAGAATTCGTGTGAGTCTCCTACGTTCTTACTTAAATTGTCATAAAATTCGCCTGGAAGTTGTAGCGTCTGTCCGTATGTCATTTCAGCAGAGCTTACTTGGTTGTCAGTTTTGGGTACTGACCTTAGACCGAATAGGACAGTAGGTAGCTGTTCTACCCACGACGTTGTGTAGGATTGCAGTCTACCCATAAGGGCTGCCCTGAGACTGCGGTGAAATCTTTCCACTGTTGAATTACTTTGGGGGTGATAGCTCGTTGTACTTATTCTTTCAACCCCTAAGTAGGCCATAAGTTCTCTGAAAAGCGAACTTTCAAACTGTGTACCATGATCCGTGGTGATCTTAACCGGGCAACCAAAGCGTGTGACCCAGCCTTCGTACACAATTTTTGCAATCGTTTCTGCGAAAATATCTTTAATGGGGAAAGCCTCACGCCATCCCGTGGCGCGATCGACCATTGTGACGCAATACCTATAGCCGTCCGGTGACGTTGGTAGTGGCCCTACTATGTCCAAGTGGGCATGTTCAAAACGATTACAAGGCGGAAAAGTACCTAATTTTGAGACGGTGTGTCGGTGTACTTTTGACTTTTGGCAAGGTATGCAGGTTTTGGCAAAGTTTCCTACATCTACATTTATCTTAGGCCAGAAGTATCTGTCTGCCATCATCCTACGTGAAGTGCCTGCCTGGAATGCTGAACGTGCTGAACTTTTGTTGAGCCTCAAACATCCGCTTTGAGAAATAGCCTAACGGTGTAATCTTACCTTTTTGCTCCATATTCAGCACGGCGCCTAAACACGTGCATGACGCGTCGGCCATGATCGCTAGCTTCGCGTCCGGTGTCGGGTAGCTTAGCGTCGCAGCGTTTTGCAATTGTACTTTGCAGTCGGCGAATGCTGACTCGGCCTCTGGCGTCCATGCAATGGGTGTGCGGTCTCGCTTCTTGGATCTGTGCAAGTACCTATTGAGTGGAGCTTGGATTTTGGTTACTTCAATGTTAGGGAGCACGGTGTTGTTCATGAAACGCTGAAAGGTTTTACTGGCTTTTTTCATGCCAAAATTTAGGCGGGAAAAAGAATAAAGTGACCATGGTGAAACATACATGTTCTTTCGATGTCTGACGGAAAGATCCTAATATTATGGTAGGCCCTATTTAAATCAATTTTGGTGAAAATTTTCTTGCCAGACAACAAGTATGTGAAATCTTGTAACCGTGGTATGGGATACCGGTCCGGCTTAGTTATCGCGTTCAGCGCGCGATAGTCGCCACAAGGTCGAAGTCCACCGTCTTTTTTGGGAACAACGTGTAGAGGGCTGGCCCACTGGCTGGTTGCTAATTCGCAAATTCTCATTTCCTGCATGATTCTAATTTCCTCTTTTACTTTTTTATACCTATCGGGAGGAAGTGGCCTCGGGCGGGCAAATACTGGTGGGCCAGTAGTCTCGATGTGATGGAAAACATCGTAAGGCGGAATCTCCTTAAATGACATCGGTTTGGTGATGTCTGGGAATTGCGTGAGTAGCTCATGGTAGGGGTTACGCTTATCGATAGTGTTCAACGATGCGGTGTCGCATCTCACAAGCGGACAGCGGATGTTTAAGTCTGTGACACTATCAATTAATCTACGCTTACTTAAGTCTACTAATAATTTATGTTTACTGAGGAAGTCAGCCCCAAGGATGGGCTGCTTCACATCCGCGATGACGAAATTACTTTATTATTTTTAATTTAATTAAAAAGTTATTAATTTCGTGCCATAAGTTTTTATTTCACTGCCGTTGGCGGCGTAAAGTTTGTACAGGCTGGGCCTTATGTCGTTGCACACTAACCTGTACCTTTTGGGCAAGACTGAGATACACGAACCAGTGTCGACGAGGTACCTCAGTCCTGACTCCACGTCTCGAACTGTCAGGCGGCTGTTCATCAGGGACGTGCAGTCATCCGCCGTGGACTGCACGGCTGCTAGTTTCCCGGAAGCTGCCTACGCACCTCGGCTGCGGCTGCTGGCTGCTGGTTCGCCCAGTTGCACGGCAGGCGGCAATAGCGTGCGTCAGTGCCGTACCTGTGGTGTATGAAACACAGGCCGTTGTGGTTATGCTGCTCTCGGTCCCTCGAGTGGCTGCTTCGTCATCTCGGTTGCCAATCTTATCGCCTGGGTTGCTGTCTTCTTCTGGAGCTTGATTTTGACTTGCTCAAGTTCTGTTAGTATTGCGCTGATTCTGTTAATCTCTGTCCAGATTGCAGTGGTGTCTGGCGTGGCGTTGCTGGGTGTGCTTGCAGGCGTTACTGATATCCGTGTCATGTCCATTTTCAGTCTTCTTGGCTTATCGTGTTGCTTCACTTCGCGTGGTAAAACTCGCGTCGGTGAGATAAACGAACGAAAATGTCCAAGGAGTTACTTAGTAGCACACGCAATAGGCGTGGAGGAAAAAATTTGTAAAGAGAGTTGTAAGAAATAAAAGTAAATTTTGTAAAAGTTTGGGAACCTGGGTACTAGTCCTGATATTGAGTGCACCGCTGTATGCGTTGTCCGTAGAAAATTTCAGTTGTCGTCAAGCCACTTAAAATTTTCCGACGATTTTATACTGACTCCAATTTCGAGGTTGCCCCTATTTTGTTCTTGTGTAGGGGTCACCAATTAAGCTATTAGTTGTGTGTGGTGGTAGTATTGAGGAATACCTATGTAGTGTAGCTAAGGTGGCGTGACTTGACGAAGGCAATTAAATGAAAAGGTTCACGTGAAACAATTGGATTTATTTCGTTATCGGCAAAACGTAAAGTTAGATTACAAATTTAGCTTAGAGCTATGAACCTAGTACCCAGTACGGATGCGCGGCGATGTGGGACTTAGTGCTATGTCAGCACAATTGATTGTATAGCGATGTCGCTATAGGCGCATCCACTGAGATGGAATATCCGTCCGGACGTGTAGTCAGTAGAAGGTCCAGTAAGGAGCTCGTATGGTCATCTTTATCTTGTATTCTCGTTGGAGAAAGTACCAGCTGAGAGGATCCATAGTTCAGAGCAAATTCATGAGCAGATATCCCTGCGTAGTTATTGGTTCGAGAACTGAACCACTCATAATTTTGGACGTTGAAATCTCCCAAAATAACTAGTTCTGTTCTGGGAAATTGCTCTGGATCTTTGTCAGTCGTCAAACTCAGGTGCGTGAAGAGTGGAGCTACGTCCGTGTGACCGCTATAAGACCTTTATAGGCACGCATAAATATGAGTGTGGCCGCCGTGATCTACGCGCACCCATAATAATGACATGTGCGGCGACAACAGATATACTCCCGGACTAACATACATACACCGGCACGACTCAGAAAATTGTGCTCGATTTTGTAGCCGGGATAAAGATTCGGCTGGGCAGGATATCTGCGTCTCCGTTAGGAAAAAAATGTATCGGCTGCGCAGTCTCGAGATGGTGTTGGACTCCGTTAAGATTGGCGTAAACCCCTGGTGTTACAGAAATCCACTTCATATGTGGATGGAGTAGCCGCTGTAAAAACTCTTTTTCTTTTGTTTCTTGCCATTTTTTTTAGGTTATAAAGACTAAATATGAGGATTCATTGCTGAGTCAGCTTAGTGGACAAAAGGTGCGGTACTAGAACTGCCGAAACTCGGCACAGATAATACGGTTGCTGGCACGGGCGGGTGGAAGGGCCCCTGATCCCTCTTTGTTGTAATAGCCGGGTCCACCCCAGTCTTCTTCTCCACTACGACTACTACTTCAGAGACTTTAAACAGGTTGGCGGTTCAGCTTTTCAGGGTAGAGATTAAGTGATCCCCTTCAACCTGCGGGCGGCCAGCGGTCATCCGCCTATCAGGTCTCCTTGACCGCCATACCAGCATGCCGCGTCTACGCTGAGCAAGGACAGTAACGAGCACCGCTAGTCCTCCGCTGTCCACGCAGCGGTTCCTCAGAAGCTCTGGCATTCATACTCACTCCCAGAAACACAACACTAATCAATGTTAGAGTTATTATGGCCGTGGTTTTCTGTATGGCGGAGGTACTTCCACAGTTTGGACTGTTCATTCGAGCGAATACTACTGGCTATGCCCGCTTTAATTGTTTGGGCGGCTTATTTGAGCACTCGCTGTATCCTACCTCTCTAAATATATATTACATAGTATTACAATATTAACATTTGACATTTGAGTTAAGCTTTCAAATGGTCTTTTTAAATTTCGATATTATTCATTTTCAAAGGGTCCGTTGAAACTAAGACTACGCTGTTTGTTTGACTGTTATTCCTTAAAAAGCTGAATCTTTTAAACGGTAATAGATAGAATGCTAGAATTTTTACAGAATACGTGTCCATAGGATATGCATCCTTAGAAATGCTAAAAAAAGTAAAAATGGGGTGTAGCTGTGTCGTGGACACGGCCGTGTTTTTGGCTTTTATACGTGTAAGTAAAGGGCCGCCGTAAAAAATGTACAGGCGCCGTCGTTGATTCGCTCGGACGCCTACATTCTTTTGTGTTCCCGGAATCGCTACGTTATTTGGATTGCTCTTAATAAGTGCTTTCCAACCATATATGATCTCTATATTTTCATTTCGCTGCAAACGAATATAGGCCAACATTGTATTAATGGTACGCAATGGATACATAGATATTGATTAGAGCTGACGATTGAAACTGATACGAACATTATTGTAACAAACGGAAATAATGTGACTCATCGAAATGACGCTTCCCACTCCACGCGCCCGATGCATCACAGTCCTCACTTAACGTAGCGAATTCTTTCGGCACCAACTGGTGTATTTAAATTTAAATTTTTAATTTTGATTATGATAGATATGTTTGTTGTTAATTGTTAGTCAGTTTTCCGAATAGCTTTCGGCTATGAAAGTAAATTTTAAGACGTATTCACGTCAAAAGTCTTGTTTTTGCTTTATTTTAAAAAAGTACTATATAGCTTCTTATAGTGAAACAAACTTTTCTTACCCGGTAATTAAAAACCAAAACTACAGTTGTCATATGAAAATGTGAATTTACACGACACTAGCGTCCATACACTGGATCAGGGAAGTTTATTCCATTATAATATATATTTTAATCTGCGAGTGATTAGAATGTAAACTCTAAGGGTCAGCCCTCCGTCCCAGTCGTCGCGCGACTCATCGTGGTGTATTTCGACACGTAAGGGTCAGCTCAGACCGAGACGCGACGCGAAGGGGTGTTAAAATAGTAACACATTATGGACCTTGTTTACTAGACAAAACGAATACTCCTCCCAACGTCGCGCGACGCATCTTGCTGTACTTCGACACGTAACATCTAATTTTTGTGGTCTCACTATAATTTGTATCTTTTTTGTCTAGTAAACAAAGTTTATAATGTGCTGCTATTTCAAAAAAAGTCGACAAGCTAGCTGACCCTAAGGGTCGGCTCAGACCGAGACGCGACGCGACGTGGGTTTTTTGAGATAGCAACACATTATGGAAAGTAATACAGAAAAAGATACAAATTATCGCGTCTCGGTCTGAGTCGACCCTAACCTCTCACTTTTGTGCTCATACTTTAATTTGTATCTTTTTGTCTAGTAAACAACGTCCATAATGTGTTGCCATCTCAGAAATGCCGCGTCGCGTCGCGGCCCGGTTTGAGCTGGTCAGCTCAGACCTAAAGTAAAACAAAAGTTATGTGAGTGGAGTGGTCCACGCAAAGAGACCTGAGGGGATCGGAAATTGTATTTTTGTTTAAATTTCACCTATTTTTATTATTTAACCGTCAATTATATTATTTTCCCTGTATGTCCCTTTTGCGTGACCATTTACAAATAATAAAAACCTAAATCAAGCTCGCGCTATTGTGTAGTGAATTAGTATTTTTCTTTGGAAGTCAGGACGTTTAATTCTTAGTTTGTCTGTCCACTATAAAATACTAAACAAGCTGATTCCTTACAGTGTTACCCACGTGAGCAAGGTAACTTTCCCGTCGAATCAGACATATAAATTTACATCACGTATTTAACCTCCTTCCTTAGAGGATGTTTATCAAAAAATAGTATTTCATAACTTTGACGATTTAAAAGTGTTTGTAAAAACCTAATTTGAAAAAATAAATGTGACCTTTGACTTTGACTTTTAATGCTGAAAAACGTCTCTCTTTATTAAAAACGAAGTCTTAAGTGAGGATATACCCAAGTAGTAACGAGAGTCATATTAAAATTTAAATTTCGAACCAGAAGAAAACGATAGCTAGATTGTATTCCATAACCTAAATTAAAAGTACCTTAGGCCGTTTGTCTACCGATGACGTGATCAGAAACACTGGTAGAATATAAATGCCATTTATGCGAATTAAGAAATTAAAATTTATTAGAAAAATTGCTTTTTATATGAATATGCTGAGACCCTTTTGTTTTCTGTGTAAGTGTTATTTTTCACATTATGTAAGCTCTATGATAATATAATTGTTAATATATTTATGTATGTTGGTATATATGCAATGTACATGTAATCAGTTGTATGTATGTATTTATATGTATTTGTGTAAATATATTTTATATACGTATGTTTATTATATATCTTTTATGTGTTATATTTATATCGACCATTTGTTTGACCTTAGCCTAATTAATCACTCTGGTTTCAAATATTCAAAGGTAGACTGGAAGAGATTCCTCATAGGGATAAGTCCGCCTATTGTGTAATTACTTTTGTATGTTTAATATGTTAAGGAGTAATTTTGTATTCTAGTTTTATGTGTTATGCAATAAAGTGTATACAACAACAAATATTTAAGGGGGGCTCCCATACAACAAACGTAAATTTTTTGCCGTTGTTATAGAACTCGCACTTGGCCGATATTTTTGTTTCATCCCTTAAGATCTTTAGAGAATAATTCCTAAATCCCCAAAAAGCCGATCTTTCTAGAATTATTTAGACAAAACTTTTCTATTAATACCAATAGCGAGCAATGTCTTTTTATAGTGCATTACAGGAAAATCAATAGAAAAGAATATATTTTATGGTTTTTAGTATCTAAAAAGCGTAAAAAAATAATTGATCTATGTAATGTATAAGAAAAACTTTTGAAGAATCCGCATTTTCATACATATAGGTGTAATTTGCATGCTACAGGTATTTGTTAAAAGTTTTCGGCAACACCAGTTATTTCATCTCTAATTAATTAATCAGCCTATATCAGTCCACTGTGAGATTTAACTTTTTCCTAAGAAACGCCACCACACTCGGTTCTCCGCCTTTCTTATACAGCCCATGCCGGTTACCTTCTTTAGGTCATCGGTCCACCTGGCTGGGGAGCGACTCACGCTGCGCTTACCTATCCGTGGTCTCCAGTCAAGAACTCGTCTACAGCGGCCGTCGGTTCTGCGACGGATATGACCTGCCCTCTGTCACTTCAGCTTGCTTATTCTGTGAGCTGTGTTAGTTACTTTACTTCTTCGTCGGATTCTGGCCATATCCTTCAACGAAACACGAAGTCAGTAGTCATACGCATAGCTCGCTGCGCGGATTTTAATTTGTAGATCAGGCCTATTGTCAGTGTTCAAGTTTCTGCGCCGTAGGTCATGACAGGCAAACCGCATTGATTCAAGATCTTTATCTTCAAACATTGAGATATACCGACTTTACGGTAGAGTCTCAAGGAGTTGCATTAGGGATGCCTTACATAATGTTGGAAGCTGTTAAATATGTCAAGAAGCTTTCGATTTTGAAGCAAACATAAAGACAGACATACAAAACAAACGTTGTGTTTTGTTTAAGGGACCGGACGGAAGGAAATTATGCTTCCAAATTAATAGGCCGTCTCAGGACGTCTCAGTGTGACCTTTGTTTACTCGAGAGATATTATGATTAAAGTCTTCTTTTGATATCACTTTTAATTAACTTGTAATTTAATAACTGTCTTAAGAAAATTTGATGTTTAATATTTTGCGGAATGAATGAGAAAATATTGCTTCTATTTACATCACGGTAATTAGAGATATAATATTCCTAATAATTTGGTACCCTTTACAGTTGTGTAATTTTTTTAAAGACATTTTATTCTGTAATTAAATTGAGATTAAAAAAAAGAGTGGCTATCTATACAGTTGAACTTAGGGATGACCTAATGCACTCCTTACATTCACACTTAACATCTTAACAGAGCAACCAATTGGCTTTATGTTTTCGCTCTGAGAAAGTGACAAAGAGGACTATGTATACTTTTTATCTCAACTAAGAGTTTCAACAGGAATATTTATTATCCTGGGTAATATTTATATTCCTTTAACGTTGGAATTTCACTTCTTACACTTACAATTACTTTTTATCTACTTTTGACCCCGATGGAAATTTTCGTAGGAGTAAATATTTCCACAATTAACTATATGTCGTAACGTAGCATTAGCATCCATTAACTTGATTTTCATGGCAGAGATAGCAGGAGTTACGAAAGATATAGGGTACTTTGTGCCCGACCTAGACCTATGGGAATAAATTTATCCGCGAGGCACTATTCTTTTACATAGTAACTGAAATGGCTAATTTGATTTTTGACACCTGATTAGCTAAAGAGGTACAAAAGGAACTACCTACTTTTTTTTAAATTTTGAATATTTTTTGAATTTTGTTTGAGTTATTCCTGTGAGAAATTATGAATTTCCTGGGATGAAAAGTAGTCGTTCTCTTTTCCTTCAACAATATCTGATCAAAAAATCAGCTCAACTGGTTCCTCCGTAGTAGACTTTAAAAAACAAAGGATTTTAAATGGATCTGTTTGATGTTAAGGAATATTGGTCTCTTTATAGTATAGTTATAGTTTGATTTTTCACTTAGAATTTGCTAATCTTAAAATAATTTGGCTATGAAAACAGTTCAGAAAAAATAAATTCTGACTATCTATTTTTGGGCTTTAATTAAAAGCGTTTGGAAAACTAAGTGATATTTTCTTCATTCTTATTTTTTAAAAGAAATATTAATATGATCAAGTGACTCTGCTAATTTCATAGTTCTTGATAACAATTTAAATTTTATACTGCAAATAAATCGAGAAAATCGAGATTTTCAACGTGCGGTCACATGCTAGCGCCTACCGTACGTTGAACTGTGCCGTTTTGTACGTTTCAATAGTGTAATATGTCTTTGTACGCTTTTTCAAATGGCGCGCCTTTGCTAGGGTATGCCATAGCCTTAATTAATTCAGACTTTTCTTACTTACTTATATCTTTGCCAACGAAATTACTTTAATTACTACAGAAACGAAAAAGTAAGTTTTTATTTTCTAATTGCTCGGAACTCTTAGAGACTTAATTATTGCGTGCAGAGAAGAATCTTTTTGTGGATTTCAATTTATTTGTCATCCATCATATGGTAGTTTGCGTGATGATGACTGATAGAATGATTAATGACATCGATAATAAAATGCCCAGTGTCTAGTAACAGTGGCAAAGTAATTTTCATTGTTATTTCATTTGGGTTAAGCCTGATTGATTCCACCTTCAACCGTTCACCGTCTTTGTGAACTTTTTGTGTGACGCACGCTTTATGTAAGGATAAAAAACTGTATGTGTCAGCTCTGACACTCGACTGGAGTTTACTGCTTGGGGAGGGACCGCGCGTATGAGCCGATCACGGCGGTTTATTTTTGTATTAGTATTTTGTTTAGATTTACATTTTTATATTTGTAATATTTTTTGAATAGAATGTCCGATTTGAATAACTCAAAAAGTAATCTACAAGTTTTATTATAGTTTGACAGCTATAAAGAAGATCTAAAGCGAAGATCTTGATGAGATCTGTCACTTTTGTAATGGAACTACTATTCAACGATCTGTAGTTACGGTAATATAGCTTTTTATAGATTGACAGCTGTCATCTGAAATGAAGATCTTAATGAGATCTATCACTTTTATAATGAAACTACTAGTTTACGATCTATAGTGACGGAGATAAAAACCTATTATAGTTTGACAGCTGCCATTAGTAATGAAAATCTTGATCTTTCGGAGATATAGCCTTTTATAGTTCGACAGCTGTCATCTGAAATGAAGATCTTTATAAGATATATCACTTTTATAATAAAACTACTAGGCTACTATTCATATTTTTGGATATATTGCCAATTCCAGTTTGATAACTCTCTCTGTCTCTCTCCCTCTTTTTCTCTCTCCATCTGTTTCTCGCTCTATCTCTTTTTCTCTCTCCATCTCTTTCTCTCTTTCTCCCGCACTTTCTCTCTCTTAAAAAAAAATAATAGTATAATATATAAGATAGGTGGGGAAAGCATTGGGAAGGGGCAGCATTACTCTTTCATTCTTTCATAAAAGAATAACGCTCGATTTCACTACCCTTATTTTGTTTCATACCACGGGTCTTATATCGATTCTTAAGGATTCCCTCGCAGCCTAGTTGATAGTGTGGCCAGCTGCTGTCCTAAGGGTGTAGGTTTGATTCTCGCACTGGACAAACATTTGTGTTCGTCTTGAGTCTGGGTGTATATATGTATGATATGAATGAATGTATTTACAAAAAAATACAAGTATTTGTATCCGTTGTCTGGTTTTCATAATACAAACATTGCTTGGTTTGGGACCAGATGGTGATGTGTGATATGTCCTTAAATTATTATCATTATTGTAATCTTTATTTATTTTAAATTTAAGGTTAAGTTAGGTTTTTTAAAAAGGAATATAAAAGTAAAGTAAAAACACAAAATTTAAACACATTATAAAAAAACCTAACCTAGAGTACCGCCGGCAGCGGAGCGGGGCCTAAGCTACCGGTGGTTAGGGCGACAGAGACAGAAACCTAACCTAACCTAATCTGACCCTTGAACCAGCCATCTAGCGAGAGTTTCTTAAGGTGTTGGCCGAGAGTCTTCGTTAAAAGACCATTTGTAGAAACGACTGTCGGCACAATGATCGTCGAATAAACATCCCATTTGGTGGTTACCTCATGTGCCAAGTCAAGGTATTTGCTGGCTTTGACCTTCGGCCTTCACGAGGTTCTCGTCATGTGGAATTGTGATGTCAACGAGCACTGCCTGGCGCTTTGATCGATTTATCAGCACATCAGGCTACAATAGTCTGTGATAACAGATCAATCTCAATAAAGCATGGCACGACCATTTTCGAGAACTGGCGAAGGTGTATACTTATAGTACAGTACTTCGAAGTCCACAAGACCGTATAAAAGCGTAAGACGTTGGTGGATAATTCTGGCTACCAGGCTATGCCTACGCAAGTACTCACTGTTAGCAAGATGACCACAGCCAGAAATAATATGTCTGAGTAACTCTCCGGGATGCGCAGCGGGCAGTACACGGACTCTTCGCTGTACATGCATGACCGCACATTTGTCGACACCAAATTTCATTTTGACGGCGCTTCTGAAGACGTCTGTTGTTTTCAGTAAACTCCAATTATAAAAAAAATACACCGCCTTTTAAAAACGTTTTACAACCCACTAAAAAGTAAAAAAATAACCTCCATGAAACATTGAGCTTTTGCTTTGGGATATAACCATTGTTCAAAATTCAATAGCAATTGAGATGAGATTTTTTTAGATGAAGCATGTATATAAATTTGAAGATCGTCAGCATAAAAGTGGTAGATAAAATATAATAGTTGGCTGTTGTCCATAAAAATAAAGATTTCCTACGTATAAAAGGAATTACTGCACATGCCGGCCGCTATGTCAAACAATTGCAGTGTATGGACCGCATGCCACTTTAGTCACTGGATGTCTGCGGTTTTAATTAAAAAAAAAATATGTGCGGAATCGTGACTTTTTTTTCTTTTACAAACATAATATCCCAATGAATATCGTCAGTTCATTCAGAGTCAATAGTAGCCTTGCAAAAACGATTAAAAGGATTTAAAAGATTGTTTGAATTAAGTTTAACTTTGAGTTAAAAGGCGTTTTATGATTTAAGATTAAAAAGGTATTAAATTAGATAGATGTAGAGCCTATAGCTATTCGAAATCAATTACTAAATTAATTTCGGTATTGGTTAATAAGTTAGTCGTGTCATGCTCTTTGATCACAATAAAAGCTACTAACGATCGCTGGGATCTGCTCTGAGGCACTTTGTCTTGTAGTCCCTAACTTTGTTGATGAGGGTTGTCATATTAAATTACTGCGTGATTTTCTCTGTTAGGCATGAGCTCAGCATGTCATTCTTGCGTTTAGTTGGCTATTATACGAAGAACATAATCAGCTTTTATTAAAATACTAGTTAATTCTCTCGTGAAAACCCTATATTTGTGGGAACTTTCGATCGGGATAAAAGTATTATAACTATCTCGGTGCAACAAATAAATTCAATTGGATACACTGTTACGACGTGAGAAAAAATACACCACAAAAACTGTTCCCGAATCCTTAAAAATTCAACCAGCTATATAATGTCTGCTCCAAAATCAGTTCACCTCATTGCTTGGTTGCAACGTAAAATAATTTTTCTTACAACTTGATTTACAGACACTGATAATTCAAACTAAAAACTTAGGTATCCTAATCACAATATTTTACAGCATGTGGTAGGGATAGTGCATCAGTAAAATAATTTTAACAATCGGTTCCGTTGTTGCAAAAATTACCACCTACATACTGACAAACACACAAACATATAAATAAATAAACGAAAAAATTTGGATAAAAGTGGAAGAGATGCAATACTTTTAATATGGGTGTAATAAATGCAAAAAACGCAGTATAATTAGCTCGTTTATTTTTAATTTTTAAGGTACACTCATATTCACAACAGTTTTTTCATCAGGTACATAGTATAAACAGATTTTATCGCTCCGCAGCTTATATAAGACCCACGCTTTGAACCTACTTGTTGTAAGCGAATCGGTAGGGTGTTGAGTTAGGTACTTATGTAGGTACGTTACGAGTACGTACGTCTAAAATGTTTAATTAAATAAATTCGACTTTAAAATTGCAAAATAAAATTTCAACCTTTTTAAGAATAATTAACTGAAATTTATTAATAAAAGCTAAGTTGTAGTTGTAGTATTGAAATTAAAGTTTCTTAAATGACAATCATATCAAATCATCATGCGCATGAGACATCCAAACAACATGCGCGCTTACGAGCGCAGCTGCCTGTAACACACTCGATTCGATGTTCGAATTCGTCATTTGAACGTAGCTATTATTTTCAATTTAAGAAGAATAGTCTTTAGACTGTTATTCTATAATTATACATCGTTCATTTACTTATATTATACCTATTTTACAGATGTACCTACTTCATATAAGTAACTTTTAATAGATGAAAATATTAGGCACTGGTAAGTATTTCTGACAGCATCTATAACTTGTTAAGCACAGTGAAAATAGAGACATGTTTGCAACATGATGAACTAGCGAGAGTACGGCGTCTTTCTTCATATTGCGTCTGTCCCACTTTTACACACAGTGCCTTTTGGTCCTGAATGCAAACTTTTTGTAAATACATGCATATTACACATATTTGTCCTGTGCGTTGATCAAATTTCCACTACCAGGAGAGCCACGAAGCACAATGTACTCAAAAATACAGTAATTTTACAAAAATATGAAGCACAAAAGTTAGCAAACGATCGTTTTTTTTTCAAAGCACTGTCAAAGTGTTGCAAGGTAATAAAAAATATAAAGCAAAGTTATTTATTTAATGGATCATGCTGAATTTAACAGGTAGCCTACTCCTAAATAATTAATTCTCAAGCTCTCATAAACGGACCGGACTCTGTTGACCTTTTCACCATGTTATCCTTGAGTAAAATGTAATAATAAAAAAAAACTGGTTGCCTGTAAAGTCGGTATACGGGCGAAAGTTTTACGTGACAATGATTTTATGTCTGTCTCTCTCGCTCTTAGGCGGGCGCGTGCCTCTCATTCGCTCTCATTGTGAGCGCATAACGTGAGCGGAGCGTAACGCAGTTTCTTGAAGTGTCACCCGGCAAACCAATTTATAAGACGTTGTCACGTCAAAACCCCTGATTTACCTTATAAAAGTGATAAGCTAGGACCATCCACATTATGATTAAGAAGCTAGAATATAAGTTAACTTGCAACAATAGCAGCAGCTAATCCAGTCGCTGAAATGACATGAGACAATGGTTCTATTCTCTGTCTTATTATTTATCTAGTCACCCTTCTACTTTTCATTTCAAAGTAAATGAGTATAGATACAAGACCTTAATGCATTGACAATAAAGTTGAATTAAACAATAATTGTAATAATGTTTCCCTAAACTAAAACCTTTGTCATTGAAGGTAGGTAATTGTATATTTTTTTTATTGCACAGTAAAATCAATCTGTCTGTGTAATTAATTGAAAATAAATGGAAAATTACGACATTTATAAATACCACTACTAGGAAGCTATGCAGTCCTAGTACATTATTCTTACAAACCACTTTATCTTCATGGAAGTAAGAAAAAAATTACAAATATAATACATAGAAATAATCTTTCTGCGTTCGTAGACTCCTTGAACGTACTTAGAAGAAAATGTGCCATGAATGCTATATCTGACTTCATCCTCAATGCAAATAAATGTTTACATACTCAAGTTAAAAGATTTACCTTGAGCCAGGACTCAAACCTGCAAAAATCCTTTACAGTCCGTGTAAGTGTTATGCTATCAAGTACTATCAAGGTACAAGTCTGACCAATGAAAATCCCGACTACGTAATATATTTACTTATGCAGTCCTAGTGCATGGAAAATCCATAATGAATTTTAGGTTTACTTATCTGTAACCGCTTCCCATCAGGCGGAGCTTTTTTGCCACCTTAGTGCTTTTAAAAAAAAATTAAACTTTTCTCTAAACGTGTCTTAACCTTTTAAAATTCAAGACCAAAAAACGCTTTTCCTTAAAAGTAGGTATCTTCTTCCACAATTGAATCTCGTGTCACAATGTTTGTCCTCAATGGACTCCTAAACTACTGAACCGATTTTGATCAAACTTCGTAAATATCTGTTATTTGATCCAAATTAAAAGATAGGATAGTTTTTATCTCGATATGTCAAGTGCGAGCCGGACTCGGGCACTATAGGTAAAAACCAACTTTCGCCGGGTACAGAGGGACGGCAGCGGAACAACGTTCGCCGGGACAGCTAGTGTGTTATAAAAGTAATGTCATTAGATCAAAATTAAAATAAACACTAGCAAAATAATCTTAAAAATTCCTGTTTTTACGGGACTTCAGAAAATGAGTTTGCCGCTAAAAACTCTTAGTCCAGTACCTACTTGGTTTACAATCACAAGTAATTGATTTTGTAACAAAAGTTTGAAACTTTAGGGAATCTGGTCGGAAATTAAAGGAAGACGAGCTTCTAATAACTCCCAAGATGACCTTACCTCAACGTGAGATATATTTTAATTATGAAAACAATCTTGATTTTGCTTTTTGAAATGTTCTTTGAAGATTAAACTTTGTTAATTTGTATCTACATTTTAATTTTTGACGTTATACTTGTCACTTATTATTAATTGTAAGCTTATTAAGAGAATACGATTCGCGGCGCCTCGCAGCGTGCTTCACAAAAACGAATTTTCCACTTATTTTTGACATTTAAAGATCAAACACTGTGATATTTTGTAGACATGATCTCAAGTCAAATATCTATGTCTATGGTTTTCCGAAATCCTCAAAAATGTTTTTACTAACTTCATATTTTATTGATACCATTTGTATGAAAAACTAGAATAATCTGTAACTTTTAACCTATACAATTTAATAGAAAACTGGTACACTGCATACCTAAATATTTATGCCTAGAATACATCTTCAAAATTTCACAATGTTTGATAAGTAAGTGTCAAAAATAAGTGGAAAATTCGTATGTATACAGAACGCTGCGAGGCGCCGCGAATCGGTATTATGCAATTATGATGATTAATATTTTAAGCAATAAACATACATACTTAGTATAAAATGAATACTGAACTCAAAATAATTGCATTAGTAATAATTTTGTTACCTATAACAATATATTCCAAAAAAAGAACAATCCAAGCAAAAGCGTTTAATAAAGAACGAAACTGAAAAACAACTGACAGAAGTATTCGAAAAATAATTATCTAAATTTGCTGTCGCAAAAGCAGACCAATTACAATCCATTTTATATGACCTTGCTGGACGTTTTTACAAACAAACCCTTTTACTTTTTTATAACGTCCAATTAACGGGACTGTAATGGCCGAAAACGAAACAAAACGATAATGAGTTTGTTAAAAGGGTTGGGTAGGAAAATAGAATGTTGACAGAGTAGGTACAGTTGTTTTGTCAGTATACATATTTTATGTAAGATGTAGGTTGCAGAGAAACTTCCTCCCGCGAACGCTTGGGTTGTGGAATGAGCTCCATGCAAAGGTTTTCTCTAAGGACTAGTATGGGGTATATCTTGAAGTATACTGAAGTATGGGGTTCTTCAAGAAAGAAGTTTTAGGCTAGATTGACCGCTAACCATCATGTTCGTTTGCCACCTTACAGGTATAAAAAAAAGGTAAGTAGGTAATATGTATTAAAACTTTTTAACAAAAAAACCAACCGTCTTCAAAAAGATCCGTCTTATTTCCAAAAATCTGTTCTGAAATACAGTTTGAAGTTGGTTTGATGAAGTGAAATAAACTGATAGGTACATAGACACTAACTTCAAACTGTAATTCAGATCAGATTTTTGGAAATAAGTAATTATTTTTACCTTTTTTAGTGCATCTTTTTGAAGCCGGTTGTTTTTTTTTGGTAAAAAGTTTTCATTTTTTACTTTTGAGTGACGAATGGCGTTTTTCGTACATTAAAAACATCCATACTCGTAAAAAAAATTTATACAGGCGTTTTACCAGTTCCAAAATAACACTTATTTTAAAAATTTTTTCACCAACAGTTTAAGTTTTAAATTCACTACATTAATATAGGACCACCTGGGATACCCTTTTAAATAAATAAACCGGGTTGCTCTCCGGGAATGCCGGCAGAAGTGTAAACTTGAATATTAACTATTTATTTTTTCCTATACTAGCTATTTACTTCCCATCATTTCGTATACATATTTATTTATAATAAATAATAATGTTTTGTTTATTTACTTTTTTGACGTAGTATATTTGACATCTCAATCTGTCATAGAATTAAAATCCCATATCCAACCTCCCTGTACTACTCATAATCGCCAATACTAAAAAATATACAACCTGGATATAACATTTTAAAATGTGTAATCCGCACTTTCATCTTTTCACTAACCCAATTTCCTCTTACTTTTTATTCGTCTTATACAGTTTAACATTTAACGCCGCTAAAGAAGTTTTCACTTCAAAATCAATCTTTTTGTTTTGCCAATCGTCCTATTAGAGCGTGGCATTATGGTTTCCGTCTTGCGAATTTTTATGGCGTGGCATTATGGTTTCCGTCTTACGAATTTTCGATGAGCCTGCGCGAGTTTATCATTTTTTACCCATCACAAAAAAGTGCACAAATCCGCTAAAGAAATTTTTCTGAATAAATAGTAGACTTCTCCGTCCCATCAACCATCAACGCATTTGATATGTTGTGATGTTAAGCAATAAAAAACAAACGAACAGAGATAAGGGTTTATTACCTATTTACAATAAATATATAATTCATATCTTCAAAAAAACATTTCTTCTCAGACTTAAGGGTTCCATACAGCTTGTGAGTCTGCGTTCGTTGACGATTCTCATAACCTGTCGTTAAACCGAGTCAAAAGGGGCCAAGCTGGCAGCAGTACTTCATAATTATGGAGCTGGATTTGCGACTTGTAAAGCAGCAACCTTTTGCATAGGCATGTATCTGACACAACTTTGTAAAGTTTTTATTCAAAACAGCAGTATGTTTTTTTAAACTACAATTAGAAGGAATAATAATAGTTATACTATTCCTATAACAAACACTCTGCATCTATTTATGTTTTATATTCTCGATAACGTAGGACTTGTTGCGCGGAGAGGCTTTGAGAGCTTATCAGACGGAAGCAGGTGGGATCTTTAAATACCCCTCTCACTTTAGTAGTATATTTGCAACGGATTTCAGTGTAATTCCCTTTTCGTGTTATTAACCTAAAATACAAATGTTGATATTTAGGAGTTCTGTACACCAACAAGAAACTCTTATAAACTTGTTTTATATTACCGTCCGCCTAGTCTGTCTATATTTATGAACAAAAATGTAAGAATTCAGGTGTGTAACCTGAAAAATGTACCTTTGAGGATACTTTGGATACGTATATCAATTTTGAGGTAATAAAAAATTACGCATTCTCAATTTCAGTTGTAGGTGCATGTAAATTGGGAATAATTTTTTTTCATCACACTTACTCGTAAACAGTGTCATTACCTATTTGCACGCAAAGCGGGTGTTCAGACCTTAATTACTCCCACGGGCTTTTTCTTTGTGAATTTTACTTTCCTCAACAAAGCGCGCATTGATAGAACTCACTAACATATCATGACGCGCCTATTCTATCAAAAAGTGTCTACCTAAAATATAAACGCACACTACAAGCTAACAATCACAAGTTTTAACTTCAGCCAAAATTATTTTTTTTGTTATAGTGCCATCTGGCGGTGGCGTTGTTATCTCTACTTCCATTTCCATTGTGTTTTGGTTAGTTTCTTTATTTATAACTTACAAAAGAAGTAAAAAATGTCTTTGTCGTCAGATGAGTTAAATATAAATGTATGCGGATGTATAAAATTAACAGCATTTTTGGAAAGCAACTTAAATGGGTATGTGAGTAAATATCGATGGCACTAACGGGAAAATATGTAGAAAAAATTGTCATTGAAGCTTCTGAAGATAAATATTTACTAATGTAACTTGAAAAACTTCTAAAGTAAATTTTAAGTATGTTAGTTTTTATGCCTTATATTTTTATTTATTTACTTGCAAATGTGATAAAAAAAATAGTGTTTAACACGGGCGGTATGGTAATAAAGAAGAAAGGTTAATCATAGTACATAAGTTATTATTGTCGGTAAGGAGAAAATTACTAACTAGGAAACTAAAATTTTTTTTAGTAAAATTTGTAATTTATAAACTCGAGTCATAAAAGCCTTCGGCCTTAGACTTCTAAATAGCCTCTCGTTAGTAATTTTCTCCTTACCGACCTTAATACACAATATACTATTATTCACCTTATATTTTTATTTATTTATTTGCAAATATAATGAAAAACATTGTGCGTACACGTGCGGTACGGGAATTACAAAATAAAGTCATTAAAGCCTTCGGCCTTTGGCATTAGGGTTCTGAATAGCCTCTCGTTAATAATTTTTCCTTAAAATCCTTAATACACAATGTAATTTTAGTGTGAACCTTCTCCTATCACTTAATGGGTATTACCATATGCTTTTTCACACATTCTTTAATAAACTTAAAATAAAAATTACGAGTTTCTTGGATTATGCGAATTTCATCCTCATTGGGGAAAAATAGTTTGTGTGAAATTTGTCTTTTTAAGTAAAATTTATTAAAAATGGTATTTGGCCTCTTGGCTCACAATTAAGAATGACGTATTTCACTATGATTGGAAAAATATTTCCTAAGTCCTAAGGGGTAAAATACGTAATATGACTTTTTATTGTGTTGCAATTGTAATAGTTACCGGGTTCCCACCCTAACTTTAGTAATAAACTTGAAAATTGATTTACAGGCTTTCATTTATAAATAAAGAATGACGTATTTCAGCATTCATTGGTAAGTTTTTCCCGAAGGGGGTAAAATACGAGGAGAAAGTTTCTATGGAAGTTTAACGGGAAAAGTAAGAAAGCGCTGGTAACAACGCGAGGAACTATAGCTAGGTAGTTATTCGGAATCTCCAAACAATTCGCAATTTTCTCTAATCTACTTCTTTTCACAGTTAAATCCATTACGCGCAAGCCCGTGAACTAGTCGCATTTGTCTATAGGAAATTATAGCAATGACAGGCGGGGTCATTACCTGAATGGGTGACCGCCTAGTGGTACCTTCCTACATTTTTCTCTACTCCTTAAACGCTCAGCCATTGGTTCTGGATGTGTATTCCTATGACACCAGTCGTTTTAATGACTGACTAGCTTTGATGCCTTATGGGCGGCTTGTTAACTCAGAAAGTCAAGTGGTTAGTAGCTCGACAAACGTCCGACAATTCGAACTGGGCCGGCGTGGTGCATTACTAAGGCTCCTGGTATAGGTGAGGCCTGTTTCATGCATTGGGCCTACGACGACCAAGGGGACGTTCTTATTGGCTCTTTCAAAAATAGTATTCTCTTGATTTAAAACCAAAAAGCTTAAGCCGAAATCGCATGTTAAGATTTACTTTGTTTTCAAATATAACAACAAAAATTTTAATAATGTGACTACAGACGTGCAAACCATTCATTTGACCTTTATAATGTACGAAATAGCGCTATTTCATAGTTATTAATAAATAGCTGGTACGCCTACATTTCGTGCATGACGTACATAAACGCCTTTAATCCGCCAACCCTACAATTGCGGCTTTCGGCGTAAACTATTTCTGTTGTCGCATGTAACTGTAAGTGATAATAATCTTTTGTTTAGCTATTATATGATTTTTTTTCAGTAAAATCCATTTTTTTAGAATAATTTCATGCCGAATATTTTGATAATTGCAAAAGAATCAAAACCTATTGGACAATTGCAGTTGAGCTAGAGGTATACAATCTGGCAAGAAGAAATCCAAAAAAGAGTCATATATATTATGAAATTATATCTTATAAAAAATTGTGTGTCCCTCCGTCAAGCCCCAATTTTGGCAATGCGTCGGTGTTAAAATTAACAAGGAATATTTAAGTCTACGATGCGAAACCTTTAAGCTTTAAAAAATGAGGCTTCTGAGCCGAAACAAACAAAAAATACGGCTATTTGAATATTTTGATACTTGCAAATAAATCAAAATATATATGATAAGGTTCCGTTGATCTACCATCATGAAATTTGGTAAAAAGCAAGGTGTTTACAGCGCAACTAACGAAAAACAATACAAACATCTTTTATTTGTAGTTATATCACATGTGTGTATTCTACCGCTTGTCCACTGGAATGTGTTCTGAGGAATTGTTTGAAATGATGCCTACTTTATACCATCGCACCGCTCACCATCGGCAGGGAATTCATTCTCACACTTTAGAACCAAAATGGTCGCGTACAGTGCGGTTTCAGGGATACTCCTTCCCGCGATCGCTTGGGTTGTGCAAAGAGCTTCCTGCAAAGGTTTTCTGTAAGGATGGATTGTTGATGATTGATGGATGTTATTAGATTTTAAAAGAGTCGGCAACGCGCGTGTTATACCACTGGTGTTGCAGGCGTCTATAGGCTACGGTGACCGCTTGCCATCAGGCGGACCGTGAGCTTGTTTGCCACTTTAGTGGTATAAAAAATAAAATAAAAAAAATTACAAACTTACGTTTGCACTTAGATAGTTAACGTTGTTTTAGTTAAAAATTACAGTTAAAGTATTGAAATAACTGACTAAAAAATTACTAAATATTTCCAGTAGGTATGTATCTTCAAAACCAAACCTAGAGTTCTCAATATCTTATCTGAATTGTGCTATACATTAAACATGATTTTTTATAGTGAATTACGATCTAGCAAATGATGGAGTATTACTTGATATCTTTGATCTTTGTAATTGTAAGCCTTACGCCACTATAGACAGACTTATTAAACTGAGTCCTTCGTATATATAGCCTTGAAATTCTGCCTCTGACTGGCACTTAGTCTCGTGGTTGTGTTGATAAGGGTTGTCATATTAATTTAGTGTATGATCTTTTGTCTGAAACAAGTGCGCGTCAAGTCATGCCCTTGAACTGTTTACGTCACTTTGTGATATTTCTGATACAGATATATTTCTTAAAGTTTCCGAATAATCACGTTGATACGATACACGTAAATATTCGACTGAAGTATTTATGATTTTGTTTGCGCTTTGATTCAATTACGAGCTAAAGAATAATAAATTGAATGGTTAGATGTATTTTGAGGCATCTACAAATCACTATCATCAACATTTTATACAAATTTGAGGGAAACTACGAAACAGTACATTCTAGGCAACTGAAATTACGCTACAAGGTACTAGGTAAAGACTAGACTAGGTAAGTTGATTTTGTTAAAAATTTTATCACGTTTATTTAAAATATTTTTAAATAGTCAACTATCAATCTTATACTAATATTTTAAATGAAAAAATGGTTTTTTTTTGTTTATCCTCTCAACATATCGCAACAAACTTTTTTTTTTTTTTTTTTTTGTTACCTCTAAAGTGGCAAACAAGCATACGGTCCGCCTGATGGTAAGCGGTCACCGTAGCGTATGGTCGCTTGTAAGACCAGGGGTATCACTTGCGCGTTGCCGACGCTTCAGATACAATTGAGAAGATGCGGAACACGCAGGCTTTGGATTCCGGAAAATTCATAAGTTCTCACAGGAATAATAACCGTCTCTACGTGGACAAACTATAGCTACAGTTACAGCTTGCTATAGCAAACTTTAAAAATATAATCAAGGATTAGCCCTAGGATTCTCACGCTGATAACCGGACCCTTGCATAAAAGCTTGAATTCTATATAAATAAAAATCAATTGTCACATGAAGAGTGGAGCAGCACTTGAGAACGGCTTGGCTGATTTGGATGATTTATTTTTTGTTGTGTTCGTAATTGTCATACAAAGACAGATTTTTTGGGCAAATCTACGGCGAAAATTTGCCCGGGCGGCGCCGGACACGAACAGCATAGCATAGCAATATATTATAAGATCAAATAAATAAGAGCAAGGATTCAAACCCGGTTTCTTTGAAATATTAGTTCAATGTATTAATACTTGCGCCAATCGGAAATGAATTTAATTAATTGCTATAATTGTTGTACCACTACCAATATACGTTTAACGTGATTGTCGTAGTTATTGGAATTGAATTATATCGTTACCAATTTACAATTCTAGAATACTACGGCAATCCAGAAATAAGCAAATGGTAATTTAATTTAAGTGTGCGTATTTTTCTATAACTATCATAAGTCAATTAAAATTAGTTTTAAGTAGGTACGGGGCACCTAAGCATGCAGGGCCAAAGTTTGTCAATGCATCTATCAGGCGGACCGTTAGCTTGTTTGCCACGAAGCCAATGTTTAGCAGAAGACAAAATCCAGAGGGATAATGCTTTAGCTGTTAGCTGAGATTATGATGAATAATAAAATTATAATTTCTATTATGTACTCCTCATTTAAAGTATAGTTAAATAATTTAAATTTTATTTTTTCAAGAACTGAAAAGAGAAAAAACAAATTCTAAAAACAGGAAAACAATTGATTACTAAATACTGAACTACTAAATACTGATCATTTTAAGTCGTTAAATACCATCAAAGTTAAAGTAGTAACGAGAAATTTTCAATTTATTAAATTGAATATTTTAAATGAATTTGTGCGGAGTGGCTGTAACTCAGCGTGGCTCGAATGACTGCGAATGGCAGGACGTTGCCGCAATCACGTAAATGGATAGCGAGGGAATTGTTGATCTATTCTGAGAATAATGCATCGATTTTAAAATAAAATATATTTAATACAATAAAATATTTCAATCTCCACTTAAAAAAATTGGAAAAAGAAAACAAACTTATTTCATTAGAATTCGGTAGCAGAGATACTGATAACTTGTTAGCAAAGTTTGCTATTGACTCAAAATTAAATCAAGTTGTGACACTTGCCTACTACTATGAATTTAAGATCGAAATTTATTTATGTATATCGTAACGGTTTCTAGTGATTGTCTGATCTAGATTAATTCTACAACAGCATCGATACGATTCTGGCATTACCGACGGCCGCTAGTCCCAAACCAACAAGTGTATTACTATAAGATATTAGTCTTGTCTACGGTGCCATCGCCTAGCCTGTTTCGGAGGCCGAAAGTTGTCATATGCATGAGAGAGACGATTCGTGACAACTCTTGAGAACAACCTCTAGACGTGGCTTAGCAGTGAGCTTGGAACTTGGAACTACTCGCGTTATTTCGTTGTGCAGGACGATGCTAAAGATCTCCTGCAGAACTGGGTTTTAGGGGCTCCGCTGTAATACCGTCTTTTCCTTCCTCTTTGTTGTACTTGAGATTCTCAAGAGCTATCTAAATCTCGTCTGCGTCAATATTTGGAATGTAGACAGTAATTTTGATTCGTGATAAATCTTGAGAACAACCTCTAGACGTGGCTTAGGAGTAAGCTTGGAACTTTTGAAGCGTTTTACCTCCTTTTTTACCTAATAAAACCACGATACTCCTACTCGCTTCAGACGTTATTCCGTTATGCAGCACAATACTGAAGATCTCCTGCAGAACTGGGTTTCCACCGGCTTTAAGGGGCTCCGCTGAAATACCGTCTTCACCTTCCTCTTTGTTGTACTTGAGTTTCTCAAGAGCTATATAAATCTCGCCTACGTCAATATCTGGAATGTAGAAAGTAAAGTTGAGTTGGTTAGGAGTGAGGATAAATGGGTTTCGGCCCTTGATAGATCTGTAGAATCTTTAGAAGATATCGTTATGGTTTAGTTTAAGTACAACGTATGCAACTCGACTGGTTAAGTTCCGATAACCTAAGCATATGTCACTCGATTTTTCGGACTTCATTGTCTAGTTCTGTAAGGTTGGTAACTAAGCAAAGTCGTCGGTTGTGGTATCCTGCTGTAACCCAGGAAACCCATACACTTGAACTCTATTGACTATTTATCTATTCTGTATTTATATTTGTAAATGTAATAAAGATTTTTCAAATTTACTGCTAATTTCGATCACCTTTTGTGATCGAGCAGGCTCCTAAGTAATTTATTTTCCGACCCGTAGCTAAAAAGGTTGTTAATGTTAGAAGCTTTTCTAAATTTAAGTTTACGCTACAAATAATGAATCAAATAAATTATTTTGTCAGAACAGCATAATTAAAATTATTGAACTTTTGCTTTTAATATTCTAACAATTCAGTTTATTACCCGAAGGTGATCTGGCAGAAAACCCCTTTAGCGATAAGACCGCCTCAATAGTACAACATTATTTGTTAATAACATACTTATTAATAACAACACAACAAACTCTATAAAGTGTCGCAAGTGGAAGTCGTGTACGTAGCGTTGGACTGCCATGCAACGGGGGTTTGATCCCAGAAGACCGATGTTCTATTTGTGAAATGTAAAGTTGTCAGAATATCATCAATATGGATTATCTACATCTTTTCATTCGTTTATCGTTTAATACTACCCAAAAGTTGCCTGCAAGAAATCGATTTTTAGCGATAGGACCACTTATATTGTTAGATACTTTATTTGTTTTTTATTACTGTTGTATTCTATTTTATTGTGCAATAAAGAATAAATAATAATAATCCTCTAGGGGACAAAACAGGGGATGAAAATTTGTATAAGAATTCCAATATTTTTGTAGGTAAAACCATAAATAGTTAAAAGTTTTCTCTTTTTTAAAAGTATAAGTGGACGAAGTATTCCAGTATTCATATTATAGTCTTGATCAAGAAACGGTCGTCGAACTTATAAGCGCCTGCTGCACTATGCAATAAAAAACTATATAAATTCAAAGCACGCCAGGTGCATTAGGCTGCATTTTAACATTTCAATACAACCCGTCTACGAGTCGATATTCACCTCATCTACATCTCAATGTTCATGTCGGAGCTTAAAGTAGAATGCATATACAATTTTATAGTCGCTCTGAATGATAAATAAATCTTTTTATACACAATAAATAGTTCAAAAAATTTTGTATTACGGATTATTGTCTAAGTAGGTATAGTAATTAATACATATTGATGTCCAACGCATAATAGAAACCCAAGGGTGAGGCAGTATTTAGGAGATATTGCTTCGGAGTATAAGAGTAACGAATATTGATATAGATATGGAAATAATGTGATAAGTATGGTAATTAATCCTTGTTTTTTAGGGTTTCGTACCTCTAAAGGAAAAAGGAACCATCATTTTACAGAATCACTTTCTTGTCCATCTGTCTGCCTGTCTGTCAAGCCCTTATTACTAAGGTTTACGATCTCTAGAAGGTGTAGGAAATCAAGCTTGTAAAAAAATACGGCTAAAATCAAAATTCTGAAAATTAGCAGGAAGCAAGATGTTACACACAAATATGGAAAAAAAACCATAAACTGATCATAAACCTGTGAGACTTGATCTCATGAGGGAAGAACTATCTAACTAATAACCTAATAATCCCTTCGGTGCGCGAGCCAGATTCGCACTTGGCCGGTTTTTTGTGATCAAAGTGCCCGTCAATGGCAAAATCTCTCAATGACTAAATTTGGCCGTTTAGAGAGGTCAACGCCGCCCGTGTTTTTGATACTATGCGCTTTTGACACCAAAGCATCCGTATAAAGGTTATGTTAATGATATTTAACAATTTTTGTAAAATAACATGACGCCTATTTCATCATTATCGAGGGCAGATCAAAAAGTAATGATAATCGGATATTTCTAGTATTCACAAAAATCTAAAAAAATAAAGAGCTTGCTTAAACCTTCACTAGTAGTTTTTTTTTTTATACCACCAAGGTGGCAAAAGGTGGCGTTGCCGACTCTTCAAAAATCCAATAACTTCTTTCTTGAAGAACCCCATACTGTAGTCTTTAGAGAAAACCTTGGCAGGGAGCTCATTTCACAACTCAAGCGTTCGCGGGAGAAAGTTTCTCTGAAACCGCTTTCGGTTCTAAAGTGTGAGGATGAATTCCCTGCCGATGGCGAGCGGTGCAATGGTAGAAAGTAGCCGTGGGCATCATTTCGAACAATTCCTCAGAGCACATCCCATTGTACAAGCGGTAGAACACACACAGGGAGGCAAAGTCTCTCCTCAGACTTCAGGGTTCGATACGGCAAAGTGAGTTTGGGATCGTCGACAATTCTCGCAGCCCGTTGTTGAACCGGGTCAAAAGGGCCAAGCTGGTATCCGGGTGCAACTGTCGAGAGATGGCAGCAGTACTCCATATGAGGCCGAAATTGCGACTTGTAAAGCAGCAACCTCTGCCCCGACGTGAAGTACCGCCTCGCTCTGTTGAGAATACCTAGTTTATTGGACGCCAGCTTCACCTTGTCTTGCAAATGATCTCGAAACTGAACATCGCTGGAGATGTCGACACCAAGGATCCCAATGCTCTTGGAGATGGAGAGGGGAGTGTTCTGGAATTGTGTGACCACAGTAAACGGGGTTTTCTTAGCGGTGAACGCGCAGACATTGTGTCTTTGTAGGGTTGAAGCGGACCAAGTTTACCCGTCCCCAGTCAGAGACCTTGGACAGTGTGGTTTCCTCCACAACTGAACGAGGGATGTTTGCAAGACCCGTGTAATAAGCGTACTGTCATCCGCATAGCTATGCATGTTGTTGATGTCCAACATGTCATTGATATGCAGAAGAAACAGCGTAGGAGACAGCACAGAACCTTGCGGGACACCAGCATTAATGTCAATGCTACCAGAGCATCTACCGTCAACTACAGTTCGTATGCGTCTGCCGGACAAAAAGCTAGCCACCCATTTGCACAAACCCTCGGGCACTCTGTAAGATGGCAACTTCGATAGAAGACCCCGGTGGCAGACCCGATGAAACGCCTTCGCTATGTGGTACAGCGCCTTCATCGTTCATATTCAAGTTTAAGGCAAAGAGACTGCCCAGTCATCAGCTTTCTCTTTAGCACTATGGGCCAAGTCACCATCGGTCTTTCGCAGTGGTGGTAACGACGACTGGCAAAAGTTCCCTCCGGCAGCTTTGGCAAGCGACCAGAAAGCACGACTACCAGAAGGATAGCTTGTGGTTACTTTCTTACTGAATCTTGAGGCAGCATTTAATTTGCGTTTTACCTCAGAAATATTCAGATCCTTATTATTGCGAGCCGTGGTCCAAGCCTCATATGCAGTTTGCTTAAGAATTTTAGCTTCTCTGCAAGACCTAATTAACCACGGTCGTTTTTTGACGCCAGCAGCTACTCGCGGGTTAGGAATATAACATTCCATACCAGCGAGGATTGTCTAAGTGACTGCGGCTTCGCTAACGTTAGGATCTTCTCAGCTAAAGCAGATCTGCCTCCACGGGTACGATGCATAAAATTCTCGCAATCCATCCCAGTCTGCCGACTTATAATGCCACACACGACGCCAATTAGTTGGCCCATATGGATCGGGTTGTGTGCATGACACTTGAGTCCGAACGAGACAGTGGTCCGAGGAGCCTAAAGGCGCATCCACTGAGAGGGAATATCCGTCCGGACGTGTAGTTCAGTAAGGAGCTCGTATGGTTCTCTATATCTGGTATTTTCGTTGGAGAAAGTACCAGCTGAGAGAATCCATAGGTCAGAGCAAATTCATGAGCAGATATCGCTGCGTAGTTATTGGTTCGAGAACTGAGCCACTCACGATGGTGGGCGTTGAAATCTCCCAAAATAACTAGTTCTGCTGTAGGATATTGCTCTAGAACTTTGTCAGTCGTCAAGCTCAGGTGCGTGAAGTGTCGAGCTACGTCCGTGTCACCGCTATGAGACCTGTATAGGCACGCATAGATACGAGTGTGGCCGCCGTGACATACGCGCACCCACACTATCGACAGGTCCCTGTCTTCAAGGCTATGAAGGTGGCGACAGCAGATATCCTCCCGGACGAACATACATACACTGGCACGACAAAATTTTGCTCAAGTTTGTAGCCGGTATAGTGAAGGTATGATGTATCGGCCGGGCAGGATATCTGCGTCTCCGTTAGAAAAAGAATGGTCGGCTGCGTAGTCTCCAGATGAAAGTGGACTGCGTTAAGATTTGCGTGAATACCACTAATGTTGCAAAAGTCCACATTCAATGTGGATGTAGCGGCCGCTGAAAAAACTCTTTTCCTTATTTTTGTAGCCTTTTTTTTTAAGAAAGTTACTTAACTAAATATGAAGATTCACTGCACAGCTTAGAGGACAAAAGGTGCGGTTCAAGAATTGCCAAAGGTCGGCACAGATAATACGGTTGCTGGCACGGCGAGCGGAAGGACCCCTGATCCCCCTTTGTTGTAGTAGCCGGGTCAACTCCGGTCTCCTTCTCCGGTACGGAGATCCCAGGGCGGAGATTAAGAGATCCCTGGGTTTAGGAACCCGTTCAACCTGCGGGCGGCCAGCGGTCAGCCGTTTCATCAGGTCTCCCTGACCGCCGTACCAGCACGTCGCGTCTACGCCGAGCAATGACAGCAACAAGCACAATCGGTCCTCCGCTGTCCGCGCGGAGAATCCTCAAAGAGCTCTGGCAACCTTACTCACCGCCAGAAACACAACACTACTCTATGTTAGTGTTACTTCCCCAGTTCAGGCTGCTCGCTATGCCCCGTTTTAATTGTTCGGGAGGCGTGTTTGAGCGAGTACTTGCCGTGCCCTACCTGTACATTTAAACACACAGTCACATTTTGAAACTTCATTCATTTTATGTCTAGTCAGAGCCGCAATCAAAACTACTGCATGAAAAATGTTTTAATGTTTTATATCGATTTATTACTACTTTTTGATCACCCCTTGTAAGTCGTAAGGTCTAGCACTAGACGAAGTAATCTTTTTATGACTCTGGCTGGGGTTTCAATGTCCTTATATCATGTACTTTTTAGGAATTCTGTATAGATTATTTTAGTTACTTAATTTTAAGTTATATCTAAGTGCCAAAAACAGTTAAATCAGTTATTTATTATTTTTTGTAGTTAATAATAATCAATACTTAATACATTAAAAAGTTTTTTTAATTTAAAGAATTTATAGTTATATTTTTTTTGTTACAGGTAAAAGATAAAACGGAAAGAGATTGGAAGAAGAAAGAAAATATGTCGAAGGATTGTCCTTGAAAAAGTTTGTGAATGTTGTGTTATGGGAAATACAAAGTACGTTACTAAGTAAACGTTTTTTGATTAAAAGTTATCATAAGTAATTCTAAATGTACACTGCAATGTACAAATAAAGAAGTTATAATGAGATAACTTACTTTTATGAAATATTGCCTAAATTATAACATTATGGGAATGCCTATTTTATGCGATGAAAAGGTAAAAGTATGAGTCTGAGTGGCGTCTGATAAATAAATGGGTTGCTGACTTGCTAGGTTTTTTTTTATTTTTGTTCATAATGGCAACACGATGATTCCTGTGGGCGTTATTCTTATTTGTAGTTGAAGATAATAACTGAAACCGATGACAAAACAGGTAATTTTTTCATTAGATGATATAAAAAAAGTAAACCATGTTCCTTGCTAGTTTGCTTAGGATTTTTTACTAAATTAAATCAAATACTATTGAAACAATGCTGCAAGGTAAAAAACATGCCCTAAAATATTTTTTACAAAATTGCAATTACATTAGGTCAAAGTTATTATTTGTTTAACAAAATTATTTATATATTTTAACGAGCTATTCTTGTAGATGCATATATATTTGGGTATCACGGCAACAGCTCTAACTTTTCGATTGAAATTTTATATTTAGATATGTTTTTGTTATTTGATTTATCTATTAGTTGTGTTTTTGTTAAACACGATTTTTGATACGACACGATTTTCAAGTCTCCCAGGTACTTATTTGCATTGTAGAATGGGTTCCAAAGTACATGCATGTTAAAATTTAATATTTTTTTTGAATTTTTAAATACACTTAAATAACACCAGTAAACAGAAGCAGCAAGGTACAGTACAGTTCACATAAGTCTCATAAAGATCTGAAGTTTAAGAAACCGTCTCACATTGCAATATTCAAAAATTCAAAAAAGATACTAAATTTTAATATTTTCCAAATTGCTTTCAGGAGGTTAAAAATGAGGATATAAACTATCATTTAAGATATATATCAAAGAAAAATACTGAGCCGTCTTCTACCTGGAGGGGCCCAAACTTGGTATGTTTTGAAAATACTTTTTGGATTTTAAGAAAAAAAGTAGCCCAAAGGTAATAGTGTGGTATATTTTTAAAACCGGCTCATCAAGCCCTTTCATTTGATACCGCACGCGATGGGTTTCTAAAAAAAAAAAATTTAAAATCCCATACAAAAAATTGATGACATCATAACATCATAACCCCCCCAAGGAAAATATTTTGAGGAACTGCGGCTCAAAATTATTGTTTTGCCCTAAAGTACCTGTGTGCCAAACGGCTAAACTCTACATCGGTTTGCGGTTTTCGCGCGAAATTGCCGTTGTACACCGGCCACTATTACTTGTCCTCGTAATTACTAATATTTTAGTGATTATTAGTATTATTTACCTGTGGCTACTAAAGTTTTTTCTCCGTGTACGCTTTTATTGCATATGGGTTTTGTTTAAAGTTAAAAATAGTGTAGGTTTTTTTGCAGATTATTATTTTGTTTCGCATCCGTAAAACTATTGTGAAAAATATACCAAAAATATTATTTGAATAAAAAAGTAGGAATGTGCCTTCATATTCCATTCAATATGAAGGCCCTGCGCGGCTCAATGAACTTTACATTTAGGTAACATGACTTTCTTGGACAAGATGGTTTCTACATAATATCTGATATAAGAAACATTCTTTTTATATACTGAAATAAAAAAGACGTTAAAATACTTTGCGAGAGTAAAATAATAGAAAGTGTTTTTATGTTCTTTCAAAACATATTGATGCCTTTTGTTTTAGTGACATGAAAAACATTTCAAATACCTACACACATACCAATATAATGAAAGAATGAATTGAATTTCGTAAAAAATATGTTTCCATATTAGTTTTAATTAACAAAACATAATTGTAAGTCGGAGTCAATAGTTTCGATTTCTGAGGGACGGGGGTTCGTGACCAGAGTGAAATCTTTTGCTTAATTTCTAATGTACATTAAATATTCAATCCACTGGGTTTTCGGTGAAGAAAAACATTGTGAAAAAACTCTGGTTATGCGTCAAAAAAAAGAGACTTTTGTCAAGTCCACAATCCCTACTGAGCCCGCGTCTGGACTATCGGTAGGGAATTTATTCTCACACTTTAGAACCTAAATGTTCGCGTACAGTGCGGTTTCAGTGAAGACGCGAACGCTTAAGTTGTGGAATGAGCTCCCTGCCAAGTATTTCTGCAAGGACTACAGTATGGAGTTCTTCAAGAAAGAAGTTATTAGATTTCTGAAGGGTCGGCAACGCGCAAGTGATACCCCTGGTGTTGCAAGCGTCCATAGGCTACGGTGACCGCTTACCATCAGGCAGACCGTAAGCTTGTTTGCCACCTTAGGGGTATAAAAAAAAAAAACTATGGCCCAAATTACCCTCGATGAGGGTAGGCCGTGTCCCAACAATGGAAATATTTGAGGCCGATAAGGAATTGTAGGTGTGTAATTTATTTTAATATTATTCTTAAATTGTCAGTTTCAAATTAACTAACTATATTAAAACCCGTTTGAAAAACAGATGTTGTTAATTATTATCCTGTGCCTAATATCCTTAATTATTTAGCTTTAAACAAAGCATCACGCGAGGCATCAAAGGCTATAACAAAGCTGTTCGAATATATAGGTTGAAAAATTTAATTTGCTAGCCGTTTTGATATTCTCATATACGTGAAAAATATTATCAGAATGTTTCGTCAGAAAACAACATTCATGAATATTTTTAAATTTTAACATTTTTTTTCCAATGGAAAACCGTAAAACCTTATACAAAGGTGCACAGCTTTAGATATAGATAAAATGGGCAAGTTCAATTTAATTGAATCTTACTTAAAGAATAGAGTTTAAAAAGTAGATATTGATTATAATCTATCGTCTGGATTGGTTGTAAAAATTGGTGCTCCACAAAGCTCGATTGTTAGGCCGTTCTTATTCGTAGTTAGATCAATGAGTTTCCGTAAATGATGCTGCAAGCTGGCTTTAGACGGTTTTATGTTTTTGATAATGTATGACCATAAAAAATCTAAAATAACTATTTTGATAATTAAAGAAGAAAAAAACGTCATTTTATTTATTATATTTTACTTGATTAATGATGCTGAATAAGGTAGTGATTAAATTAAGATGTAGATATTTATCAAAACACATATCTATAAGTATAGTGAAGTAAAAAATTTATAGCTTGTAGGATCACAAAATTATTTATGACTCGTTTAAGTCACAATTTCGTCGACATTGTAACATACAATTTGTAACGTACTAACGACATGAGTTAGCGAGGCGTGGGACGAACGAAATATTGACAACACCAGGGCACTGTAGCGTGGCACTCTACAAGTCAATCAATTGGACGCCAATAATATTGACTATTTATAACCAAGAGCAGACCTATAGTCACGCATTTTGCGGCATCGCCTTTATTAACCTGATAGACAGAATGACATAATAATATGGTTGACAAGACAACAAAGGTATCTGGTGTCGTTTTTACCCCTTCATGTTGGTGTCTCATAACTTTGTAGCTATGATCACATTTTGTAACGCATCTTTTGGTATATAAAAAAATCGGCCAAGTGCGAGTCGGACTCGCGCATGAAGGGTTCCGTACCATTATCTACAAAAACGAGTAAAAAAATCACGTGTGTTGTATGGGAGCCCCCTTGAATATTGTTTTTTCTGTTTTTTAGTATTTGTTGATATAGCGGAAACAGAAATACATCTTCTGTGAAAATTTCACCTGTCTAACTATAACGGTTCATGAGATAGAGCCTGGTGACAGATGGACAGCGTAGCCTTAGTAATAGGGTTCCTAATTACCTTTTAGGTACGGAACCCTAAAATTGGTAAATGCATTTATTTTAAAGATTTAATGTGATTCCCGGGAGATTTTACATCGAAATATTCACGATAACATAAAATCTATGCTATGCAGAATTTGAAATAATTATACTGCTCTCTACATATCCAAAAAAACTATTTACAACTATCCTACAACGATAACGGCGGGTGATTAGGGCGGGTGGAACCGCGGGTAAAAGATATTGTCTTATATATTTAAACAAGCAATTCCTGTACATATATGATTATATCTAGACGATAGGGTTTTGCTTGTTAAGTTTTACGCGATTTTTAGGTAAAAACAATTACCGAGTAAAACTCGGTTACCCAGGTACTTCCTACTAATATTATAAATGTGAAAGTTTGTATGTCTGGATGGATGTTTGTCTCAATCACGCTTTAACCACCGGACGCATCGGGATAAAATTTGGCGTACATATAGGTCCTGGAATAGCAAAAAGGCTATTTTATCTCGAAAAATTCAAAAATTCCAGCGGGAATAATTATAACAGAGTCTAAAGAACAATAGATGTAGGGTAAAAGCCGGATAGTTGCTTCGGTGGGATACATGCCCCGGTTGTTAATAAACTATGTTACGATTATTTATAAGTTGTGTTAGCGCTTTACAACAATAAGTAGTAACCGTCGTAGGCCTCAGTGCCGCATAAGCCATCGGAATAGGGGCACTGGTTTTTTTCGTGTCAGCAAATTATTTTTATAGTTATTATTATATTGGTAAGTGGTTTCAGTCATTTTTTTGTTTCTTTGCATGCATTAAAGTTTTAATTACATTGTTTATTATGTTTAATTGCTATTTTTTTTATTATGCAAAAAAATAGGGCAAGTATCCGCATCAAAAACGATAGTCGCCTTACTTACTTTCGCGGATAGTTGCCCCTAGAGTGAATAAAACATTTCTTAACAAGCAAAGACGGATTGTATTTTTTTGTTGTTTTTTTCGAATTTACTGTGACTAAACTAAACTATTAAAACTATCTAAACTATTTAATAATTTTAATTAAAATTTAAAATTGTACTCAATAAAAGATATCAGTAAAGACTGTTAAATAAATAATAAATATTACTTTAATTAATATAAATTTATTTCTATCCAAAATAAAAATCGTACCGAGGTTACTTACTTTCCCCGCACAAGGCAAGTATCCCTCGATGCATTTTCGACGCTAGGCTACTATCCGCCATAGTAGGCAACTATCCCTCTTCTGAGAGATGAAATAAACCAGTATTTACTCAAAACCATTGTTAATTTCGTATACAAAAATTGGATTTTATAGAAGATATAAGACCTATGTTATGAGATACATACTGAACATTTTCAGCAAGTTCATATTTTTTTAAAAGAATAAAGCTGTTTCAAATAGTGCGGCAACTATCCGGCTTTTACCCTAGCTATAGCTTGGTATATCAAACTTCATTAGTATAATCATATACACTGAAAAAAAAGGATAACAAAACTAGCTTAGCTATTCGAAATTTACTAAGTAATAACCAAACTTTTGTTATAAATAAACAACTGATTAGCTGCACATAACTTAACACTTTATCTACTATTAGCAATTTAGTTAAGGAGTCCCCCAGTTATGTTACCAGTAGATAAAATTTGTGTTACTGTTAGCTAATCTTTTTTTTTCAGTGTATCACATAAAATAATTCAGGGCGGGCGGAGCCGCTGGTAAAGTCTAGTAGAAAATAAAAGGAACAAGTACCTATTAGGTTAGTAAAACTGAACAATGTCGTATTTCTTTAATACACCACCATTACCTTAGTGGAGTATGTATAATTATGTGAAAAAGTCACTAAATATACATAAATCTATCCATTGTAATCTCGAGAGTGCAAAACAATAATGACTGTGCGGCTGCACCTGCAACTTACGTCGACGTTAAGGCACTAATCAAATATGACGTAAACTGTATGTCTATAAAGTTGATTGTACATAACACGTACGACTTACACACACACACACACACACACACACATTCTACGCCGTAGTTTCCTGACTAATGTAGTTAGCTATTACCGTTTATAAATTTGTATGTAACTTATTAATAAATTGAAATAAATTAATTTCATCTCCCTTTTCTTGAATCTTTTGCTTTTTACCCACTGAGCCAAAGGTTAGTAGACAATATCTTTATATATATAATTCTACTGTACGTGTGTATGTCACAGTACTCCTCCTAAACTTTTTTGCATGCGTTTGGTTGGCGCCCTGGATGCTTTAGATTCACAAATCAGCCCGGCAGATGGCGCTGCAGTCGGTATCATGCAGGACAACGTTTGCCCGGTCAGCTAGTGTTATTATAAAAAGCTTGTCGATCTACACTTTTGTTTGTGTGGAGAGAAAAGAAAAAAAAAACAGGCAAGTGCGCTAAAATTTCAGGTTTCAATCCGTGGCTTCTACTTGTTTCGCCGGTGTTAAAGATTCTGCCCTTCAAAGACGGACGGAGATCTGTCTGGACACACGGACAGACAGTCAAATAGCGTAGGTTTAGTAATATGGCTCTGTTGGCACCCTTATAAATAAAAGTAAGTGCAAATTTCAATCGTATAAGTACGGACTACGGAGCTCTTGATGTCCGAGTCTGTGTTATTCTTGGCTGACATTCTTACATACATGTCAGCTGATAAAACGGCGCTAACATAATTAGGTAAAATCGTACCTACCACACTTCTAAATTGTATCTTCTGTTTATATTATTTCAATGTGCACTCGTTGAAAGAATTATGATCAATAAAATCGCTTTAAAACGTCTGTCTGTTAGCTGTTCACTGCAATAAAATTAAGAACATGTTTACGTAAAAAAACTTTCTGAACATAAAAATTGCAATTGACGTGGCAGTTTGTTTCATTAGTATAAAAGTGTCATTTTGTTCTCTAATAATGCTAGTAAATTGTAAGAGAATGTTTGGAAAAATAATAGATGACGCGGTGTGCTAATTTTAAACATAGTACCTGGAGGACCGAGCGTTGCTTGTTTTTTTTCCTATTGTTAAGTAACCAACGCTATCTGTTGTCAAGTAGCTTAAGCGTTACTTAATAACTTTACTACTCGCCAATAGATGTCAGGAAGTCATATTTTTCAGTTTATCACTGCCTAAAAACACTTATAAAACGACGTTTTCTAAAAATGAAACCTGGCTAGATCGATTTATCGTCCCCGAAACCCCCTGCATACTAAATTTCATGAAAACCGGTGGAGCCGTTTCCGTGATTCAGTTTTTATATATATATATATACATATACACAAGAATTGCTCGTTTAAAGGTATTAGATTTACGCAATCATCACCCTGTAGCACCTTTTTTTTATCTATTAGCGTATTGTTCTGACGAAGAGTTTCTCAGTGAAAACTAAATAAGGATCATTGATTAAACTTGTCTTTGTGATTATTCCATATATTTTAATATTACATTATGATACAAGTGAGCTCGGCTCAGCAGAACTCACGAGTGTATTACGACTGTTTTCAACACACTTGAAGGACAGTAGATACTTACTTAATGTTAAAATATAGTAAAAATTTTATACTTAATGGAATATAATCGTTTTGATATGTTTTTGACAAACACGTTGGATTTATTTTTCCAAAAATAAGAACTTAGTTCATAGGCCCTCTTTTTGCTAAAAAATAACAAAAAAATCCGTTAAGTAAAAGGTGTCATGGGCGCTACTGAACATCTGAAAACGTCGTGCAGTAATAGCTGTTTTTTGAGCTAGTGTGTTGAAAAATCATTAACTGAAACATACACTGTATTAATTCAATTTTGTGTAATATTCAAACAAAACTGACATTTAAAGCATTACTTTTAATTAGTTTAGTATTTACTTAAACTATTTGTTTAAAAATACTTTCACCTCTAAATCAGAATAGTATTATTATATGTAAATGTTTAGTGGTGAAATAAAAAAAATATCATTTACAAGTAAATATAGGTAGACACTATATGAGACACTGGATGTATAAAATCTGACAATAAATATAATCTGGAAATATATAAAATTCATAAAAATAAATAAATATTATGATGTTTTGAAAATAAATGGTCAGTGGTTATTTATTTTATATTTGTTAGTATTTTTAACTTCGGCTACAATGGCTTTTGATAAAATAAAAAACTTGCACTTTTTATAGTTTTACCTACAAAAATATCTGAATTGTCATACAAATTTTCATACCACGATTTGCACTCTCGGAGATGATATCACAAAAAAGGTGAAACACGTCATTTTTTTATTTTTAACCTTAAAGCCAAATCCCATTTTTTATGCATATACATAAATTCAAACATGACTTTACTTGAGCGATTTTCCATATAAAACTTTCAACCCCTATTTACCCTCTCTTTCAATAAACATTCTGAATTTTCCACCTTAAGGTGTATCCGGACATGTTTTTTCATACAAACTGTGTTCCACCTTTAAATAAAATTTATAAAAAATATAATTATATAATACTGTAATATAAATTATATATAATACAAAAACTATCATTTATATCCTGCAAAACTACATATTCATTAAATTCATTGTGGTCACTAGAGTCTTCTATTTAGTTAAAACTTACGTATAAGCTGTGTTATGCTACGTGAAATGGAGTATAGGTACCTATAACTCAACTGTTTTACAATATTATCAAGTAATAGGTAGGTATAAATAAACATAGACACCGTGTACGTTTGACACACCTTTTACATGGGACCCTAGCTCGTAATCATGCGGTGAGAAGATCTACAAAAATAAACAAAACCGAAACTAATCTTTAGAAACACCATAGTCTACAAACAAATTATTAAAACTGCTACTAGAGTCACCAAAAACAAGAAAAATTTTGGAAAACCATAATAAAACTAAACAAAAATTCATACATGTGCTTTTATATATAGGAATAATCAGGTAAAAAATATCTCTGAAAATATCTATGTATTGTTGCGTTGTAGGTACAATTTTAAAAACAAAATAAATTACTTACACAGAGTAAGTACACGAGATTCAGTTCTATACTTGAATTATTGTTTATTTGTATACTTTTACCCACTGCTGCAGTAAAAGACATTCCACTTTATCCAATGAAGTTTTTATCTGTGAGCGTCTCTCAACCCCAGTGCCCAAGGTATTTAATTTGCATGAATGGTTTCACAAAGTATAGCCTGTAGAGCTGGTTCATAAGTTCTAATGCTCACCTTAATACCACCCTTACAATAGTTTAGAGCATGTTCCTCAACATATTTCTAACATATTCTGAACAAATTTCTCAAAGCATTAACTGATAGGCCTACCAACCTAATAACAATATTGTCAGTAATCTTTTCTAACCATCTCAAGAAAGCTTTAAAGTATTGTTTCCTTTCACCTTCGGCATCAGCAGCATTACATATTCGATCACCTTATGTTGAAGGAAGTATTCCTTAGAGTAATAATATATTTTCCTTTGCCTTTACTACGTAACGTTACTTGCTTATTTGTTCGCTATCTCAAGCGAAATACAAGCTGCTGCTAGCTACATTAAATTGAACTTTCTAGAGAATATTCTAGGTTATTTATTCATAACCAACTCAGAAGCTTCACCGAGCTTTTCATTATATTCAGCGCTGCAGTTCTTAAAATCCGCCCGTAAAAGCGTTCAAAAATAGGAATATTTAATACTCTTCTAGAAATACGAGCATTTACTTAAATAAAAGTTTAAGTAAAATTGTTGCTTCTCTTCAGGGTGGTTCTGTTAAGGTCTATCTATATATCTCAATCAAAGTGGATAAAAATCAAAACATTGTTTGTCATGTGAAAAGTATTAAAACTAGCTTGTTAAGGTGCGAATAAAACAAAGAGACAACACAGTAGTGTTTTTCTCAAATGATTTTACTTTTCGCATTTGTAAATTATTGTCTAAAATCTAGATATTACGGATAAAGCAAGTGTTCTGATTCGCAGTCATGTGTATAAAACGGGTGTCACACCTGTGCAAGTCGACTCTGCACATTAATCTCTGTTACAGCCGTACGCAGAAATTTTGTATCTTTTTGCTACAGTTTTATTTATACGCTAGAGTTTATTTTCATATTTTATATTTTTGTCTACCTAATTTTATGAGTTTGCTCGTATTTTATATGTGGGAAAAGACACTGAAATATTAATATTATCAGCTTTGTGACTCAGTGGGTAATAACCCTTCTGCTAAATCGAGGGGCTTGGGATCGATTCCCGCACAAGACGATTTTTACTATTTGTGTTTGTCTTAAAACTAGGTGTTTTTGTATGTATTTACAAAACAATATGGGTATTTGTATCCGTTGTCGGGTATCCATAGCACAAAATTTGCTTAAACTGGGACCAGACGGCGCTCTGTGTAATGTCCAAAAACATTTATTTATTATTAATTAATACAACAGTAATGCCATAGTACTGCTAAGAATTTAAACCCTCGACTTTTAGATGATAAATCCTGGAAAATCTCAGAAACGCAGCTGCAATTCATCAACTTTGATGGTCGTACTTTTCGTTTTTCGTACTTTTCGTTTCGAATCCTTAGTATTGTAAAAAACATGGACAACTCCGTACCGCGGTCAACCTTTGGTTGAACCTTTCATTTATCGTTATTTATCTTAGTGGTTGGACTTCCTCATGGTTCATTCTTTAGCTTAAATAACAGTGCGTTCGCTAGAAACCAAAACCGCACGCAGTTTTAGTTTCACAAATATCCATAAACAATCGCATAATTAAAAAAGTAGCCGAAAGTAGCAGCTTCTTGTTTATCTATAAATACAGGGAATAAGGACAGTACCAATATTTTAGTTAATACTTGATATGCTTTTTAACCATAAGAAAATCTCAATTTTTAATAGATTTTTTAAAATTTTATCATATTAATCAATATTTTTTTTAAATAATATGTGTAATAACTAAAAGTTAACAGTCACTAAAATATTGTTACGTTCTTGAAGTTAATGGTTTTATGTTTGATTTTTATAAATCTAATATACATCAATTAATATAAATAGATATAATTTTCAATTTTATGGTTTAATACAAATGACACCTCAAAACTGCTAAAAACGTTTCAAAATAAATGCTGCAAAATGGAGACTATAAATGACGAATATTTTGATTGTTGCAATAAGGATACGTTCTGAAGCATTTACTTTCTGGCAAATCGTAGATAGGTAAGTGTTGTATTGAAATAGTATGAGTGGGTATTTCTAAATAACATTTCATTTTATTCACACCTGCCGGTTTTTGAGGTTATCTGCCCCAGTGTGGCACGGTGCGTTCATTGGCCGTATCCTCTTCAAACGCAGCATTGACATCCCGAGCAGTTTTTGTTTTGGGGGCTTATTGGGAACAGCCTCGAGCATTTCAGACTCTGGAATTCATACAGCAAGTACATTCACGGGTTTCAAGAGGTAAGTAGGACTTCCATTAATGTTTGTATTGAATTCCAGAATCCGAACAGCTCGAGAGTGTTCTCAATTAACTTCCTGCTGCGTAAGTCCCACGTTGGAACTCGTATTTGAATTATTTCGAATATTACTTTGTTTTTTTTTTTTTTTTTTCAATACAACTAGGGTGGCAAACAAGCTCACGGTCTGCCTGATGGTAAGCGGTCATTTTCGCTGTATCCATCTTCACGTTAAAAACCAAACACCTTATTACATTTTGTATAAATACAAAAATAATGTTTTTTTTTATATTAATTAAAACTGTCTCATCTACATCTATTATTTTCGTAACTTTGTATAGTAATGAAAAGTTTCTTTAATGAATAAACAATAATTCTATTTTGTTATTTCCTTATATATATTTTTAACATTAACGTAATGTCAATAGTTGTGATAACATTAAGTATAAACACATGGTATAAATACATAAAAACCTTTATGGTCACGCTTAATACATTCACGGTAATAATATGCACACAATACAGTGACATATTATTATAGCCTGCTGGCTGGTAATATAATACTGACAAACTCAATTTTCCTGAAATGTATGCAAGAAGAGGAGCTAATATAGTTTCCTATAAAACCACAATGTAACTACTTCGTTATGCTTTGCTCTAAGGACTATTATAAAATTCGTTTGAAGCCTTTCTTTTTAATCCTGACATTAACGAAGGGATTTATTTTGATTGTTTAGCATACACAACTTAGTTAGTTTGTCAATTTATAAACCGCTACAATTAATTAAAAATCGATTTAGGCAAAACAAAGATACACTTTTTTTATTACATACCGATTTCAATTTCAATTCAATTTCAATTTCCGAATCGAATCAAGTTTTTTCAATTCGATATAAAAGTAATATTTTTATAATGGCACGATATTTATTTAATATGTTAGTCTATGTGGGCTTCTAAATAGATGTTTCAAACTTAATAAATGTATGTTTTTATGTATGTTTGTAAAGGGTGTTTTTCCTAAATTAAAAATTATTTCTGTATTAAATTGGGTGATGTTTAACTTAGGGAACAGTGCAAGTTTAATCAACAGCAAATCATTAGTTCTTAACATATGGTCTGCTAAGTGTGTTGGTATTCGTACCAATCACTAGAAAAAAAAACGTCGTCGGTTTAACGCATTGGTTTCTAACGCGGATCTTATTATATTTGTGTATTTTACCCGATATCGCAAAATATAAACTTAGGTGGCAGACAAGCAGACAACCTTCCTGATGTTCAGGAGCCGCCGTAGGCTAATGACTCCGTTTATGAAGAACTCTACACTTCTGAATTAATAATGGCGATCCCGTACTAATATATTTATGTTTGTCCAAGTTCCAAGTAAAAAAATTAGAACGCCTAAATAGCCACTAGAAATCAACTTTACGCAAATACATGGAACTTCAGCTGACTGTTTTCTTCTTGAAGTCTTTATTTTTTTGGCATTCGACTTTAGGGAGAAAGAAATACTTAGCCTAATGTTCTTGTGTAAGGTTTATTTTAATTTTTAGTTGGTATCTGCAGGCAACTTTTTTTTTCTATTTACTAACTGACCTAGAGAACATTGTTTCCCTAATGTCTTTCTCCCTTATATCCGTCATATATAGCCTATGTCCATCTGGACCTCTAAAATAGTGAAAGAATTTTTCGAAATATTACTCTCCACATATAAACAAACTTACAATACCCGTTCGTGCTCTGTATATATATTAGTAAAGATATTATAAAACCTTATTGAAAATGTTTTAAACTTCTTCACAAGCAAAAGATGTTGTCAAAGAGAAAAATCTTTGTGGGTTTCATTTAAAACCCTAAATTGTCCGCAGTCTTTGCAAGTTAAATATTTGAAGGCAGTCACTATTGCCGCCAATTGATATTTTTATTTTCCTCTATGTCCAAAGCGAATTATTAAAATCTGCTTCTACAAAATTAAAATTATCAATTTTCGGCGCTTGTAAGCAGGGGTAACGCTCTTAAGAGAATACGATTCGGAGCGTCTCTCAGCGTGCTTCATACAAACGAATTTTTCAGTTATTTATCACACTTCCAGATAAAACACAACGAAATGCTGAAGACATGTTCTAGTAATAAATATCTTGGTCTGCAGTGTGTCAGTTCCCTCTTAAGTGTTATAGTTCAAAAGTTATACAGGATTCTAGTTTTTCATACAAATTGTTTAAAAAAAAAATCTAGTTAATATAAATATTTTACAAGATTTGGGAAACCACAGACGTAGGTATTCGGCTTGGGATTATGAAAAAGAAATTTGACAGTGATTGATCAGTAAATTTCAAAAACAAATGAGAAATTCCCTTGCATAAAGCCCGCTGCGAGGCGCCGCGAAGCGTAACCTCTGACGGCTAAGATGTAGGCGACCGCGTATAGGACATTGTGTGATGGCGCAGTTTTTTGCCCATTTTGTACCAAAACTATATGTAACAAAACCGGCTTTTGTTAAGTGCAACCTTGCTGAGCGATTTTAATTATATTATATAATGCTACGAAAAGTCTGGAACAACTATTGTTCCAACACTCCTGCAAATTTTTTGAAGCGTTCATTGCATTTGGTTCTAATGAAATAAAGTAAAATTAGTAGAATTAGTTATTATCTAGTGCAGTAACTATAAGTTTTAGCAAAAAGTAAGAAAATGTGACTGCAAACCAGCATAACTTAAAAGTCCATACAAAAAAAATATAAGTTGCAAGGCGTCCTTTCAGTATTTATAAATATATATATATATATAACAAAATCATCTCATAGTAATGTATATGGCATTGTAGAATTGTTTCCTATGTCACCCTCTTAAGTTTCATTTAGATTTTAGACAAAAAAATAAGTAATTTTTTTTTTAGATATGTTCTGGACATTTACAGTAAAACTAAAGCACAATGAAAACCCTGTTTGATTGTAATTAATATAATTTTGATTGATGGCGAACGAAACTGTTTTTAATACAAAGGCTTCTGTGAAATCAAAACTTATTATTAAGATACGAAGAACAGCCGAAGTTACTAATGAACTTCGACGTGTAGCATTAAGATTGATTCTTAAAGATTTAAATTCCAGATAAATTCCTATTTTCTTACAAGTAATTATGTTTCTTATTCTGTTTCAATTTCAGAAAAAATTTTGTTTCCTGTTCTGTTTTAATTTCAGAATTAATTATATATTTGAACTTTGCTCTAAAATTATAACTCTGTGTTGCCTAAATGCGAGTATGTAGGGGAATCGTGCTTAAGATGACATACTTTTTGTTTTAAGGAAAATATTTCAAAATTCAAGGGTATTATAAAAAAAAAAGGGGATTGTTCACTTTGAATAAAGGTTTTGGCCTGACGTAGAAAAAATCTGAGGCTAACCTTACCCTTAAGAATATATGTTTTACCATATTTTAAAATCAAAGCCCCCCTTTACCTTTTTTTATAATGAATTGTTAGAATATGGTTTATAAAACACGACAACTGCTAAAGCTAAAGCCAATTAATTTTCAAAAATTTATCATTTTATACATGATAAATGCAAACTCGATTAATACATTATGTAAAATAACTATTACATTCAATGAATGCGATGCATATTCGTGAACAAAACTGCTACTACGAAACAGTTTAAACATTTATCTTTTAAATAAAATAAAATAATCTATAGATCTGCTTGTTTTTAATAAAAAAAATTCACGCCAGGTCAGATCTGAACAGCTTTTCAGGGTTATACATTATTAACGTTTATTTACGAATTAACGAAGCACAAAAATGAATTCTAACGCTACAGGAATGTAAATATAAGGATATTAATTATAGGATTCTAGAGAAATTAAGGAAACTCTTCAAATTTTTATAGGTACACCTAAAGCGATTTTGATATTTATTTATTGTACACGAAAACACAACGAAATGCTGAAGACATGTTCTAGTAATAAATATCTTGGTCTGCAGTGTGTCAGTTCCCTCTTAAGTGTTATAGTTCAAAAGTTATACAGGATTCTAGTTTTTCATACAAATTGTTTAAAAAAAAAATCTAGTTAATATAAATATTTTACAAGATTTGGGAAACCACAGACGTAGGTATTCGGCTTGGGATTATGAAAAAGAAATTTGACAGTGATTGATCAGTAAATTTCAAAAACAAATGAGAAATTCCCTTGCATAAAGCCCGCTGCGAGGCGCCGCGAAGCGTAACCTCTGACGGCTAAGATGTAGGCGACCGCGTATAGGACATTGTGTGATGGCGCAGTTTTTTGCCCATTTTGTACCAAAACTATATGTAACAAAACCGGCTTTTGTTAAGTGCAACCTTGCTGAGCGATTTTAATTATATTATATAATGCTAAGAAAAGTCTGGAACAACTATTGTTCCAACACTCCTGCAAATTTTTTGAAGCGTTCATTGCATTTGGTTCTAATGAAATAAAGTAAAATTAGTAGAATTAGTTATTATCTAGTGCAGTAACTATAAGTTTTAGCAAAAAGTAAGAAAATGTGACTGCAAACCAGCATAACTTAAAAGTCCATACAAAAAAAATATAAGTTGCAAGGCGTCCTTTCAGTATTTATAAATATATATATATATATAACAAAATCATCTCATAGTAATGTATATGGCATTGTAGAATTGTTTCCTATGTCACCCTCTTAAGTTTCATTTAGATTTTAGACAAAAAAATAAGTGATTTTTTTTTTTTTAGATATGTTCTGGACATTTACAGTAAAACTAAAGCACAATGAAAACCCTGTTTGATTGTAATTAATATAATTTTGATTGATGGCGAACGAAACTGTTTTTAATACAAAGGCTTCTGTGAAATCAAAACTTATTATTAAGATACGAAGAACAGCCGAAGTTACTAATGAACTTCGACGTGTTGCATTAAGATTGATTCTTAAAGATTTAAATTCCAGATAAATTCCTATTTTCTTACAAGTAATTATGTTTCTTGTTCTGTTTCAATTTCAGAAAAAATTTTGTTTCCTGTTCTGTTTTAATTTCAGAATTAATTATATATTTGAACTTTGCTCTAAAATTATAACTCTGTGTTGCCTAAATGCGAGTATGTAGGAGAATCGTGCTTAAGATGACATACTTTTTGTTTTAAGGAAAATATTTCAAAATTCAAGGGTATTATAAAAAAAAAAGGGGAATGTTCACTTTGAATAAAGGTTTTGGCCTGACGTAGAAAAAATCTGAGGCTAACCTTACCCTTAAGAATATATGTTTTACCATATTTTAAAATCAAAGCCCCCCTTTACCTTTTTTTATAATGAATTGTTAGAATATGGTTTATAAAACACGACAACTGCTAAAGCTAAAGCCAATTAATTTTCAAAAATTTATCATTTTATACATGATAAATGCAAACTCGATTAATACATTATGTAAAATAACTATTACATTCAATGAATGCGATGCATATTCGTGAACAAAACTGCTACTACGAAACAGTTTAAACATTTATCTTTTAAATAAAATAAAATAATCTATAGATCTGCTTGTTTTTAATAAAAAAAATTCACGCCAGGTCAGATCTGAACAGCTTTTCAGGGTTATACATTATTAACGTTTATTTACGAATTAGCACAAAAATGAATTCTAACGCTACAGGAATGTAAATATAAGGATATTAATTATAGGATTCTAGAGAAATTAAGGAAACTCTTCAAATTTTTATAGGTACACCTAAAGCGATTTTGATATTTATTTATTGTACGCGAAAATAAGTTTTTTTTTTAAGTAAAGTTTTTACTTAAAAGTAAAAAATAAAAACGTTTTATCAAAAACAATAACTGATTACAAAAAGATAAACAAAAAAGGTAAAAATAATTATTTCAAAAAATCTGATCTTAATTACGTACCTACTCAGTTTAAAGTTGGTGTCGTGCAATTGAAGTGTGTTATAAACTGTTATAGAGATGGACACCAACTTCAAACTGTAATTTGGATCAGATTTCTTGAAATTACATCAGACTTGTTTAGAACAGATTTAAGATCAGAATTTTCACCTTTTAAGTGCATCTTTTTGAAGTCGGTTAAAGAGTTTTTATTACAAAGTTACTTTAAAAATCGGTCAAGTGCGAGTTGGCACGAAGGGTTCCGTACCATTATCTACAAAAACGAGCAAAAAAATCACGTATGTTGTATAGGAGCCCCTTAAATATTTTTTTTCTGTTTTTTAGTATTTGTTGTTATACAGAATGGCAGCAGAAATACATCTTCTGTGAAAATTTCAACTGTCTAACTATAACAGTTCATGAGATACAGCCTGGTGACAGACGGACGGACGGACAGCGAAGCCTTAGTAATAGGGTTCCTAATAACCTTTCAGGTACGGAACCCTAAAAATCGAAAGAAATAATCCCTTTCATTTTGAAATCATTCATGTTTTGCTGTTGATTAAAGTTTTATGTGGAATATTAAGGCTGCGCCTTACTTGAATGTGCAGTTTTAATTAATTATTTTCCACTTTTTACGCTAAGCTGTTCGCCTATCTATAATAAATTTGAACCACTGAAAAATGAGCTCTATTTGAGATTAACATTGTCGATTTCAGCTTAACGCCCATAAAGAAAATGTATAGGCGCGTTAAGGGCCCTCTTAAGAGTGCGCTTATTCACTTCTCCCCTGACGTTCTAGTAGCAAAGAGACAGTGCTTTATTTGCCACCTAGTGTAACAGCGACAGCCAACGCGTAAACAAAAAAAACTGGTTTGAGCATATTAAGATATTGTTATTGCCTATCATTTACTTTTGAAATAACTACGAAAGAGCCTTTCGTTTTAAAGATCCAATGAAAAATGTGGGCAAAACAAAATGTCGCTTATAAAAAATCGTGTTTTGACGTGAGAGCGATTAAACACCTCAATTATTAAGTTCGAGTTTCCGTTGTCAGCATATTAGATTCATAAATAACATTCAAACTAAGATCAAGATCGACAAACATGTCTAATTTGACGTATACCTACGTCGTATAAACCACTCAAGTAAAGCTAAAGTGTAAAGAAGAATTTCTTATTTCTATTTAGGAATTTACAGAAAAAAAAGGAAGTAGTAATTTGTTTTATATCACATGACATTAATGTGCGGTGTTTAAAAGCTGTCATGAATTTTTAATACTGTTATTGATAACAGGATAATACGTATCTGTAAACAGGGAGTAACATAGAAATCGCATTACTTAAACATGTCTCGTTACGAAAAGTGCTACGAATTTTCCGGACTTTTTTATGAAAATGAATAAACTGTAACTCGGACGTTCTGAAAATTCAACGAAAAGCCGCAATGATCTAAGAAATTGGCATAATTAATATTATGTGTCCATTTCATAAGAATCGTCGGTGGCAGGAAATGTACAAGAACCCGATGGTGAAAAACTCACACAAATAACACTAGTCACAAACGACTGAATGGCTAAATCTATCGAAGCCAATAATAGTCGCACTGAAAAGTGACATGTTTTCAGTGTACCTGAACCAGCGGCTACGCAACTTATTTCTCCGTCTCAACCCTTCGTAGCCCGTGAACCAACTCAGTGCAAGGTGAAAACCCGTTTGCGGTCGCATAAAACATAAAAGAGCCTAGTCTAGTCCCTACAAAAGTAAAATATGAACCACGAGAGAAGGTTCAAGGGTTGAAACTGTGGGTCGAAAGTGGAGTCGGAAAGTGTACGTTCGTCCCGCTCGCTCGGTACGTTCGGCCCTAGATTTGCGGCGCAGCATAACAGCGTCGCTCCAGTCGCGGTCTGTCGGCCGTCGCGACGCTCGGGGCTGCTGCGTTGCGCCGCCTAGCGCTCCGCCATGTGAAAGCCCGTATGAAATGCACCACTGAACATCTGAAACGTTGCGCGACCCTTGGCGCCCGCGAGACTTCGCCCTCGGGTTACAGGCTCATAACACCCCCTTGTGTACATAGTGCAGTGTGAATCTGGGGTATTGTGCTAGTGTTGCCCTTTAATATTACGAATATATACGTAGCCCGCTACAACTGAGCATCGTAATATTTGTGAAAGTGAAATACTCATGTTTATATAAAAGTGAAGACCTCTCAAAACTTAATATATATTAAAGTATATTAAAAAAAATATTGTATCAGTTATCGATTCATTAATAAAAAAAGAAAATTTAAAGTTTTACCATATAGAATCTTTTACATTGTAAATCTGTGTGTATTAAATTAGGATTTCTGAAAATGATTAACGTAACAAGGTACGACGCGTGAACATTTACCACACAAGAGATAACAGGAATTTTAATCTGAATAACACGCCGCAATAAACGTGCATTAGCGCTTTGCGTAGCGTAACATGTCATTACATATCACTAATATATAATTAAATTTAAGAGGCAGGGCAGTGTAATAGCCGTCAAGGTCTCAGAAAAACCGTGTAACGATTTTCACTTCGCTGAATGCTCGCATGCTTGAAAATATTATTGCGTCTATCACACCGCTGCTAACTTTCTAACCTATGAAGTGAGTTTTCACTTTTACAATATCCGTTTCAGATATTTTTATGCACGACCTGTTGATTGTTTACGTTGTTGGTCCGAGTATTCACTTGATGTGGGTTAGCGCTATTTATGTTTTTAAAATGTAATTAAACTGAGCGTTCGATATGGCGTGACAGTTTATCTTTATTGCCTTGAGTGTATATACTTCGCTTCCTGTTTTAATAGTTAAACGGAGGATGCGATTTGTTGATGACGTAGCCAAATGCAAACGCAAATATGCAAAATAATGAATTACATGATTAGTAGTATTAATCCAGCCTTTTTGTAACATTTTTTTTGTATTTGACGTTGTTGTAACTGCCTTAGGTAACATATTGCCTTAGGTTTACATTTACACCTTAAAATACGGTATTTATACTTTTTTTAGTGTACGTAAAACATAAACCCCGTTAACACATAGCTATAATATATAAAATGTCAAAATATATCCATACTAAGCTAAAATATATTTTTCACCTCTTCAGCGCCAGAAAGGTGTTTTTGCTGTTCAAAAACAGTGCGCAAAATCGATTTTTACTGCGAGCGGGAGACAAAGTAAGGCAACGTTCGAATATTACGTTTTGGAATTTTGCGATACTGAGAAAAAAACAACGCTATGATTGGTTTAGAAAAAAAATATTTTAATAAAAAGCATAACTAAAAAGCATTTTTTTATTGTTGGCTTGCTTAATAGTTATGATTTATAAATCCTACTAATAATTAATAGCGTTTATTTCAAAAAGAATATGCTTTGTTTTAATTGAAAAGTGTCATAGAGTAAATTTCTGAATGCACGTTTAAAAAAAAAGAAAGCGAAATATGGCGAAATTAATTAGTAATTTTAACCTTAAATTGTTTATTTACGTATATATTAGTCTTTTTTTGAAAAAAATGAATGAACGGGTTACGAAGAGATTTCTTTAACACCAGAAGAGCTAAGACAACAAGTGTCTAATGCTGAACTAAGCTTTTTACCAGAGAAGTCACGTGAAAAATATCTTAAAGCATACCAATTGTTTAATAATTGGCGACATTCAAAAGGTGCTAATGTCAAAAAGAATAGTTAGTACCTACCTATTGTTTATTTTTTGATAGGAGCAGATTATAGTAGGTAGTAATTGTAAATGAGAATAAACTTATTGCTTAATATGACCTTCAGTGTGTTCCTTGCCTAAGACTTATTTTTCGCACAGGTAGAGGTGAAAAGTTGTATGTTTCACACGAGATCAAATTATTTTAGGTCGCGCCTCTCGTGATTAAATTCTAGACTACTTCGCTAGCTCGGGATTTAAAGTTGGCACTCTTCACAAAAAACAACTTTGCCGACTTGTTGAACAAAATATAACTATTTTACCATTGCCACTCGAAAAAGGGCTTCTTATTCATCGATAACAGTGAATAAAACTCACTTTTATTCACTAAGCGAATGAAAATATTTTGAATTTGGAACAAGCACGAATTGTACGAATTATAAACAAAATATAAAAAAAATGTGTCTAAAGTACCTACTGGCTGGCTAAATGGCGCTGTTAAAAAAACATACCCCGCCAATTCTAGTTGGTGTTTCTCTATTGAAACGAACTAATTGTTAAATTGTTTTAATTGTCATTGTGGTTATTTTATGTGATTGTTCTCTTATACCCGATACTAATTACCGAATAAATACCAAAATGTGATAAATATTAATATAGTAACTGAAGAGTAAGTAAAATATCGTACTTTTTATTTTCTCGCAGTCATAGGTACAAATAAGAGTAGACAACACGTGAAAAAAAAATCATCGCGGTACTTTGTAACCTTCACTCCGCTCGGGATATAGTCTAGCAAGATTAGCTGCTCTCGGGAACCATCTAAGTCCCTCGAATTAAATTATTTTTTTCTCACTTGTATATTCTACTATATATCTGCGTGTGTGACAATTTAAAGTATAGTATTAAAATATATCCTATGTTTATTTTCTATATTTTACATTAATATTTTTATGGCTCCGTGTGTGTTGGGCTTTATTAAGTGAATATAAAATTTCACACAGAAGGTGATCTCTTGTTGCTTTACGTGTGAAAATACTAAGAAAACAATTATTCCAGGTATGAGGCCGAGACATAACATTTTTCATCAAAATCATTAGAATTGTTTTCAATAATGCGATTGCAAAAAATTGGTATAATAATAGTGCTCGTTTACCAGTATAGGATATACCGTTATAGGTATTTATGATATCCTGCCTTATCGGTGTCATGTGATTAGGTCATAATGGCAACAGTTAATAAAATATATTTATTTAAAATGTATGCCTATTATGATCAACAAATAATAACGTTATTTACCGAATTCTCTGAAGTACCTACTATATATACGACACGACAAGTTACTACAAGGAATTTAATTATTTTTGTCAATTACGTTTACGTTGTGTGTTTAGGCTTAAGATAAAACACATTGAGAATGAAGTAACAACAAGTGTCTGCATAGGATGTGCTCTGCTTCTTTTAATTTTAATAAGACAATTTAAAAACACACCGATATACGACATTTTCACCATATTACTTCGAAAACTGGAAATTTAAAAACCGAACTACACAAACTCAAAACTCGTTTTTATTACTAAAAAAACAAAATAACCTTGTCTATAGATGACGCACCTTAAATATTCAAATACTTGATACTTAATAAACCTTCCTTGTTTAACCTTCCAGCCAAATAAGACATTCAGACATGTTTACCAAACTTCGTTACATATCGTTTTGGTAACAAAAATTACGTAGACGAAAATCTTTTCAAAAGTTACGTAAACGAGTAACATGCACTGATAACCTTCATATTATTATGATTTGACATGTCCCTAAATAACTTCTCACGAAATATATACGTTGTAATGGGCGGTGGTACGTACTGTTACATAGTTAGCGATGACGGTCACAAAAACGACATCACAATTGAACACTACGGTCGACTGTTCAATGAGACGTAATTGATTGTGCCGAACGTTGTTGGTGTCCGCGATTCCTTACAGATACCATTATAACAAGTATACACAAACAGTTGGTACGAATACATGTCAATTTTACAGTCGTACTCTATGATCTATAAATTGATCATGCAGAGATTTTTTCTTACTCCAATGGTGATTGTTTTCAAGCCTAGAAATGTAAGTTTTGAATAGTGAACGCGGTAACGGTAACGGTAAACGGTAATGAAAAAGCAGGGTTCCTGTAAGTTTTGGCCTGGCCTACGTTTAGGAACCTCGAAAGTGTACAAATGGAGTAATCAACTTAATACCTCCACGCGTTTTTCCAAAGGGTCTTGTCAGACAGACGGACAATCCTTTTTTATGTGTTATAACTCCAAATTGACACTATCCCATATTTGTGATGTAAGACCTTGCTTCGTGTGAAATTTAATGATTCTAGGATAACGGGAAGTACCCCATAGGTTTTGATTTATTTGTTAATGTCAAAATAACGGCAAAAGTGACCGTATTTCGGCTGTATTTTTTTATTGTGTGTAATTTGAAGCTTGATTTTTTACAATTTCAATAGACTACGGTAGACCTTAGTATTTGATATTAATTTAAACTTGATACCTTCACGCGTTCCTTAAAAAAACGATCTTGACAGACAGAAGTACAGACGAACAACAAAGTGATCCTATAAGGGTTCCTTTATACCTTTTGAGGTACGGAACCCTAAAACAACAAAACGACTAAATTTAAAAAGTAAATTTTACCTACAAGTTAGTGATAAGTAATAAGAGTAATAGTATTGCCGAAAGCGCAAATATGCGACTAACGTTAAACATATCTAAACCAACATATAGCAAGTGATTTTAAAAATAATACTCCAAAATATAAACGCACTAGCTGGCCCGGCAGACGTTGTTATACCCTTTAAAATGATGCGCTGTAGCGCCATCTGTTACAACGAAGGGGAAGCTATTACCCACGGCTACACCCACGCGGATTTCCATTAGATACTTACCCAAACCAAATGATAAAATAACTTACACCGCCATCTCTTAGAAATGTTTGAAACCCAGACATGTTTACGTCGATAAATCAACTAACACCGCCATCTGTTAGAAATGTTTAGAACTCTTAATCAGCACACGCCATGTACCTAAGGCTCATGTCGGCATGATTTTTCTGACATCTTGAATAATCGTCATATTTCAACACATTATAAGAAAACAATATTAAACTTTAGGTACGTATAAATCATCCTCTTGATTTATTCTTTCTATCGATAAAAACCGAACTAAAATCCGTTGCGTAGTTTAAAAAATGTAAGTGTACATTAATACAGACGGCGATACTTGTAGCCATTTAACAACAGAACCTAAAAATACACCTTAACACACCTTAACTCTTTACGTAAAACCATTTATTAACATAATTGAAGTGACCTAATACATATTTTATTCATAGATATTAGATTAGAGGCGATCAAATCCATGCGAGACTCATTCCAGTCGATTTCGTCACATGGGTGTTGTCTGATATAAGATTATTTTTAGTGTGCCTCGAATCGAAGCAATATCAAGCAGAGCGATTGGTTTACCTTTTAGCCGATGTCGTATGCTATCAATTTCAGATTCGATCAATACACTTGCCTGAGATTGAAATACTTGAAACGCCCGGTTTATTGTTTATACAATATATAATTACATAGTATCTCAGAATAATTCTCTACCACAGTGTATCAATTGACGTAACACACTAAAATTACGAATATAATCCGTTGCTTTATACATCGTGATATTACCTTAATGGTTATTATTTATGCAGAAATTTGTCTACCTATCCATCTGTTTGTTAAGCTTCTGATGGCTAAGCTACTGAACAGTTCCATTCATAAAAAAGTAAAAAAAAAAAACTGGTTGCCTGTAAAGTCGGTATACGGGCGAAAGTTTTACGTGACAATGATTTTATGTCTGTCTCTCTCGCTCTTAGGCGGGCGCGTGCCTCTCACTCGCTCTCATTGTGAGCGCATAACGTGAGCGGAGCGTAACGCAGTTTCTTGAAGTGTCACCCGGCAAACCAATTTATAAGACGTTGTCACGTCAAAAAAGGCTTAGTATTATGTATGTATTATATAAACTGTACATAGTATAAACTCTGTACTTTTTATTTTATAAATGCCAGCAAAGCCGCGTGATCTCCTAGTAGTTAATATTTCTGTCAATACGTAGACGTAGATTTGTATTTTAGTTAATTATGTTTACCAAACAATATGAATAACAATATTATTAGTTGTTTGTGAGGTCATATAGAGAGTGAGTTGTTATGTATATATGTAATATTGTTGTATGCGCTCTTATCAAATAACTACTATGAACTATTTATATTTGCATATTGTGTATCTGATTTGTTGTCGAGCTGTTATCCTCAGTACAATATAATTAAAACTTAGATTTTATTATTTTGTATAAAAAAAAATAAAAATACGGAACGCTTATTATAGATGTCTTCGTATCGACATATAAGTCGTCCATCTTCTAGTTATAATTTTACTTACACTTAATAGACAAGAGTTTATTTTTGGAATGCTTCTTGGAATTAGTAGAATTCAATACAAACGTTAATTAGGAATGAAAGATTTAAGCGTGGTGTTTCGATAATTGTTACACACTTTAAAATTAGCACTAATCTTGTCTTGAATAAAAATAATAGCAATTAGCACTTTTTAAGTGTTAAATAGATTCGCTAATACACCGAGCAATAATTTACATCATATGTTTTTTGTTGTTTATTTAAAAACGTTTACATTTAAAATAAGCATACAACTCTATCCTTTAAACAAAAAAAAAACAACTAAACTTACAGTTTTATTACCAAGAAAGTATTTAGGTACCTACATTATGCGATATGACAACAGTTACGCCCTATAATAAAATATTAATTATAAATTAAGGTAGCAAATTCTATCTCTAATCCCTTAAGATAGAGATAGATATAGTATTATACAAACAAATATACACAGGCAGATAAAAGAAAAATTACTTATATATGTTATTCATAATATGTTCTTAAAGCAGATTTTTATAGGCTCAATCTGAGAGATTTTGCGATATTAGTAGATAAAATGTTGGCAAAGATTGAGCCAAGACCTTCCGTTACCGATAAGATAGTAATCGGTACGGCCTTGAACCATATATAGGCCTCGAGTCACGACTGACAATGTGGTTAACATGAGATAAACAAGCTAATAAGATCAGAAAATGTAGTTCAATATGAAAATAATGAATTCCCTTACATAAAACGACGCAAAAAAACAGAGCAATAAACTTACGAATGAATATGATTATTTATTTTGTTATTATTTCCAAAACACAAGGTATTTGAAAGAAAGCAACGCAATAATCATGCTCATTTAACAAAGCTTTTTCAACAAAGCTCTGTAATTATGCTGATTTGGAAATAAAATTTCATCCAAGTCGTTATAGCCGTTTTCGAGATACACAAATATACATACATAAATACGTACAAGAATTGCTCGTTTAATTACATAAGATACAGTACCTATACGTAGTTAATGATTAAAAAATAATTTAATCAAAATTTGCCAGTCAACAGAACAACCAAATTTGTGGGAAGGAATAATTTTATTATTTTTTAGTATGTTTAAAAACAGTTATAGTTAATCAAAATTAACTATAAAATTATCAAAATTAACAGGCCCATTTGACAAAAAAGTCAGAATTAAATAGAAAAATGACAAATAAATATTACAATTTTATTACTCACAGTATGTATCTTTAAACATCTACCTTGTTTTTAGTTTAACTATTTATTTTCGTTGGTTAACTTAACTAAGTCAGCTTAAACAAATAATAGTCTTATAATGAATTTGTATTCATTTGTATTTAATTAAATTTATTTTGCAAAAGGGCGACTTGTAGTATTAGAAACGATGCTTTGACAGGATTTGGAGCTAAGGAAATAACGTGTCATTTGTTTGTGCCCTATTTTTTTAAATATTCTTTTGTAATTTGTATATATTTGGTATATTTGCAAATTGACTATCATAAATGCCTAATCGTTGTAAGTAACTATTTTTGTAGTTTCTAGTTATAATTTTGTAGTATAACTTTTTATCTATATAGTATAGTTTCTATATATCTTTTGTTTTTTATATTCTTTCTACCTTATTAACTTACCAGTGTTTATCGTTTTAAATAATATATCTATTTTACGTACGTACGTATTTTTATTATTGAAACAGGTCAGTAGGAACTTCTTTAAAATGTATTTATTTAGGATTACTTAGCTATAAAGAAATTTCTTTCATTTATAAAGTTAAATAAAGCATTCAGAACGAAGACATTTACAAAGTATGTAGACATAAAGTTATTTTCCAAATATGCCGTTTCTCTTCAAATTGTTTTATCAAACTCTCAAGAGCCGAAGGAATCGTAAATTCTTTCCTACGTAAACCTACGAGGACCTACCTTTACGTAAAGTGGATTTATTTGACACGTTCGTATTTTTGCGAGATACAGATACCTAAACCAATCTATCGGATTACGTACAACGATCATATTTACTTATACATTTTTCATATAAAATACGTCTGTACATCCAACGCAGACGTATTTTTATTTTATCTGGTATAAAAATATAAGTACCTGGAGGACCGAGCTTCGCTCGTTTTTTTTTTAGCAACGCCATCTATTGTCAAGTAACTAAACAACCGCCATCTATTGTCAAGTAGCTTTATCGTTGCTGTTTCGGTAAAAATAATAGTATTACTACTCGCCAATAGATGTCAGAAAGAGTCATATTTTTTACTTTATCATTGCCTAAAAACACTGATAAAACTTCGTTTTCTGAAAATGAAACCTAGCTAGATCGATTTATCGCCCCCGAAATTGCCAGATACTAAATTTCATGAAAATCGTTGGAGCCGTTCTCGAGATTCAGATTATTTATACATATATACAAGAATTGCTCGTTTAAAGGTATAAGATTGAAACGCCGTGCAAAGTGAAAACTTTTATTTTATTTTTAGTTTCGTATCCTTCGATTTGAAATGGGAACAGATACGTTATAAATGTCGTAACTCGTCCTTTTGGTCCTTGTTATATCCATTTAATTCTTCGGGAAGGGATAAATATTGAAACCTTCAAGTTTTATTACTTTTACGATGTGTACTTCTAGACTATCGTCACAAGGATAACATCGAAGTAGATTATGTGTTTTTAGTATATAAATCTTATTAACACATTGACCTTTACAGCTTAAGGCGCTGGTGTCCTAATACAACGTGACTAAGCGACCACCGTAAGTTCTTGCGAATTTTGATTCTGTGAAATCGCGATCAAACATACTAGATGTGAAGAAGTGTTCGGAAACGATATGCGAGGTGTAACAACGTGGAGCGTAGTCGGTACCTGGATGGGTGACCACCTAGAGGCGCATTTGTCTCAGCTCCTTCATGCTTCGGAATACACGTTAAACTGTCAGTCTTGTCTGTTATTATATGGTGTCGAGTTGCCACTAGCTCGACACCGCGGCAGCCAACCCGCACTTAGCCAGTGTGGTGAACTATTGCCTTATTTCAAAGACAGGTTTGTTTCCCTGACTTGAGTCATATAACGGCTAAGAACGTTCAATATTAACAGGAGCGTCCATAAATTACTTACCTTACGCATTTCAGTCTCCCGCCACTTTTAGTTACATAAATTTTTTTAGGAAACCCGAGTCTTGTCATAGCGCGATTATCGCATCGCTTGTTTGCACGTTGATCGCGTAATCGCGCTTTATTAGAACACCTCCTGAGAGCTAGCTAAGATTTTTGATCAAATCAAAAATCTTTTGTTCAAAATACGAGTATGTTTATAATATGTTTCGATCACAACTTTTCGTTAAAGCGTCACGTGACAAACGATATGTGTATCAACGTAACAATTAAAAAGAAACATAACAATCGATATAAATATTAAAAAGTCGTTACACAGATAACTGTACATATTCGATTCCATAAACCATGTCACTGAAGGTTAAGCTTAATAGACGTGATAATCTGTAGAAACGATTTGTATTAGTTGGCACATTGCCTACCATTCATAAGTCATTTGTGTTATGTAGTACTAGGTTCATGACATTGGCATAAGATTTTAATATTTAACTACATACCTATCGATGTCAAAGCTTTAATGTTTTTGTCAGCATTTACCGGCCGGTTTATATAGATAAACCGGATTTACTATTTAAACACACAAGAAAAATAAATATTATGTTGCAATATGTGGTGGCTACATCCTATTTTTCTCACTTACCTTTTTTGTAAACAATATTTTAACCTAAGATGTCACTAAAAATAAAGCAATGATTCCGGTTCAAAATATTCAACCAAATAAGAAAAGCGATTTTATTATATTTCACCTAATGTCCTATCTTATTTGATCCTTAATTATTGTTTTGCTGATTTTAGATGTAGAATTTCGATTATAAAATAAGACAAGTAGAAAACAACAGGGTTTAGCTTTGATACTTATAATGATATTGCCAAGTGACTACGTGTGATCTCGCGTCGCGTACATACTGAATAAAAGCACGTTGATCATGCAATGTATTTTTAACACATTCAAAACAAAAACCTACGTCCACTTGAAGATGTTGTTGTCCCGGTCCTTACAAAGTTATTAAATAGTCCATGAGTTTAAGTGAATCGATAACTAATACATTTTTTTCTAATATATAGACTTGGAATTTTATGTACTCATTTCGTTTACAAGGAAGTGAAAAGTTACATAAACAACACTAACAAAATTTAGTACATAATCCTTTTTCCCTGTTAGCAACCCTTCCCTTCAACTATTCGCAGAAAGGTTCAAACTTATTCAAACTTCGACTGGCATATCAATACATTTAAGATTACTTGAAGACTGAAAACGGTTTTCTTACTAAACTTAGAATCCATTATTCCCCGATCTTCCTCTACCCCTTAAACGGTGCCAAAAATAAAAAAAAAGGCTCGTGTTCATAATTTATCGGAATTCTTGAAGCTTAAATAAAAGTTTGAATGACGCATATTATAAAGGAAAGTGCTCTGTTAGTGAGGTGTGTGGTGAAGAGTTTAGGGAGTACCGTGGAGGTATGCGCTGACGCATTGGTCAGGGGTGAACGGCCGGCAGCAAGGTGGTCGGAGGGGGGGTGTTCCGTTGCTGCGTGCCCTGGTGCAGGGCGCGCACGGCGGCGCCCCAGGACGATGCTAACCATGCCCTCAGAGATGGAAGCCCTCAACTCCAGCACGACGATCCTGGTAAGATATCTTTTTAATCTTTATATATTTTTTATTGAAAATGATCAATTTCATCATACAAATTTTAGTATTTAATTGGTTTAAGCGGAAGATAATAAACTGCAGGTATAATATTTTGATTTAGCATAATAAATTATTGATGGATTTTATCGTTTTGATATAAATGCACGTATTTTTGTTGCTTTAAACGTAATTAATTTCTGTTGCGTGTTTTTGGCCACATGGCATTATATTAAGAAGTTCACATTTAATTTCATTCATATGTAGGTACCTACGTATTAACGAAATATACAAAGCGGCATGTTGAAAGTTTTACTAAACGACCTATTTATTATTTATCATGGTTGTTTTAAAACATATATAAGAATCTGATAATGTTACTGACTGTGGATGCAATCACTTACTGGTCTTCTTCATTTAGGTACACTCTCCAACTAGTTGAGGTTGGCAGTTCGCTTTGAACATTTGTCATGGTCCAGCTGGGCAGCATTCGCAAATTCCGTCCTTTGGCACCAGGGCTTTTTCCTGCAAAGAACGTAAATTCTGCCGCTGATTTTGACCGTCATGACTAGCTATAGGAACATTTATCGCTCATTTATCATTATGTGCCCTAGATATGGCACTTTTCTCAATTTGAGGGCTCGTAACACTTCTAGATTGGTAAACTATTGTGACCAACTGTTACCCAACTTACGCCTGTAAGCCTACATCTCTAATGCTTATCTATTCGTTCGCCTAGATCTTTACTCATAGTCTACGACACATGTTCATAGAATTACGTGTCAAATAAATAGCATCGAAGAAGGCAAATGAGCAAGGGAATCTTTAGCTTGCAATTGCATAATACGGTTTTTATATTGTGAAATGTGCTTCTGGTGATATCGATGCAGTCCTTCTTTCGTTTGAATTGAAATTGAATTCATTGAATAAAATATGCTTTTTTTTTGTATTTTATCAGTCAGTCATAGTTTCCCTAAGCTGTATACAAAATAATGATTTAAAGAATAAATCAAGGTGAGAGTTTAATTCATTAAAAACATTAGACTCATAAGGCACAATTATAATAGAACTAAATGTTATTTGCTGACTTGAATAACCCCACTAAAGAAGATTATGAGGTTGTATGGGTAATTTTATTTAAACTATTTTCATGGTAAAAGACTTTCTCTTACTGCCTATACGAGAGGTTATTTATCTAAGTAGTATATTTAATTAAATCAAATGTAGGTTATAACTTAAATAAAAAGAAAACAAAAAAGTTAAGAAATTTAGAGTTCTTTTTGACTGTATTACTAGAAATCAATACGATTTACAAAATTCATGGCCTGGGAGTCTTATTACACAAACTTTCTGTATCTACGGCTTTAAATAAGAAGACTGTTTCAGCGCTGGATAAGATAAACAAGTATTTACTCTCTGAATTTACATAATAGCAAGATTATACCCAGTCAGACTAAGCTAGCTTTTGCTGTTTAATATATTCAATTTTTGGAGAAAATATAGTTAAATAAAAATCTTACAGTTGATGGAATCTCCTTCTAGAGAATTGTTAAAAAAAATTTTAGTATTTAATTGATTTAAGCGGAACATAATAAACTGCAGGTATAATATTTTGTATAAGCATTATAATTATTGATGAATTTTATCGTTTTGATACACATATTTTTGTTGCTTTTAATGTAATTAATTTCTATTTCGTGTTTTTAATTATATTAAGAAGTTCACATTTAATTTCATTCATATGTAGGTACCTACGTATTAACGAAATAAACAAAGCTGAATGTTGAAAGTTTTGCTAAACGATCTATTTATTATTTATACATTAAATCTTATATGCACCTTCAAATGTACCTTTTCTCTGTTCGTTGAAAACAATAATTGATCATTTACGTAGTAATTTTCAAAAACATATATAAGAATCTGATGATGTTACTGTCTGTGGACAGAATCACTTACTGGTCTTCTTCGTTTAGGTACACTCTCCAACAAGTTTAGGTTAGCAGTTCGCTCTGAACATTTGTCATGGTCTTTTGCAAGGCAAACAGCTGGGCAGCATTCCAAACTCCATCCTTTGGTACCAGGGCTTTTTCCTGCAAAGAAGGTAAATTCTGCCGGTGATTTTGACCGTCATGACTAGCTATAGGAACATTTATCGCTCATTTATCATTATGTGCCCTAGATATGGCACTTTTCTCAATTTGAGGGCTCGTAACACTTCTAGATTGGTAAACTATTGTGACCAACTGTTACCCAACTTACTCCTGTAAGCCTACATCTCTAATGCTTGTCTATTCGTTCGACTAGATCTTTACTCATAGTCTACGACACATATTCATAGAATTACATGCCAAATAAATAGCATCGAAGAAGGCAAATGAGCAAGGGAATCTTTAGCACATTTGGAACATAATAAAAAACAATGTTGACTGTAAAGTACCATGCCACAAGATCGACATGAACAAACACAATGACATTATATACTCAGATCTTGATTTAATTTCTAATATATTTAATGATTATTTTATAGATTTGACTAATACACAACCTGTTTTGACATTTAATAAAAAAATTAACAAGGGCGCGACAAGATAACACACCTACAGATCAAATGAGATTTTGAAATTAATTATGTTATTAAATAATACGAATGCAGTGGGTCATGATGACATAAACACAAAAATTATTAAAAAATGTGCGGTCTATCTTAGTACACCACTAAGCTATATTGTGAACTTGTCCTTTTTTCAGGGATGCTTTCCAAATAGGCTTAAATTGTCTACGGTTACACCTCTATTTAAAAAAGGGAGTACTTTAAATTTAAATGATTACAGACCAGTAACAATAGTTCCAAATCTAGCGAAAGTTTTTGAAAAAGCTTTTCATGCCCGTATTGGTAGGTTTTTTGATAAATATGACACACTGACGTCACAACAGTATGGTTTCCGAAAAGGAAGCTCTACAGCAAATGCATGTTTTCATCTGGTCAAGGCTGTTACGGAAAATTTAAACAATAGAAAACCCACTATAGCCATATTTCTAGATATGAGTAAAGCTTTCGACTTTGTGGTATATGACACTCTTTTGGAAAAGCTGGAATGGTATGGAATCAGAAGTAATGCTAGGGACTGGATAAAGGATTACCTCGAAAATAGGAGACAATGTACCGAAATTTCTCAAATGTCAGAAATACATTGACAGCCAACAATAATAAGATGCCGTTCTACCTTGAGAAATAATAAATGTAGTGTACCCCAAGGTAGTATTTTGGGTCCGTTGCTGTTTTTAACATACATCAATGACCTACCTAACATTACATCAGAGCTGTGTATATTATTTGCCGACGACACAACAATTATCATAAAATGTAACGATGAAGAAAATTTTTAACTGAAAATAAACCAAAATTTTAATAAGATTGTTAAATGGCTTGAAAATAATAATCTAAAAATTTATGTAGACAAAATAAAAATGATACAGTTTGCGACGTATAAATCTAAACAATTAAAATTAATTATAAAATATGATGACGATGTAGTAAAGAGGTTGGTAATGTCTGTTTTCTAGGATTTACAATAGATAAACACTTAAACTGCAAAATCGCAAGTCGATAATGTGTGCAATAGAGTTAATAGCTTTGTGTTTGCTTTAAAACGTGTAAGAGAAACAATATCACTTGATGCAGCTATATTGGCTTATCACGGGTATGTTGTATCTGTACTTACTTATGGTCTTCTACTGTGGGGCAACTCTGTCGATATCATTAGAGCATTTAGGGCACAGAAAAAATGTATTAGAGCTCTATGTAATGCAAGGAGCATGGATAGCTGCAAACAATTATTTAAGAGGCTAAATTTATTGCCATTGCCTTGCTTGTATATAAAAGACATATGTTTATTTGTCAGACAGCATCCACAATATTTTCCTAAACACTGCGATGTATAGCATCGACCGTCACGAGACAAATTAAAATTGTTTATCCCAAAGTGCAACTTGGATGTATATGGAAGGAATGTTTATTCTTTGGCCATAAAAATTTACAACAAATTACCAACTCAAATTAAAGACCTTCCATATAATCGATTTCAAATAAATTTTTCTATAGCAATTCAGAATATTTTAATTTTAAAGTCTAGTATTTAATCAAATGAGTGTTAAAATAAATTTTAAAAATTAAAAATAATTATTTATTACATACAATTACTTTTAAATAATGTATAAATAAGCACATGACATTATTTTTGAGAAACCTTATTTAATTTTTGAACTTTGTGTATATTTAACTAGGTATTAGAAACCGATTTAGGTATGTAAAAGAATTATTTTAAAGACATATTTAGACATCTTTATTTCATGACATTGTATTTTAATATTTTTTTATGTAATTTGTATATTCAATTGTGATTTAATTTAAAAAGCGGTATTTATTGCACTTTAATTTGTAATTGTTTTGTATAAGTGTAGCCTAATCATTTCTTTGTAACTTCTTGGTAATATTTGCACGCCTTTTGAGGTAGAATAAATGAAATATTAACTACAATAAGAACTTTTTATACCTTATTCTAGCAAATAAATTATATTCATTCATTCATTCATTCATTTAAGAAGACTTGTTGCTGTTAACCAACACATAAATCTAAATTGTTTCGAATATTCTCATTGCAAGTACATAGTAGAGGAAGTCCGGGAAAAGCGAATAAGCTTAATTTTCAAAAAGTTTCACTAGATAGTGTTATAAGTCTCAATGCAGTTTGTCAGTTTTCTATGAAAATTTTACTTAATAAGTAAATGAATATTGCTGAAATCGCTGCCGATTGCAGCTGCAGCTGATATATTGAAAAAAAAAACCAAGGTACTAGTATAAAAAAACAAATTAATACTACTCAGCCAGTGTCGAAAATTGGCTCAGAAAGGTTACACTGCCTGCATAAGATATCGCAGCTACTTTTGTAATAGGTGTGTGGTTAATCCTTTGTTTAACTTTTAATTGTTTCATACTATTCGCGTATTAAAAACAAAAAAAAAACCAAATAAATTAACATGTAACAGTTTTCTCATTATATCTAAAACTTAAATATTTTTTAAATCATGTTAAAATAAGCAAGATACCCGTTCTTGATTTTATCAAATTTTATCATCCGCTTTGCCCGAACTTCCTCTATATATGCCTACCAAATGATAAATATTATTTATATATAAGTATGCGTTTCCCAACTCTTACTTGTAACAAATTGTATTATGTTATTTTTAACCAAGTTATGTTTGTAAACAAGAATAAAATTAACAAAACCAATTCAACTATAGAATCTATTTTTATAGTTGACTTTTCACCTAACCTATCTATAAAATCACTTTAGAATATAGAAAAGAATACTATGTGTATTTATGGTATATTAAGTATTTTATATTTGATACAATTGATTGATCTACCTTAATGATACGAACACAATACGCAAGTAATAACTGTTCTGTAGGTCAAGATCATATATAGGTCAGAGGAGGGCCATTGACTTGTTACGTAAGTGGTGAGTACTTACTGTGAATGGATATTCACAAACACTGATAAATTAAAATGTTGGAAAGTCAGTACCTAAATACTTGCGTGTGTGTGTGAGTGCTTGTATGTATACGCATATGTGAGATTAAAAAAAGGATAAACAACTGAAAGTCTATAAGTGTGCTGAAAATTCTAGTTATTTTTTTCATCACACTTAGGTACTCGTAAACGGTGTCATTAAGTGCTGGGAAAGTTGGTGCTAAGACGTTAATTACTTCCCTCGGGCTTTTTTTGTAAATTTTTCTTTCCTCAAAGAAAAGCGGGAGTTTATAAAACCCACGGGCGATATGAATTATTATCTCACTAACCGCACCCCATGCGCTCTACTAGTAGAATAATACACGTAGTACACAAAAACAATACGTAGACTTTACATACTGTTTCATCTATTCTATCAAGTATATACAAAATTGCTATCTGTAGTTTAAGATGTGAACGACACGCCAAGCGTCGTCAGATAAGTTAAATATAAATGCGACACCAAATATTAATTATGGGGCTTTAACCGCATTCTCGAGTTTTATTATCTGTAGCAACAACAAGAAAACGAGTTCGGTGTCAGAAAAAGTGCTATTAACTTACTTTGCAGAAATTGCCGAATAAACAAACCGTCTTTCCTATGGGCAATTTACTCTACGTTGAAGAGCATTTTGAAGTCCAAAAATCCCATCAGTATTGAAATTATTGATGAATCTCCTAATTTTTTAAATTATTAATGAATATTTACACACTAAGGTAACTTGGGAAATATTTATTGTGTTTTTTTGAAAATTGTAAAGTAAATTTTAATTATGTGTGTAACACGGGCGGTACGGAAATTATAAACTTGAGTCATTAAAGCCTTAAGCCATCGGCCTTAAGCTTCTAAATAGCCTCTCGTTAGTAATTTTCTGCTTGCCGCCCTAAATGCCCAGTGTACTATTTTTCACAAAATTAGATTATTATGTTTCGGTGAAATTAAGTTCTATTGGGTTTTTGAATATTCTGCATTCAAATCTTTTATCAGTTCTTAAAAATTTAATATCAAAAATATAGTTTATCTCTTATTATCTTATAATTATATATGAGTAGCGGTAGAGTGACATATCTCAGTAACACTAAAAGTTTTTAGAACTGGCTTGTTAGAAACAAATACAATAAAAAATTAATCTTTATCACATCTATTTAAAAAGAGCTGGTTGGTTCCTCGTAAACAGGGGTTAAAGTTGCACTTTATCTCTAGGTACGCAAAGTGATTTTAATTTGGAATAAGGATATTGTTTGTAAATGTTCCAACCACCAAAGAGATCGATAACATAACCATGTGAAATGGATTCCGCCTTTGTAATTGATTACTCAAATTCGTATTTATGAAGAAGCTTTTAAAAAAATAGTGTGTTTCCTCAATATGGTAGTGATATAAAAATAAATAAATAATATCACTACTATTCTTATTTCTAATTACACTTACCTCTTTTCTCATTAAAAGTAAAAAAAACAAAAAAAGGAAAAAAAATATGGTACAAGCTACTATTAAACTCGAAATGCAGGATGTAAAATCGATTTACATCCCATGGGCGTAAATATTTGAAAGTCGAAGTCTAACAGTTCATCGTGAATTCATTCTCGTGTAAACGGAACCTCTAACTTTTTATAATAATAGACAGCCTTTAACCACAGCATAATAATATAATTACATTGTGCCTTAACCCATTAAAAAAAATTACCTATCAAACAATTAAATAATTTTAAGAATAGGTCAAGAAGCAGTAGTTTATACCAATTGAAGCAAACAAACATACATAAATTATCAATATAGGTTTTATTAAGAGAAAAAATGTAAATGTTTATCTGACCTGATTTATAATTTTAGCTGATCGGTATAAGTATTTTGGGCGCCTGTTGTTATGTTGAAAAGTACAAGCCCCTGAAATCTTGGATTCATATGTATTCAATTTCAGCTTCTCATTATTGTTTTATTAACCGATAAATTTACTTTGAAATTAATTTACTTACCTAATATTTGAAATAACACAGATATAATAATATATCTACATATATCGTTTTTAGGGTTCTGTTCCTACTCACAAGGTTTTATAACCAATCACATAAAAAATACAGTCATAGACCATGACCTTCGATAAAAACTTCTTATAATTCCAAAAAAATAAAAAATAATTAAAAATATATTTAGTATAAGTATCGACGTTCGATGTTGTTGTTTTAGTTGGGAGTTATATATTCAAATAATCTGATTCATTTGTCAATGATCAGACATCTACATTTATTTTATTTAAAATATCCAATTTGCACTAACATAGGCGTAAAAGTACTAAAGGCTAGATGACGTCAAAAAAACAAAACATAATGGCTTCCCTAAACTGTCAAAAACTTGTTAAAAACAGCGATTAATTTATAATGATATAAAAAAATGCATCGAATATGGTACTAAAGGAAAGGAGGTAATGAGAATTAAAATTTATGAATAACGACCGCATAAAATAAATTAGTAAAAAATCAATACTTTAGAAAAATGCATCGTGTATGTACGTACATATCAAATCAAAGATAAGTAGTAGCAGTTAAAAATAGAAGACTGAAATTTTAACAGAATACATGTTAGCGGATTAAATAATAAATAAAAAGTAAAAATCAATGTCCCTATACAAAATATTTTCTTTTCAAGTTTTTCTATTTCTTTATTGCGTAGAAATAGTGAGACATACAAGCTTAAAACTTAGAATGATTAGTGTAAACTTTAAATCAAAACAACAAAAATAAAAAACCGGCCAAGTGTGAGTCGGGGGATGACGGACACTGGGCTCTAACAAAAATTTGCACTTTAAAGCTAGTTAGTTAGTTAAAGCCTATATAGTTGGTAGTGTGGCCGCCTGCTATGCAGAGGGTGATGGTTAAATTCCCGCACTGGCCAAACATTTATGTAATAAACATTTGTGTTCGCCTTGAGTCTGGGTGTATTTATCTATGATATGTAGGTATTTACAATAAAAAGTAATTTCTTTGTATTTGTATCCGTTATCTAGTATTCATAACACAAGCTTTGCATAGTTTGGGGCCAAACGGCGCTGTGTGTAATGTCCAAAAATATTTATTAATTTATTAATTTTTATTATTATTATTGTAATATTTCGCAAATGCATCGCTGAATCGAAAAATGGATTTCTCACGACCTCAATATTTTTAAGCAAGCTATGCAATGATACTTAACACTATAGGGAAGACGAGAAAAATAATCATTCCCACATTACGTGTGAATTAGTTGTGTAATCCAAAAATTTTTTTTTTTCTAATTTTACCTTAACCCCTTGTCAGACAGACAAACGGGCAAACGGACGGACATGGTCAAACTATAAGGGTTCCTTGTTGACTACGGAACCCTAAATACTGGCGCTGACTCAGACTATGGTGGTAGGGAACGGAACCCTCATCAGTACGCGAGTCTGACTCAGGCTTGCACACACGACTGTTACGTTTTCATTACATGTAAAAGATACGAACTCGCTAATTGATCCTTTCATTTAAGACTGAGGAAAGATGATAAAAAAACATTTAATTACTTGCAATGTTTTCTTTGCCTTTATTACTGTAGATGTATATTTCATCACCCGTCGGCTGAATCCGATGTTCAATTGAAAGCGTTGGAAGGTCGTTTTGTATGGAAAATAAATTATCATAAACATTTTCATTAGCATGATAGAACCTTAACCTAACGCAACCAACATAACTTATACAGTACAATGACTGTTCCATTCTTTTCCATACTATGACCTGCCTAGTAGTACAGTCGGCAAAGAACAAAAATACATTAAAAAACTCAAAAAAACCTGGCACAGCAATTTTATTTATAAACTGTTAGTGGCGGTACAATACATCATAGAAACACAAAAATCAGTTCTGGTTTGGTGCGGATTCCCCTAAAAAACCATTTATTTGATGAAAAATCCTTATTTCGCTGATAACTTTTTAATAGTTAAAGATATCAAGTATTAAAGTACGAAAGAAACCTTGATGAATTGCTAAAAAGAGTGTACTCTTGTATCTATATCTATACTCATATATAAAGCTGAAGAGTTTGTTTGTTTGAACGCGCTAATCTCAGGAACTACTGGTCAGATTTAAAAAAACTTACAGAGTTGGATAGCCCATTTATCGAGGAAGGCTAAATGCTATTTATCATCACGCTAACACAAATAGGAGCGGAGCACTAATGAAAAATGTTTCAAAATCGGGGTTTTTTTCTATACTAATATATAAAGCTGAAGAGTTTGTTTGTTTGAACGCGCTAATCTCAGGAACTACTGGTCGGATTTAAAAAAATCTTACAGAGTTGGATAGCCCATTTATCGAGGAAGGCTATAGGTTATATATCATCAAGCTAACACAAATAGGAGCGGAGCACTAATGAAAAATGTTTCAAAATTGGGTTTTTTTTATCTTTTTGAGAGCTTCCGCTGCGTGCACTGCGTAAACGGTTAAAGTTTCGCAAAAATCATGTATGACAGAATTGTTCCCCTATAAAAGTTCTAAAAAAAAAACCGCGACAGCATATGTCTATGTTTTAAGGTTGGCTTACTATAACCTTTTTTTAAGCTAACCATATTTGTTCTAAAATAATGCATCATTTATGAAGGTGTTTTTATAAACATGATATTAATCTTTATCCAAATAAATACGTGATTCATCACAAGCATTTAATTTAATACAAAATTGCCCTGTTCATCATTCGATTTCAATGAATATCTTAAGAGATATCGCAGTTTTAAAATAACGTGGCAGCAAAATAATTATCAAATACTGCGCGCGCATTTATGATGTGCGAGGCCGGCGGGCAGTCACGAGCGGGAAGGTCGGTACGTATTATTTAAAAATATTTTACCTTCTGTGGTTTTTTTATAATTGAGGAGTTGCCTTAAGAATCCTATGCCGATAACCAAATTTAGGGCAGGCGAAGCCGCTGGCAAAAGCTAGTTTTTTTATATATGCCTTAGTTTACAAGAAACCGTTATTGAAGTAGTTGCAAAATATCTATTAGTTTACGCGAATTTTGCATACGTTTCAATATTTGAAATTCGGTTGCGTGCGGCCTTATCTAAAGAATAAAGTTGTTTTAAACCTAAAAAAATCTAATAGCATCAACTACTTGTGTATCAACCAAAGCAACCGTACTCAAGTTATCGTCGAACAAACATGCAAAGTTACAAAGATACAAACGCTTCAGCTTCCCACCTCGCTTCGCTTGCTTGGTCAATTATTTCATGCATGATTATATTAAACTGTACTATTAACCTTGTTAACCTAACCCTTACATTAAAAATGCTTTTAACACAATATCGATTACAAATGGAACTTGTACCGCACCCAGTTCGACTTTTGACTTATCGTTTACAACACAGCTGCGAAGGGTTGTACCTGTTTCTCAGGTATTTGTTTTCATATCGGTAAGCGACTTAATACCTGCGTAGTGAACTGTCAAGAATTAAACCCCAAAGGGCTTTTGCGGTCTGCTTTATACCCAACAAAACAGATGTTGTGTGTTTCATTAAAGTTTTGAGGATATACGGGTTCTTGATGTGTTGTTTACAGTAATTAATGTGATGAGCAAAGTCACGTTTTATGATTTGACTAGCTCGTTTCTCGCGGTTTCACCCGCGCGATCTAACTTTTACCGTCAAACTCTCTTACAAACTATTTTTGTCGTATTTTACTCATTGGGAAATGATTTTCGAAAAATGCTAAAACACAAAGTTTACACACCAATTTTCAATTTTCAAAATTGACCGGACACAAAGGAATCGTTCCTGTATATTTATAGTTTTTTCCCTTATTTTCTCCATAACCAATGATTTAAAAAAAATAGTTAAACACGTCATTCTTGATTTTCTACTGAATGGCCAAATACCATTGTAATGAATTTAAAAAACTGGCCAAGTGCGAGCCTGGCTCACGCACTGAGGGTTCTGTACAAACTTATTATATGTAGATAGTTCTTCTATAATGTGATCAAGTCATACAGGTTTATAATCAGTGTTAGGATTTTTGGTATGTTTTAGCAGGTCTCTTAATTACTTACTTAGCAGACGGGACTCATGTATATTTTTGAATGCATGTTAAAAAAGTAGTACAGACTACCAAACAATAGTAGTTACCTTAAAATGGCTGTCAGCTTATAGCAATTTATGACAATTTATAGTGAACGAGTTTGATTTTATTTGATTTTACCATTAATAATTGAGCAAGTTTATTTTTGTTGAAAAATAGATGATGGATAAGATAATTTGCTACATAATAGATGATGGATAAGATTACCTATTTTATACTTTTACTAGTTAAATTCTGCAGTGTATCTGTAGGATATATTTTTCAGGAATTATACAAAAAAAAAATACGTTATTGAAGTGCTGTTCCAAAAGCACTATGTGCAGATATTTAATTTCTTGTCCCAAAGTCCATAAACTTTCGCTCATTCGGCTTTTAATTACGGTTAAAACGTCATAAATAATCTTTTTGAACACTGACAGCGTCGAGAAAAATATCTGATCATCGCATCGCCTTAATTAACTATTAATCGAAAATTTCCTTTATTTTCACAAACAATGAATGACTGACTTTTGATTGATTAAGCGCTTAGTTAAGTGTTTTAAAATGGACTTTAGGGCTTTACAAAAGTCACTTTGTCTCAAGCTTAATTGGGTACAGTCACACAGTCAGGCTTAATTTAACTTAACTTATCACAATTGTCATAAAATTGTATTATTCGTATATTCATTGTTATTTGTGATAAACTTAAAATTTATCCAATTCTGAAGTATATTGTATTATTTTTCCATAATACTAGAATAATTATATTATTTTTTTTCTAAAATATCCAGTAGGTATGTAAATTGAAATATTTACGTACATATCTCGACCATTTAAATTATTATTTCATAAATTTTGTGCATTTGGTATTCGTGTTTAGTATGTGTGCATCAACTAACGATCCAGTTCTTTTACTAGTTAGAGCTACAGGAAGCTGTTAGATACAAGCAGCTCATACCCTTATTTCGAAATTAGGTATAAGTGTTTAGATACGTCCAGCAATGGATTTGCGGGTATGATAATTATTCAAAATCTATTCTGTAACCTATTATGAGCAAAAAATTAAAATAGAGCAGAAATTCAAATCAAACGAAGTCCTCCAAGTCTAGTATCAGATTTTCAATTCTAAACTTCTAAGAACTTTAACTTTTTCGTAATTAAAATGGCGTGCTGACGAGAAGAAATGACGGTGAAAGAAAGTTTCCAGACGGCGGCTTTTTACTACTTTAAATTTTAAATAATTTTTTTACATTTTAGAAAAAAATTAAATAAATTTTTCTAAAATGTTGGTCCACTTGAAAGTATCTTTTTTTTAATGAAACGTTGAAAATTATTTTTGCCAAGTAATTTCAAATCGTTACAAAATTTCGTGTAAATTGATATGACAATCGGGATGCGATCATATATATGAAGAAACATGCGATATACAGTCCATCTCCATTGAAACATTGAGAATGTTACAGAAACATAATGTTTCCTACATTATGTTTCTTAGGAGAAGCCATGGAGTGTCTTGTCGGCCTATCTCGGTGGAAATACGTATTATAAACCGGTGTAATAAAAACATGTGTCATTTTTGAAATACAAAAAGTATTTTTAGAAATCCTGCTTAGATAAAAATATTTTGACTTTTATTATCTTACCTTAAAATAGTATCTAAATATTTTGTATTCATTAGTCTGTTCATAACTTTATATCCGCTTAAAATAAAACTTTATTCACAAATAAAACAGAAAACTTATGACCTGGAGATGCCACGAACTGTAATAAAATGTGTCGCTGAAACGTCATCTTCAAAACTAAGTGAAAATGCTGCTATTAAAGCTCCGACCGTGGTAAATCGTTCCCCACAATTTTGACAGAAACTTAAGTGGGAAAAGCGATTTTAGATTTTTCCGTGCATTTGACGCATTGTGCCAGGCTTTAAAATTGGAGTTCGTGAAATAAATTTTATAAAGTAGTTTTTCAAAATACGTTTTAAAAGATTAATAAAAAAACACAGCTAGTTTAGAAATGTTCAAAAGTTACTAGAAGGTTACAGGACAGGAGGTCGAATTCGTGCTTAGGAAACATAATTTTTTATTTACTATTTATTTATTATTTTAGATATATTATGCATATAAAAACTTTAGAAAAAAACTCTAAATGATAGTAAAAATACTTATTTTAAAAGAACTTAGTGGACAAACAGAAATACTTTGTTTTAAACTATTTAGTAAAGAAATTAGTGGAATAACGCCACAATATTCATTGTCAAGGTTATAAACTTATTGGAAGTAATTCGTAACATAAAAGAAACAAGTCTAACGTTTTGAAAAAAAAACAAACTGTATAATAAAAAATGTAATGTTGTTTATTTATTTCGAACGGCTACGCAATTTTACCTTAGAGTGACTATCGTCGGGTTTCTATTATATTATAGTATAGGAGCTGATGACCGACGATATCATAGAAATAAAAACATAAAACATATAATTATTTCAACTGCTCAGATTTATATAATTTAGTGGTAATTACGTCGTAGTCAAATGTTATTGTTTTTAAATAGGAACTTATAGGTTTTTGAAATAACACCCTATTTGTTGTGGAAATATACATTAACAGTAAGTGTATCTCTTGGTTTTAAGAATCAAATAGTGTGGTTAGGTTTTAAGATTATATAACCAATAGTTATCAATAATTTCATGCATATTTTACAAGAAAATTATCTTCCCATTGTAATGTGTTTTAGACATGACAAAAAAGTTTCCAATTTTTTTCTGTCGGTTCCCTCTAAAAGATTTAATCAATTTATCGGGAACACATTTTATAATCTTTGTTTGTATTTTGTAGCAGTGTTTCCCAATAATTAATTGGTGCATAAATATTTTCTACCTAAAGTACAATACAGTACAGTGCGGTTTCAGAGAAACTTCCTCCCGCGAACGCTTAAGTTGTCGAATGAGCTCCCTGCCAAGGTTTTCTGCAAGGACAACAGTATGGAGTTCTTCAAGAAAGAAGTTATTAGATTTCTGAAGGGTCGGCAACGCGCAAGTGATACCCCTGGTGTTGCAAGCGTCCATAGGCTACGGTGACCGCTTACCATCAGGCAGACCGTAAGCTTGTTTGCCACCTTAGTGGTATAAAAAAAAAGAAAATAAAATTGCTTTCCACTCCATAATATAAGACGCTCACTGCTAAACGTAGGAATTCTTTTTGTCTTCGCAACAGGTGGTCTTAAGCCGTTCTCGGCCAACGACTTTTAAGGTGATTTCTAAAGGAACTTCTGAAATCGCCACCATATTCTGTTGTCGATTAAGTGCTACATGAATGTTCAAGAGCACCAATGATTTATCGCAGCTCCTGTACTATTATCCGTTACCCTAATGTACCCAATTTATTCTGCCTGAAAAAGTAATGAGGTTCTATGGAATGGAAAATTTGAAAAATATGTAGTTGGTGTGCTAATCCATATTTCTATGTTTTGGGTTTGTTGGAATTGAAACCAGTTATAGCATTAAAAACCCTAGAAATTCGGTAGGGTATAGGTATAATAAAACCTTTATTAAGAAGAAGAGAAAACGTATGTGTACAATATACATTTTGATATCTAGATTAGGTAGTTTCATGTGGTATTAACCGAAATAAACCAGTTTCCCGAGGATTGAGATCCTGATCCCTGTGTAAAAAATCAGTTTAATACGGCATCATGCATTTTTTTATATTGTTCATCAATACCTAACATTGCTAAATAAAGATAATAAAATAAATCACTAAGAAAAAATAACCAATAATCTAATCATCAAAACATTTGTTTAACGCTTTTTCCGGAATTGAGCTTAGTTCTCGCCGCGAATTCTCCTTTATGTCTTCTACCGAATGAAAACGGTTGCCACGAAGTGGAAATTTGAGTTAAGGAAAAAAAAAAGAAGTCAACTGAAGCCATATCTGGTGAACAAGGTGGTTGCTCGAAGGTTTTTGGTCTGAAATTAATTCACAATGATGGCCTTTCCAAGAATTTTCTTTTCACAAATCTGACCTTTTCCGTCGAATTTGCTCTCTTAAACTTAGCCGCATAACTAGTATTCTACTATTACTCCTTATAGTATTCTTTATTTACCGACTGACCTTTCGGCAAGAATTCCGAGTGTACAACACTGCGATAGTCAAAGAAAACAGTCAATAATAGTTTGACTTTTGAACGACTTCGGCGTTGCTTCTTCGGTTTCGGTTCAGTTAGAAGGCGCCACTCCGAAGCATTGCATGTCGAACTCGTAAACCCACGTCGCGTCACCAGTAACAATGCGTTTCATTAATGTTGCGTCGGAATTTACTCGTTATAGCATGTCGTCAGCGACTCTTATGCAATTGAGTTTTTGGAGGAAGTTCAGGTCTTTTGGGACTAGCGAGCAGCAACATGTTTCATACCTAAGTATTTATTTTTAGTATGGATCGACTCATGAGACACAGAAAGTCCAGCGGCTATCTCTGTCAAACTTAAATGAGAATCATCAGTCACTATTTCGTTCTATTTTGCAATATTAACTTCAGTTGAAGACGTTGATTTCAACCGCTTTCAAAAGCTTTGTATCACTCACAAGCACGTGGTTTTGATAAAGTCGATTCACTGTTCAAATTCAAATTCCTTTGGCGATGCAAAATTTAAGACAAAATCTTTGTTCGATGTTTTTGTCCATTATGGAAATTCGCAATACACACTAGATATGATCTAGTTAAAAACAGAACTGCATTTGATATAAATAACAGATGCAAATCCGCGCGACTATGAAAAACAGCTGTGCCAATCTAACAACAAAAAAGAAAACTAAAAATTTAATTGGGAACCATAAAAAAATCCTTTTTTTAAAACTTCAAACTGATTTTTTAGAAGGTTTCAAAATGCCGCCATTGTGTAGCGCTTTTTGTGACGTCCTATATAAACAATACGAACTGATCTAAAATTGTAAACTTGTTTTGTAATTGCAACTAAATATGCCAAGGTACCAAACACATTTATATAATATGTATTGTTTTGTTCCTGTATAAGTGTAAGAATATAATAAAAATTGCACCTGCGTACATTTTTTGACGTCACTATCGAGCGCTAACTTTTGTTATTTAGAATAAACACTCATAATTTTTATACTTTTCAAAAATAAAAATCCATATTTATATACAGATTAAATATAAAAAAAATGTTGTAGGTATAATCCTATAATAAAAACTATTGTTGAAAAAAAATATCTAGTCTTTATATAAATTACATGTAATGAAGGATATATGCTATATTAGGTGCCCTGGCAATAACAAACAAAATAGACTTTTGAATTTATATTAATTAGGTTTAACACTGGGAATACCATTGTCATAATATCTCAATACAATCGATGAATTAATTGTGCAACCCTCATAGTAATCCAAGGATTTGAAGAGTGTGTTACTCAAAATACATGTTCTTTTGATACTCACAATAATACCTATACAAAAGATGATAATGAAATGAATGACCTATTGAGCATTAAAACAAAGAGATAAATAAATAACTTATTTCATGTTTAAATTGTTAATTACTATGTATTTTATGTTTTTATTGTACATATTCAACGAACACTGAAATAATAAAAATAACAGGTATAGCTATAGGTTAAAGATTGCCACCAAGAGTAGGTATCAATTAAAGATGCCACTGACACTCAGAAAAGCCATTTTCTTTACCAATTAGCTTGTAAAAATTTGGCCTAGTGCGAGTCTGGCTCGCGAACCAAGGGTTCCGTACAAGCTTATTATAAGTAGATCGTTCTTTCATCATGAGATCAAGTCCACAGGTTTATAATCAGTTTTTGGATTTTTCCTATATTTGTGATGTAACATCTTGCTTCTTGCCAGATTTCATTATTCTAGGTCAACGGAAAGTACCGTATAGGTTTTGATATATTTGTGTCACAATATGCGAAAAAAATGACCGTATTTAAGGCATATTTTTTTATTGCATCGGCTTAGAAGCCGGATTTTTGTAACTTTAAGTGACGAGAGTAAGAATTAGTATATGATATTAATTTTAACTATTTCACGCGATCCTGATGATAAGGGTTTTGACAGACAGACGGACAGATAACAAAGTGATCCTATAATAATGGTTCCTTATTTTCCTTTTGAGGTACGGAACCCTAAAAAACACCTCTTTTTACACAAGGGTTATAGTAAAATTGAAATTTGAAACCAACGAAAAATCATGACTAGGTTGCATTCCAAAACCCATGAGGCAGAAAATAAAATCACCGTAGGCCGTTTCAGAACGCAACGCGAACTTAAACTGTACCGGGCGGTTATTACTCAACGGCGAGTAAGTGCTTTGAAATTTCTGGCTAGAATTTCAAAAATCCGGCCAAGTGCTTCCACTTACAGATTGAGGTTGAGGTTCCTCTACCAATAAAGAAAGCATGAGCCCGACTCACACTTGTCTGCATTTTATTTTTTGTTGTTTGTGTTGAAATTGATAGAAGAGGGAGACACAGAAGCAGGGAACCGGTAAGATACAAACATAGATATGTTCTTGATGGTGACAATAAAAATATGAAAATGCTGCAGATTTGTTCTTCCTATCAGTTGCAGGTAAAATAGTAGATAAGCTAGCAGCATTTTGGGTTATTTATTACCTGACTCGTATATCCGAAGTCTTAAGATAAATCAAACACACGACTTATTTTATATCGGCGCGGTTGATTTATCACGTGACTTGTGTATCCGTTCTTTCCGCAGCTTTGGTTCTTGCGAAAAGCGAACTGGGTTTAAATGGTTTGATATTATGGTTTTATTTTCCTTACGCTGTCTATAAAAAGGCTTCTGCATCACAGATCACTTACACTCTTTGCGGTGTCGTATTCAGATGACTGAAAATAATCAGCATGTATGCTTTATTTTTACGAATGGTATATCTTGGGAAATGTTTCGCAAATAAAAGATTTTCGGTTAGATTCTTCTCTTTTCGCCTTACAGTGGTAAAATGGAAAGAGATAAGAAAATGTTCAAATACAATTTATACGAAAGATTGTACACCTATATATTTAACATCCGTTAATAATTAAAACCACAGCGTATCAGAATATTTTTATTTTTGCCATCTACCTACCAAAGATTCAGCACCTAAAACTATTCAACATATATTTATGTCGGATAGAAACCGGTCTACTCGAACAATTTAAAATTCAGAGTTCAATCCTGAACAAAATTAGCACAGCTACTCAGACCTCTACTAGCACCGACCGAAAACGGCTATAGATATCGATTTCTCGATGAACTTTCGGCCTGAATTATTAACTACCCATTGAGGGTCGTCAGGCTGCACTTTGACCCAAGCTATAATTATCTTTTTTGTGGGTCGATACTTTTGTATACGCGTCGCAATTATTTCTTACACGTACGGTACATAGTGATGTGATGATATTTATTTAGTCTCTTTGAAACGTTTAAATTAATGACAACAGTAAAGTCAGTAATTGTAATAATGATTTTTCTTTGAGAATCGTATAAATCGACATAAATAAGTAGTTAGAAACGTTATGTTTAAGATCATGATGTATAAATAAGCTGCTAACAACTGCTGGGTACAGGATTTTGACTTTCTGAAACGAACTGGTCTTGTCAACCGACCGAGCTGTCTTTCTAACTAGGTCTTCAGTTCAGCAATGCGGTCTCTACTGTAAATACATTTTGCATCTCGTCTCGTTCAAACTTTAGCTAACTAAATCTTTAAGCTATAAATGTTGGTCAATCAATAATAAGTTTTTTACGTATTTTGTCATTTAGATGTTAAGTAACAAGCATAGCTCTTATCATAGCCCTTTTAAGCTTTAATTAGACCAATAGTGGATATATCCAATATACGAAACTGGATCAACTGATACAATTCTGCAACGTAAGTTGTCACTTAAGTTTGTTTGTTTCTCAAAGTTGAACCTAATTAAACAGTTTGTCGTAGCTGTATATATCTCAAAGACAATCATCCTTCAACAGTTAAGGTAAAGATATTAAATTAATGTTAAAATTTAAAGATGTTAAGTTGTTCTAAGTCTTGTTAACATATAAAATACTGACACGGTTAAGCATGATCGCCAGCAGCGATTAGTTACAGTCCCACATTAGAATTTGGGGGACATAGCTTAACATGTCTACTTCTTGTACTTCACTTGACCATAAAATGAATTGAGGACTTACTTTTCAATTGATATACTCACAGCTTGTTAATGATGCTTGCTTTGATAGATTATCACATTTCGCTGAAGGGTTTCACTCTTCTAGTTTTTATAATTCTTATTCTGTAGGAGATTATTATATTTGTATATGTTCCAGAAAAGTTTTTTGCAGTTTTGAAATGTTTCTAGAAAGTAGTAAAGATAATAATTTTAACTTATAATAGCCTTATTTTTAATTATTATTGGTAATTGATTATTGTCTAAAAGATATTGTATTCTTAACCGGTATGTAGGTATGTATTTTGGTGTCACAACAAAAAACTAGATAACTACAACTATAGTAACTATAAATAGATCCAATAAACGGTAAGGTTCTGTTAATAAGAGAAACCTATAAATTAAAGATTTACTGAGGAATTTATTCTTGAATTTTCCAAAGAAAAAATATGTGCCAAATAAAGAAAAACGATTAAAACCAATATTTAACAAAGCTTTTTAACACGAGCCTTATTCACATTATCTTCTTTCGTCATTTTTCTAACGAATTCGTTTTATGGTGATTTCAAATTCCACTCGCAACCATTTCCGTAGGAAAGTGGCACTTAAGCGTTAACGGAGCTGTCCCGACTGAAACGAGGTCTGAATAATTTCAATATGCAATAATTATAATAAATCCAGTTCCTTTACATCATATTATTTAATGGCGTTTAGCAAAGCTTTCAACATTTCTTAATCGAATAAAAGTATTACAATAGAATTGTATTGTTATATATTACAGCAAGTCATTAAAGATTTACCTTCTTTACAAACTTGATCAATAGTTTTTTTTTTACTTTACATTTTTATAACAAATGTCTTTAAAATATAATTTGATGATCGAAATTTCTTATATTTTATTTTCTTGGTTCACTTTAATATCGTAAGATCAGAAGATAAAGACAATTTCTTTGTATAACCTTTCTTGTTGACAGTCCCCACGGAGCCTGTGCTAAGTTCGCCGCGTCCACTCGGTCAACAGTCACCCCTCCCAGGGATAGAAGAGGAGGACGACTCCGATTGGCCCATAGAGGACGCAACAGACGCTACCCTCACCCCCTCATACAAAAGTACTAGAAGCAGTACAGACACTGCTTATACGTCATCGAGAAGTTCAGGAAAAAAGATTAGTTTTGGTAGTCCGTCATCGGTTAAGATTTCCATTTCGGCTGCCGCTAGGAAGTACAAAAAGACGCGTAAGTGTGGATCCGCAACCATTAGCGCTTCCCCCTCTGGTCAAGCTGGCGAAGAAGCATCACCGGCACCGGCATCCCAGTACGGCAAAATGCAAGCTGAGCAGGGCAGCATCGGTGAACTGCAGAAATACCATGGCAGATACCTTAAGAGTCGACGTCACACCCTTGCAAATGTTCGGTGAGTATCAAATATTATATATACTTTTGTTGCATCACATATTGTTTCTTTTTCCTGCTGAATCTCGAAGAAGACGTATTTTATAGTTCATCAGGAACTGGCATGGGCTATATTATACTTACCCAAGCTTATCACTTCGAAGATGGTAATTTATTGCGTATGGAACATATATTGAGCTACTAAAGTCTACACACTGCATAAGAAGTAATTCTGCGTCGATAGACCCAGCCCCTGTCACGAACGACTAAAGTGGTCATGAAAAGAGGCTCATCAACACATTATGATGTGGGTGGGTATCTAGCCGCTAGTTACCTCCTTCTAGGGCTCAAACCCACGAAGATAAACATACTTAGGCTATCACAAAGTTTGATAGGAACATTAGGTTATTGTTTAGTATTAAATTGTTATTTTACTTATTATTTTTATGATGAGCTACATAAATGTATGCAAATTTTCCTTGAATTTACAGCGTAAATAGCATTTAGTACAGAATACTTACTTTTAATAGGCTGAAGATCGTAAAATTTGCTTTATAGCCAGTAAAGGTAAGCACGAAGACGTTATGAAACTCGTGTGATATGATGTAGAGACGAGTCATGTCTTGTGCTTTAATATTAATGAACCTGAGTAACATTATTTAATTGACGTTCAGTTCAAAGATAGTTTGGAAGATAGGTTTAAGTTGGCGCTCAATAAATTTCGCGTATTAGATAGAGCGAAGCAATCTTGGGGGAGTTTGCTATTTTATGCGTGGCAAGTCTGTCCCCAAATGAAGTGCTGTTGCACTTGGATACCGGCTTCGAATCGGTTCAGGGATGAGCTGTGAGAATAGTTGACGTGTCCTAAAATGGAGACCGCGTATGTATGGGAAGGCGAACGCGACGCCCTCTAGCCAGGTGGACTGACGACCTGAAACGGTTTGCCGATGGTGGCTGGATGCAGAAGGCACTGAATGTGCTGAATGGACCAATATGAGCTGACATGATTATGTTAAAGAATACAAATTTTTAAAATTATTTCACCTAAAAAACTAATTTCTCTGGACTAAGACGTTTTCTACCGCACACGTTAAGGTTCTGGAATTAACTCCCAGTATAAGGTTCTTTAAGAAGGAAGTGATTAGATTTTTTTTAGGTTGGCATCATGGGACGTTACTTAGTGTCCAGTAGTATTTTTTTTAATGTTTGTTGTCCTATAACTGTGTCATTTATAAACCGATTTCAATGTTTTTACATATAGGGAAAGTTTAACCTGTAGATTGGTCCCATTTAAATTTAGTAAGGATTGATCCGAGAAAACCAGAGTTAGGTTTAAGACTTTGATTATTCAGATAAGACACCACCTTTGGTCCGGCCACGCAAAAGTCTGCCACTGGGAATACCATTTACATAACAAAATATGTCAGAATTATCTCTCCGTATTTTATAATACGTGTAATCTTATATGACGCGCACTCTATTTGACAACTCAACATTTTAAGGCTGGGTGCACTGCGGTGCGGCAAGTTGCGGTGCGTATTCAAAATCGTAACGCATTAGATTTGGTATTAAGTTCTAAGTTCTTTAATTACTGACTTTGTCGAGCAGTAGTTTAATTAAGGTAACTAGAAATTAAAAATTAACTATTTACTAACAAAATCATTAATACGACTTTTAATGCAATTTAAAGTAAAAAATAAGCCGGGGCAGTTAGTATCACAATATATTTTTAATGCGTGTCGGAAAAACCTAAATAAGTGCTGTAAATATTATGATGTTGATATAAATCGAAATTGATAACTGAAAATCTTTTCTAGCGCATTGTAAACACAACGCATTTGTCCTAAGTATGTCAATACAAACTGCAATAAACACTCCTTTAATCTTATCACAATACGATAGGTAATAAAGGGTTCACTATCTAGAAATAATTAAAAATGGAAATATACGTTAAGAGTGTGATTAAATCTTGCGATTCGGTAAATCGTAAAGTTATATACCTACAAGAAATAAAAAGTTTAAGCACTTTAAAAATATTTACAAACATACAAACCAACTAGGTTCTTATATAAGTCAAAAAAATTGTGAATTTACTTGGAGGAGCACGCGTGGTCTTATAAGGCGGCTGAGAGACGTTTTGTGATTAATTTCATGGAAAAACGTTAACGTAGTTAATAAAAACTTACAATGAAAAGTTATGTATTATGATGACTTTGGCATGAAAACAGTAACTACGCGCTTTTCTACTAAATCGGGAAACAAGAATAAGTGTACTCAGATGTTGAACTGTCACCGTACATCACCGTAGCCTATAAGACGCTTGCAATACGCTTCGGTCATGTTCATCATCAGACTAGTTCAAAAGTACCATTATATTAGGTACATAATTCACGGATTTAAAAATGTGTAGCGAATTTTTATTCAGTTCCGATAGGCAAAAGTGAGTTCAAGTATGATCATAAGATTTTAAAACTAACAAATAAATAATAGTAGTGTACCGTTTACTTTTATATAAAAGTAAACGGTAGTTATAATTACATATTTTAATTAAAGATAATACTAGATTACAATATAAATAATTACTCGCGCTTTTGACCACTTTCAAAAGCAGATCGCCTTCTAAGGGCCTGGGAGGCGGCGACTCACACTGACGAAAACTAACCCTGACGCACGCCTGGTGGACGGCGACTCACACTTGACAAAAACACTACCCCTGAAGCTGGCGGGCGTGGCGACTCACGCTTGACGAAAACTACCCCTGACGCCTGGGGGATATCGACTCACACTTGACGAAAACTACCCCTGACATTTTTTTTTTTTTCTAAATCACTCACACATTGCACATTTTATTTTTAATGTCATCACTCAAAGGTTCTGAATTATTTTCTAATTCACCAATTTTTATCCGATTTCTTATAGTCAAATTTAAAAATTAAAAGAATTTTTAAAATTTTTTTTGTTTCCTGTTCAAAATCTGTATAAATAATAATATAAACTATAACAATAGTTAACCCTTTTAATCTTTCCTAAATAAGAAATAGTATTGATTCTTCAATTGATGCTATAAATACTTCAGGAGTGATATAACAGACACATGAGGTAAATTATGATTAAGAATAAGACATTTCTCTTTGTGTTTCTTAGATCGTAAGTGCTGAGCATTAAATCTTTGGTTAACCTGTAAATCACATATTTGACACATCATGTCCTGTGTACGTGTTGTATTGTAAGATGTTGACGTCGATGCTAGTTGTAAATCTTTAACACTATTATCAGCTTTTCTCTTCAAAATTCGACCGACTTGAATTGAAGATTTTTTGTAGGTTTAACATGTCAAGTCATGTCAAGCGTGAACCGACACATCACATCTAGGTTAAGTTTTTGTAAAGCGTAAGTGGACACACCCCTAAAATCTTGAGATACATCCTCGAGAGACTAGTTTTTAGAATATCACCACCAATAGCATTGAAATTAAATAAGAATAAATTAATTATGAACGGGAAAAACATGACAGACCCATTACGATAATGATATAATTACATAACAAAACTAGAAACAAGTTATAAACAGAAGCCACTGTGACAACACGCGGTAGTTTTGGTCAAGCGTGAGTCGCCACGCCTGCCAGCTTCGGGGGTAATTTTCATAAAGCGTAAGTCGCCAGGCGCCCCCCAGCTTCAGGGGAAGTTTTGTCAAGTGTGAGTCGCCGTCCCCCAGGCGTGCGTCAGGGGTAGTTTTCGTCAAGTATGAGTCGCCACGCCCGCCAGCTTCAGGGGGTAGGTTTTCATCGAGCGTGAGTCGCCAGACGCCCCCAGCTTCAGGGGGTAGGTTTTCATCAAGTGTGAGTCGCCAGACGCCCTCAGCTTCAGGGGTGTTTTTGTTGGCGATCTGCTTTTGAGAGTGGTCAAAAGCGCGAGTCGGTTCGAACGAAAATTTTGGTGACGAATCCCACCCACCCTAAATTCAGATATCGGCGTGGAACTTCTTAATTTCTCAGCTGCTGTTATAGTCAAAGTAATTTTTTTTATTCAAATTAGGTTTTTACAAACACTTTTCGTCACAAATCATCAAAGATATGAAATACTATTTTTTGAAATCCATTTTACACTGTTGTTGATTTCTACCGAGAAGAATCCGGCAAGAAACTCGATAGTTATTTTTTGAAAAAAAACATAAATAATACAAATACAATCAACGTTTTAAATTAAAAAAAATTAAGCCGTAAAATTGATAGTTCGTTTAAGTTCGGTAAGATTTATACCCTTAGGAACTAGTGACTGTTTCGGTATAAAAAGTAGCCTATGTTCTATTCCAGGACCTAACCGATATGTGTGCCAATGTTTACTCTGAGCTGTTCAGTAGTTGAAGCGTGATTGAGTTACAAACATCCATCCATCCATCAAGACATACTTTCACATTTATAATATTAGTAGGAAGTAGGATAACAAGATCAAACACTTTAATAGTATTTTGTTTATTACAGATCTTATGATATAAATAACTCTTAATGACTTATAAAGTCCTAGTACATTAATCTTACACATACATAAATCATTAAAGAATTAAAAAATATATTATAAATATAAATAATCTTTCTTGGTTTGAGACTCGCTGAAGGTTAGAGTCTTTAAATAAAATACAATATAAATATCACATGTATGGCTACATCATCAATGTTTTAGTTATTTGTTAGGTATGCAAGGCTGGAAAGTTTAGTTTTAGGCGTGAGTGCCTATATTGACTACTATTTATTTATACATTAAAGATCTTATGATACGTGGGATACGCAGAAAGTTTTGAGAAACTAAAACACTAACTTCTATAGATAAAATATTTTAATTAAATCTTTTTAAAGAACTCTCCACCAGCCTGTATACAAAGTTTTATGCGTTGGTTCAGACGCATAAATAAATTTCCGAAAAATTATTCCAGTCCGCCGCAGATACCTCTTCCACGGCCTTCTCGGACGCTGCTAGCGCGTCTTCCGGCGGGGGTTTCAGTTTCAGCTGATTTTTTATTTATGGATATAAAAGAAATGTTCTCGATGATCCATTTTTAATTGAGACACGATTATTTAATTTGGCTCTAAAAAAAAATGGAGGGAAATACGAACAATGATATTTTTATTTTTAAATAACCAAATTTTTTTAAATAATTACAAGTGACCAGTGCCTTATACATAAAAACTTTTTTTCGCAAAACTTTCTGCGTGGCCTGTTATATGCTAAGGGTATATGTAATATATTTGCGGATTGCCTACTTATTAAGTACCTACAACTCGTAAATTCCTCCAACAAATATTGTTTGCTAACAATGTGAACTCACGACAAGGTCGTCGTCCGCACTATATCGTGAGTAATACATATAATGAAGTGCCTGACACACGAAAGGGCATAAGCTATAGGTAATAAATACAACATAAAAGTAGGCAAACTTTCTTTACTTAACTTTCAGAAGTGGTTCAATATTGAAAAAATATAAATAGTAGGTATAACCGATGTCGGCAATATAAGATTACATACTTAGGTCATTGGGACCCTTAAAATGTGCTTTAACCCACTGTACAGCCATAAGAATAAATTGCGTATTATTTCTACTGTTTATGGTTCGCCAATTAAAATGTATTTAATTTATTTTCCTTAGAATAAGTTGCACTAAAAAACACAAATTATCGCATAATTCCTGCGAAATGCATAAATATTTTCAGTCTCTTTTTCTTTTTTTAAAGCCCCTTTTGCAGATCACTAGCCGCCATTAGTTATTGTTTATTTTCTCTTCGTACAAAGCCTATTTCAAAAATGTAATACAAAAAGCACTTGATATAGACTAGGCATATTTTGTATTATTGCTGGAACTCCTATGTGAGCATTATTTAACTGAGTCGGTAATATAAATCAGTTAGTAAGCTACTAAAAACAAAGTCAAACACATGTCAATTATATTTTTTTTGTTTTTTTGGAGCACCAAGTGAAGCGTTAAATATCGTCAATCGTGTGAAGGAATTCAGACAGATATTTAATAATACTAGTGGCATTAGCGCCATCATAATTTTATTCTTGCACAATCATAATATGTATAAATATACCCACATATACTTAAAAATATCCATACTATTCATAAATATAATATAATACTAAGTATTATTAATGCGAAAGTAACTCTGTCTGTAACCTCTTCAGGCTTAACCCGATGTACCGATCAAGATGAAATTTGGCATGGAGATATTTTGAGTCCCGGGAAAGAACATAATCTACTTGAAAACGTCAAGTATTAGTCGGTTTTTTTCCGTTTTTGAGTCTGAGGAGTTGCCGGTGAAATCCTACACCGATGACACATGTATTTTACAAACAATACAAAACATTTTTAAAATAGCCGATGACTTGTGTCATAACTTATATGTACAATTTTGCAATAAGCTTGAATTAACAAATAATATCTAATGGCGGCTAGTAAGCTGCTATATGCGGCTTAATATTTGAGTGGGCCGCAGCCAGGTGCGTATATGGCTACGAGTTTGACATGACTAGTCAATTTTTTTTTTTTAAATTGATTCCGAACCATCTTTGAAATTTTGCCGGGACATGAAATGTTATGTGGTTTACCATTCCTACCTATGATTCTTATTTATAGGAGCAAAACACAAAACTTTCAGTTAGACGGAACAGACACGGCGTCATCTGCATTAAATCCTATACTGTAAACTCCTGTGACCGAAAACTGTAATGAAATGTGCGAGCCTGAAGCCTTTATTCTTTATATAAAATACTACCTATTGCCCTCGGTTCAACCCGCCCTAAATTCGGTTATCGGTGTTGGATTTCAACGGCAACTCCTCAATTGTAGAAAAAAAAATACCGACTCAAACTTGACGTTTTCAGGTAGCGCATGTCCTTTCGCAAGACTTAGACTATCTCCATACCAAATTTCATTTAAATCGCTTTAGCGGTTTAAGCGTAAAGAGGTAACAGACAGACAGACAGAGTTACTGTCGCATTGATAATATTAGTATGGATAAATATAACAGAAATAAAAATAAAATAAATTGTGCGTATTATCGTTTTGTTAAGATAAAAATATGAAAAGCTTAAGACGTAAATAGTAAATCATACTCGAGCTAACTTGGGACTGGTTTTGTTACTCTTGACTTGATAAAAGTTATTTAATCTTTAGAAGCACACATAAAATGGATTATTTTTACCAGATCCTTTGTAGTAGTTGTTGATATAAATATTTTCATCGTTTGTTGGATAATGTTTCTTATGATTTTAGTCAATTTTTGCCGTTTATTTTTAAAGTCAGTACCAAATGGCAACATTGGAAACTATAGCTCGGTCATTGCATTCGGAAAGTGGGTAGCCTACCCAAACTGATCAGAACAGTTCCTTTTGGAAATTCAAATAGGACGGCCATGTCTATCAGTGGATATCAAGTGATATGATGATGATACGTATGTAGTGGAGTAGGGTTATAAATGACTAAATCTATGCAGCAAATTGGATTCTATTTTTGATTTGTTAAAAAAGGATCAAGTGCTAGTTGCAATTGCGCACTAAAGGTAGACCGATTGTAATGAAATTTTGGTTTATATTTGTGCACACGCCGGGGAAGGTGTCTGAATTAGTACAACCATTTTAAAATAGGTTGCGCGCTAGGTTTTAAAAAAAAGAGAAACAACGTTCGCGGGGTCAGCTAGTAGTTTTATATATATATATATAAAATATGAGGATATAGTGTTATCCTATATGATAACTGCGAAAGTTTGTGAAGGTGTATTTTTATTGCTCCTTCATGCCGCAACAACTAAACCGATTTGGACAATAGTTTATACCCTGAGTGAACACACAGGCTACATAAATTCAAAGTTTCCGCAGAAGTAACTACGAGTATAATAGAATTCCTTTAGCTACAGCTACAGCTTGCTGTCGCAAAATTCCCTACTATAACAAGGAGAGGTAGGAATCCCACGACAATAATTTAACTAAGCGCGAACGGAGCCCCGGGTAATAAACAGATTAGTTTGATTTTTAATGCGAATTTCTCAAACTTAACAGGTAAAAGTAAGATTTGTCAAACGTCTAGCTGAACGATGTGTTTGTTTGTTTGTCCTAACTTTACGTCGCAACGGAGCATCTAAATTAACTGAAATTTAGCACAGAGATAAGGACACAAAGAAGGACTTAGACTTTTTATCCTGGAAAATTTAAAAGTTATATAGTAACAACTATAATACACTCACACGGACATGGATGGACATACTATATCTATAGCTATTCTCTCTTGAATCCAGGAGTTTCCGTAGAAGCCCCACACCGATAACCGACGGGCGGAGCCGCTGGCAAAAGCTTGTAATTATATAAATGAAATATGATGTGTTTCATTTAGGAACAAGACGTTAATAAAATGAAATTGACGACGGCCATAAGCCTCCGTCAGACGGAAAGTCCAATTACGTTCTTTACTCAGATTTTAGTTAGTTTCAGAACGAACAAAGAGTGTATTTATGAATTTACAGAGCTGAATAGAAAGTTACGAATATTTACCTTAATTTTCCTGTAAAAAGGAAAAGCGGTTATAATTATGTTATTCACGACATCATACGTTCCTAAATAAGCGAATATGTAGAAATATTTTTAAAAATTAGGTAAAATAAGTTCGAGCGTTGTTTTTTTTCAAATAATTAGTAATAAAATAATTACTACCTACTTTGTATTAAAAAACATTTATTTATTATTTACATATTACTTTAGTGTTTATCTCTATCATTTTGTACACATAACAAACAATTTTTTTTATTAAATATAAGTTATTTAAATAAATTTAAAACACATTGTAAGGATGTAAGAGTTTTTTTTTGCCTAGGGCGAATACCATCGGATACCAACATTCAAAGCTGGGCCTATACCTATATATTACACTTTTGCACTTTTCTGTTTTGAGGCTGGTGCGACTCTGACGACTTAACGGAAACGCTATTCACTTTGAAATGTACTTCTTTGATCCGAAAGAGAAAAACAGATACAGTAAGTCGAATAAGAAGCTTAAAAGAACGCACAAGGGTATCATTAAAGGCGGTAGGAGTCGATATTTTTAATATACTAAATATGACACGAAAGATTTTTAAAATTTTTTATAAGATAACTATTGATTGTTGTAAAGACTATTAAATTTTTTAATATTAAAATGATTATTATCTATTTTAGAATTAGGCATGTTTTTCAGCTTTACAATAAAACAAATAGTGATAATCGCTCTTCTCTATTTATTACTGTAATGTTTAAAAGTGTGACTATGTTTTTTTAAGAGTCATAAGAAGAAAAGTGTCAAATGATATACTCGCACGAAAGCCCTTTGTTCTGAAACCTTACTTAAGAAACTCACCTGAATATGACTTGTAACGACTTCCTTGGCAAGGCAGGTTCTTCTTTAGGTCGCCCAAGTGCCTGTAATCGCCATTCAAAGCTGAGCATACATTACATGCATGTATACATGTTCGTATTTCGTTGAAAATTTCGAAAAGGTAAATAAAGCCGGAACAGACAGGAGCTACAAAAATAGCTACAAACATATTTTAGTTTTATATGGGTATATTTTGGCATATTACTAGATATTAGTAGGAAGTAGGATAACAAGATCAAACTCTTTAATAGTATTTTGTTTATTACAGATCTTATGATATAAATAACTCTTAATGACTTATAAAGTCCTAGTACATCAATCTTACACATACATAAATCATTAAAGAATTAAAAAATATATTATAAATATAAATAATCTTTCTTGGTTTGAGACTCGCTGAAGGTTAGAGTCTTTAAATAAAATACAATATAAATATCATATGTATGGCTACATCATGAATGTTATAGTTATTCGTTAGGTATGCAAGGCTGGAAAGTTTAGTTTTAGGCGTGAGTGCCTATATTGAATACTATTTATTCATACATTGAAGATCTTATGATACGTGGGATACTCAGAAAGTTTTGAGAAACTAAAACACTAACTTCTATAGATAAAATATTTTAATTAAATCTTTTTAAAGAACTCTCCACCAGCCTGTATACAAAGTTTTATGCGTTGGTTCAGACGCATAAATAAATTTCCGAAACATTATTCCAGTCCGCCGCAGATACCTCTTCCACGGCCTTCTCGGACGCTGCTAGCGCGTCTTCCGGCGGGGGTTTCAGTTTCATCTGATTTTTAATTTATGGATATAAAAGAAATGTTCTCGATGATCCATTTTTAATTGAGACACGATTATTTAATTTGGCTCTAAAAAAAAATGGAGGGAAATACGAACAATGATATTTTTATTTTTAAATAACCAAATTTTTTTAAATAATTACAAGTGGCCAGTGCCTTATACATTAAAACTTTTTTTCGCAAAACTTTCTGCGTGGCCTGTTATATGCTAAGGGTATATGTAATATATTTGCGGATTGCCTACTTATTAAGTACCTACAACTCGTAAATTCCTCCAACAAATATTGTTTGCTAACAATGTGAACTCACGACAAGGTCGTCGTCCGCACTATATCGTGAGTAATACATATAATGAAGTGCCTGACACACGAAAGGGCATAAGCTATAGGTAATAAATACAACATAAAAGTAGGCAAACTTTCTTTACTTAACTTTCAGAAGTGGTTCAATATTGAAAAAATATAAATAGTAGGTATAACCGATGTCGGCAATATAAGATTACATACTTAGGTCATTGGGACCCTTAAAATGTGCTTTAACCCACTGTACAGCCATAAGAATAAATTGCGTATTATTTCTACTGTTTATGGTTCGCCAATTAAAATGTATTTAATTTATTTTCCTTAGAATAAGTTGCACTAAAAAACACAAATTATCGCATAATTCCTGCGAAATGCATAAATATTTTCAGTCTCTTTTTCTTTTTTTAAAGCCCCTTTTGCAGATCACTAGCCGCCATTAGTTATTGTTTATTTTCTCTTCGTACAAAGCCTATTTCAAAAATTTTATACAAAAAGCACTTGATATAGACTAGGCGTATTTTGTATTATTCCTAGAACTCCTATGTGAGCATTATTTAACTTAGTCGGTAATATAAATCAGTTAGTAAGCTACTAAAAACAAAGTCAAACACATGTCAATTATATTTTTTTTTGTTTTTTTGGAGCACCAAGTGAAGCGTTAAATATCGTCAATCGTGTGAAGGAATTCAGACAGATATTTAATAATACTAGTGGCATTAGCGCCATCATAATTTTATTCTTGCACAATCATAATATGTATAAATATACCCACATATACTTAAAAATATCCATACTATTCATAAATATAATATAATACTAAGTATTATTAATGCGAAAGTAACTCTGTCTGTAACCTCTTCAGGCTTAACCCGATGTACCGATCAAGATGAAATTTGGCATGGAGATATTTTGAGTCCCGGGAAAGAACATAATCTACTTGAAAACGTCAAGTATTAGTCGGTTTTTTTCCGTTTTTGAGTCTGAGGAGTTGCCGTTGAAATCCTACACCGATGACACATGTATTTTACAAACAATACAAAACATTTTTAAAATAGCCGATGACTTGTGTCATAACTTATATGTACAATTTTGCAATAAGCTTGAATTAATAAATAATATCTAATGGCGGCTAGTAAGCTGCTATATGCGGCTTAATATTTGAGTGGGTCGCAGCCAGGTGCGTATATGGCTACGAGTTTGACATGACTAGTCAAATTTTTTTTTTTAAATTGATTCCGAACCATCTTTGAAATTTTGCCTGGACATGAAATGTTATGTGGTTTACCATTCCTACCTATGATTCTTATTTATAGGAGCAAAAGACAAAACTTTCAGTTAGACGGAACAGACACGGCGTCATCTGCATTAAATCCTATACTTTAAACTCCTGTGACCGAAAACTGTAATGAAATGTGCGAGCCTGAAGCCTTTATTCTTTATATAAAATACTACCTATTGCCCTCGGTTCAACCCGCCCTAAATTCGGTTATCGGTGTTGGATTTCAACGGCAACTCCTCAATTGTAGAAAAAAAAATACCGACTCAAACTTGACGTTTTCAGGTAGCGCATGTCCTTTCGCAAGACTTAGACTATCTCCATACCAAATTTCATTTAAATCGCTTTAGCGGTTTAAGCGTAAAGAGGTAACAGACAGACAGACAGAGTTACTGTCGCATTGATAATATTAGTATGGATAAATATTACAGAAATAAAAATAAAATAAATTGTGCGTATTATCGTTTTGTTAAGATAAAAATATGAAAAGCTTAAGACGTAAATAGTAAATCATACTCGAGCTAACTTGGGACTGTTTTTGTTACTCTTGACTTGATAAAAGTTATTTAATCTTTAGAAGCACACATAAAATGGATTATTTTTACCAGATCCTTTGTAGTAGTTGTTGATATAAATATTTTCATCGTTTGTTGGATAATGTTTCTTATGATTTTAGTCAATTTTTGCCGTTTATTTTTAAAGTCAGTACCAAATGGCAACATTGGAAACTATATTAATATATAGTTGCTATAATAACTAATATAGTTGCATTCGGAAAGTGGTTAGCCTACCCAAGCTGATCAGAACAGTTCCTTTTGGAAATTCAAATAGGACGGCCATGTCTATCAGTGGATATCAAGGCGCTAGGTTTTAAAAAAAGAGAAACAACGTTTGCGGGGTCAGCTAGTAGTTTTATATATATATTATTATGTTTATATAATTGAGGATATAGTGTTATCCTATATGATAACTGCGAAAGTTTGTGAAGGTGTATTTTTATTGCTCCTTCATGCCGCAACAACTAAACCGATTTGGACAATAGTTTATACCCTGAGTTAACACACAGGCTACATAAATTCGAAGTTTCCGCAGAAGTAACTACGAGTATAATAGAATTCCTTTAGCTACAGCTTGCTGTCACAAAATTCCCTACTATAACAAGGAGAGGTAGGAATCCCACGACAATAATCGAATTAAGCGCGAACGGAGCCCCGGGTAATAAACAGATTAGTTTTATTCTTAATGCGAATTTCTCAAACTTAACAGGTAAAAGTAAGATTTGTCAAACGTCTAGCTGAACGATGTGTTTGTTTGTTTGTCCTAACTTTACGTCGCAACGGAGTATCTAAATGAACTAAAATTTTGCACAGACACAAAGAAGGACATAGACTTTTTATCCTGGAAAATTTAAAAGTTATATAGTAACAACTATAATACACTCACACGGACATGGATGGACATACTATATCTATAGCTATTCTCTCTTGAATCCAGGAGTTGCCGTAGAAGCCCCACACCGATAACCGACGGGCGGAGCCGCTGGCAAAAGCTTGTAATTATATAAATGAAATATGATGTGTTTCATTTAGGAACAAGACGTTAATAAAATGAAATTGACGACGGCCATAAGGCTCCGTCAGACGGACAGTCCAATTACGTTCTTTACTCAGATTTTAGTTCGTTTCGGAACGAACAAAGAGTGTATTTATGAATTTACAGAGCTGAATAGAAAGTTAAGCAATATTTACCTTAATTTTCCTGTAAAAAGGAAAAGCGGTTAAAATTATGTTATTCACGACATCAAACGTTCCTAAATAAGCGAATATGTAGAAATATTTTTAAAAATTAGGTAATATAAGTTCGAGCGTTGTTTTTTTTTCAAATAATTAGTAATAAAATAATTACTACCAACTTTGTATTAAAAAACATTTATTTATTATTTACATATTACTTTAGTGTTTATCTCTATTATTTTGTACACATAACAAACATTTTTTTTATTAAATATAAATTATTTAAATAAATTTAAAACACATTGTAAGGATGTAAGAGTGTATTTTTTGCCTAGGGCGAATACCATCGGATACCAACATTCAAAGCTGGGCCTATACCTATATATTACACTTTTGCACTTTTCTGTTTTGAGGCTGGTGCGACTCTGACGACTTAACGGAAACGCTATTCACTTTGAAATGTACTTCTTTGATCCGAAAGAGAAAAACAGATACAGTAAGTCGAATAAGAAGCTTAAAAGAACGCACAAGGGTATCATTAAAGGCGGTAGGAGTCGATATTTTTAATATACTAAATATGACACGAAAGATTTTTTTGAATTATTGAATAAATAAATGACATTTTATATAGGGTAACTATTGATTGTTGTAAAGACTATTAATTTTTTTTAATATTAAAATGATTATTATCTATTTTAGAATTAGGCATGTTTTGCAGCTTTACAATAAAACAAATAGTGATAATCGTTCTTCTCTATATATTACTGTAATGTTTAAAAGTGTGACTATCTTTTTTTCAGAGTCATAAGAAGAAAAGTGTCAAATGATATACTCGCCCTTTGTTCTGAAACCTCTATTAAGAAACTCACCTGAATATGACTTGTAACGACTTCCTTGGCAATGCAGGTTCTTCTTTAGGTCGCCCAAGTGCCTGTAATCGCCATTCAAAGCTGAGCATACATTACATGCATGTAAACCTGACTCAAAATCTCTGTGCAAATCTTGTAAACATAACCTTACTTTACTTAATGTTTACTTTTTCTGGTAATTTAATCATAAATCATTAAAATACTTACATGATTACCTTCATTGTTACATTATTTAACTGATTTTCAAATCACTACACTGTATTAAACCTAAAATCTACAAAATTTAAAAATTTACAATGACAAATATTATACGTATTTATGTATATGTTGCATAGATTAACAAAGCGAAAGACGCGTGTCAAGGTGATTTTTGTTTACACGATTGCAAACAGATTCTGAGTCCGGTTTATACATGTTCGTATTTCGTTGAAAATTTCGAAAAGGTTAAAAGAGGAGAAAGTACCTTGAGGTGCGCTCGCAGCAATGCCACGCCAACTGGACAAAGTGACATCAATTTTGACACACTGCCAGCGATTCGAAGATATGATTTGACTCAATCAGTTTCTGAGGGGAAGACATTAAGCGACCGAAGTACCCTAAAGAGGATATCGTAATCTACGGAATTGAATGCACTTCTTAAATCTTTTAGAAGAGCAGTAACTGTGCCTAGTGCGCAAGCCTGAGTGGAGGCGATTAAGTAGATACTAAATTTTTAACAAGCCCCAGAATCTTGAAGATTATAATGGGACAGAATTGAGTGAAGGAAAAAAGATTTAAGGTTTTTGGACGAGGGATAACATTAGCTTTTTTCCAGGATACCGGAAAGTGAATAGTAATCAGAGAATGGTTTATAATGTGGATGATGATTGGCTGGACCTCTGATAAAATAGGATCAAGCATCCTAGAGCTGATATTATCATCACCAACTGCAGAGGAATTAATAGAGGCATAATATCTTTTACCACCACTCTGGTTGAAATGCTAAAGGGGCACACTGCAGTTTAGTTAAGTCAGCAAGTTTAGACAGGGTTTTTGTTTTAACAACATCAGTAAGTTAAGTTGGTGGTTGACTGAAGTAATCATTTATGGCGTCTTAATTTATTGGAGTAGAAGTTCGCCCAATACCAAGAGTTTTAAGAATTTTCCATAAATGAGTAGGGTTAACATGTTCAATGGAATTTTGTATGTGGCGTCTTTACATCCTATACTGCAGCGATTGCGAAGAGTTTTGCAAGTGGTAAGATTTTGATCACCAGGATGTTTGTTGTAAATGGTTTTGGCTTCCTTTCCTTATGATTATTTGATTTCTGAAGAGAGCCACGGAGCTGGCAGATGCTTGACTACTACTTTTTAATCGGAGAGTGAACATCGTACTGACTGATTAATTTATAACTAAATAAATCCACTTTGATGTCAATGTCACTGCCTTATCATTTCTCAAACCTTCCGGATTAATATTCTTAAAATTACAGAGAAAAATACATTTGGGTATTTTCTTCAGAGGATGTTCTTTATATGACAAAAAAATAAGATTATGGTAGGAAAAGCACGAGCTAAGTTGACCGTGTGTGTAGTATCTTTGTTAAGAATTATACAATACTGATGTCCAGTAAAGAGGGAAGGTGTGAGGTGGGAGAGTGGTGAGTAGCAGTTTGTGGAAGGAAATGCAAATCAAATGAAGATAAAAAAAAAAATTGTTTTGGCTCTCGTGTCATGTTTTGAAGACAAGTGTTGAAATCACCGAGTATAATAATACCATTATACGGCTGGCTTCAAACGTTTAGAGTATCTACAAAAATTAAAAGTAATATACATGCAAATAGAGACTGTAATACACTCCAAGGAGGCATTATTGTGATGTAAGAAGATTTCAATAAAGAGTACTTCGTTGAACCTAAGTATATTGGTGGAGATAAACTGATGGTTTTACAATCAATATCAGTCCTAAAATAAATCGCTTCGCCACCACAGCCTTTACAAATGCAATCGTAACACAAAAGCTTGAAGCCAGGAAGAGCAACTTGTGTTGAGAGAAACAAAGGCTTAAGAAAAGTTTCGGATATAAGAATGGCGTCAATACGTACGTCACAATAGTGTGCCGGATCACTCAGTGCAATATTATAAAATAAATTAAATGCAAATATAGCAAAGTTAAATCAGAAAAGTAAAAAAAAATGTTTTTTAATTGAAAGAAAAGTGTCAAATGACAAGATATGTGTAAAATGTACTCTGTTACAAGAAACCCAGAATTCATTCGAAACGTCCCTTGAGAACCATATCTCATGTGAGTTGTTTTGATTTCCGCAGACGGCTGCGACTATGTCAAACGCTACCGGCTACTGGCATATTTAAAATTGAACGTTTGCATTTACATAAGGCAGCGCCTGTGGGTCATAGATTACGGAGTTTGTATGCCATCAAAATATAAATGTAAAAAGGCCAACTTCTTGTGATATGTTGATATTCATAACATACATTTTTTACTTAACAAGGTAACACAACTTGCATGTATGTATCGCTAGTGCAGCAATGGTTTTATTCAAGAAATATAAACCGAACATAAGCATTGCATAACAAAGTGGGCCTTTTTTACAATTAAGTTTTTAATGGGATTTCATAAATAACTATTTGTTTAGACAAGTAGATATTAATTAAGGTAGACTTTTTTGGATAGAAATTAAAATCATTTATAGGCAAATTTTAGAAATTAAAATTTTGGGGCGGTCTATTTCTACATAGTAGGCCAGTATATCGAGGAGCTGGTCCAAATTCCTTGACGATGCAAAAACAACCAAAGTTGAAAAAAACTTGTAGTGTAAAATACCTACAAATGGAATAATAAATAGTATATAAGCAACTTACCACTAGGTAGGTGTAGGCACTTTAGTACTTAATCAATAGTTGTATTGATTAACAAGGTATATGTTGCGGTACAGGCAGCCCCGGAATCTACATTTTTAAAAAGGCACTTTGCCCTACTTCACCGCCCTTCAGGCAAATTTTATAGCGGAATTTTATAGCGTACTGAACTAACTGGTAACTTGCTGCCCGCCCCTAATCTTCGTCGCCAGGGGCAAGTGCCCCTTCTCGCTCCTCCTTAGATTCGGGCTGGTTATAGGTACCTATAACATCATATTATAGCATTGGGATCCTTGGTGTTGACATCTCCAGCGATGTTCAGTTCCGAGATCATTTACAAGATAAGGTGAAGCTGGCGTCCAAAAAATTAAGGTGTACTCAACAGAGTGAGGCAGTACTTCACGTCGGGGCAGAGGTTGCTGCTTAACAAGTCGCAAGTTCGGCCCCATATGGAGTACTGCTGCCATCTCTGGGCAGGTGCACCCGGATACCAGCTTGGACCTTTTGACTCGGTTCAACGACGGGCTGTGAGAATTGTCGACGATCCCAAACTCACTTGCCGTATCGAGCCCTTAAGTCTGAGGAGAGACTTGGCCTCCCTGTGTGTGTTCTACCGCTTGTACAATGGGATGTGTTCTGAGGAACTGTTTGAAATGATGCCCACGGCTACTTTCTACCATCGCACCGCTCGCCATCGGCAGGGAATTCATTCTCACACTTAAGAACCGAAATGGTCGCGTACAGTGCGGTTACAGGGAAACTTCCTCCCGCGAACGCTTGGGTTGTGGAATGAGCTCCCTGCCAAGGTTTTCTCTAAGGACTACAGTATGGGGTTCTTCAAGAAAGAAGTTATTAGATTTTTGAAGGGTCGGCAACGCGCGAGTGATACTTGTTGCAAGCGTCCATAGGCCACGGTGACCGCTTACCATCAGGCGAACCGTGTGCTTGTTTGCCACCTTAGTGGTATAAAAAAAAATATAAAGTACCTACCTATCTTCGGTTGTGCTAATATCAGTACTACATCTTTTGCTTGCTTGGATTATCGTGATAGGTACTATATAGGCAAGCAGAAGTACACTTTAAAGCATGATCCGATTTAGTCTTGGCAAATTTTTAATTTTTCCTTTTATGGCCACCTTAAAAGCTATCTGTGTGCCAAATTTAATAGCTTTAGTATGATTGGAAGAATCCTTGATTTTTGATGATCCATGAGTGAGTGAGTCTCCTGAATATCTAAACATGAAATTTTAAATAGTACTTGTGATAGCCAATCTGAACCTCCATGCCTCCAAAAATTCAGTTTATTAATTTGAACCTAAACGGAGATACAGTGTGTTCAAATCGGCTCGAAATGGTTCGTGTAAATAGTATACAGTGTGCACTCCCTTGGGGGCTAAGAAAAATTGGGCGGGCAACAATGAGTATTTTATCTCAATGGTGGGCGCACTCCGTGGCGGATGCGTTTTGATTCGTATCGACCCTGCGCACAAGTACACTTATTTAATAATTTACAGAGAATATGCATATGATTGCTATATAGTTATGAAAGAAAATCTAAACCTACAAAATAAGGTGTAAAGTATGTTGGACCATGCGGGCCAAGAGTTTCTTAGCCGTTATTACGTTGTTTATGTTTGAAATTCAGCTAAGCTTGTTGTATCTGTACAGGATCCTTAAATGTCTAAATAGTAACTGGAGAAAAAAAATATTGCTCTCAAGAAAAAGTATCAAATGGCATGAGATACTGTTGTGTTAATATTACTCTTAGAAGGAAACCTTTCAGGAATGTCCCGTGAGTAAGACATCTTATGTAAGTTGTAATGACTTCCTCGGACGCTACAAGGCGCGTCACCTCAACTATGTCAAATGCTACTGGCTACTAGTATTCAAAGCTGAGCGTTTGTATTTGCTGGTACCTCAGGAAGCGCCAGGGGGTCGGAGTCTACAAAGATTCTATTCACTTTGAACTTACACACTGCTTTGTTGTTGAGAAGTTATTGAAGATTTTACAAAGAAAACGTATACATATACATAGTAGGATTTTTTTAGAAACTGTAATATAAAAAAAATGGTCACAAGTGTGTCTGGCCATGCTCTATACTAATAAGTATAGAGTAAGGTTATTTTTTAAATGCATTTTATAAAAAATCAGTCACATGTGAGTCGAACTGTGAGTATAAACTACAAAAAAAGAGCTACTAGGCGGTCACCCATCCAATGACCGACCAAGCCAACTGTTGCTTAACCCATATAATTTCCAATAAACAAATTTTGTTGGGCCATGAGTATGTGTCTCATAAATATCTGGATTATTTTCGCTAGCTTATATGGTAATTTATAATGGTAATGCCGCGAGCCCATCTCACAATTAGCCGGTTTTTATGATTTATGTCATACAAGATAATCACTGCAAAGCTTGTATGTATTACTGTTTTTACGATAGAGCAAAAAAAAAACAAAAACGTGTTTCTTGTATGGGGACTCCGCCTAAATTTTTACTTTTTGATTTTTTATAGTTTTGAGATAGTTCGCCTTAATAACACATATTCTGTGAAAATTTTAGCTATCTACCTGTCACGATTAAAGAGAAGAGCACTTTAATGATCGGAAAGACAGACATATATGTAGTAATAGGGCTCCGTTGGCACCTTTTGGATACGTATACGCACGTCTTTCCCTTTCTCTGTGTGTGGCACCTATATTAAACGTCGTTCGTCAATGTTGCTTTTGAATTTCTGTGTAATTAGCTTAAAAAATAGTTCACTAACTTAAATTTTTGTGCAAAAAACTGTATTAAATTAAAATTTGGAGAAAGTCATCAACGGTAAAAAGTATGTCATAGAGTAATTAGTAATAAATAGTGATATAATGTTTGTTTTTTGACGTGACAACGTCTTATAAATTGGTTTGCCGGGTGACACTTCAAGAAACTGCGTTACGCTCCGCTCACGTTATGCGCTCACAATGAGAGCGAGTGAGAGGCACGCGGCATGGTTAGCCCGCCTAAGAGCGAGAGAGACAGACATAAAAAGTGAAAGGCACAAGTTGTCACGTAAAACTTTCGCCCGTATACCGACTTTACAGGCAACCAGTTTTTTACAATTGAAACATAATCGTGGATTATACAATAAAAATAAAAGAAACATAAGAAAAACAAGCGTAGACTGTGCGAGCCGACGGTAATGCAACACTGAACGAACGTGGCAGCCGACGCGCAATAATGAAGCACATACACAACCTTTATTAGCGCTAGCTATTACAGAGACCAGCTTAGTTAACTAACCGGTCAAAAAAAGGATCCGTGTATTAGAACGGAATAATCCCCCACCCCAGTCTCTTAGATTAAAGTATGAATATATCTATATATATTCTCTTGGCCTATACAAGTTTAGTATGAAACATAAATTACAATAAAAGTGAACCGATTATTGTATTAAACTCGATTCGGACACACCGCTTGCTTCGCTTTCCTCGGTTCTACGCTGTCACAATAGAACCTTAACCTAACCTAAGCAACATTACTTGTATAGTGCGATTTCTGTTCTATACTAAACGACCTGCCTAGGAATTTTGTTGGACGCTGGTTTTAACTATCGGGCGACGATTTATAGAAACTAAGATTTCAGACTAACTAAGTCTGCGACGCGTGTATGCGAGTGCTTATTTATGTAAACACTTGTATAACTTTGTGTTAAAGAAGCTTTTGAGCCAACATATCGAGTATACAAGTTTATGTTTGCTAAAGTATCACAAATAACTAAAAAAAAAATTACATTTAATAGGACAGTTAGACAGTTAGGATTTATAATCATTAAAAATAACCCAAAAAGAAGTATGTATCCATATTATTTTTGTGTTTGTAATTAAAAAAGATTGTATGTAATAAACACATCCAATAAGTATACCTACATTCATGTAATATAAATAAAATAAATACACACAGTTTGCACATACACTGAAACTTCCTTTACAAAAACTGAAATCAGAAACGTGTCTACAAAACGCATTGCCAAATTCGAACATACACAATATAGTAGCTAGGAGCCAGGTATGTATTATTCTAGAACACCATATAGAATATAGAATTATTTAGCTCTATATATAAAAGTGTTGACGTAAAGGAGCATTTAAAATACGTGTCTGACACTGATAAAGCTACGAGTAGCATCCATCAAGCATAACCGAGCAATCATGAGTATGAGGGACAAGGCATAGCCGAGGTACGCATCACAGAGTCACTTATCCAAGATATAATCGCATATTGTGGCATGTTTGAGAAAAATAATATTATTCGACGGGTTGTTCATTTATTTTATTTTTCTTTTTGGTTTTGTTACGTGTTCGTTTTATATATTGTGTTAATAAATTTTGACCAAGGACCAACTGGGTCCCCGAGGCGTTACACTTGCACGATCTTTCTTTTCTCGTCGATAAAGCGGTAGAACTCCATAAAAAATTTGTTGCAGTATTTTACCCCGTTAAGGCTGATTTTCGTAAAATGCTGAAAGACGTCCTTCTTTATTTACAACTCCAAGTCTTTAAACCAATGTTTATAATTTAATTTACAAAATTAACCTGATTCACATACAAAGTTTCAATCCTTATTTTACTCCCAGGGGATGATTACCCGAAAACAGTAAACCAATTCCTTCTTGATTTAACTTTAGAAAAAATGATTTTTATACAAACAAAAAAGGGATTAAACTTCGATAAATCCGTGATTAAGTAATGCCTTAAATCAATCCCATTCAAATCTCTAATTTCTATCCTTACTGGTTTGTGCTGAGTGCTAATCAACCAATCGGGACATTGCCTTTTATTTAAATACATGATTTTTTAAATAAATTAAAATTTATTTATTTCTTTAATAATATTAGTAACTAAAATAAACGTTTAACTTTTTAAAATCAATAAATTATTGTAGAAACGAAACAGAAAATAAACTTTTCATAAATTAGTATCCAACAAATGATAGAAGAAACAGAGGAAGACAAACCAAACACTGGAGGGATAAGGTCAGTTCGTTGCTGAATCTGAATGAAAGCTGTAGGTATATACAGAATAGGACGCAAAATTTCTGTCAAAAAGGTATACTGGATGGATTTAATATAAAAACTAAATTATGAATGTTACATTTCAATGTCTATCCCTTTCTAGTATTTTTGACCAAAATATGCAAGTAAAACACGCCTTTTTACAAGTTTTTTTAAAAGTATAGCCATTGTTCAAAAAATATGAATGGTTGATAGAATAATTATAAATTTAAAGTGTACTAGCTTCTGTCAGCGGCTTCGCCCGCTCTAAGTTTGGTTATCGGCGTAGGATACTTACGGCAACTCTCCAATTATAGAAAAAAAAACAAACAATCAAATCTTTCCTTTTTTATAATATTTAGTGTAGATAGAAAGATAGATTAGGTTGGCAAAATACATTCGTGTCTGTGAAACCATGGAATTACACATACAAAATTTCAACCCAATCGGTTCAGCCGTTTAGAAGTTATGTGAAAAAGATAAGTACGGAATGATAATTCTTACTAACCGTTGTCCTATTACCCGTTTCCCGTAGGAATGAAGCATTTTCCCAGGGTAAAAAGTAGACTATGTTCATCAGGGATAATATCGCCTTCTAATGGTAAAAGAATTTTTCAAATCGGTCCAGTAGTTTCGGAGCCTATTCAATACAAACAAACAATCAAATCTTTCCTCTTTATAATATATAAGTGTAGATTAAATAGTAAAATGAGAGGATATTCCTCATGAAGTATTAAGAGTTATGAATTAATTTCATCATAACGAGGGCATCTTGTGAACATCATATAAATTATTATCTGACCTCGTAACTTAATAGTTTATTCGTTTTCATCGAAATTACTTTCATTAAACTTTACTTGAAGTGATATATAAATGAATAATAAACTTCAAAATCAATTTCAATTAGAGTAAGAAGATGGGAGACTACTAAGAGACAGGGCTTTTAGATGTTTCAATATAAGTTTTAAACAAAACAAACATTGTTTGAAACACAACGATACAACTACCTACCTCCAAGGAGTAATATAGGTTTTGGAACTTTGGATACGTTATTCATATACCTACGAAAATGGGTAAAGTTAGTTAGGTTTAGAAGTTATGTTTTAGCAACGAGCTGATATTGTAACTTAAATAAAAGGGTTATTCAATATCCAGTCAAGCGAAAAGAACTTACTTAAACTTAACTTCAGGAAATGCGATATAAAAATCGGCAAAGTGCGAGTCAGACTCGCGCACGAAGGGTTCCGTACCATTATTTATAGAAACGGCAAAAAAATCACGTTTGTTATATGGTAAAATTTTACTCTTAAATATTTGTTTTATTTTAATTTAATTATTTATTTTTAAACTGAAGATATAACTAAATATTCTGTGAATAATTCAAGCGTCTACCGTAACGTGCAAAAAAATTACATTTGTTATATAGGAACCCCCTTAAATATTTATTTTATTTTGGTTTTTTAGTACTTGTTGATATAGTGGAAACAGAAATACATCATCTGTGAACATTTAACCTGTCTAGCTATCACGGTTTATGATATTCAGCCTGGTGACTGACGGACGGACGGACAGCGGAGTCTTATTAATAGGGTCCCGAAAAACAAGCGTAGACTGTGCGAGCCGACGGTAATGCAACACTGAACGAACGTGGCAATGAAGCGCATACACAACCTTTATTAGCGCTAGCTGCATATAACAGAGACCAGTTTAGATAACTAACCGGTCAAGCTTCGTGGGGAAAAAGGATCCCCCACCCCAGTCTCTTAGATTAAAGTATGAATACATCTATATATATTCTCTTAATCACATAAACTTAATACAAATAAGAATGAACTTTAGCTTAAAGCTTATTTAGCTTTAGCTTATGTATATCTACGTATATCCCGATAGTTAAATACGCATTTGAAATAAAGGCCTATACAGGTTTAGTATGAAACATAAATTACAATAAAAGTGAACCGATTATTGTATTAAACTCGATTCGGACACACCACTAGCTTCGCTTTCCTCGGTTCTACGCTGTCACAAGAGAACCTTAACCTAACCTAAGCAACATTACTTGTATAGTGCGATTTCTGTTCTATACTAAACGACCTGCCTAGGAATTTTGTTGGACGCTGGTTTTAACTATCGGGCGACGATGTATAGAAATAATGTCTCTTTTTTATTTATGGAATTGAGAAACACATGATAAATATACATAAATTAAAATAATCTTTCTTCGTTTTCGACTTCCTGATAAAAAATATGATGAAGGCAACATTAACTAAGCACAAACAATAAACTGGTAATACAAAATAGCATCAAGTAAAGGCAAAAGTGAAGTTTAAGCGAGATTAGATATACTTAGTAAACTGATTGTGTAGTGTTACTTTACCTTTTTTCAGAGTTTACTAAGATTTCAGACTAACTAAGTCTGCGACGCGTGTCGCAAATTCGAACATTTACACTATACTAGCTAGGAGTTAGCTACGTATTATTCTGTAACACCATATAGAATATAGAATTATTTAGCTCCATATGAAAGTTTTGACGTAAAGAAGCATTTAAAATAACGCGTCTGAGACTGATAAAGCTACGAGTAGCTTCCATTAAGCATAACCGAGCAATCATGAGTATGAGGGACGAGGCATAGCCGAGGCACGCATTACAGAGTCACTTATCCAAGATATAATCGCAAGATATAATCCATATTATTCGACGGGTTGTTCATTTATTTTATTTTTCTTTTTGGTTTTGTTACGTGTTCGTTTTATATATTGTGTTAATAAATTTTGACCAAGGACCAAATGGATCCCCGAGGCGTTACACGTGCACGATATAGCTTTTCCCGTCGATCAAGCGGTAGAACTCCATAAAAAAATTGTTGCAGTATTTTACCCCCGTTAAGGCTGATTTTCGTAAAATGCTGAAAGACGTCCTTCTTTATTTACAACTCCAAGTCTATAAACCAATGTTTATAATTTTATTTACAAAATTAACTTGATTCACATACAAAGTTTCATTCCTTATTTTGCCCCCGGGGGATGATTTCCCGAAAACAGTGGACAACATCCTTCTTAATTTTTAACCAAAGGCCAAATACAAATTTGAACTCATTTTTAACTTCCGAAATAATTTATTTTTATACAAACAAAAAAGGGATTAAACTTCGATGAATACGTGATTAAGTAATGCCTAAAATCAATCCTATTCAAATCTCTAATGTCTATCCTTACTGGTTTGTGCTGAGTGCTAATCAACCAATCGGGACATTGCCTTTTATTTAAATACATGATTTTTTAAATAAATTAAAATTTATTTATTTCTTTAATAATATTAGTAACTAAAATAAACGTTTAACTTTTTAAAATCTATAAATTATTGTAGAAACGAAACAGAAAATAAACTTTTCATGAATTAGTATCCAACAAATGATAGAAGAAACAGAGGAAGACAAACCAAACACTGGAGGGATAAGGTCAGTTCGTTGCTAAATCTGAATGAAAGCTGTAGGTATATACAGAGTAGGGCCCAAATTTATATTAATATAAAAACTAAATTATGAATGTAACGGTATCATTACATTTCAATGTCTATCCCATTCTAGTATTTTTGGCCAAAATATGCAAGTAAAACACACCTTTTTACAAGTGTTTTTAAAAGTATAGCCATTATTTAAATAATATGAACGGTTGATAAAATATTTTTTAATTTATAGCGTACTAGTTTCTGTCAGCGGCTTCGCTCACCCTAAATTTGGTTGTCGGCGTAGGATTTTTGCGGCAACTCTTCAATTATAGAAAAAAAAATTCCTCTTTATAATATTAGTGTAGATATAAAGATAGATTAGGTTGGCATAATACATTCGTGTCTGTGAAACCATGAAAATACACATACAAAATTTCAACTCAATCGGTTCAGCCGTTAAGAAGTTATGTGAAAAGATAAGTACGGAAGAATAATTTATACTACCCGTTGTCTTATTACCCGTTTCCCGTAGGAATGAAGCATTTTTCCAGGGTAAAAAGAAGACTATGTTCATCAGGGATAATGTCGCCTTCTAATGGTAAAAGAATTTTTCAAATCGGTCTAGTAGTTTCGCAGCCTATTCAATACAAACAAACAATCAAATCTTTCCTCTTTATAATATTAGTGTAGATTAAAAAGTAAAATGAGAGGAAATTCCTTCTGAAGTATTAAGAGTTATGAATTAATTTCAACGTTATAGGTTCCAATAACATCTTTTATCGAGGCTCTTTTATCTCGAAAACTAATAACGAGGGCATCTTGTGAACATCACATAAATTATTATCTGACCTCATAACTTAATAGTTTATTCGTTTTCATCGAAATTACTTGCATTAAACTTTACTTGAAGTGATATATAAAGGAATAATAAACTTTAAAATTAATTTCAATTAGAGAACTCTTTTTTCTCGTAAAGAAAGTTTAGTAAGAGACTTTTTTGTGAATAAAGTGAGGGTTTTTCTTCTGAAACACGTTTTTAGTAATCAGTGCAATCACACAATTAATAACAACACTTGTGGTCATAGAAGCTATTTGTTTACCAAAAAACATCAAATTGAACATATATTCTACAAAATAAACATATAGCTAACGTATTTAACCCTAATTTTCAAAATAACAAGCTTCTACGTATCTTAGAAAATTTGTTAACTGCACCGAAACAACACAGTCCTTGGAGCTTATTAGGAACAGTCACGAGCTATCGGACTCTGGAATTGCAGAACTGTAAAAATGTATGTAAGTACATTCACGGGTTTCGAGAGGTAAGTCAGACTTCCATACATTTTTGTCTTGAATTCCAGAGTTCGAATAGCTCGAGACTGTTTTCAATAAGGTTCCTTGACCTTGGCGGCAGCTCACACCGGGCTGACAAATAGAGTAAATGCGTTGCTAGGGCGAATCAATTCTAGAAGGATGTCGTTTGTTTGCTACATCTAGCCCATATCAAAGCACTTCCCGTCCCCAGTCGGAAATTTTGGTCATTGTCGTCTCAAATTTTAGAATGATGAGCTAAACCGGATATTGACCCTGACTTGCATTTGCTTGATATTAATAAAGGTTTGGTGGAAAAGGCTTTATCAGTTTACTCGGCATTCTAAATTCCATTGTTCGAGATCCATTCATTATAATATAAGCAGAAGGCAGTGATTTATCGATGTCGGAAATTGATGGGTATAAAAGGTTGTATAACTTGACGGGGGTACTGAAACATGAAAATAAGTCATTGAATTATGACGGGTATGCTGTACCCGATAGTATCTAACTATTTCTTTCCTTTTTGTTTCGATTTATTGTAACTGCTCAAATGATTGAATGTGAGAGAAATAGTGAATTAAATTAATTATCAAAAAAAAAAATATGAAAAATGTCATTGTTTAATTATTATTTTTTGAGTATTTTAAGGCCATTATACACACCCCAGCAAACCTTACCCTTATTTATAGTTTTGTATGAATCATAGATTTTTATTGCTTATTTTCGATACATGCTAACCATCGCTTCGAAAATAAACAGTAATTTCAAATGGAATTAAACTTTATATTATACCAACTAAAACAAGTTGTAAAAAATGTGCCAAGGCTCGATATTACAAATGTCTTTAAAAAGTAGTGAAATCTCATTTACAGCCAGTCTGGGAGTATATAAGAAAACGATCAAATCTTTTACTTGTTAAATTCCTTTCTTTGTATTCTTCTGTGCCTAATTATATGAGACTAGAACATATTAATTAATAACAAGGCAATCAGGTTGGTGTTGTGGGATTTAATTTGACTTTGCTGTTAGACATAGGGCAGTGACCGGAAAATCTAAATTAAATGTATGAGACTAAAACAGTTTAACTTTATTATTTACAAGACAATAAGGTTAATGTATTCTTATTACATGTTTTTTTTATAATTTTATATGACTTGCCAATGTTGCTATAAACTCCAGCTCAAGAAAACAGGATTACGTAATAGTAACTATTACGTTGTATGTTTTTTTATAATTTTATATGACTTGCCAATGTTGCTATAAACTCCAGCTCAAGAAAACAGGATTACGTAATAGTATTACTATTACAACATTGGCAAGTCATATATTAATAGTAACTATTACGTAATCCTGTTTTCTTGAGCTGGAGTTTATAGCAACATTGGCAAGTCATATAAAATTATAAAAAAAACATGTAATAAGAATAAATTAACCTTATTGTCTTGTAAATAATAAAGTTAAACTGTTTTAGTCTCATACATTTAATTTAGATTTTCCGGTCACTGCCCTATGTCTATCTGCGTATTTTTTTTCTACACGTGTACAGTTTTGTGACCTAGTGACAGAAATAAAAATAACGCGTCGAAATGCATAACCTCAAAGTATTACGATAGTAATTTTGAGGCGCCTGTATATTTGTGTATATTTACAATGGAAGGTTTTAGGATTCCAAACCTAAGCACTTCCCTTGAATACGGAACCCTAAGAAAGATCACCTTATATGTGTACTTAGGCTTATTAAAAAAAAAAGTTAAATTATAATTGGCCGGTTTTTATGTAGGAAGTGATAATTTACGTCAAAGGAACTATTTATGTATTTACGATCTTAGGCATAAATTAAGACGTATAAAAATATCATCTATTTTATGTGTTTAAAGAAAACGTAAATGATTTAAACTTCGCGACTACGCAACCATGAAATATTTTATGTTACTGATAGTAGTTTGAAGTCTTGACGTTAATAAAATTATATACCGACTCAATCCATTTCCCGTCACAAATTCTAACTTACAAAGCAAAGGCAAAGGGTCCAAGGAGAAATATTGACTTTTGGAACACAAAAATTGGGTAGAAAAATGTGGAGCATCATCAATCCAAAAGTATTCCACAGCAGCGGTGGCGGTAGTAAGAAGTTAGGGTCTGTAAGTGGCGTGCAAAACTCAGCTATCCAATCAATCAGCCTGCAGTAGTCCACGGTTAAACAAAGGTCTTTCCCCATGAACGCCACCACACCCAGTCGCCCGTTTATTTCAAGCGTCTGCCTGTTGCCGTTATCAATATCGAGCAAACACGAGCATAAAACAACATCACGTTTTTTGTATTGGAGGGCTCCCACAGGGGCCCTAAAATGTTTATTTTATTCTGTTTTTTAGTATTTGCTGTTATAGCGGCAACAGAAATGCATCTTCTGTGAAAATTTCAACTGTCTAATTGTCACGGTTCATGAGATACAGCCTGGTGACAGACTGACGGACGGACAGCGGAGTCTTAGTTATAGGGTCCCGTTTTTTACCCTTTGGGTACGGAACCCTTAAAATAATAAAATAGACGTAAAAAAAACAACGACGTATTATCTATATATACTATACTTCTATCTCTATCAATCTATAATATAATCTTATTTTTATACTTAAGTTAACATTTTTTAATAACCTTTATATCTAGAAAATAAAATATGATGAAATATTTAATTTAGTAATACTATCTATACATAGTAAAATTTACTTACAATACAAAAATTACCTAACCTAAATTACTAAAAATTACTTTAATTCAAAGCATACGTTTTTTGGTATTCAAGTAAGTATTTTTTAGGGCTGTTTCGACGATACCTACAGACTTGGCAGTACGAAATGGATGAGGTAGATTATTTCATCATTTAGTGGCTGCATGTCGAAAGCTGCCACGAAATGCTGTGGTTCTGTGCTGAGGCACTATGAGCAAATAATCAGTTGCTCTAGTTTTATATTTGCTGCTTTTATGAGCCCAAGATAATTTTTCATGTCATAATTGTTCAAAACAGTGTGCCCTTCGTAATAACTCCAAACATAAGGGTAGCTATATGAAGTTTTCATCTTGCTGTTAGTTTAAGTAGGTTAGAGTTATTAAGATAGGGCGTTACATGTGTTTGAGGTTGTATGTCAAAACAGTAACGTGTACATGCATTTTGCACCCGTTGCAGAAGACGCTGTGATTTGGCTAGCAAGCATGGTCCATAAACAACTTCACCATAATTTAACACTGATAAAACCAGCGACTCGCGAAGCTTGTTTCGTAAGTCAATACTAAGATAATTACGGATTTTGTTTAGAATATTAATCTGTAGAAACAGTTTCTCATTTTTCACTAGGTGTCCCTCAAACTGTAGCTTGTTATTAAATGGTAAACCTTTATTGCGTGCTTCATTCACTAATGATAGATTAGTACCTCTGTTTTAAACCACAGTAAACTGACTTGAACACCGTGTAATTTATCAATTTCCTTTCTTATCTCTGAACTGTATTACTTGAAATATTATACAGTCAAAGTTTACATTATAAAAGTCTAAGAGCAGCAGTAGGTATATGTCTGAAATTAATATACGACACGAGTATTAATTTAACATGTACGCTACACGCTTTTCACAAACAAACCGCAACAGATGGTCATTAGAGTGGCTTCGTGAACGTGAGATGGTTTCAAAAATAGAGTGTTTTGGATATAATCTAGATTTATGGTCCGCTTGTCGGACAGCGGACGGATAGTAAACATGCCGACGCGCGGTTTGTCTGAAACTACGATATCACTACGGCTAGGGTTTTTTTATTGAAATACAGTATAATATCTGGTTTAAAGAGATTAAATAAAAATAACAGATTAAAAAAAAAGTATATCTGGTTTTAAAGAGAGTTAAAAAAGAGTACAGATTACAAAAAAGAGTAAATTTTTCAGTAATATCACGTTTGTCGATCACTGGATTTACGAAATTAGTACGTAAAAGTTTCTTATTTAGTTTGTAATAGATACGAAATTTTTTATTATGATTCTAACAATATGCTTTGAAATATGCTAATAATAAAATGGTGACTAACTTCTTATCTGATGGTTAGAGCCGCATTTGTGTAAAGCATGCGTAGGGGTGCTACCTATTTAACAGTGATTTTTTCCGGCTGAGATGATGGACGATGATGATAATTTAATTCCTGTTATTAATGATTTTATTGTAAGTTAGTTATTTATGTAAAAATAAATAAAAAAAAATTTTTTGGTAGGCAAAAACCCAATTATAGCTATGATACAAGTGAGCTAGGGATTACAGACGAGGTTGTGGGTTGCAGCCCGAGCCGAAGGCGAGGGCATTATTCAGCCGAGTGTGTATTGGGTAGAGCTAAGGGTGTCATAAGACTGTTTTAAATACACTTGAAGGACAGCTAATATATGTATAATATATTAGTGTTAAAATGTTGCAAAAAGTTGATATTTAATAGAATCTTATAGTTTTGATATGTTTCTAACAAACTTGGTGGATTTATTTAAATACACTTGAAGGACAGCTAATATATGTATAATATATTAGTGTTAAAATGTTGCAAAAAGTTGATATTTAATAGAATCTTATAGTTTTGATATGTTTCTAACAAACTTGGTGGATTTATTTTTCCAAAAATAAGAACTTAGCAATTTCTTCTTGCTTAAAATTAAAAATCTGTAAAGTAAAAGGCACTTGTGCGGTACCTAATTGTCATTAGCGCACTAGTGCGTAATGGACGCTATTAAGATGCTGACTTGCTGAAATGCTATTAAGAAACGGTGCAGTAGCTTTATGAGCAAGTGTGTTAAAAAATCATAATATTATTAGTGACAATTATAATCACAACAATTTTTTTTTTTTTATACCAATAAGGTGGCAAACAAGCTTACGGTCCACCTGATGGTAAGCGATCACCGTAGCCTATGGACGCTTGCAACACCAGGGGTATCACTTGCGCGTTGCCGACCCTGCAGAAATCTAATAACTTCTTTCTTGAAGAACTCCATACTGTAGTCCTTGCAGAAAACTTTGGCAAGGAGCTCATTCCACAACTTAAGCGTTCGCGGGAGGAAGTCTCTCTGAAACCGCACTGTACGACCCGTGTTAAAAGCGTCTCCAGTACTGTCATCTGCATAGCAATGTATGCTGTTGATGTCCAACATGTCATTGATATGCAGTAGAAACAGCGTAGGAGACAGCATAGAGCCTTGCGGGACACCAGCATTAATGTCCATGCTATCAGAGCAACCACCGTCAACTACGGTTCGTATGCGTCTGCCGGACAAAAAGCTAGCCACCCATTTGCACAAACCCTCGGGCACTCCGTAAGATGGCAACTTCGATAGAAGACCCCGGTGCCAGACCCGATCGAACGCCTTCGCTATGTCCAGGCTACATGCCAATGCCTCCCCCTGACTCTCAATGGCTAGTGCCCATTGGTGTGTGAGTACAGGACATAACTCATGAGCACACTGCTTAAGCACCACTGCTAGTATACTGTCTTGCCCACTCGACTTATGAACGTCCAGAGAAAGCAACGCCCGCTGGACCTCCCGCTGTGTTATGGAGATTTCCGGCACGGTCTTACCGCACCACGGTGTAGTAGGTGGTACAGCGCCTTCATCGGTCATATTCAAGTTTGAGGCAAAGAGACTGCCCAGTAGATTGGCTTTCTCTTTAGCAGTATGGGCCAAGTCACCATCGGTCTTTCGCAGTGGTGGTAACGACGACTGGCAAAAGTTCCCTTCGGCAGCTTTGGCAAGCGGCCAGAAAGCACGACTCCCAGAAGGATAGCTCGCAAGTCGCCAACCTATTTTGCCGATGAATTGGAATTTTGCTCTGGCAGTTGCTTTGTTACTGAACCTCGAGGCAGCATTTAATTTGCGTTTTAACTCAGCAATATTCGGATCCTTATTATTACGAGCCGTGGTTCAAGCCTCTATTTTAGCTTTTTTGCAAGACCTATTAAACCACAGTCGTTTTTTAACGCGGGCAGCTACTCGCGGGTTAGGAATATAACATTCCATACCAGCAAAGATTTTCTCAGTGACTGCGGCTGCGCAGACGTCAGGAACTTCTGCGTTAAAGCAAATCTGCCTCCACGGGTACGATGCGTAAAATTCTCGCAATCCATTCCAGTCTGCTGACTTGCAGTGCCACACACGACGCCAATTAGTTGGCCCAGTAGGATCGGTTTGTGTGCATGACACTTGAGTCCGAACGAGTACAGTGGTCCGAGGAGCCAAGAGGCGCATCCACTGAGACGGAGTATCCGTCCGGGCGAGTAGTCAGCAGAAGGTCCAGTAAGGAGCTCGTATGTTCCTCTATATCTGGTATTCTCGTTGGAGAAAGTACCAGCTGAGAGAATCCATAGGTCAGAGCAAATTCATGAGCAGATATCCCAGCATAGTTATTGGTTCGAGAACTGAGCCACTCGCAATGTTGAGCGTTAAAGTCTCCCAAAATAACTAGTTCTGCTGTGGGATATTGCTCTAGAACTTTGTCAGTCGTCAAACTGAGGTGCGTTACGTCCGTGTCACCGCTATGTGACCTGTATAGGCACGCATAGATACGAGTGTGGCCGCCGTAATCTACGCGCACCCACAATATCGACAGGTCCCTGTCTTCAAGGCTATGAAGGCGGCGACAGCAGATATCCTCCCGGACGAACATACATACACCGGCACGACTCATAAAATTGTGTTCGAGTTTGTAGCCGGGATAGTGAAGGTATGATGTGTCAGCCGGGCAGAATATCTGCGTCTCCGTTAGAAAAAGAATGGTCGGCTGCGCAGTCTCGAGATGGTGGTGGAATGCGTTAAGATTTGCGTGAATACCCCTGATGTTGCAAAAATCCGCATTTTATGTGGATGGAGTAGCCGCTGTACAAACTCTTTTCTTTTACGTTCTCATGGCCATAAAAACTATCATTACAAATATAATTACGTATTGTAACTGAATTCTAAATATCGTCTAAAGTGTTTCTTGGAAAGGACCTGTTTTCCCACATCACCACAAAAACCCATAAATGTGGGATACAGTGCACAATTTAAAGAATTGTAATAAACCCCTTATCTCATCATTAATAATAAATTTTCAACATCAAAAGTGAAACAATATATTGGTCAAAAAGCATTTAACTACTGTATCGGATATCAATAATTTGTTTGTTACAACACAACACCTAAGCATAAATAATTGTTTTTAGACTTTTTTGGTATATGAATATTTGTCCGAAATACGAGCCGAAACGGATGGAGGCATCAGGATGATATTTAACTGGCAGAAAATGTTTTTTGTAGGCAGTACAGTATAGTATTATATAGTCTGATGTACTGTTATGCCCTTTTTTCAATCTTTTTTTTTTCCATTCCGTAAAGCTTTGTACTTATCCTAGTATTTCTAAAGGATATTAGGTATATTTAGATCGATAGTTATTGGCAAATGTTTTTCATCTTTGAACACAGTTATCCAAACCAATATGTACATTTAAATGTTTGTTTGTTGTTGCCCAGCAGGAGCAACCAATTAAGCTGATTAATAAGGATCAACGAGATTTTTTGTTTTGAATGTAGTATTAAAGTCCTTGAAAAATCAAAATTATTGGTATATTTTTTTTTGTCACACGACCAAAAATTAGCTAGTAGTATTCAAATTAATGCATCGATCGCCGAGTTGCCGCGGCGCAGAGTGCGTGACGTCATCTTACTCATTAGCCGCCAGTTAGCCGTTGGCAGTAACAAAGCGCGCAGTGTTTATGTTTCATTTACGGACTTTAAAAAAGAATTAACTGACCAATTTGTGCGCGGCTCAACTTTGTTACCATGAATAAATATTGTATAGTAACGAAATGTCCAAACGCAACAATTAAAACGCCAAGAAAACTATTTTGTTGCGTGCCAAACGCCCTAGCGTTATATAGCCTACTATTGGGCAGCACAGTCATGACAATCCACTCTCGAAACTGTCTCCTCTTTTTCATCACACCTAACAGGCATTTGTTCAGGCGTTATTTTTGCTTTAACTGTACAGACATGCCCTAACCTTTGGACTTGGACAAATCTCACAGCATCATCTCCATATGTTTCACGTGCCGATCTGTAATAAATAAACTAAATCGGAATAAATATGTAAACCTAAACATACCTAGGTATCCTAACAATATATACTCATTATTCACAGTAAAGTTTGGTTTTGTAGTCACTGATTAATGAAAACCGGCCAAGTGCGAGTCGGACTCGCACATAAGGGGTTCCGTACCATTATCTATAAAAACGACAAAAAAAAATACGTTTGTTGTATGGGAACCCACCTCAAATAATTTTAATTTAATTATTTATTAACTTCTTTTGAGAGAAGTTATTATAATAGGTCCAAAAATCGAAATCGCTAAATTTGTGTTTTCTTTACGTTTTGAAACCTAGAGAATCGTTTGCAATCATGTTCAGAGTTATGTGTGTGTGCGTGTATGTATGTATGTATGTAAGCTTTTTTTTGCCCCTCGATATCTCAAGAACTAATGGACCAAATCGCTCACGGATCATTTTAATCGATATACCACGCCATGACTTAGATCTGAAAATATTTTGGAACAAATCTGTCCAGAGATTGTTTTTTTCGCTAAAAAACTGTTTTTTTTTGTTACGCGATAACTTCGCGGATTAAGAACAGATTTCCACAATTTATACATATATGAAAGGATTAACACGCAGATTGGTTCCATTCAAATTTGGTAAGAATTGGTTAATAGAAACTTAGAATTTAGTATTTGTGGTTATAGTGGTAACAGAAACCACATCATCTGTGAAAATTTCAACAGTCTAACTATCACGGTTCATGAGATACAGCCTGGTGACAAACGGACAGATGGACAGACAGACAGCGAAGTCTTAGTAATAGGGACCCGTTTTTAACCTTTGGGTACGGAACCCTAAAAATGAGCGAGACGGCAAAAATTAGCCATGACAACCACACTCAATAAATATATCAATAATTCCGTCACCGATCACCAAGTTTAGTGTATCTATTGAACTTAAAAAATATATAAATGAACAAAGATAACATTCGTTATTCAAGATATAATAAATACTTTATTCATAACTTCCAAATGCGTCCCTGTATTTTTACTTTACATTCATTTTGATACCTACCACATACAGCCAGGCACAAATCCAAACTTTTGTTTCGGGGGGGGGGGGGGGAAACATTGAATCAACCATGAACTCTGTAAAAAAACTTCTGGTTATGCTCCCGTTTAGTTTATGTAACGTCAGTTTTCGGGGGGGGGGGGATAAATCCCAACTATCCCCCCTCTGTATACGTCCTTGCATACAGCTTAGGGTCCGCACCAAGACTCAAGTCCTGTCATAAAAAAGAGTTGCAATAAAATTTAATAAAACATCGGCGAATCTGTTTTACCTTATTGAAAACCAGAGAAATATCAAGTACCTATACTTTGATAGGGATAGCACTTTGTGGAATAGGTGTCCACTCGATCTTAGATAAAGAATTAAACCCCTGGCCTCCTCTCGATAGAGAGTAAGAGAGTAAATTCCTTGCCGGTGGCTACAGATAATACATACCTAGTTATCGGACTTGAGTGGAGGCGTAGATTCTATCTAATTAAAGTACTAAAGTCACAATAAGTAGGCAGATAAATAAGGTACAACCTTACTTCTGTAGTTTCCTCTCACGGATCTCACCATTGGTAAACTTTGAATGATTACCTAGGTATTCAAATACCATAAAAGAATCCACTTTCGGAAGGTTATCTGATTGAGCTTGTACAGAACCAGCTTCAACTGTAATAATACTCATGATGTGTAGGTATTGGTTTTATAGTAATTATCACAAACTTACACTCTTGATATGTATTGACACTTTATTTAGGTACATATCGCGTTTCAGCTCCGTCGAGTCGTGAGCGACCTGTGAATGAGTGCAACAGCGCGCAGTACGTTCAAGTACGATAACGTCACACGTGATCGCGGCGCATTGGCTTTTAGCCGCACGGAAGACTTATTTTATTATTTAATACCTCTGTAAGTAATGGTCCGATTTTAATAATTCAAAAAGATATACCATTCTTATGTTATAAAGCACAACATAGTTACTAATTCTATTTAATTTGTTTTAACTGTACTGATCCTCATTAGGCAGAGAGATTGTTAAGGGAACGGAGAAGGACATTGGCTATTTTTGGCTATTGGATATTTATTTCCCAAAAAAAGTTGTCACAGGAAGAACTATTATCATATTTTACAAGGACTAACCTTAGCTAGACCTATAGCTTGCTATAGCAAACTTTCTTACTATAGTCAGACTTGCCGTAGAATCCCACGCCGATAACCGACTGTAGTGCGGGCGGAGTAACGAGCAAAACGTTATATCTAATAAACAATGATTTCCCTCTTTTAATACCATCTGTTACACGATTATTACTGAGAAAGAGAAAAACGAATTCCAATAAAAGTGAATGAATCAATAAATGAAATATATACTTTATTGCACACAAAAATAGAAAGCAAAATATTTAAATTTGTGAAAAATATTGTGCAAAAGGCGATCTCTTACAGACAACCCTTAGGGTAGAGGGAAACTATTAAAAGTATTGGTACTCTTATACTTGCTGCAACAAGAAGAAAATGTCACGCTTAATCATTTTCATTGCAACATATTTTATTCTGAGTTGTCAAATTGTATCAAACAGTTGCTGATGTTATTTTGCATTATAAACGATTAAAATCATAATTCACAGTTGAGCAACAGTAACCATTAGAATTTCCATTTCTATATTATTGCTTGAACATTACTGCAGTTGCTACATCGCACACTACTCATGTATTATGAAAACCTGGAGCAGCGTGTTCTAAATAACGAATTATAATAAACGTGGCTACAACATGTTTTTATTTAGAAATTCTAGGTCAAGCATCGATATTTTTGGCTGGAATTATTTAGGGGAAAGTTTATTTAGCTAAGTATATATGGTACCTACTAGCTAGAAAACTATATAAAGACGTCGTGGGCGTCCACACCTTTTTCTTAATAAACGAATCCAATGTAGTTTCAATCTTCGATCTCTGTAATCTGTACTATGGACTGCGCAATAGGCTCACAAAATTGGCCACACTTTAGAAAAAGATAAAGTTAACCTGTGGTGTCTTTTCTCATGGACAAGACACCACACATTGGCTTCGTCTCTGTTACACTTTTGCGACCTTTTTCGCTGGCAAGGTAATGTTTATAAGTCTATGAGTTTAGCTAGTTGCCTAAAGAATCTTGAGGTTTTTCAATAAATCTTGTTGAATGACGCAAGAATATGCGTGTCTTAAAAAATTAGCATAAACAACGTAATAATATGGGTAGGTATAGGTACTCTAATAACTTCTAAATTTCAGGGCGGCTAAACCAATACGTGCCGATATGTATTTGCTTTTATTTGAATATTATTCCCATTTTATTTGAATAGGCAATAGCGGAATGAAATGCTGGCGACCTTTAGGAATTCAATAAATTATTTTTCCAAGCGCGCATACTAACGTCCTGGAAATATGTTTCTCATTGTTAAAATCTTTCTAAAGGGCTGGTTTTACGTTTAATATTTTATACTGATTTTTGAAGTGAAAACTTCTTTAGCGGCGTTGTGCACTTTTTTAGGTATGGGTAAAAAATGATAAACTCGCGTCAGGTCACGTGTCCTAATCGTGGAAATTCGTAAGACGGAAACCGTAATGCCACGCCTATTCTAATTTTTATTTTTAGTATTCGCGATTATGAGTAGTACAGGGAGGTTGGATATGGAATTTTAATTCTATGACAGATTGCGATGTCAAATATACTACGTCAAAAAAGTAAATAAACAAACATTATTATTTCTTGACAATGTCAAAGACATGTCTTGTGACATATTTGAGTGTTAAGCGCGAATCGTGTGTAAAGGTTTTCACTTCTGCCGGCACTCCCGGAGTGCAACTCGTTTTTTTTATTTTTTACTGATAATTATAGTAAATTACTTAAATTTTTTTACTATAAATATATATTAATAGTCGTGTCGCGCGTCACGACATCCATCCTAACGATTATCCTTTTAAGTAACATTGACTGACTAGACTTTTTTTTTACATTGAACAAAATTTTATTACATTTTTTTCTTTCCAGAACCTTATATAGAATGTTCTTGTTCTTGCATGAATAGCTTTCGAATAGAAGAAATAAATGTATAAATTGGAGGTCGTGGTTGTAGCACTTTTCTATTGCATGAGTGTCTACTAGTAGTAGGTACAATCACAACCTAAACATTTATTTTAATTATACAGTCCGCCAATCCCACAATCAATCTTCAACTACAATCAAAATTAAAAAAACATATGATAAAATTAGAAAAACACGAAACGTATGGGAGGCATGTATTCAATAATAATATGAGGCAAAAAAGAGTATATTCATGTAGGTATTTGTATGTATTTATGTGTTGTATATATTGTATGTATATATTATATGTATATATATCCCCTTCTATTAATAAAAACATTTAATTAGATAATGATATATCAATAATTAATAAGTATTAATAAGTAGCTATAATAGTAAATAATATAAATATCTTAATAATATATCTTCTTTTAGGTTTAATATACAATTTAATAAAAAAAAAACCTTGAAATGTTTACTACGATCGTCATATTATAGACATCTAGCCGTTTATTAATAGTTAGCGCTAGCACCTATCTAGATATAATAGAACAGCTAACCACAACACCAAAGACTGTCATTAAACGTATGGTATTCTCCATTCTATAGGCAGGTTCTATAACTCTGTGGAATATTTCTACTACTTATAATAAATAAATAATAGTTTTTTGTTAAACAAGTGGGCAAAGTTGTTTTTTGTGAAGAGTGCCAACTTAAAATCCCGAGACGTAAAAAATTTGCTCTCGTGTGAAACCTCTACCAGTGTGAAAGTTAGGTGTTAGGCAAGGAACACACTGAACGCCATATTAAGCAATAAGTTTATTTTTATTTACAATTACTTCCTACTATTCACTGCTCCTATCAAAAAATTAACAATAGGTTGGTACTAACTATTCTCTTTAACATTAGCAACTTTTAAAAGTCGTCAATTATTAAACAATTGGTATGCTTAAAGATATTTTTTACGTGACTTCTTTGGTGAAAAGCTTAGTACAGCATTAGACACGTGTCTTAACTCTTCTGGTGTTAAAGAAATATCTTTGTAATTCGAGTCACTCATTTCTAAAAAACAATGTATGTAAATAAACAATCTAAGGTTAAATAACTATAATTAGTTTCGTGCCATTTCACTTTCTTTTTTTTAGACGTGCGTTTTTTACTCTATGACACTTTTATCGCATATTTTTTTTTAAAAAACGCTGTCAATTAGTAGAAGTATTAGTAGGTATAATTGATCATAAATATTCAGTACGTCAACAATGATAAAATGCATTGCATTGTTTTTTAACCAATCATCGCGTTGTTTTTTTTTCAGTATCGCAAAATTCCAAAAGTTAATACTCGAACGTTGCATTACTTTGTCTCACGCTCCCAGCAAATATCGATTTTGCTCACTGTTTTTGAACAGCAAAACCACCGTTTTGGTGCTGAAGACGTGAAAATAAATAAAACCCGAAACAATTTTATTTAATTTTAAGCGTATCGGTTAACAATAAATAAGCGGCTCACTGATTTAATGGGGTTTGTTTATTTATCCACTTTATGCACTTAAATTCAAACACTGACCGTAATTTATTCATGCAAATAAAAGGAAACTATTTGATACATTGGTAATAAATTGCCTCCGCCAGTGTACGTCCTCCTGCAGAGGCACAGGCCTATCCTTAGAGTAGGAGGATTAAACCACAGTGCACCGCGCTAATCTAGTCCTCATAAGTTGACGTTATCGAACTATTGGCCAGCCGACTGTGAAATTTTTTTTTACCGCCTTGGCTTAACTGCTTTCATACGTCAACATAGCCAGGACTGACGGTTAAACGTCAAGTACCTAATAGGCACGCATTTAGGTGCAGACCACACCTAACGGTCCTTAACTTCGTTCACCGTTTCATTCTTGAAGAACCCCATACTGTAGTCTTTAGAGAAAACCTTGGCATGGAGCTCATTCCACAACCCAAGCGTTCGCGGGAGAAAGTTTCTCTGAAATCGCACTGTACGCGACCATTTCGGTTCTAAAGTATGACAATGAATTCCCTGCGTATGGCGAGCGGTGCGATGGTAGAAAGTACCCGTGGGCATCATTTCGAACAATTCCTCAGAACACATCCCATTGTACAAGCGGTAGAACACACACAGGGAGGCAAAATCTCTCCTCAGACTTAAGGGTTCGATACGGCAAGTGAGGTTGGGATCTTCGACAATTCTCACAACCCGTCGTTGAACCGAGTGAAAAGGTCCAAGCTGGTATCCGGGTGCACCCGCCCAGAGATGGCAGCAGTACTCCATATGGGGCAGATCTTATGACTTGTAAAGCAGCAACCTTTGCCCCAACGTGAAGTACTGCTTCCTTCTGTTGAGCACACCAAGTTTTTTTGGACGCCAGCTTCACCTTGTGGTGCAAATGATCTTGGAACTGAACATCGCTAGAAATGTCGACGCCAAGGATCCCAATGCTCTTGGAGATGGAGAGGGGAGTGTTCTGGAATTGTGGTACTACAGTGGATGGGGTTTTCTTAGCGGTGAACGCGCAGACTTGTGTCGTTATAGGGTTGAATCGGACCAAGTTTACCCATCCCCAGTCAGAGACCTTGGACAGTGTGGTCTTTATTTGAGACACAAGTTCTACGCGGATTTCCTCCACAACGGAACGAGGAATGTTTGCACGACCCGTGTAATAAGTGTCTCCAGTACTGTCATCTGCATAGCAATATATGTTGCTGATGGATAACATGTCATTGATATGCAGTAGAAAGAGCGTAGTAGATAGCACAGAGCCTTGCGGGACATCAGTATTAATGTCCATGCTATCAAAACAACTACTGTCAACTACGGTTCGTATGCGTCTACCGGACAAAAAGCTAGCCACCCATTTGCACAAACCCTCGGGCACTCCGTAAGATGGCAACTTATGGCATGGAAATAAGATGGCAAATAGAAGACCCCGGTGCCAGACCCGATCGAACGCCTTCGCTATGTCCAGGCTACATGTCAATGCCTCCCCCTGACTCTCAATGGCTAGTGCCCATCGGTGTGTGAGATACACCAGTCGAGCGACCGTGGCGAAAGTCATATTGACGATCACTGACCAGATCGTGTGCTTTTGATCGTGAGACGGAAATTGCCTAGTATGGTATGAAAGCTCGAAGAGGCGTGTGAGTACAGGACATAACTCATGAGCACACTGCTTAAGCACCACTGCTGGTATACTGTCTTGCCCACTCGACTTATGAACGTCCAGAGAAAACAACGCGTCTTACCGCACCACGGTGTAGTAGGTGGTACAGCGCCTTCATCGGTCATATTCAAGTTTGAGGCAAAGAGACTGCCCAGTAGATCGGCTTTCTCTTTAGCACTATGGGCCATGTCACCATCGGTCTTTCGCAGTGGTGGTTACGACGACTGGCAAAAGTTCCCTTTGGCAGCTGTGGCAAGCGACCAGAAAGCACGGCTCCCAGAAGGATAGCTCGCAAGTCGCCCACCTATTTTGCCGATGAATTGGAATTTAGCTCTGGCAGTTTCTTTCTTACTGTTCCTCGAGACAGCATATCCTTATTATTACGAGCCGTGGTCCAAGCCTCATATGCAGTTTGCTTAAGAATTTTAGATTCTCTGTAAGACTTATTAAACCACGGTCGTTTTTTGACGCCGGCAGCTACTCGCGGGTTAGGAATATAACATTCCATACCAGCGAGGATTGTATCAGTGACTGCGGCTGCAGAGACGTCAGGATCTTCTGAGCTAAAGCAGATCTGCCTCCACGGGTACGATACATAAAATTCTCGCAATCATCCCAGTCTGCCGAAACTAAGATATTTATTACAATATTATCTTTACATATTTCAGTCCAATATTATAACTAGCTATCTTTAAATCTGTGTCTTTATGCCTGTTAAACCTTAATTAATTCTTGTTTCAATTGCTGAGAGCGAATTAATCTGGGATTTTAATATAACCTCAGAAGATACTAAAGGTACCCTGTGCACCGAAAAACAATTCCTACTTATTAAGCTACACCTGACAGATTTCGTTTACAAACGAACAATTAAGGCTTATTGTGGCAAGGCTATTGGTCTAGCTCCCAAAAGCCTTTTTTTCAAGAATAATTTCAAATGATCTTGGAACTGAGCGTCGCTGTCAACATTTCATTGTGTGTTTTGGAATTTTATAGTAGCAACATCATAATTGAGGTTTTCTTTCGAACCACTTTGAATAGTAGAGTCTGCTGGACTACTTACAGATTAAATATTCTTCATATCTTTCTTTATTTATTGACAAATTTAACAAGCAATATCGTTAATTTCAACAAAAATATATTTTTGTTTAATTTTGGTGACGTACTAGTATTTTACGTGTTTCTCAATCTTTCAAGTTACGCTACCAAACCCATCAATTTCCGACAATTCCGACATCGATGAATCACTACCTGTTGGTTACATTATAATGAATGGATCACGGACAACGACCTTAAAAGCGCCAAATAAATGGTGAACAATTAGATAAAAACCGTTTTCACGAAAATTTTACAAAATTAAATGCTAATTTTGGCGAGGAAAGAATTGTTCTATTTATTCTACAACGAACATTGGATTAATGAGAAACGCAATAAAATGAGACAATTAGTAAAGGTCTCGTTTATGTCAGCTCAATGGCTCAGTGGGTAATGATCCGACTGCTGAATCGAGGGGCGTGGGTTCGATTCCCTCACAAAACAAATATTTATTATTTGTGTTTGTCTTTACACTGGATGTTTTCTAACCAAAATATGTATGTATTTACAAAATAAATGTATATTTGTATTTATATCCGTTGTATGGTATTCATAACACAAGCTTTGCTTAGTTTGGGACCAGACGGCGCTGTGTGTTATGTCGAAAAATATTTATTTATTATTATGTTTATTATATTAACTGTATAGATTAAAAGCTATGTGAATGATTATATTTTGCAAACCAGACCTTTTGCGAAAGCACATTTAAATTTCACTTAGATACGTCCACAAATTTTAAACTTTTCAGTGGTTACATTTCATAAAATAAGTAAATGAAAAGACTTGGCTTGGTGTTAATTTGCCAGACAGTCAATGTGGACTACAATACGGAGTGCTTCAAGAAATAAGTTATTAGATTTTTCGAGGGTCGGCAACGCGCGGGTGATGCCCTTGGTAATGCAAGCGTCCGTAGGCTGCAATGACCACTTGCCATCCGTCGGAACGTTAGCTTGTTTGCCAACTTAGTGGTATAAAAAAAGTTAGATAATTTTTTTTTTGACCATTTTGTCCTTATATTATAAATTCACTTTCGAGGGGTAGCAATTCTCGAAATTGACTTCAAAGTCTAGTTCAAAACTTTTGTTTAGTAAAAATAAAAACTAATCAAGTGACACATAAAGTAAGGGTTCCGTAGAATGTAAATTATTGCCGATTTTAAAAAAAATATGAACTGATTTTGTTTATAAAGAAAGAACCGTGTATACATAATAAGTATAATTAAATCTGTTACTTTGAACCTAAACAAATGATTAGTCTCTTCGTTTGTATACACATTTTGTTTGTTTCGGTATCATGCCAAAACTAACTGAACCGATTTGGTTATCACCGTTTAATAAAACCTAGAGCTTAAGGCTGCAGTCTAACTGTGCTCTAAGGTGGCAAATGGCATACGGTCCGCCTGCTGGTAAGCGGTCACCGTAACCTATGAACGCTTGCAAAACCAGGTGTAACACTCGCCCGTTGCCGACCCTTCAAAAATCCAATAACTTCTTTCTTGAAGAACCCCTTCAGTAGTCCTAAGAGAAAACCTTAGCAGGGAGCTCATTCGACAACCCAAGCGTTCACTGGAAGAAGTTCCTCTGAAACCGCATTGTACGTGATCATTTCGCTTTTAAAGTGTGAGAATGGATTCCCTTCCGATGGCGAGCGGTTTGATGGTAGAAAGTAGCCGTGGCCATCATTTCGAACAAATCCTCAGTGTTTTGATTTCAGATAGTATTAAACAATATACTAATAACAGATTTTAATTATATTTTCTTTTTATTACATCACAGAACACTTCTATTTTACTGTTTTTAAATAAAGTTCACTTTCTGTCGCAGTCTAGTAAAAACAAGTATTCTTTTGATCAAAATAACGAAAAATTGGAATAATTAAAACATTTCAATTAAGAAAACTAAAATTTTATTACAAAAAAACACTCAGCACATATTTATCTTAAACCTTTCATGATGAACCAATATCTAAATATAGTTACTATTTCTATATAGTAAATTTTTTAAAAGTACTATTATCCCATGAGACGAAAATCTTATCACACGATATGTGACCCATTTTGATAAAAATAAAAAAATGTTCAGTGTTTTTAAAAAATATGAACACTATTAAGAAGTGAATTAACCTGTTTTGTAATGTAATAAAAATGAATCCTAAGCTCCCTGCCAAGGTTTTGTCTAAGGACTACAGTATGAGGTTTTTCAAGAAAGAAGTTATTCAAATTAAACCTTTTGACATAAAGAATAAAGGAAACTTCATTAAGTTTCATAGGCGTATTCAGGGAGGTGTTTTATGCATTTAGTTCAAGCCCTGAAAAATGAAGATGCTTTTGTTAATAGGTGTAAGTTGTGGTTTTCTATTGCAAATCCTTGATATGTATAAACTATTACTTAAAAATGGGGTCCACACCCCCGGACAAAAAAACTGTAACCCTCAACACGTTTATATTAGGTTTTAAGTTTAATGCTTTGATTAAAAAAAAAAAAACATTAAATTCCACAAACAATACAAAAAATTCTTTATCGGGCATGTGTGATTGCTAGTGTCATGTAAATGAAACAAATGTACAAAAGAGAAGTTAAATAATTCATACCCTTTCAATATTCACGAATTAAGCTGCACGCTCTATTCTGAATTGAGGAATTGAAATTGCTTACTCGTTTCAATATAATCGACTTGTTCAGAGTTGTGAAGCTATAAAACATTCACTTGAATGTTGCTCTGAAATGTTGTTCCTAAAACGTGACTGCAGTTTCTACATTTGTTGTTTATGTTGTGAAAACCTGACGCAGTTTGTTCTACATAAAGATTATTATTGTAACTGTTTTGGCCACACTAGGTTTTATTTTTAAATAGAAGGCAAAAAAGATCTTATTTTAGTTATGCTTATACGTACTTAAGTAACTGTACGACTATTTATTTACATTAATTAGTGAAACACAGCACTGTCTTGTTTCACTTTCGGAAATCTATAGTAACATTATGAATACGAAAGTTTGGATGGTTGGATGTTCGGAAGATGAAAAAGGTTCCCGCAGGATTAACTTTAACCGAATTCCACCGAATCATAGCTGCAGCTAAAGCTTCTTTAGTATAATCAAGACGGCAATTGTAAAAAATCCCACGCCAATAACTAAATAAAGGGCGGGCGAAGCCCCTGGCAAAAGCTAGTGTAAATTTATTATTTAGATTCAAAATATTTGAAAATCAATAATTAGTCATTATAGAAGCTATTTGGTAACTAGAATTAAAAACGACTATAGGCCTAGAAGATCTATTTGTTAAAATAGTTTTAAAATTTTCCCGTGTCCGTCGTAGGGGGTTGTGTGTAGGTCTTTAGTAAATTTTCCTTAATGTTTTTCAAAAAACCTTTTTGGATTTATCAACTCCATTCCATTTCGATTATAAAACAAAATCAATTCCCAGTTTAAGGCATTCTTACTGAGAAAATGCTCATTTGAAATTCATTCTGAATCTTATCATCTCCTCAACATTAGCTGATTGTACTGAATTATACTCCTCGCGAATCGTTCAATTGATTTGGTTTAAATTCGGCGCCTTTACCCTCGTAATTTCCCGACGTAATTCCGTTTTATTTCAAACGCACCTGATGAAAGTAGAATCAATTTCTTTTACTTACCACAGATATTTAAATAAAAAGTTTTTTTTTAGAACTGACTGCTTCGATGTTAATTGCTTATATATTAAGTGCAATTTAAACTGATGGTCAAAATGGTGAATGTCTGTTAGTCCGATCCATCATATTTCGATGGCCGTTATAAACATGTTATAAATTCTATTGCAAAAAAATTGGCCCTTTTGACTATTTCTTATTTTAGAGTAATTACAACATGAAAAAGGTTTTATTGATTTGAAAATGTAACTGGCATATTAGAAAACTCAATTTGATCATTCGAAATTTAAAGCATACTCATGTTTCATGTAAGAAATGTTCTATGGCGCGAATTGTTGAATCTTGTGAGAATAACTTTTGGTGTAGCAATATTTAAATATTCATTTAATTTTTATGTTTAATTTGAAAGCGCTTATTTTTTGTTCTCTTTTAATCGTGGAAATGGTTCATAAAGCGATAATAGCTGCCAAAAGAAGAAGAGTCTTCACGAAATAAGAGGAGTAGAAGAGAGTTTGTGAGGAGAGGATGAAGATTCTAGCTGCCAATATACGCAGTAACCGCCCAGCCCGTGGCCCTAAATTACTCCGTGAGCCTTATGTTGCCAGACTTAACTTCGCTCCAAAATGTGCCTTGTACTCTCTAGAGGACTGGAGCTATTCGGTGAGTACTGGGAAGACTAGGTGAACGGATTGCAGACGTGTGTTTTTAAAAAGTTACTCCTTATGGTGGAGGCTCCGTAATGATTTAGGCAGCTATATATTAGTTTGACGGAGCGTACGGAGTAGGTTTTCATTGGAAATAGCGCATTAAATGCATATCGGTACTACTTCCACGTGCTCAACCCGCATTAACTGTTCTTGATGAAGATGCATTTTTATGGACGATAACGCTAAGGCTCACCGTTCTGCCGATGTAGAAGCATCGTTTACAGTACGGTTTCGGAGAAACTGACTGACGCGAACGCTTGGGTTGTGAAATGAGCTCCCTGCCAAGGTTTTTTTCTAAGGACTACAGTATGGGGGGTTCTTCAAGAAAGAAGATATTACATTTTTTGAAGGGTCGGCAACGCGCAAGTGATACCAGATAAGCGTTTATAGGCTACGGTGACCTTACCATCAGGCGGACCGTAAGCTTGTTTATGTGCATGTATTGTGCATTTATCAAAAAAATATAAGGTATGGAAAATCATTTTTAGCATTATTCTTCAGCACGAAACTTAGCGGACAGCAACAGCAATCCTTTTACATCGTAGCACTCTGTTCCACAGCACTTGGTGTGCTTAGTGACGTAGCACATAGACGCCTAGAACTACAACTCAATTTATGTACTTCGTAATTTGTATCATTATCTGTTATTTTATTTATATTTAATTCATATTGTATATTAACTTAATTCGTATTATTATTGACAAATCAGCACATCAATTTATACAAAATTCCCGGCGCGTAAAACACTACGGCAATGTATTTAATGTATTTACCTACGACATAGCCGGCGTGATTTATTTGTTCCCAATTCAAAAAATACTTCGGAAATGGATTTAGAAGTGTGGTACTTTTTGTGTTTGTTTTCGGAAGTAATGAAAATAATTAATTGTTCGTAAACAAAAATAATTGAATTAGTGCCGTGGCTGTATATTTTTGTTAGTAGCTTTACAGTTTGTTGATATGCAATAAATACAGGTGTTATAAAATTACTATCTTGGTGAGTCATATTACATCACAATATGAGTTTTGATTATTTGAACAGATTATTGTGAAATTTGATTGATTATATGATATATCTACGATAATCATAACACAGGAAGTACACAGAAAACGTAAGCATATTCCGAAACGAAAAAAATGATTGATATATTTAAAACATTTTTTTAATAAAACGTTGGTTCGATATGAGTACATTATCAACATAGATGATGCAGTAAAAATAAGAATTTTTGACGGAAATCGCAATAAAATACTTTAATTACCCAAATCATATTGCGGGCTGTAAAAATTTACAGCTAACTATTTATGTCGATGTCATAATGTTCCTGTAACCTGATTTACTCGTGCCAAATTTCATGTTAAGCATAAATTTGTTGGGCGCCTTAATTAGTTGAGTCAGATAGGCAGACAGGCATAGACAATGCAGTCACGCTATGGTTATTTACATGGGGAGCTGATTTGTCTAATTAAAAAATATTGTAAGAAATATGTACGACCTTTTTATCGTAATTAATGCGTATGTGACTGCGTAACTATTATTAAGTGGTAGAATCAGAACAGTGCATTATAATACTAGTGAGCTATTAATGGTCATCGAACACAAGGCTAGGTAGCAGGCCAACCCACATGCGACAGCGTAATGGAGCTGTATCATGTCGCATTTTTGCAGTGACTTGCTTGAAAAAAAAAAACTATACAACACATAATGTTGAGACAAAAATCTATGAAAAATGGCGCGCGGATTTCTTTTTTCGTGCTCCGTACTCATGGAAGAATTATGATGAGTGTAAAAAATGTTAAAAAGTAATAATTGTATTTTTTCTGAAAAAAAAAATCTTGAATTTTTTCTTTTTTCTTCTTGATTCTTGATTTTGATTCTTGAACCTTTTGATATAAAATTAACTTTTTTTCGTGGTTGTAGTTGTAGCTATAACATTATTATAGTTAAATGGGACTTACCACGGTACGTTCGTTTTTATGTTTAAAATAAATTAAAAAATGAAAAAAAACCAACTGCGAAAAATAATTACTATAAATAAAAACTTAAAAGAGAAAAATAAGTCCAGTAATGATAAATTCTTTCTCGAAAAAATGATTTCTCGAAGATTTGAGATTTGAGAAATTCTTTTTTTATTTATAAGGTTATTTATACCTTGCCAGGTGGTCCCATACTATTATAGTGAATTGAAAACTAAAACTTTTGGAGAAAAAAAAAAATATTAATGTTAAGTTGTAACTGGTGAAACGCCTTTTATATTGATGATTGTATAAAACTTTGTTACGAGTATGGATGTTTTTAGTGTACAAGAAAATAAAAAGCAATTCGTCATTGAAAAGAAAAAAATTAAAAAATTTTAACAATAAAAACAACCGGCTTCAAAAAGATGCACTAAAAAGGTAAAAATAACTATTAATTTCCAAAAATCTGATCTGAATTACAGTTTGAAGTTGGTGTCTATGTACATATGTAACAGTTTATAACACACTTTGCTTGCATGACACCAATTTCAAACTGTAATTCAGATCAGATTTTTTGAATCATGATTTTTGAAGCCGGTTGTTTTTTTTGTTAAAAAGTTTTTTTAAATCGGCGGAATTGTATAAAATTTAGGTACATTAAATTAATGGTGTTTGTATTATAATGTTACATTGAAGAAGTTTCTAATCTATACTGATTTTACTTTGTCAGATAGTTTGTAAAGTCCAGATAAGCTGCTGACCCCCTCAGCTACGTCCGTACATAGATCTGTATTTTCTTTCTTTCTGGGATACTCTTAGTAAATTCCGAAAATGTTCGACTTACTAGTACTGCCTACCTATTTCAATCCGTATAGTACTTTTCACGTAATGCTTAAACAAACTAAGAGAAAAAATAATTAAAAAGTGGTGTAAAGTGCTTTAGGGTTCTGTAAAATAATGAATGAATATTAGATTGCGTGCAGCGTTAAAGAACATAATCGGATTGTAAGTTTTAAGATACCTAATCACAATAATAATAGATAAATAAATATTTAAATACATTTTTTATTTGGAACATTTTGATACAAAAGGAAATAAAAGTCTTTTTATTGTTGTTTGCGAAAATTAGTAAAAACCCTGCCCTCTTATGGATTCACTTTAATCATATATTTTTTTATTTGAGATAAGAGTTTGAAATTTAACCCTAAAATGTAATGAGGGCCAAAATTTAAAGTTTTTAAAGTTGAATTAGGTATAACAAATCTAAGGAGGGTTGCTTAAGATGAAATTTGTGAAATTAGACGTTAAAAAATACAACAGTACTTTGTTTGATATCAACTAAAAATTTGCTTGAGCCTAAATTATAGTTTAATATACTTGAATATTTTTTTTTATAAAATAAATATAGGGGTAATAAATGATGAAAATTTATATGAAAATCCGGTTTTCTGTAAATAATACTACGAAAACTGATGCTATTAACATTCAATCGCAAATAAGGAAAGACATGTTTTAACATCTTTGGAAAACCCTAATTAAAAAAAAGTATGACTAATAGCAGAACGACGATATATTTGAAAAACTATGTAAAAGTTTGTATGGGACGTGTAAAGTTTAATCGTGCGGATAACACTATGGAAAACCAGTCATTTCACCATTCCATTTCTTATGTCATATTCTATGAGTACAAAATCTTTGTTTTAATTTGTCTAATAACGTTTGATGATTAACACAATCTTCTATAAAACGCAAAAGACGATAACTGCATCATGGAAACTCTCCCATGCACTAAAGATATGCTTTATTTGCATGGATGGAGGTTGAAAATTCTTGGGAAACCTCATTGAGGATTGTAAACAAGCCCTATACCCTATACCTACCCAACCTAAGCTTAAGTTTCAGAACTTGAAAATTAATTCAACGCTACTTGATATCAATTTGCAGACTTGATAGGTTTTTACAGGTGAAGTGGAGGTTTCAAGAAAGATGTTATCAGACTTTTGAAGGGTCGGCAACGCGCAAGTAATAGGCTAAGTGACCGTAAGCTTGTTTGCCATCTTATTGGTATAAAAAAAAGACTTCTGAAATTGTTTTAAATGTATTAATATAACACTCATCGTGTTAAAAAATAATAATTGTATTGTTTCGTGAAAAAAATCTTGAATTTTCGTAATTTGCGTTCATTTTGGAAGGATTTCTTTACAAATTGTTGCGTGATCTTGTTTCATGTCAGCTTAGCTATAGGTACCTGGAGGTATTTGTTGATTTGATTTATATTTACTCTAGGGAGAGTCAAATTACTCAGATAGAAAAACTCAACATCGATTGTTTTTCCTTATCCTTCTCTTCTAATTGCCTACAAATCTACTGTGGATCTCGCAATAAGTTACCTCCCGCTCGTAAAACTTTTATTGGGAACGAATGTGGGAAACTTGTACGTGCCGAGAAAAGGATTTTACTTTTCAACAGAAATAATAAGAGAAAACCTAAACTTCTGTTTTCTTTGTATAAACAAATAACATTAGTCATTTATTACCGTAGTTATATGCGATACCATATAAAGTGAAGCAATTCACTATACCTAAATAGCCTTTTGATAAAAACAGGTCAAGGGTGAGTTTGACTCGCGCACCGAGGGTTCCGTAAAAGGTAAAACTGTATTTAGGGGCAAACTTAACTTTGCCGTTAGACAACTTCTTGCCAAATTACATGATTCTAGGTCAACGAAAAGTGCCCTAAAGGTTTTCATTCATTTGTGTCACAATATGCGACAAAAATATCCGTATTTTAAGCATATTTTTTTACAACTTGAAGTCACCATATAATTTAGTATTTGATATTAATTTTAACTTCATACCTTTACACGTTCCTCGCGAGAGACAGACTGACAACAAAATGATCCTGTAGGGGTTCCTTTTTCCTTTTGGGGTACGGAACCCTAAATACAATAAAAATATACTTTATTGCACAATAAAACAAAAAAAAACTTAAACAAATAATAATAAACTTGCTATCGTAGGACAACCAATTAGTGCGAAGATTGTTTTTGCTATAATATGTGGTGGCTAGCCTAAGTAATAAATAAGAGCACTAACTAGACTTATTCTTGACGGGTTTTTGTCAATTTTTAAATTTGGTATCAATGACCTCTTATCTAACCAAATTTTATCAAAATCGGCTTCTTTGTTCTGTTGGTTATTTAAGAACATTATAGTTGATTAAATAAAAAAGCTTTAGGTAGGTCACCAAAAACTTCGTAACGATTTTTTTGTGTCACTCCAAATAAATTCTTACAAATTAGTGAACTTTCCCGATCATATTTTTTGTATACTTCAATGAAGAACAGTTATATTCTTAGGCTTAATCAACTTTTACCCTGTGCTTGTACCTCCATTGCTAAAGAGTGGACTAATTTTTGTTTTAGTAGTTAAATGTTGTAATGCCGGGGTACTTATAACTAAAAATATTTTATATAAGCAAATTTAAGGGTTTACTTGTGTAACCTGTGTGTTAAACCTTTCTTAAAAAATACATGTTATTTTACGTAGATAAAGTATCAGAAATAATCTGCAAACTCCATTAAACCTAGCGTTTTATTTGCAAATCACCTAATAAATATTTACCACTCCATACATATTTAGTTTAGTTGAATAATATTTTGTCATTTGGCGATTCAATGATGGCGGTCAAAAAGTACCTTGAATTGCTTCTGGGAAAGAATGAAGTGTTTTCCTTGACTAAAATATGGTATAATCACTATCTTAACATGTTAAATCATACTGTGTAAAATTTCCACCTACATACAAGGACTGTGTTCAGAAGTTAATGTCGCTTTTAACGACTCAAAGTTTACACAAAAGACGTTCCATTAAAATAACATAAAACTTTTGCAACTTCTACAAAACACTTCACTCGTACAACCGTAACTATGACGAAACTAGGTTAGGCTATGTATCTTTTGTTATTTTTTGCTTGATACCAATTTATTTAGATACTAGCTTTTACCAGCGGCTTCACCCGCCCTAGATTTTTTTATCGGCGTGGGATTCTTACGGCAACGCGTTGATTATACTAAAGATGTTTGTTATACCAAGTTATAGCTGCAGCTATAGATTGTTCAAGTGGAATTCAGTTATATACTCCTGCATTTCAGCTCAATTGGATGCTCCGTTACGGCAGGATTAAGTAACTAACGTTAAAGTAGGAACTTTTAAATTTTCTGGGATGAAATTATGTTCCAGCACCTTACCTATATGTGTGCCAAGTTTTATCCCGATTCATCTAGTGTTCGAATCGTGATTGAGTAACAAACATCGAAAAATTCAAACTATCGCATTAATAATATTATAGTAGGATAGTGGGATGCATGGATTATTTTGTGGATAAGATAATATTTTTTTACTACTGCTACTTGAGAAGTACATTTTCTTTACTGATTAGTGAGTATTAAAAACTTGGTGGTACTAACAGAAAATTACGACTATTACATTCCAAATCCCATTAGCACGCACTAAAAACCACCCTAGGTCATTCCGTTTTCATACCGGGCAATTATTACTCAACAGATTGAGTAATCATCAAGTAATAAGGTACGACAGGAGGCCTACAACTGATATCAGTTTCAATCCCAATCCAGATTCAATCCGATTTCGTGGCAAGCTTAGACTCGATCTCCATCGGTACTCCTAAACCAAATTGCGATTTGATTGAAATTAGGATTGCCCACATTTCGAATTCACAAATCACGAAATATAAAAAAAACAATACTGAAACTAATAAAAATTAAAGTGAAAGTTAGATCTTCGTAGCGATAGTTAGTTAATTTAATCGGTTTCTTGTGAAACTCGATAAGGCTTTGGGATAGACCCATTAGCCTAGCATCATTGTGATAATACATAAATTATAGCGAATCGCCATTGTTTAAGGGATATTTTGCTGTGAAGTCTTCAGATATTGCGCGTCGTTACTTGCTTATTCTTCCCAATTTACTGTTCATGAGTCTTCGCTGTTCAATCCTTAACAGGTTTTCGTAAAACACTGCGAAAATTAATCGTCGAACCTCACTAAGAAAAAAGTAAAAAATTAACAAGGAAAAACACTGCTCTATCTTCGAATTCCCGGCAAAAGATCCTCGTAGCGATAGCTTTGTTTTGTTTATTTAGAATTTTGACATAACATTTCACAGATCATCCTAAGATACCTAATTTCACTCTCGATCCGATGACTCAAAGAGTACCGATTCTTAATATTTGTATAGTATTTTAGTTCGGAAATTGGCCACCAAATTCCGTTCTCGATTGAGCGCTACAACAACGTTCAAGAGTACCAATTTAGTAGGTTTCTCGATCGGCGTAGGATTTTACGATTGAAACTGATATCAGTTGTAGGCCTCTTGGACGGAATTGAAGAACGACATGGAGATTATAGGAAATGGTTATTTTTCTTTGTAGGCACTAAAATTTCATGTTATTGTTATTGTTTTGTGATATTAAATATAAGAAAAAAATTATGTAGTATGATTAACGTTCTATTTCCATACTGCATTGTCTTTCTAAAATCCTAGAATATCTAGTTCGGCAACAATTAAAGATATTTCGTACAAGAAACAATAACCTTTATTCTTTTCAGTCTGGTTTCCGTTCTGATTATAGTACGAAATTTTTAATGTTTTGACTGATTTCGTAGTTACCTTTACGGTATGTACATAAATAACTTAAAATTATTATTTATTTTATTTGTTTTTGAAATGCATTAAATGGCAAAACCCTTTTGGTCAAAAATTAAGAATGACGTGTTTATTGTTTTCAAATAAAAAACCTTCTTTTGGTGTAAAATAGGATAGCGATATTTTTGTAGTAATAATCATATTTAGGTTTTTGAAAAATGAGGCTTAACGGGGTATCTGTGTAAATAACGGCTTTCTTATTTGAATTCAAGAACCATATATCTATATATATAATTTAACAATAATAAAAAACAAGAAAAGTCAAACAGTTCTAATTTATGCTTTCATAAATACTCTCTGCCTGAAATAAAATACGGTCGCATTGTATTCTTATCTAATTAGTTGCTCCATACGAGTTCGATTAACTTCTTTATTGAAGTCGAAGGCTGAGTGTAACCTTTGCTAAGGTTGCTCCCTCGTGGGTCATTACTGGCTTATTTACGATGTCTCTGCGTCTCTGAGAGAAATAACGTCTTAAGGTAAATTATGTAAGTAACTAAGTACAAAAGAATCTGCTGAGTAAGGTCGCAAATGGAACAATTGAATCTTCGAAAATGATTGTTGATTTTTGGAAAATAAATAACGATTTCTTTTTGTATTAAGGATAAGATACAAATTTCCAAATTACTCTTATATTTCTTCTTACATTATAGTAAATAAGATAGGTAAATTTGTTCAGCTGGATTCGAATAAAATTGAACAAAAAGAAAAATATGCTACATTTTATATAATAATAAAGATTTTTATCCCAATCACAATCAAAAGTACTCCCACGGGAAAAGGCATTTTTGTGGTACGCAGTTGGTACTTAGTTTTGTTGAAACAGCTTTTTAGAGCATTTTCAATCGAACTATTTTTCTTTCTCACTTTCGAATATTCTTTTATTATCTTATATAATATTCGTTTTAATAATATACACTGGCCTGCAAAAGAAGGTATAACACTCGTAAACGTGACGATAACTGCTGTACTATTCAAATAAAAACTTGAAATAAAAAGCATTATGTAGAAAATTTAGTTTTGTTACATAAAAACTTTTTTTGACAACCTCCTTTTAAATTATGGCTAAAAAAAAATAATCAAAAAAAAGCTCCCTTTTCAAATTCTGTAATTTTTTACTTTTAGCTTATTTTAGCTGCTTTTGTTTTTTGATCAACATTTAATTCATAAGCCGAGGTATCTTCAGCACGTAAACATTAATTATCATGCCTCTTTCACCTGAAGAATGTGCAAGAAGTATGGCACATCTGGAACAAGGCATCAGTATGCGTCGTACCTACTGCAAGAGTGGTGGGTGTGACGATAGGAACGGGCTTCAAGGTGAGACAAAGGTACGAAGAAACCGGAAACCATCTCAGAAGACCATGTAATGGCTGTTCCAGATGAGGGATGTGAGGGAGGGCACTATTTTAAGAAATCGTCACCTCAATGCAGTTCAGGACAACAGCAGCTGCTTCTGATGAGGGATGATTACATTAGCGACGACACGTTCAGAAGAAGACTTGCTAAGGTAAACCTGAACCCCTTCAGGCCAGCAAATGGTCCCAACCTTGAGGCAGGGCATCGGGTTAACAGATTGAGGTATGCTCGTGACCACACACAGTGGGGTGAAGAAGAATGGGCAAAAGTCTTGTTCACGGATGAGTCACGTTTCTCATTATTCACTCATGACGGAAGGCAAAAAGTCTACGGGCGGCCTGATGAGCTCTGTACTCGTATGCGCGGGCATCTCTTCGGAAGTTCGCAGACAGTTAGTGGCCATAGAAAATGGCACTCTGACCGGGGTGAGATATGCTCAAGAGAACCTAAATGAGTATGATGATGATATGAGCATATCTGGTAAATATGGGTGGTGGATCAATTCGAATGCAAGATAACGCCCGGCTACACACCGCTCAGGTCGTACAAGAGCACATTCAGGAAGTTGGTATCAACTTGATGGCCTGGCCCTCAAGAAGTTCTGACCTGAACCCGGTCGAACACGCTTGGGATAAGCTCGGAAGGCTCGTCAGACGACGCAGACGATCTCCTGTCACCCACAATGATCTTGAACAGGCCCTGATGGAAGAATGGGAGTCTCTGAAACCTCGTCTTCAGTCTGCCAAACAGACTCGCGAGCTGTGTTTTTAAGACTACAAACACCTTTTTAGGGTTTTTTAAGTTTTTGCCATTCAGTGAGGGAGGCTACTTTTTGTTTTTATGTTTCATTTATGTTAAAAACAATAAGGTAAGTAAAATAAACTTATGTAAAAAAATCTTTTTTAACTATTATAAATGTTGTTTTTTATTTCAAGCCTGTAAGTTTAATAGGTAATTCTTTACTTTCCAAGAACGTTAGATTTTTACGTAATAAAAATTTCTATTGATAGAATACCACATTTATATACAAAGATGAAAATCAGAAACTCTCGGAGGACACTAGTTTTTTCGGAAAATAAATAAATTCATTTCATACAAAATCAGCCATTACACAACAATAAATATCTACAAAAACAAAACGCATGAGAGAAAAAAATAACAAAAACATAACATGTTGCCAGTATTCAACAATCGAGTATTTGCTCTATAAAGTAATAATCAATAAAAAAATCTAAGTAAAATTTTAGGAACTACTCATTTAGTATAGTCACGGTGACCCACTTTGGAACATAAAAACTTGCGCGCAAAGCCAAGCGGAGCACATGAAAATTAGCGCGCAAGTTTTCATATTCCAAAGTGGGTCGCCGTGACTATACTAAATAAGTAGAAATTGATTCTGGCGCTCGCCGGCCGCTACCGCGGCACGCTCCGCTCGGCTTCGCGCGCTAATTTTCATGTGCTCCGCTTGGCTTTGAGCGCAAGTTTTTATATTATAACCAACTTGTAGTTATTTAGTGTAGTCACGGCAACCCAGTTTGGAACATAAAAACTTGTACGCAAAGTCAAGCGGAGCACATGAAAGTTAGCGCGCGAAGCCGAGCGAAGCGTGCCGCGGCAGCGGCCGGCGAGTGCTAGAAACAAATTGTACCTGTGTCACTCAGATCAATTAACCAGTGTCTACCCTGCCTCCCCTACTCCTGCCAAACAATTCTAAATTAGAACAATTTGTTTCTGGCACTTCGCCGGCCGCTGCCGCGGTACGCTTCGCTCGGCTCGTGCGGTGTTCACCATGTAACCTAATGGCTCGTCGCTTCGCTCCTCACCACCTAACTTGGCAAGGTTTGGATTCGCTGCCAGTTTTTTGATTTTATTTGAGTATATAAATATGCTTTTCTATCGATTAAAATTAGAGAAAAGTAAAATCGATTGAATCCTGTGTTTATTTTTCTCTTTAGACTGGCAACTATTTTCGTGAAAAAAAAAGTTTTGTAGTCTTAAATGTTGGTGTGTAATGGCGGGTTTTGTATGAAATCAATTTAGTTTTTTTTGTGAAAATCTAGTGTCCTCCGAGAGTTTTTGAATTTTACCTGTGTATTTAAATGTGGTGTTCTATCAGTTAAAACCATCGTTACGTAAAAATCTCACGTTCTTGGAAAGTAAAGAATTACCGTTTAATAGTTTAGGAAAAAATTCAATTATTACGAAACTACTTAAATATACTTCGTTCCACCCGCCCTTAATTCGGTTATCCGTGTAGGATTTCAACGGCAACACCCCAGACAGACAGACTCGCATTTATAAAATTTATATGAACAATTACGAGTGCTACTAGATTTAATAAGGCGAGAAAGGTAGGGGTTCAAAGTTAAACACTTCGAGTTTTATTGACAGAATCAGGCATCACTTTGTGGAAATTCATTATTATGATAAAATATTATTACTTTTACCGCTAAAAACAATTCAGTGGGACTCACGTACAGAAGTACACCATCCACGTGTGTAGGAGTGCACCAAACTCCCTCCCTCCTTATATGGACGATGCTAACTACACTATAACACTACACCACTAAATTGATAACAAAACACGACACGTGTTTCGCCTCAAGCCGAGGCATCTTCAGAAGACGCAAGTTCTTCGTGCGCTATACTTTCACCAAAAATTTATTTTATCATACTTCGAGTTATGGTCGAAGTTTTGTTGCTCGGATGTCACTACAACTTTTCAATAATTTCACAAATAAAATCTTAATATCAGTAGCAAGAATAGAAAAATAGCTGATTTTGGCTCTGAATAAGAATGTATCATTATTTAAAACAGCACTAATATCAACCGTCCGTTCAGTGCGGAAGCTGTTACAAAATCTGGGAAGAATTCAAAGCTTAATAACATAGGAGCTTAAAATCCGAGGGTTTGCCAGCGCTAAATTGGGTTATCCATGTGGGATACCTACAGAAATTGCTTGTTTTACCGCAAAAATAATATAAAATTTTATTTTCTATCTATCCGGCTGTTTCTATGCTAAAAGTCAAGTCACTTCACAGTACTGTTTTGCAACATAAAGCAATATTTCCGCGCAGCTTCAAGCGTTACAAAAGAATTTTAAATGGGGTCTCTTGATTGGTATGAAAACAATTATATTTCCTCCTACATCTGTACTTCCAGCTATATCTGTGTCAAAAATCAAACCAACTGCGACACGAAGGAATCGCCTAGAGAAAAAAATATTCTCGTAGAAAGTCGTCAGAATGATCGGACGAAAATCATCCTTTTTCATTTCTCGCACCCGTAGTTTGCTTAAGGCTCTGTTACGACGTGCAGGAGAATCTCTCTCTGTTAAAGAATATTGCTCTGAGTTAAGCTCATGAATAGAATAAAAAGTATCCTATATCTTTCTCCATCTCTCGAATTATTCCATTCCAAAAACTGAAAAATTGGTTGTTTCGGTCCGACATTAAAGCATAGTACCTACTCCTTGGCATGTTACCTGCAGACCAAATGTATTCTTGTGGTAACTTTCTCCCAGAATAAGAATATTCTATGTCTTCTCCAACTATTACTATGCCAAGAAAAGTCGCTAAGAATTCCGATACGATGTGAAGGAATTGTTGATTCCCGTGAGAATTCTCGATCGACGAAAGGGTCAATTGGATACTCCGTTGCGGTGCTAAGTATTCTGTGCTAAGCAGTGTCAAACAAACAAACAGATAGCCTTACAAAAATCTGTCGTTTGTGTGTTTTTTGTTTTTGTTATCTAAGAATAACAATTTTAATTGATTTAGTTAGAAATTATATGGTAACAAAAAAAATACGTAAATATTTTTTAAACAAGCTTTCATTGGACCCTGGTAATCGCTTCAGACCAAAGTACTTCAGAGACAAATCAATTAAGCCCAATCTCGATGGGGTAGCGTAGTTTCGTTACAAAGGTCCCATTGCCACCTTCCGGTTCCATCATCAGACCAGCTCTATGACATCATTATTTTGCATTGTCATCTGATTAACGTGTGTATGGAAATTTTTTAACTCAATCGAACACTAGAAACTTGGTCAAATTTAACTTACGGGATTTGATTACAGACAACAGGACAAGTGAAACTAAATAAAAGATTGTAACAAATGCAAATTTTGGCATTTTCTAAATGGATGTAGATAATAAATTACCGCAATCTCCAAAATATAAATCATTTTAAAAATATTCTTTGCTTTGTTGAAGCAGAAAACTTTGCAAAATTTACATTGTATCTGCTTAAATTTGTAACAAAAACAAATCAAAAGTTTTATTAGTTTTATTTTATTACCACTTAAAATTATATTATACGGCGAAGGTATATTGCAGGCGCACTTGATGTACCATTTGTGAACGAATACTTATAAGAGTTATGTTATCGATTACCTTTTTTCATTGTCTAAAATGTCATTCTAGCTACCTATACAGTTTTATTCTTTTTATCTTTACTCGTAAAATCTTTATTGAGAACATTCTTTTAACCTACATCTGATAGCGCAAAAATATCTTCTTTAGGCGTTTGAACTAATAAAGTTAGTCTTGCGAAAAATATTCTGTCAATTTTTTCGGTATTTGGTTATAAGTTTCCAATATCTGCAATAATTATATAATGATATTTGAAACAAAACTGAATAATAATATTCTTATCACAAACAAAAACTCTTTAGATTGTTTCAAACAATATTATTCTAACCAGTTTAGTGATTATCGAAAGGCCATTTTATGAGACAGATAGGTATGTGATTTGTTACAAGTCAGAATTTTTACCTGTACCCAAAACCTTTTGTGATCAGTATTCTAAAGTTTGAAAAGCTATTCAAAGTCGCTCAATAAATTAAATACCACTGTACCAGGTTTTCCTTTCAAACTTTAAAAGTTATGGATTTTCTTTACATTAAAGTAATTTTTTTCGAAATATTTTACTTAATTAAATCAGATTTTATGTTATGTGCCGCAAATACCTATCCATTTTTGAGTCATTTTGAGTTTAAAAGTACTCTTTATCAGTACTGAGTTTTATCCGCGGCTTTGCCCGCGCTAAGTTCAGATTTCAGTGTGATATTTCTACGGAAGTCTCTGAGATAATCTATCCGAGCAACAATTTTTCATAAAAATCGGCCAAGTGCGAGACGGACTCGCTCAAGAACGGTTCCGTACCATTATCTACAAAAACGGGCAAAAAAATCATGTATATTGTATGGGAGCCCCCTTAAATATTTTTTTCTGTTTTTTATTATTTGTTGTTATAGCGGCAACAGAAATACATCTTCTGTGAAAATTTCAATTGTCTAACTATAATGGTTCATGAGATACAGCCTGGTGACAGACGGACGGACGGACAGCGAAGCCTTAGTAATAGGGTTCCTAATTACCTTTCAGGTACGGAACCCAAAAAATTGCATTACACTTAATATTTTTACTATAAACATTTCACTACTCAAAACGCGTCATTATCGTACACGGCTATTTTTTTTTAATTAATAAAATGAATTATATCAACAAAAACTTTGGTTCTTTAATATTTCACTGAAATTTCATAAATTAATGTATGTTTGCGACAATAATAAAAAGCAATATATATAATAACGATAATGCGATTTGAACAATTTAATGTTTTTAGGTATGGATATAATCTGTGTAATTAAATAGCTAATGTTAAATATGACTTCTTTCAGTTATTCTTTAGTAATAAATACATTATGTACAGAATATATAAAAAGTTTTGTATAATACTTTGCTAAAATCATTAACAAATAAGAAATATGAACTAAAGATTAAAATTTTTTCCCATAGAGCCCTCATGAGGCATGGTGCCCAAAATAGAAGCAGCGTTGCCACGCTGTATAGCCAGGCTTATCTTTTGAGCAAAATAGCTACCAGCCCTGTGATCTTTAGTCTCCTGAATGAGACGTTTACTTAATTCGTGGAAGAAATCTTTAGTTCCAGACCCCCACGGACCCAGCGTTTCACCCGAAAAAAGCACAAACAAGAAAGCATCACTGAGATATCATATAGATATTAAGTGTACCGTCCTTAGGTTTCCTTTCTGTGACAAATACCTATCTAATTTGGTTTCGCCTTTAGGAAGTTTGCTATCACAACCTTAAGCTGTAGCTACAGAGCTGGCCCAGGTTCATGATAAGTCAGTAAGTTTTAAGAGTACCAGGGTGATCTAGTCGTAAATATTTTGAAAACTATTTCATATTGGTTTCTTTTATAAAATGACTGTTTTAGATTATCTGGATCTGACTGGTACAAGTGTGCTGTATAATTAGGTGTAGGTATACTAAAAACAAATCTATACGATTTAGTTACAGTTAGTACCTACACTGAAAAAAATAGGTAACTGAACTAGTTAAGCTATTCAAAATTTACTTAATAACTTTACTTAATAATACCTTACGTAATAACTAAACTTTTTTTAAATTACATCACTGATTCGCTGCACATAACTTATATTTTATCTACTACAAGCAATTTATTTAAGCAGTCTCCAAACTTATGTTACCAGTAGATAAAATATTGTGTAAAAGAACTAGGCTGATGAAACAATATCAATTTACAAAATAATTGGGTTTGTACACTAAATATCAAGATCTACGACAAGGAAAAATGTCATTTATGAGCATTTTTATTGTGATTATTTATCTTTTTTGTAATTTATTGCTTTTTTTACGTTTTTACGCACCTTTTTTGAGAATTGAAATTCTTTAATCTTGAACAAATAAGTCTGTCTTAGGATATTAGTGTATACTGTCGCCTTAACCCACTGCAACTGACGTGGACTTATTTCCTCAATTTTGCTGACGTGGTAGTCTGGCAGACATATTTTCAAATTAAAGTACTTATTACAGTTTGACCTTTAGACCTGTTTTATTTGATTAAAAATAAAATTTGAATATCATAAAATATAATCAATGAACAATAAACGAAACAAAATTCGTGTATGCAAAGTCACAACTTTATTACAAGTAGCATAAAACAAACAGAAATTTCAGTCTTCAAAACAATCATTAAATATTTTTTTATAAAATCCTGAATAAACATTAATTAATCAATAAAAATTAAAATTCATAAAATTTTACCGTGACATCTAAAGTTACACAGCCTAAAAGTGTTAAATTTTTGTTGACAAAATTCAAAAATAGCAAATACACGCTCACATGTGTCTTACATGATGATACACGACGACTGCTGCCGCCGCACTGACGCGTGCGTATAACGCGGCACGTTAGGATGGTACTAGAAACGCGGGAAACGAAACTAAAAATAAAATTTTTGGAGAAGATTTTCTACTTTGTGGTGTATGTGGGTCTACCACATCAGCTGCATAGGGTTAAGCCCGTAATCGCAAATCTACGGCTGTTGAGTCTCGTGGCAAAAACACGGTGTCGCAAATCTACGGCTGTTGAGTCTCGTGGCAAAAACACGGTGTCGCTTTAAAAGGCGCATCGGCCAACAGCAATATATGTATTGGTCAAATTAATTTTAAATTATAGAAGTTAAAAACTCGAAGTAGTCTGTAAGTTTCAAAGTACAGAATACCTTAATGTTGTTAAGATAAAAATCGATAGGTACCTACATAGCTTTACTTCCGAAAAAGAAAAAGCGCTGACCGTGTTTCTTATTACACAAATCATTACGAACTACTTCTGAGTTTTTAACTTTGAAATATCTAAGCTACTTAATAGATATCATTGGTATATCCAATATGTATTTTCAAATCACGGTGATGGTAAAAATTCATAATAAGTACCTACATATTTTCAATTTATGGAAGTTGTTACAATCCAGAAAATTGTACAAGATACAAAGGAAAAATATTACACAAAGGAGATCATAGGAAAAGGATCATTGTTATTTACATTCTTAAACGACACAGATGGGGAGTTTGTTTGTATCCGAATATTCTTACCTAGTTATAATATTCAGCCCTTCAGAAGGTTGTTCCCAAATGTATCTGTCTACTATTCTGTTTTCAATGCGTAGGATGTAACACAAACATAAATTTGGGTGTATATTCCTTTCACTGACAATTATATTCATGCTGATATAATCAACTGAAGATTTTAATAACACAATCCCATTTTAATGTTTAAATATCTTACTTCATTGTATCAAAAAGTAAGAGTTTGTATTTCGTCGCATTGTAACTTAACAATTTATTTGTTACCAAATTTCAACTATGCAGACTCTTACTTTTAACATGGCTACTGGCTACATATCACGCCGTGTTAAAACCGATATATATACGTATATGTATATTTAACTCAGCTCTCGTTCAATGGAATAGGTATAGGAACATTTACAATACGTTTATTATCTTTTCTTTTATAATTTTTTTAACTAAATTATAATTATATTATATAATGATACCCCTGGTGTTTCAAGCGTCCATAGGCTATGGTGACCGCTTACCATCATGCGGACCGAAAGTTTGTTCGCCACCTTAGTGGTATTAAAAAAAAATTAGATGCAAGAATATGATTTTTTTCTTACACTTTATTACTATTTTTATTAAGACCGACGCTTACTGACCGGATGCCGTGGCAAGCCACCGTATGCCAAGGCACGTTGCAGAATGCCGTTGGTACAATCTTACTTATTGTCAGGGCCACCGAGGGGGGGGTGACGGGTGGGTTTCCCCCGGGCCCGCGATTTTCCGAAAAACCTTACTTTAATGACGATTTTGACTGTTTGCATAGAATAAACCCTTTCAAATTCTTGCGCCCGAAGAGCTGCGTGCGCCAAAATAAATTCGTGCACATGGATACCCCCGGGCCCTGATTTTCTCTCTGCGGCCCTGATGATTGTTCTCCCAGATCATAAGTATAGTCTATCAAATGATGAATTAATTGAAGTAGAATTTCGCTATAAAAATGTAGACAAGAAAGGATAATAAACGTATCGTAAATGTACCTATCTATGTGCCTATTCCATTAAACGAGAGCTGAGTTCAATAGACCTCCAGACAGTGAATTAAGCACTGAACATTGACGTCTGAAACTTATTACGCCTGAATTTAGTGCTTTCTGTGACATTTTAATGGGCTCATCTATTATTGTTCTTTATAGGTATTATCTTCTCTTATTTATCTTTGTTTAAATTGTTTTCAAAAAAATTATGTATATCTATTAGTATTAAGGCTAAACGCATGTATTTCGATAGTTTCTGTCCTTATGAAAACCATTTTTCTTTCATGTATCACGTCGGCATGTCCATCTTTAAGTCGGTGTTGAATCACTTTTTTGTCTATAACAGCCATCTTTCAAGATTATTGAAGGTATTAGCACGGACGCTAAGTAGGAAGAATTTCGTTCAATGACCGGTCACTATTTGTCTCTGTTTCACGCGCATAATTATTTGCTGTCGCACTCACACAGATGCGATGACCACTGTCATAGAGGAGCGCAACGGCAAATAATTATTAATAAATTGTTTTTTGTACTATAAATTAATACCATTTTGCTCTTGTTTTCCCGCGATCCCACCCAATTACCTACTACCTTAATTACTCACGCTCACAAGCAGGTAAAATAATGAAAGATAGAAAAATTACCGCCGTACCCGTGCATGAAACCACCGCTGCCCTATCTTAAATTCAACTCTAGCTACAGCCCTGCAACAATGTACGTATGGAGAGATATAAAATAATATTAATGTATATTTTCACGGTTTTAATCCTTAGAAGGGATAACCAATAGCTGAAAACACACCCGCATAATTTACTTACGCAAGGTTAGGTACAGACTCTTCACCAACCACTTTTGTCTTACAGCGATGGTTTCTGTTTTATTGTTACTTACGCAAGGTTAGGTACAGACTCTTCACCAACCACTTTTGTCTTACAGCGATGGTTTCTGTTTTATTGTTACTTACGCAAGGTTAGGTACAGACTCTTCACCAACCACTTTTGTCTTACAGCGATGGTTTCTGTTTCATTGTTCAAATGTATAATTTGCATTATTATATTTAATGTCAGCCACATTACAATAATCCATTTCAAAAAATTTAGAGTTTATCTAGAGAGAATAATGTTTATAAATGCAAAAAATAAAGTGAAAATATTAACATCACTAATTAGTGATGTAATTACTTACTATAGTTGCACCGCCAAACGATAATTAATAAAAAAAAAAAATACTTTACTAAGATAATCTATGCAAACTTGTTGTGCAAACTTATTATAATAAACAAAGTACTTATCTACCTACGTACTTTGCTTACAATACCAACATAGGTAGCGGTCTTTCCGGTGAAACTGAAATAAAAATATGTCGTTTATTTTTTTGTAATTCAAACAACCACACATCACACCGCAGGTCCAAACCTAGATTACATAGTTGAGTTCTATGTCATGTTCGTTAGATTATAAAACCGAGACGGTGACAAACCAAAATAAAATAAAAAAAAGGAGATGACCAAGAATTATTTCGTTGACTGAACTCGCCTCATTTTTTTTTAAATAGTCTAATAATAAAATAAACACAAAACCATACCTGGTAGCATACCGTACGGGACAATTTAATATAAAAGTATGATTTATAGAGGTGTTACAAATGGCAAAGGGAAATATGTAAGAGATTAGTATCTGTTATATATGAGCTTAAGGATGTCGGAAATTAAGCCACCTTAAGCACAATAAATTATATCTGGGAGTCTTATATGTAGCATGTATCACTTCGTTTATGCGGGGAATAAACATTGACCAAAAGAATACTTTAATAATAATATAATTTTTACTTACATCTTGAGGCTAGGCTATTTTAGCAAAATTTATACTGAAATGTATAAACGTAGATTATAAATTACACACATGTAACAAATACAAAACATAATTTTTAATAGCGTCCATTACCGCACAAGTTCTTTTTACTTTACAGATTTTTTGTGTTTTTATTAAGAAGAAATTAAGCCTATGAACTAAGTTCATATTTTTGGAAAAATAAATTCAACGTGTTGTTAAAAGCAGATTAAAAACTATTAGATTCCATTAAATATCAACGTTTTAACATTAATATAAGTATCTACTGTCCTTCAAGTGTGTTGAAACAGTCGTATGACACTCGTAAGCTGAGCTCGATACAGACTCGGCTGAATTTCGCCCTCACCTTTGGCTTGGGCTGCAACCCACAACGTTATTTGTAATAACCAGCCTATTAGTACTATTAAAGTAAATAAAATAATAAAATGACAAGTTTTAATTAATGCTCCTTTTTAATTTTCACTTCGTCAGAATAATACGCTAATAGAAAATAGTACTGGTGCTACAGGCTGATGATTGCGTAAAGATGTTTAAATTAGCACACCGCGACCATAATTTTGCCAATCATTCTCTAATAATTTACTAGCATTATTAGTGAATAAAATGACACTTTACTACTAATGAAACAAACTGCCACGTCAATTGCAATTTTTATGATCAGAAAGTTTTTAACATATTATTAACATACTATTATAATGCACATACATGTTTTAATTTATAACGTCTCTATTATTTACTATTTTAAGTATTTTATAGGGCAAAATGGCGAAAACAGTACACTCATAGTTTTGTCATGACCATTCGTCGCTATGTCACACCCTTATTATGTTCTAAATTTTACAAGTAGGTAATGTTAATCGCAAATGGTGATTATCAGATAGAACTAATAACTAATAGTTAGCATAGTGACAAATAACGTAGTCACTATTTACTAAAATCATATTTCGAGTGTTTATAGGATCTTATTGGGAACAGAACGCCAGACTAATATTTGAGAGAAAAATGTACGCAAGTATATCTTACTTTTGGAATCCCGTTAAAGTACTTACATACATTTTTCTCTCAAATTCCAGGGTCTGGCGCACTTGAGACTGTTCCTTATAAGCTACCTGGCATTGAATCGCATAAATTATAATAGAATAGGTACATATTACTCTTGATAGCCGACGTTGAGCAATTGACAATCATTTGAGATTCATATTTGTCATATTTTTGAGATATGTTGAAAATAAAAGAAACGACAACATTCTCTTTGAAATAATATACTATAAATGATTTAGCATAATCAATTATTGAAAAATATTTAAAAGACAAGAGTATGGGAATCTTTTGCGTAAAGCAAGTTGCCATAACAAAAGGATAAACTAATTAAAGGATGATTAGGCACGTCATCCCAAACCATCGCGTTTGTTTTCATAGACTTAGGTATATTAAGAGGATACACGTCGCGGCGCCTGGCAGCGGCCTTATACAAACAAATTTCTCATTTGTTTTTGACATTTACTGATCAATCACTGTGAAATTTCTTAGTCATAATCCGAAGCCGAATACCTAGGTCTGTGGTTTTTCTAAAATCTTGTAAAACGTTCTATTAACAAGGATTTTTTTTTTAAACCATTTGTATGAAAAACTAGAATCCTGTATAACTTTTGAAATATAAAATTTTATAAAAAAAATGGCACACTGCAGACCTAGATATCTATTACTTGAACATGTTTCCAAAATTTTGCGGTGTTTGATCAACAAGTGTCAAAAATAAGTGAGAAATTCGTTTGTATGAAGCCCGCTGCGAGGCGCCGCGAAGTGTATCCTCTTAACAACTTTGTGAAACTTGTCCTCAGTAATTGGAGGAATTGTTTCAAAACGCAGAAATATGATCATTTGTTGCAGATTTTATACCATCATATAGCAATCAACTAGTGAAAATGTGTGCATTGAGGTCGTCTAGTATACAAAATAAAGACATTGTGGTTTATTTATGCGTAATAAATTTAAAGTTGCTAAAATTAATAGTGAGTCTAATCTTGTGCGGGATCAAGAATATGTCTTTGCCGATCTTAATTTGTAATTTTATTTCTTAAACTTCTACGTTTTATAAATAAATCGCATTTTTTTAAAGTGGACATTACACATAACGTATCTACATCGGTTGGGGAGAATTTCTAAGCTCACTATATTTTTTTTATAAAATGTTAAGGTGTAATTTAAATAATAGTAACAAAAAACAAATTGTTACATATCAGCCTATATACTCATACCTACACATATAATGTATATAAAGTTTGAGGTTTTATTATGGGAAAAGTTTTCGAAGCAGAAAATCCCATATGTTTAATTTTACTGTTAGAGTTGTTCGCCTAAGAACAAGACAAATAAAGGCACAGTTAATGATATATTTACCAGCAACAATGTGTTACAAACACAATGCCTTCACATTTAACATGCTCGAGGACGACATACATAGATATACTAATTAGAGAAAGCAACTACAATATGCTTTGATTTTTTGGAAATAAGCGCAAAATCAAATATATATTTATTCTATAAATAATTACAAAGCCTTAAACTGAAAACGGAAATACCGAAACGTTTAAATGAGTATTTAAAAGTATGTTTGTATGTTTTATGTCATAATTTTATTCCCCGAAGGGGTTTACCAGCGGCTGAACACAGAACCATATCACAATGTGGGGGACTGCCTCTTTTCATTAACCACTTTCGTCCAGTCGTGACAGGTGGTGAGCCCAACACCGCAGCACTGCCTCTGACACAACTGTGTATCTGTGTCACAGCCATCTGGTTAAATTAGCTAGTTAATTAGGCGCCTAGGCGTCTGGGATCTAATACTGTACCGAACATGATTAAATCTCTAGGGATTCAATGTGCTAGGATTTAAAATCTGAACATAACAACAACTAAGAATATGTGTAAATAGTTTCATCACTGCGAACAACTTATTCGAGAATCGAACTGGCCGCCACAAGTAGAAAAGAAAAAAAAAGGCTTAATTACTGCTTATCTCCGTATTAACATTTACAAATTATACGACTTACATGAACGTCGAGTGAAGATAGTTCCCAGAAAAGTCCAGGGAAACGTACATGAAAGCTTACGATGATTTATAAAACTAAAAACTAGTTTATTTTTAGTACTTACTTTTTACTGTTTTGCAGAAGGTGTAAAAAGCAGAGTAAGTATTCTTCTCGGGAATACAGGCGTTTGCTTCTTTCGCCGTCGATACTATCGGGATTCAATTTGGCACCCTATCTATGAAAAAAATCTACTATCGAAAGAATTTTAAGTTTTAAGTTTGTATATTAAATCATTATAAAAATCTATTTGTAACTTTTTTTTTGTTAACAGGTAAGATCTTCAAGTAAAATGCTGTTTATATGTAAGTATTTATTCCCACGGTAGTGTGTCACCCAAGTTAGAAAAAGCAAAGGCCGACTTGCGACACTGACTGTGTATATTACACGATTAATTTTGAGGAATTTTTGACACCCCTAATTTAAAAACTATTAGACCTTTGCAATTTCGCATATCTAATAAAGCCACATTGAAATTTAATTTTCAAGCTACTAAGGACTAAAAAAATCCTTATTTTATCACTGAATGTCTCACTTTTCAAAAATCTAGATCATTTCAAAGATGGTTAGTATTACAAACAATTAATATGTTATATATATAAAACTTAAAGTAATAAATCTATTATAAAGAATAAAATTAATTTTCTTTTAAATCATTTGATAAACGTTGAACATTATTTTTCTAAGTTCCTTTGCACTCGTTCAGATCCCGGCGAACAACCCTTGGAACAACGCCAAATGTCGTTGATTGTACCGTACTTGGCCCTTTTTTTACATACCTGCTTTTGTTTAGACGAATTTTACCTAATAACTAAAAACAAACATTTTAATTTACGAGAACCGTTTTAACAAATATATTAAAAGACCCTATTACCTAAATAAGCGACAAAAGTATTTCATATTTCAGTCTCCATGATATTTTTTCGTGCTTTAAATAATGGCACTTGAAAGGTAAATTTATAATAAAAAAGTCATTACATTTTCGTTTAAGAAGAATTTTCTCTAGAATGTTTCCACATTGACTTATTAGATCTCGAGTCGAGGGCAAACATTACCCGAATTCTTTAAATCCGCTTGGGGAAACCCAGAAGGAATAGAATAGGTTTAATCTTAAGGCACTAATAAAAGTGTTATAAAAGCGTAGGAGATATTTTTTGAAATCGAATTTTAGTCACTCATTCGCTGGTAATAGGTATATTTAAAGGGTTTAAGAGTAAAATGTCGACAACGGAAGTTTTATACTTTTATTTACGCTCATAGGTAAGTACTTTAAAATTCAAATTACGAATTTAAAAAAAAATATTTAAAGGGTTTAAGAGTAAAATGTCGACAACGGAAGTTTTATACTTTTAATTACGCTCATAGGTAAGTACTTTAAAATTCAAATTACGAATTTAAAAAAAATCTTTAACTGCATACATTATACATAGAATTCCTTAATTTACAAAACTGTTATTTATGATATTAGCGTGGTAAGTTGGTTATTACAACCGAGGTCTCGGGCTAACTATAGTCACGAGTTTGTAAATACCAATTCCGCACAAATGTCATACAACGTTTTTCAACACATCTGCGAGAACAGTATAATTTATAGGTAATTAAATAAAAAAATTCAGTTGCATGTTTTAAAAGCAAATAAGAAATTATGTGGATAGGTCACTACTTTTGAAAATTAATAGTAAATTTGAACAAATATTGAAATTCAGTGAAACTTGCTGCTTTGGAATCATAACTGACTGGCTGACATTTTTAATTTCACATTTATTATGTTAAACGGGAGTGAAGCGTAAAGAACTACATCTTTCGTCTCTATTTCTTTTAGTATTAAAGTGAGTCAAACGTATAGATCAAAAGTACGGAACCCTAAAAACTTTCCGACCTTACAGTGTAAACAGTAAATTATTGGATTGGATCAAAGCTCGCTTGTGGTAAGATAATAAACAGGACCGGAGCAAAATTTATCCGGTTCACATGACGTGAGCAAAAAGATTAAAACACTCATTTCACTGTTAAGTTATTCAAGTTCAAGTTGCGCCCAGGATGGTTAAGATTCACAAATCAGCCCGGCAGATGGTGCTGCAGTCGTTATCATGCAGGACAACGTCTGCCCGGTCAGCTAGTAATATTATAATATTTTATTTTCGCTCGTCTATTATAATCGGTTTTTAAATTGTTATTTGTTCAACAAGTAAGCAAAGTTATTTTGTGGTGTAAGTGCCGACATTGAATCCCGAGTACCGAAGAAGTGGTTCTTTTATAGATAAATGAGCACAGCGAGAGATTTAAAGGCACGACACCCAAAAAAAGTTGCTCTCGTGTAAAATATACAATTTTTCACCTCTACCAACGAGAAAATATCAGGTTTAAGGTAAGAATCACATTATGGTAGTATTGGCTTTTTATCGTCTCACAAAAGGTGTTAAAAGCAGAGTATTCTCCTCGGTAATAGAGGTGTTTTCGTCTTAGGCGAACCTGGATCCCTTGTTGCACTCAGGATTCTAGTCTTGATCCCCTCGCTGCGCTCGGGTATTAACCCTGGAATCCTTCGTTTTGCTCGGGATTCAATTTGGCGACCGTAATGTAAGACACTGCTTTATCGACATGGTATACTTGGTGACTAATTTGAAAACCCTCCTAATGAGATAAAATGTACCCTTAGTGCAACTCCGTGTTTAAAGCTCTCTTTCCAAATTTTTTATCACCACGGTGGCAAACAAACTTACTGCCTAACTGATAGCGAGTGGTCAACGTAATTTTAGGACGCTTGGAACATTAAGGGAGTCTCTCGTGTAATCATTCCCGTATTGAATAACGCCATACTGTAGTCCCGAACTGGTTTAGTAGTTTGGTCAGAAAAAAAAACAAAAAAAACACACTAAATTTTCCATTTATATACCTATTAATTTATAGTAAAGTTACAGTTGTAATGCCCTATTAGTGAACGCCTGCTTACTTTGCTTCTAGCCGTTACAGCCACACCTCATCGTTAACCTGTCTAGACAGTGAAGTCATAGTACTTACATTGTCTTAGAGCATAAATTTTCATTACCGTTTGGTTTGGTATAATAGTAATTCAGCTTTTACACTCTCGTATTGACATAGCTTTTAAAGCAAAGAGCTTTCATAGTTTTGAAATTTAGAATGTGTTAAATTATTTATAATTAAACATTCTAGGTAACTAAGAGGATATCAAAATGTTCTGTTTTAGTTGTAACTTTTTACTTTGTTTGATAATTTGATTCGAGTTTTTGTCATGAGGCGGTAATAATAAACAAACAATTGACTATATATCATGAAATCATTATTAATTAAAAGGGTAGACTTATCATAAACATGCGGATTGAAAGAGAACATTTATGCTTTCAATTGTGTTGCAGATTCTGTTCGAATTAGGTTGTTATTAATATAATAATAAATATTAATATTATTTGGCGAAATTAATATGTTCTGGTTTGTTAGTTCTGTAGGTAAGTTCCTCAAAAAGAATAGTAGGTACATTGCTGCCGCGGCCTCAAACGGGCCGAGGCTTGTATCACAGAGTCCGGTAATGCTCAGTTGTGGCCAAGGCTTGTACAGTGCTCCTCTCAAACCTGCGTGTAAAAACCTTATTATATTAACAACTATATAGACAATAATAAAATTAGTTTAGGTTTTTTTGCCGCCAATTCGCAGAGTTCAAATGTGGTTTTTTTTTTATTTTTTTAAATTAATTTAATAGCGCATTCTTTTTGTTGTGCTAGTCCGAAATTTATATAAAACTTAATATGTTATCTCTTTAGTTATCAATATTCTGTTTTAAAAAGTTCAGTCCATTTTCAAACTTCATTTTTGACCGTTCGACTCGGACGGATAAAATATTGCGGGTCGCTCTCTGATACTGTGCTGCAAGTACTAGTTATCTCAAAAAAACTTGTGAAAGATATGGTCGCATATCGTAGCATATTTGAGAAACAAATGTAAATGTTGTTGAATGACTATTTGACTCGTGTCCAATCTTGACTTACTTCTTATATTTTGTTTACAATTGGCAAAGGGGATATATTATTCTGTTCCTGGTCTTTCATTTTACCGCTTTTTGCTATAAAGCTAGTGTTCATGTCTTATGGGACATATATGAAGCAATTTTGGACCAGATACACTGCTATCAGGCGTAGCGTTACGGCGATGGAGTCACCACCTGTCATGCACGGACTAAACTGTTCGGCGAAAAATGGCTTTATAATATGTGTAATAATGATGTGGCTGTGTGCATAGTCTGAAGTGTTTATTTACTAAATACTGCTAAAACTAATATATATATATATAGCTAACGGGCCGTTTTTAGGATTCCGTAGCTAAATGCCCGAAACGTACGCCTTATAAATCTTATCAATGTCTTATTATTTCGTCGATTAAAATGGCTTTTTCTACATGAAGGTGTTTTGTAGACCGTCAGTTTTGGACAAAATATTTTTAATGAAAATTGTTAAAATTAATGCGTGTATGACACGCACCTGGCAAGTTTTTTTAAACACGCAATGCCTCGCAAAATAGAAATCGCGTAGCACTGACAGCAGGATAAACAATATCTTTTTTTACAAAACAGTAAAAGGCAACACGAAATATTACAATCAGTGTAACGATGATTGCTAAAGAAATCACACCCAAGATGCAAACCACCACACCTATAGTGGTATCCTTTATTTATGTCAATTTGGGGCATTTTTGCCAAAAACTATGATCAAAAAACCATTATATTTCCTTATTTAAAAAAGTGACAAGCTAACTTTGACATAAAGTTTTTGTCAAAGAACTGCATAATAATAACATGTAAATGTAACTTGTACATATACAGGACCAGGGCAGGTGGAAGTTTTACTCATACTTGCTTTTCAACCGACTTTTAAATGGAGAGATTTCTAAATTCATTCGTGAGCTTATTTATACATTTACATTCTAAATATTCAGCAAAATTTTTTGGGTCAGGTAACTAATTTGCTTATTTTCATAACTTCTTGTGTATCTGGCGGTACCAAAAGCAATTTTCAACCAACTTCCAGGTGAAATGATGAACTAAGTGCCTAATTGAATGTAATGGAATTGCTAATGAACTATAATTTCAATTCTAATATGACATGCGATCGACGTTTTTCGTTTCAAATCTCATAATATCATTGTTATTATATTTTATATTATTATTTGTTTTTAGAAGTGTCAAAATTATAGAATCAGATTTTTTTTTATTTATTAAATCAATTTTAATTCCTATATAATTATTCCTTGACAAATTATTATCTACATTTCCATTTATAAAAGCATGGTACTTATATATAAAAAAAAAAAAATTTTTACTATAATGGTTCACTTGCAAGGCATTCCCATGAATGAGGACCTGGTCATAGATGCCAGAGTTTGGTTAAAATGTAGTGTTTACTTGGATGATGAACTGAGTGAGTAGGTACATTTTTCAAAAATGTTAATAAAGTTACACCTTCTTACAGACTGTTAATTTTTCTGCATTTGACTTCTAGTAGAAAAAAAGCTAAACACAATACAATTAAAGTTAAATTAATTTAATTTTGTTTGAATTAGTTTTTATTTCCTTAATATCTTAGTTATACTTCAACTAATCATCTAAGTAATTAAACAAATCCTGGCGACTGATGACCAATTCGTGTATGGGCACTAGCTATTGAGAGTCAGGGGGAGGCATTGGCATGTAGCCTGGACATAGCGATGGCATTCGATCGGGTGTGGCACCGGGGTCTTCTATCGAAGTTGCCATCTTACGGAGTGCCCGAGGGTTCGTACAAATGGGTGGCTAGCTTTTTGTCCGGCAGACGCATACGAGCCGTAGTTGACGGTAGTTGCTCTGATAGCATGGATATTGATGCTGGTGTGATGCAAGGCTCTGTGCTGTCTCCTACGCTGTTCCTACTGCATATCAATGACATGTTGGACATTAAAAACATACATGCATTACTATGAAGATGACAGTACTGGAGACGCTTATTACACGGGTCGTGCAAGCATCCCTCGTTTCGTTGTGGAGGAAAAACGTGAAGAACTTGTGTCTCAAATCGAGATCACTCTGTCCATGGTCTCTGACTGGGGACGGGAACACTTGGTCCGATTCAACCCTACAAAGACTCAAGTCTGCTCGTTCACCGCTAAGAAAACCCAATTCAATGTAGTCCCACAATTCCTGAACACTCCCCTCTCCATCTCCAAGAGCATTGGGATCCTTGGTGTTGACATCTCCAGCGATGTTCAGTGCCGAGATCATCTTCAAGACAAGGTAAAGCTGGCGTCCAAAAAACTTGGTGTACTCAACAGAGCGAAGCAGTACTTTTACGTCGGGCCAAAGGTTGCTGCTTGACATGTTGCAAGTCCGGCCCCATATGAACTACTGCTGCCATCTCTGGGCGGGTGCACCCGGATACCAGCTTGGCCCTTTTGACTCGGTTCAAAGACGGGCTGTGAGAATTGTCGACGATTCCAAACTCACTTGCCGTAACAAAATCTTAAGTCTGAGGAGAGTTTTTGCCTCCCTATGTCTGTTCTACCGCTAGTACAATGGGTTGTGTTCTGAGGAATTGTTAGAAATGATGCCCAAGGCTACTTTCTACCATCGCACTGCTCGCCATCGGCACATTTTAGAACCGATATGGTCGCGTACAGTGCGGTTTCAGAGAGCGAACGCTTGGGTTGTGGAATGAGCTCCCTGCCAAGGTTAACCTTGCTCTAGTTTGATCGAATTCTTCTAATTTTTTATATAGGTAAATTTTGAAGGTGAACCTTTTCATATTAACTACATTGGGAAATCGTCAAAATTGGGATAAAAAACATCGAAGTACATTAATGATACAAGTGAGCTAGGCCGTTCATTACAGATGAGATTGTGGTGGTGTGTGGCGTAATTCGGCAGAGTGTTCATTGAGCTAAGGTCACAAGTGTCATACGACTGTTTTTAACACACTTGAGGGACAGTACATACTTATATTAGTGTGAAATGTTTTAAAAATTATGATTTTTAATAAAATCTGATAGTTTTGATAAGTTTTATAAAAAAACACGTTGCATTTCTGATACCGACGCTTTTAAGAAGCTGAAAACGGTGAAGTAAAGGCTGTTTTATAAGCAAGAGTGTTAAAAAAAATTGAGAACCCTCTCCTTTTAAGTGATGAAGATATTGGTTTTGCATTTACTACTTTGTACGAAAACTTACTGAAAAAGTCAAAAATCATTTTTCTTAATCCAACACATATAATTTGGTTCAAATAAACGAATAACCAATAAATAACATTTCTATGAATGCTCCATTTGCGCAATGATAAACGACTAGGTACTTAGGTACAGTGAGTCCTAAAGGTTTCACTGAATATTTATTGAGAGGAATGGAAACCAAATTTATTCGAAACATGTAAGAAATGCACACATAAATCATATGCCACAGTACAGAAAAATATTATTTGAATTGTGAAATATTTAGAAGTCTGTTAGACATTGCCACAAACAACGGCTCGTTTAGTAACAGTAAAAGTCAAAAAAAATACAAACACAGTAACCTACTAAACAAAATTATGCTCAAAACTTTTTAAAAAGAAAAAACCGACCTAATAAGGTAAGGGTTCCATAGAATTGTTGCTGATATATCTGATAAACTTGTGAACCTTTTGTTCAATATAATTTTTGTCGATTACCTCTATAATATTATTTACATAAAATTATTATAATGGAAACATAAATGTCAATCATGGTGATAAGAACATACACTCCAAAAGTTATAGGGGGGACCTAACTAAACAACATGTAAGATAAAAAGTTGCTATTACATCTCCCTTCTTAATGCTGAGGTACTGGGGATATTACACAGCTTCTGAGATACCCAGAAAAACAAGCTCTGGTCAGGCATCGTCAATATGGCTTTCGCCACGGTCACTTGACCGGTGATCTTCTAGTGTACTATGTCTAACACCGATAAGAACTAGTCACTGAGACTTAAAGAGGGAAATGGCAGTTAGCCTAGACATAGCGTCTGGCACTAGGGTCTTCTATCGAAGCTGCCATCCTAAGGACTGCCCGAGGGTTTGAGCCACTGGGTGGCCAGCTTTTTGTCCGGTAGACACATACAAGACAGTTCAAGGTAGTTGCTCCGATAGCATGGACATAATTTCTGGTGTCTCGCAGGCCTCTGTGCTGTCTCTTACGCTGTTTCTAATTCATATGAATGACATGTCCGTCGACAAGATACATTGCTATGCAGATTACAGTACTAGAGACGCTTATTAAATGGGCCGTGCAGACATCCCTTCTTCCGTTGTTGAGAAAACCGCTGTGAACTTATGTCTTTAATCGAGACCACTCTGACCAAGGTCTTCAATTGGGGACGGCAAAACTTAGTCCGATTCAACCGTATACGAACTATCTGGTACTACCGTCAACTACGGTTCGTATGCGTCTATATCCTACTACCAGCTTGGCCCTTTCGACTTGGTTCAAAGATGGGCTGAGATAATCGTCGAATATCCCAACGGAACCCCAATAAAATTGAATAAAATCCAATAACATAGGTCGAATGGCTCAGTTTCCCAGCATGAACCGCTGCTTAAATGCATTACAGATTATATCTACAGATTTTAAATATTTAGGTTTTAGCGTTTTGAAGCTCCAGAACAGATAGACAGACATAAAGTGTAATCTTCACAGTATAGTACTTAGTCATAAAAACGACTAAGATGAAGTTAGAATTTAATGTAGTGTTCTTCACGTTTACATCCCTTCAGAAGCATCGTTATATGCGCTTCTGAGATTCTTGTAATTACTCACTAATTGCTTTTTCCATTCTATTCTCCTACGGGAGCTCGTGCAGTAACAACGTTTAATTATTGCCAAGCGCTCGTCACTTATTATTATTATAAAAATAATAAGACATATATTTACTCCTACTGATATTGATAAAAATAGGAAACTTTTTGACGACTTTTCAATGTTTGTAACTCAATTGCATATGGATTTGACTGATTCGATAAACTTTGACACACAAGTTTGATAATGTTTTGGATTAATATACACCGTGTTACAATATTCGGGTACTAAGCCCGTAACACAAAATCAGCCCTACGGCTGATTTCGAGGTTGTTTATTTCTTTGTTTTTACACATATAAATATTATAGACATAAAATAAATCTAAACTAAACTCTGTCTGTCTGTTCCCTCTTCATGCTTAAACCGGTGTACCGATTAAAATTAAATTTTGCCTGGATATCGTTTTAGTCCCGGGAAAGGACATAGGCTTTTGATAACGTCAAGTTTGAGTTTGTTGTTCTTACCAACCACTTTAGTCCAGCGTGACCGGTGGTAAGCCCCTCACCGCAGCACTTCTTCTGATAGCAATGTATCTGGACTAAGATGGTTTTATGTATGTTTCATTAGTTTTAAATGCCAGTATAATAGTAATAAGCGGTAATATGAAAGACAAGGGAAAGAATAATATACCCTTTTGCTAATTCTAGACAAACTATAACAAGTGCCTACTCCTTATCCCGAAAGAAACTAGGAGTGCATCTAATTACTACGTTAACTATTTCCACGTCAAATACAAAATCAAAATATAACTAAGTAGGTATGTATAAAGAGCCTTTAAAGTAATTGGATATATTTGTAAATAAAAATCCGATATATATATTAAATATTTGTATTTATGGTGCTGCAGTACGTATTGTAAGATCTGAACCATAGTCGTACGTTTTTTTAAGGATACTTACTAGCTATGTATATGTAGGTAACTTACTTTACACTAACTTTACAGCAAAATTCTGTAGAATTGCTTTTGCATATTTTTCTAACATCACTCACAAAACTTAGAATCCAATTACCCTTATGTTTTAAAGCTAAAATTACTTAAAAACTATTTCTTTAATTATGTTTTGAAGTCAAAAGTTTTAATATTATTCTGAAACAACCAAAAAAGAGACTTCACAAAAAACTTTTCACCTTAACTTTCTATTCACAACCTATAGTAAAAAAATAACTTATATATCAAACTAAAAGTATGGCTTAGTCTGGAATATGTAAACTCATCAATATAAAAAAAATGAGTAAAACTTCATTTTAAAAGCATGACTGGTCTTTAAATAATGTATGTACAAATACGAACGAACCATATACTGCGAAAATACATAGTTTTACAGAAACAATTAAACGGGTTTAAAAGTGTTTTTTTTTAAATTATTACTAAACCATTATCGTAATTTTGTGATAGAGCGCACACAGTATGGGTTTCTTTAAGAAAGAAGTAATTAGATTTTTGAAGGGTCGGCAACGCGTGAGTGATGCCCCTGGTGTTACAAGCGTCCATAGGCTACGGTGACCGCTTACCATCAGGCGGACCGTAAGCTCGTTTGCCACCTTAGTGGTATATATAAAAAAAAAACTAAATAAATTAAAATACTATCATAACTACTATTATTTTCAACAATGATAAGATATTTTTAACTAAGATAATTTCGTTTTATTGTAATAAGTAGGTTTAAATTGTGTTACTTTCTTTTATCTTTTATTTTATATTTATTAAAGAAAATCTCTGCCCCTTTCATCGAAGGGGCTGCTCATTTTAATAGAATTAATTTTCGAATTATACCGCAGCACGAAAACTGCTGAATTATTTACCTAACCGGCCATTCAGCCATTTTACTGGTCACTTATTTACTACACTGCTTAAGTTTTTTGTACTGGCGCTGCTATGTAAAATAATCGACCTAAAATTTAACTAACAGTCGTAAATGTTAAGGTATACCCATTTATAAAACAAGTTGTAGATATACTATTGACTTCGAGTTCTGTAATCTCTCCTATGGACGTCGCAATAGTCCACAAAATTGGCCACACTTAAGAAAGAGACAAAGTTAACCTGTGTTAGGTATCTTTACGCTTAGATAAGACTCCACAGTTTAGCTGTGTCTCTGTTGCACTTATGCAAATTTTTTTTTACATCTGGCTAGGAAATGCGCTGTCCAGAGTTCTCTTTATACCTCTTATTTGGCCACCTTGCATAAACTCCGGTAGAAAAAAAAACTACTGAACTCAGTAGGTACAAGAAGTCTCTAAAATTGATTAAATTAGTTTGTTTACTTAGCAATTTTACAGTCACTTAAACTTTTAGTAGTACTAATCTGACCCCATTAACTAAGTTAGGAAAACTTTTCTTCCTTAAATTGTGATTTATGTGTTTACAGTTTCTTGTACAGGGATCATTAGACTGACAGCCAGCGCTGAATCTAAAGTCAAAATTAAAAGAAAGAACGACGGAAGCAATAGGTCTTAAAATTAAAGTTTTATTTAATTTTTTTGGAATTTACCCCTTAAGAATCGATTTTCATGTTTTTACTACTATTCCGTTCCGTTCCGTTCCAGCGTCTTACCAGCCAGCGTTGCACTGCAAGGACTCAAGGAACGGGTCACATAGGAAAATAACTGTCGATGAGAGGGTTCTGTAGAGTGCTCAAAACTGCGGGCTGGAACAGCGCAAACGTTCAAAAAGGTGGTAACTGAAGAAACGGAGGGTCCTCAACCACTGGAAGGTATGCGACGTTTCCAGTCCGCATTAGTGAGTGATTCTAGTAGCGTCCCGTCCATCTCATGGCATTCCTGTGTGCCCATTACCTCTGCCCAAGACACCAGTAAGACGGAGTAGATAGGGCGGGTAGTGTAGGACTTCGCAGTCTAGGATGTGAAGGGGGAGGGATAGTGCCGACCGGTACTAGCACCCTTTAGCCAGCAGGATAATATATACAAGTGTTAATATATACATGAAGGGAAAAAGGGACTTTGCCGTTTGAGGTCTGCGTGCTGGCTTCTAAACTCTTCTGTGGTCTGATTCTTCTTTGATGGTATTCATTTCCACCAGCTTATTCGGTTTACATCCACGTGGCTTTAGAAGTTTCCAATTAGCAATACAACTCTTGTTCCTTTGTTGCTTGACTGGCGTTCCAACTTATGCATTTTATTGTCTTGTAATGGTATTCAGTTTATGTCGTTAATAAGGCATTTTCGATTAGTTTCCGTTATCACTAGGATAAACATAAACTTAAATATTCAGTGAAGGATGGTTTTACTGTTGCATTTTCATGTTTTTACTACTACTGTGATAAAATAATAGTAAGTTCAATAGCTGCAAGTACTTAAATACTTTTTCATCACACTAACTCGTAACCAGTGGCATTACGTCCAGGTAAAGTGGGTGCTAAGATCTTAATTACTGCCACGCGATATTTCCTCAAGACAAAAAACCAATAAAAATGAAGTATCTCGCCATCACAAAGTTAAAAACAATCATCAAAAACGTACTTGATTTATGATTTGGCTGGCAACTTGCTTGTTTTTAGTTTTGAATAATTATTATTTAATATAATTTGTCTTAATATATTTGACTTTAGTATGGTGTAACAGGAGGCTTTATTTAAGTTCACCTAAATACTCAAACATGTCATAGGATTGCGTTCCGTTGTATTACATAAAAAATATCTTAAACTATGTTACTTTTACATAATAATGAATATTTTAAAGTTTATATTAATATTAATTTTATATATTTTTTAAAGTTTTTATGTCTTTTTAAGCTTCCGTACCTCAAAAGGAAAAAAGTGACCCTTATAGGTTCACTCTGTTGTCCATCTGTCTGTCAAGACCCTTTTTCTCAGGAACGCGTGAAGGTATCAAGTTGAAATTAATATAAAGTACCTACTGAGGTTAATGATTCCCTGCAGCTGTAAGAAAATCTATCTTCTAAATCCATAAAAATAGCCAAAATACGTTTTCGTCGCACATTTTGGCATTCTCTAATAAATCAAAACCTAAACGGGTACTTTCCGTTGACCTCGAATCATGAAATTTGGCAAGAAGCAAGATGCGATATCACAAATATAGAAAAAAATCCAAAAACTGATAACTAAGCAATAATTATGGCATAAACCTGTAAGACTTGATCTCATGATGAAATAACTGTCTACATATAATAAGTTTGTACGGAACCCTCGCCGCGCGAGCGAGATTCGCACTTGGTCGGTTTTTTTACGCAAAATATTATATTGTCTGTATATTTTATTTTGTCCATATTTTATCTCTTTTACATTGTTTCTGTGCTTAGACGAAACGAGTATTGCAAGAGTTTTGATATTTGACTAGCTACCTTTTTTATTATCATCTCGTCCAGGAAACGTCCATTGCTGCCAATAAAGTCAGTTGTAAGATATTTAACTTAAATTATAAGTATATTCATATTGATTTATCAGGAAACTTAAAAGTAACATTAGGTAAAGTCAAATAAGTCGTAAGTTAGTTGTTTTTAGTTTTTGGGCGAATAATACCTACGATTCGCAGCGCCTCGCAGCGTGCTTCATACAAAAAAAAAACACTTAACTTACTATTGTTTATGTTCTAAGAATAAATATCTAGGTCTGCAGTGTGCTGTTTGCTTTTTAATTGTATACGTCAATAGTTATAGAGGATTCTCGTTTTTCATACAAATGGTCTCAATTAAGATTTTGAGTTCGTAAAAACATTTTTCAGGATTTTGGAAAAGCACAGACATAAATATTCCATTATTCTCATCTTACCCTTAACTTCAAAAGTGAAAATGATCTGAACTCCGCACCCACCCTAGGGGTGGTTGCCACCCCTTCTCGGTGGTGTAAAAATAACGTGGTGGATATCGATGGAAGGCCTTATTTTAAGAAAAAATGATCTACAAAGTTTTTTAAAAAACCCAATACTTTTCAAGTTATTGGCAATTGAAAATTCAAATTTTCACGTTTTTCATCGGTTTTTTACAAATATCTCCAAAAATATGCATTTTAACGATAATTTTATGATGAACAAAATTGTAGCAAGTAAAAAACTGAACAAATCGGTTTTTTATAAAAGAAAGATCAAAGCCGTTTTTATTTTGTCTGAAATTTAATCGATGTATTCAATGCCATCTAGCGGCGAGCAGATACATTTTATGCATTCTAATGAAATAGGATTTTGCAGTGCTTAAAATAAGCTTTAAAATGAGCACTGTTAAAAGTCTTTTGCACGTAAAATGAGTGAGCTGTCATGCAAATAAGAGGAACATCTAATGGTTTTTTCTTTTAAATCAATGGGTTTCATAAGTGCCATTTCCACCAAAATTAAAATTAATCGTATTCCGTCTAGAATTAACTGTAATATAAAAAATTTGATGGATTCTAGCAGTTTGGCTGCTTTAAGACAAATATTTTTCAAAAAATCACGATTTTAAGAAAAAAAAATCGAATTTTTACATAAACCACCTTCTTTTCATAATATCTCAAAAATGATGAAGGATACGTATGAAAGTATAATGATAAAAAATGTAGGTCTTTTGTGACAAAAAATTTGATGTTTTCTTTTTCTGTCACACAAAAATTGACGGAGATATGATTGTTTAAAGAGCGGGCGTCACCGCAATCACGGTATCTCTCGAGCCCTTTGACTCATCACCGTTTTAAAATAAAAGGTTTTTCACTATATATTGTATGAAAAAAGTTGTAGCTCTTTTAATTACCTTTAAAATAGTTTTTTATAACTTGTGATAGCATCAAAATTGAAGGAGCTATGGTCCAAAAACTAATCGTATTTTTTTCTCTACTTAGTAAACTAAAAATTTCGGCGTGTGAATATTTGGAGCAAAGTGAAAGCAAACAGTAATAGAGACCCAAAATATATATATATGTATTTTATGGACATATATTTTGGAAACGTAGGAATGAAAATGGTGATTTCTTACTCTATAATTAAATTATTTTTAAATGTGTTATCATATATATTTACCGTTTTAATTTAGGGTTAGTTTTAAGGGTTGAAAAGCTTAAGAATATGATAATCATTTTCGAGAATGTGGAATAACATTTAAATCCTTTTCATTTCATCAAAAGAATTGTTTTAAACAATTTTTTATCAAGGGGTTGTTTTTAAGGGTCGAAAGGGGGTTAAAAATTCGATAATTAAGATGGAGGACATAAAATATTATTTACTCTATACTTCAATCTTTTTATGTCATACCAAAGGATTTTTATGTTTTTTTTTTTAATTTAGGGGTTGTTTGCAAGGGTTGTAAGGTTTTCAAGGGGTTGAAAATGATTTTATTATGACGTAATTGTGTTAGAAAACACAATTTCACTCCTTAATATTAAACATGTTTTCTAGCGATAAAATGGCTCAATGTAAATTTTTCCATTAAGGGGTTCTTTACACCCCTTAAAAATAATTGGTGGAGCTCAGATCATTTTTACTTTTGAAGTTACGGGTAAGATGAACCTAATTCCAAAATTTCATGTATATCGGTTCACGGTTAAAGAAATCGGAGGTTAGTTTTTTTAGTTTTATGCTTAGTAAAATTAACTGAAAGCTGGGGGGTGGGGGGGGGGGGGGGGTGGGGATTGCAGGATTAGGATGCGCTCTCTTGTAAAATTTTATAAAATCAACTTACTTAAATTTACCTTAATGGGCCCGAATTATATTTTTTTTTTGACCCAGTGCTCAAAAATAAAAACTACAGTCGCCATATTGAAATGTTGTACACAATGGTGTAAGATATTAAATTAACAGCATTAAATGAATTCAAATAGGTATATGAGTCAAAAATCGCAGGTTTTTACGGGAGAAAATGTAGAAAAAAATATTAATGTAGCTCCTGACGATAAATATTTACACTCTAAGGTAACTTGAAATTTTTTTATATGTAGGTATATGAGTATAAAATCGCAGGTTTTTACGGGAGAAAATGTAGAAAAAAATATTAATGTAGCTCCTGACCATAAATATTTACACACTAAGGTAACTTGAATTTTTTTTATTGTATTTTAAAATTATTTAGTAAATTTTTAAGTAATGTAAGTTTTTCGCATCATATTTTAATTTATTTACTCGCAAATGTGATGGCAACATTGTGTGTGGAAAACACGGGCGGTAAAAAATTTCAAACTCGAGTTATTAAAGCCTTCGGTCTTACGCTTCTAAAAAGCCTCTTTTTTCCTTACCGCCCTTATAACCCAATGTACTATTTCGATACCAACATAACATAATGAGAGAAACAGATATTAGTTTTTTGTTTTAGAAATCAATTATTAGGATTTTTCTTGGAGTAATATTGACATTTCAAGAAATAGATTTTAACTTATTATAAATATTAGTTTTTTTTAATATTTTATTTCGTAATATACAGAACTGCGTTGAAGAAACATGGCGTGGATCCTTAAGCTCCTATGTCTATCTTTGAAGTAGCCAGTGAAGCATGTTCCTAATAGGTCCTTCTATATGATTGCTCTCCTTGGACCACTTGACCTACTTACAATGGCTAGAAGTGTCTTACATTTATGTAGTGGTTAATGAATGTAAAATCAACGATAAATGTCTGGAATAAGTAATATGATGGCAACATTTCAGGGTCAAAAATAAAATCAATTCAGATTTGAAGAATAAGAATGTTGTTAGAACGAATAATAGAAGAAGTCTTTTTTATTTATAAGTAGGTAACAATTTAATGTTAATGTGTGAAATGCTACTTCTAATAATTAAAAATAATAATTAAAAGACACACGTAGTCACTGAATAAATAATAGACCCTTTTTTTCCCTTACTTATTTATAAACAAGATTTTAACCTCAACAGTAAAACAATGATAATGGCTCATGACATAAGATATTTTTATATAAAATAAATAAAAAAAATATTTGAAAAAATATAGAGAAGTAGTCTAAATCTTTGAGATTAGAAGTAAAAAAAACGAGGAGCTCGTGGTGATCGCACAACTGGGCCAAGTTAAGTAACGTCAGGCATTGTCACAACTTGGATATTTCACACTTAAGCTCTTCCGTGGTTTTAGACGGCACGTAAAACTAAGGGACCTTGTTGTCTGTCATGTGACAGTAGTCCTTGAGCCATGTTAGAGCCCTTATTGGTGGCTTGAAAACTCTGATAGTCGAGTGGCCACCAGTTATACAATCTGCGCCAACCTACACTAAGTCAGCATGGCCGGATATGGCCTAAGCCTTCTCCTTCAACGAGAGGCCTCTGCCCCTAGAGTGGGGCGTATAACGGCTGCGTTGGTAAGAAAATATAAGGTGTATACGTAAGTACTTCGCAGTCATTAAAGTTGCATGCAAAGATATGCCTATTAATTTATATTAACTTTATATGATGCCCACGGTTACTTTCTACCATTGCACCGCTCGCCATAGGCACGGAATTCATCTCACTATAATTAGCGTTTTAGTGATAGTATCGTGGACATTTGTTCAGTGTTGATCCACTGCTGAACAGTTCATTACAATCAAATTGAGTGCCCATCATCAAATGAAGTCGCTATGCCATAGCTATTGATAAGAATATGCACAGATTAATTCATTCAATACCATTTACTCGTTGTGTCTGTTGCATGGCTATTTATATCCCATTTTACTTTTTTGTCTCCTTATTAATATCAATTTAGACCGATTGAAGTAAAAGTTTAATATGGTAGAAGAAAATAAATTTTAAACTTTTTGAGGATGTTGTATTCAATCACGCATTTGGCACTTAAATAAAATTTGGCACACGGATAGACCAAGGTCTAGATGATCATAATACTTTTTATTTCAATCGAGGGCGGGCAAAACCGCAAAACATAACTAGAATATAACATCTATAATAATCAAAGAATAAAGGCCACTCTCCATACATGATAAGAAGTGTTCAGAATGGGATGGAACTTTATCGAAAACAGGAAAGTAAAAAAATATCCCCACTTTACATGTAAAATGAGAAGCAGTCATAGTTTTTTTTTCAAATGGTTATTACATATTTTTACAGTAGGTGTAATTGAAGGTACGTGTGTCAATTTTAAGCTTTGCTTTTATATGCTTTTATAGTCTCTGAATAAAATGGTTGTGACATACGGACGGATATGGTGAAACTATGAGGGTTCGTTGTTTGATTATGAGACCCTAAAATGGATTCCACGAATTCCTATACATATTGGGTGCGATATAAGTCCACTATAAGACCAACAATATGAGGTGATTAAAACCGAACAAAATAAAATCAAAACTAAATAGGTGCCACACCAAATATTATGAATTTGATGCGCTCACGATGTAAGTTAACAAATGGCACATTAACAAATCAGAATAGTAGGTATGTGTAATTATGTCAAGTAATGCCGAAGTGTTGTTATTTAAAAGGAGTCGCTAAGCCAAGTTAAAATTCAAAACTAATAGTCAAGTGGCCAATAGCTTGACAACGTCCACCAACCCGCACTAGACCAGCGTGCTGGACTATGGCCTAAGCCTACTTCTTCAAGAAGAGGCCTATTTGTTTAGTTCAACACTTTTGTGTATCTATTCTTATAATTAAATATATTAAAAAAACAAATTGAGATTCATGTAGATATTTAAGCTATTTCAATGTAGGAAAATATACATTGAATTTGTAATAGGTGTAAAAATATATATAAAAAAAAAAAAAACCAGAAGTACTATCTATCCTTGGTAAAACTGCTATTCCAGGATGTCATTACTTCATTTTCATTTATTCTTTATGGGTGTAAATTATATTCACCGAATATTTATGCACATAATCATTTAGGGGTAATTTTTGAAGCTTATGCTCGCCGGGGTGCGGCGCCCAGGCGGCGTCGACGCTTCGGTCATAGGACGGAGATGCCCTACATTACCCTTGATGAGAAGGTCGTTAGGTAATAAAATGATGGTTGAGTAGTTTATATAGAGGTTGTATGCTCGGAATTCTACAGCTCGAGTGGCATTTCTAAGTAAATTCAGCAACATTTACCTACTGACAAACGTTAATGGAGTTTTTATTATGAATTTTAATTAGTTGGGCCTTCCATATAAATTGTATAGACAGATGTACAAATTTTAAAAATATTTCTTGTACTAACTCTTAATTGCTCAAGGTCGTTTTTCAAAAATTAATTATTTAATTAATACGATTAATGTACAACTAGAACTAAGTATTACAGGATAATAATATTGTCATAAGTTGCCTCAATCGAAAGATATTTCTTTTTTAATATTTTAATATTGAGATTATAATACTAAATAACTAAACGAGAATAAACAACATGCTTAAACAAATTACTCGTAAATAGATTAATTAATATATATATATATATATATATATATATATATATATATATATATAAATATATAAGCAACCTCGCTTGCACTTTTTGCAACTGCAAGCTGCTTGGACCCCTTAGTTTTGAAAGTCTGTGGCCTAGTCTGTATTCCTAGGCTTAATTCTAGCAGCGGACAAACGTTTTGCGGTTGATTGGTATGAAGATAATGATAAAACAATTGATGTGACTGCTGTAGGTATATAATTGCTAATTGTTGCGTTCCACTGAAAGATCTCAGTAAATAATAACGGTCAATTAATGTCAGGGCTCTTCAACATGTCTCTGTCATTCGATACAATTAGACTTGGTATTATCGATATACATCTAGACAGACAGACATGTTAAGAGCGTTACACCAGGTAACTAACGCCGACAATTGATATTTTTATTGTCCTTTTTTATTTATGCTTTGAGTTTATTAATAGATGTAAATTTTATTGTACCCATGTTTTTAGAGATAATTTTTTGAGCAGATGTTCCGTACAAAGTAGACAAATTTTATCGTAAAATTAGTAATTTATGTTTCTTTTGAAATAAAAAAATTGGATTTACAACAAAATTAAATTTTGGAGTTATATTAACGTCCGTTTGCTTTAAAGAAAATAAGAAAGGTTTATGTTGTCTAAGATGAAACGAAAAAAATATTGGATTTTCACAGTAAAAAGAGAAAGGATATTTAAAAGAACGAGTGGTTCTACGGCAAATCGGGCTTCTTTTATTATTGAAACTTGGTCAGTTTTATCTTTCCACAGCTTCATGTAAAGTTTTAAATTATTTTCATAAAAAAAACTGCGCTAGCATTTCTGAGCTTGCGTTTTGTGAAGAACGTCTGCTGCAATGCAAACTTCTAATGGGTAACTATTACGTAATTAAAATCCAAACTATACCAATTTAAACAGCAAATGACAGAGGGGTTGTTTTGAACTTGGGAATCAGCATGAGGTACGAGTATCATAAATCAAAAAAAATCTGCCAAGTGTGAGAGTTCCGTACGACCACAGAATGCACTAGCCCGACTCCCATTTGACCGGTTTTTATTATATATACCTATTACTCAAAGATAGAGCCGAAGACACAGACGGACGGACGGTCAGACAGACAACGTAGGCACCCTTTGAGTACGAAACCCTAGGAATACAAAAAAATATTTTTGAAATTTAGCAGTAGGTACTTTTGAGAGCAACACTGTTTTTTTTTACATTTTTATTAAATTTCCCAAACAATAATATGTATTAACTTTTTTTTTTTCGATTCTTCCTTCTTGAAGGAAATCATAAGGGTTTTTATACCTGTTAGGTACGGAACCATAGTAAGCCTAGGGCACCATGCTAACGTGTTTAACTGCGTGCTGCTAATACTAAATCGCAAAACAAACTAATGATTACGATATTTGTTATTACATACCAAGAAAACTTAATTAATATAATCAAAGGCAGTCCCTAAAAAAAAAATTAAAACCAAATCTTGCAGTGCTTAAAAATTTTTTTGTGATTTAATTAATATAAGGCAAATTTATTACGAACTTTTATTTTTTTGAGCAGTAAAATAAGTTGAAACATAAGCTCATAATTTGTATATTTTGGAACTCGAGGTGTTACAAGGTTTCGTTTCAAATATCAGATCGTCTATTTTTATGTCACATTTGGTTATCTGAGCAACCGCTAATGCTTCGCCTTTACTTTCAAATTTGCTACAGTTAGGCTGGGTTGCACCAAGTAACTTTGACGTTAACCAGCCGTCAAAAATGGGAGATTGTATGAAATTTGCATATTCAGCTTTTTTTTAAAATTAACCGGCCCGTCAAAGTTCAGCAAAACCACTTGATGGTTGGTGGAACCACACTTTAAAAATAGGTGACGATAGAAATTTTCATTCAATCTGCCATTTTTGGCGATTGATTAACGTCAATGTTAGCTTAGCTTGAAGGGTTAGCAACCCGGCATTAGAAATAGGTTGCCGGAACGGGAGGATAATGTAAAACAGTAGTTAGTATAAAAGACCCTTTGTGAGTCAAGACGTCTGTCAAACAAGGAACCCAGTTTCGCCATTTTCCTCTGCAGTTCGCAGATATTCTATTCAGAGGCGCTAAAATTCGGAAAAAATACATGTAAGCGTACTTCGCTATATGTTAAGTTGGTAAGAATATTTTTTGTTAGCTTATATTATTGTACTTATCTTTTTTAGACAAATTAAAATCAGGTTCCTTTTCAGGTTTTTTTTAGATATGTAAAAAGTATTTTTGTAGTAAGTCTCATTAAATATAAAATGGTCATGCATATTCAAAGGCATTGAATTTTTTAGATACAATTACAATGTTTAACTTCTTAACTATATAAATCAACTATTTGACCTGGCAGACGTTATCCTGGTATTCCGTTGCTGCCATCGCACCTAGCATAGCTCGCTCGCGTTATTACTTGCCTAGTTCGTTTTCACTTAGTGTTTTGTACCGTTGCTATCTTGCCCGCGCCTTACGCACGAAACGCTAGGTTCCGAACGCAACCTGTTTTGTTTCTGACAACACTCTGTAGTTGTCATTAAAAAAACCTATTTTCACAGAAAAGTGTTTTTTTGCTTTTGTATTTATATTTAAAAGTGTTTTGTGATTATTTTTTGGATGACGTTACACCAAGAAATTTATTTACATTTCTACTTATTTATTGTTTTAAGTTAGATCCTGTCCCTTTTTCTATGTCCACTAAAGTTTAAATCATTGTTATTTAGGGATCCCTTAGGTCTCCTTAGAAGATATTAGGACAGATAGACGTGGTCCGTTCTGGTACTCCAATAACACCTATGGAGGTAAGTTCAGTCGCCTTATAGTTTCATTTGGGTCAGCTTGTACCTGTCATCATTAAAGAAACACTTTTTTGCTTGACTCCTTTCCACTTTCTCACGAATTTGGCTATCGAATGCAAAAGTAATTAATTATTTTTATTATTAAATACAAATGGTACTTCCAAACATAATCGCGTTCAAACAAAAAGACAAAAGACAAAAGATATAAAATTTTATTTGTTAGTATATTAATTTTAACAATTATTTTTTTTCAGGTAATTACTAGCAGTATATACGAATACAACAGTATATCATCAATTATTATACAAACTGCGTTTTACTCAGTATCTATGTATGACTACAATATTTCACTACTTTAAACGTCTTATTATCAAATATCACTAGGACCTACCTAGCAAACAGCATATTATATACCTACATAAATAAAATGCTAGTAATTTATTAAATAACCAATTTTCATTAAATTCATTAGATGTATAGATTTTTTTATATCATAAGGTGGCAAACAAGCTTTCGATCCGCCAAGCAGTTACCGCAGCCTATGGACGTTTGCAACACCCGGGGCATAACTTCTTTCTTGTAGAACCCAATACCTTAGAGAAAACCTTGGCATGGACCTCATTCCACAACCTATATAAGCATTCGCGGGAGGAATACTCTGAAACCGCACTGTGCATGACCATTGTGGTTCTTAGGTGTAAGGATATTCTATGATTCAACTATGACTTTAGTTATTTAATAATTCACTTACATTTCACTAATGCACCTATGTTTATATATATATGCTTTTGCATACTGCGACCATGATAGATAGCTATATCATAATCAGGCAAAATGTTTATACATAGTTGTACCTAGATTTAAGGCAGGTAGGTAGGTATGTAAGAAAAACGTTTTTGTTGTTTTTGCTCTAACGTAAAAGATAAGCTTCCCACTTGCAGTGATTGGTTAGCTCTAAATTATAGCAACAAACTAGAAAAACCAGACAAGTGCGAGACAGGTTTGCGCCATTATCTGTTACCATCATAGTGTCATAGTGCCATCTAGCGATAACAGTCTGGAATTAGGAACAAAATCGTTTTTTGGAAACGATATTTAAATGGCTTAGTCAGTCGTTGGATAGGTGACCACTTAGCGGCACGCTTCTTGTTTTTGTTTCGGTTCGTTAATTACGTAAATGATGAAAACCTCGGTGCACGAGTTCAACTTGCACTTGAAATTTGTGAACCATATTAAGTAACGTGTAAGAGGTATTCCTGGTAGAGGTATTTTAGGTTTTATTAAACATAACACCCACTCATAAACAGTTTAATTGTGCTCAATAACTATATTATTATTGAAAAACTTTTATATACTTCACAATTTTTACATCTCTTATATTTAGCACACGTTTTATAAAAGTTGTGAGTTGTGTAAAACGAGTGGTACTTGGTTGGTATAAATTTGTATAGGACAAAAGTCATATTTAACCAATACGTTATGCCAAAGTCAGTATACGTCACTGATCACTCACTCAAAATGGTTCAGGTTTATGTCTAACTTAGACAGCAAATCCCACTTTAATTTTCATTGCTTTTATTCAACGCTATTACCTCTTGAAGCGTCAATATGGCTTTCGCCATGGTCGCTCGACTGGTGATCTAGTGTATCACACACACCGATGGGCACTAGTCATTGAGAGTCAAGGGAAGGCATTGGCATGCAGCCTGGAAATATCGATGGCTTTCGATCAGGTCTGGCATCGGGGTCTTCTATCGAAGTTGCCATCTTACGGAGTGCCCAAGAGTTTGTGCAAATGGGTGGCTAGCTTTTTGACCGGCAGACGCATAGAGAGACGTAGTTGCTCTGATAGCATGGACATTAATGCTGGTGTCCCGCAAGGCTCTGTGCTGTCTCCTACGCTGTTTTTGCTGCATATCAATGACATGTTGGTAATCAACAACATACATTGCTATGCAGATGACAGTACTGGAGACACTTATTACAGGGGTCGTGCAAATATACATCGTTCCGTTGTGGAGGAAAACCGTGGAGAATTTGTGTCTCAAATCGAGACCACTCTTTCCAAGGTCTCTGACAGGGGACGGGAAAACTTGCTCTGATGCAACCCTACGAAGACACAAGTCTGCGCGTTTACTGATAAGAAAACCCCATTTACTGTAGTCCTACAATTTTAGAACACGCCCCTCTCCATCTCCTAGAGCATCGGGATCCTTGGTGTTGACATCTCCAGCGATGTTCAGTTCCAAGATCATTTGCACCACAAGGTGAAGCTGGCGTCCAAAAAAACTTGGTGTGCTTAACCGAAGAAAGCAGTACTTCACGTTGGGGCAAAGGTTGCCTTACAAGTCATAAGATCTGCCCCATATGGAGTACTGCTGCCATCTCTGGGCGGGTACACCCGGATACTAGCTTGGACCATTTGACTCGGTTAAAGACGGGCTGTGAAAATTGTCGTCGATCCCAAACTCACTTGCCGTATCGAGCCCTTAATTCTGAGGAGAGACTTTTCCTCCCTGTGTGTCTTCTGCCGCTTGTACAATGGGTTGTGTTCTGAGGAATGGTTCGAAATGATGCCCACGACTACTTTATACCTTCGCACCGCTCGCCATCGGCAGGGAAATCATTCTCACACTACATGAACCGAAATGGTCGCGTACATTGCAGTTTCAAAGAAACCTTCACCCGCGAACGCTTGGGTTGTGGAATGAACTTCCTGTCAAGGTTTTCTCTAAGGACTACAGTATGGGGTTCTTCAAGAAAGAAGTTATTAGATTTTTGAAGGGTCGGCAACGCTTACCATCAGGCGGACCGTAAGCTTGTGTCTGACTGTGACGACTTACACTGCCTAAAACAGCAAGGTTGTTTGTCCAGTAAGAAAGTATCTCTAAAAAGTGTACTCAAAACGTTACATAACTCATGGCAAGACTCGGGGGAATTGAAGTAACGCAATGTAACGACTGTTCATCAATGTAGGCGTTTCCAATTACAAGGATGCCCTCATAGCACTCACAGCATGACCAATAACAGTATGACGGCGTTTACGGATTTCCTCCAAACATGTTACGTCACTAATTACGTTGTGGCAGCTGTGTTTTCTCACAGAAAGCTAATAGGATTGGCTCTTGTATACCTACGTTAAAGTCACGTAAATACATTAGCTAAGATTTATTACATGAATAATTGATGCTGTAGAGGCCTATCCACACACTGCATTCACTATTGCTTATGTAGCGTCGATCAAGAAATAATGGTTTACTAGCATTTTCTGAATTAGCTTATATTTGAATTTCAAGTATAGCTTATTGTTTATACAAACAAACAGGGAACTGGAATGTAAATACCATAGTATAAATACCAAATGTTAATCATATTATCAGTATTATAGTAGGTACACAGTAAATTTATAAATTCGAAGGAATAAGCATTTACCTATACAAGGATAAAACTATAATTTACACATTTGAAACTGCTGCTGCTGAGAATGAATCTGCTTTCATTGTGTTTCAAAAAGATAAATAAAAGATTATCCAATATAAATATAGTAAGAAAATAAAAAAAAACTGGTAAAGTTAGAAAGGATAATATAACGGAACGAATCAGAATAAAAACGTAAAGGCAGAGCACATAAAAGTTTAATTAAAAAATCTAAGTTTAAGTAAAGTTAAACTTTCTTTACTTGCTGAAGCTTATTTACTTGTTAACGCTGTAAATGTAACCATTATACAACTTTCTTAAAAGTTTGTTTGCGATATTCAAATTGCGCCAAAGGAAGTTTATTTCTAATTAGTAAATGAGGGAAATACAAAATTAGTTAAATAATTAATCAACCTCCTGCGGCGACAAACTTGTGCAACAAGCTAAATTATTATCTGGGAATCTGTAATTATTTGAAAACAAGCAGCAATCTGAGTTTATCTTAATCGTCACGTTTTTTACTAGTTAAAAGTTATTATTTTAGATATATTATAACTAGGTTTCAAAAGAAACAAACACGACGCAATTTTTTTGTCGAAAATTATTGTTTGTGACATTCAAGTCTTAATAGTGATCGAATTACTGAATTAGATCGCAGCCCCGACAGGGAATACATCTTCACATTTTATTTTTTATTTAACACTGTGCGTTTTTAGAGTTGTTTACAGTGTTCGAATGAACATACTCGGTATCACTTTATTGCACATCACAATCAACAAAATGCTTAAAAAAAAAAGCATACAATTTTACCGGCCTTATCGCTTAGAAACGATTTTTTCCTGACGACCTTTAACCAGAAATAAACAAGAAAAAAAGCGGGTGGTGCAAAATTTAAAAACCATAAGGGTGTATGATAAACAAATATATATATCATATTTAAATAATACAAAAAAAAATTAAGAAAAAAATTACAAACAGTATTTAAATTTAAAATAAACATCTAGGTACTTAAAAATAATTATGAATACCTAATATAGGGAGAAAAACTACTTAAAATAAAACTATCCTAAAAACAATCAAGTAAACTTGGTCCACGTGGCATGGTACCAAGAATGCAGGCTGTGTTGACTCGTTGGACTGCCATGCTTATCCTTTGAGCAAATCCTGCATTCTTGTCACTGTTGACTCCAATTAGTCTAGGAGTTATTGACTTTAAAAAAGCTTTGGCGCTTGAACCCTATGGACCTAGAGTCTCTACTGCATATTTTTTGCAAACTCATAGTTTGCAAGTAATGAATTATATATGCGTTGTTTACGAGACTGCTATTTTGGCTGCCCCTCCGGCTCTATGCTTGGTTCTAGGAAGATGAAACGGAGCCAGGGTATCGACGCAAGTTGCATCCCATAGTAAAACCCCCTTCTCTCAAGGAATCAATACATAATATATATAATTTGAAAAATTTATATTAAAAAAATTGAATACACATTGCTCTTACGCAAGAGTGGCACGTTGTCGAAGGCAGCCGTCGCCTCGTGTCACCGGCAGTTACGACAGTTCCGGCAGTTGCCGGCGCGCAGACGGCCTCTGATGCCTAAATAGCCTAAATGGGAGAGTTCTATTCAATTGTATTTATCGCGCTAAATGCGCTAAATCCTGCTGAACTATATTAACGCGACCTTTTTACCACCAATTAGTTTGAATATAAGTAGTAACAGTAAAGTAAATAAAGGTAACAGAAGTCTTGAGATACAGATAAATAGAAATCAAAGTCTCGTCTTTCTACGTACAACTTTAACCTCGACATCTTAAAATATTTGATCTCATTAAAATAGAACCTTAAACTGTCATATTTGTATTATTAGTCTATGTTTCTTTGCATCTTTTAAAGGAAAACTAGTCTTCCACGTGTAAAACAACGTAATTAGCTGTCTAGTGACGCATTGCCGCCCAATGCCGCCCCAAGTTACAATAAAACTATCCTCACTTCTAATAATAACGCTCTATTTTAATAAACCTGGTATTCAAAATAATATACTGCTAAAATGTTTTGGTTTATTGCGTCCGTAAGATTTTATTTGAGCTTTACATATCTTTGATACCTATTTTAATTCCATTTCAATCCCACACGTGTTTTTATACACCAACTAAATACTCATTAGTTTTACAAATCTGATGAATGTAAGATATGTATCATTAAATTACTTTATTTATTAATTTGTTATTAAAATTTTGAAAGCCAAGAAACTTTCGTCGTTATTTTGGTTAACATCAGATTTTTACTATATAAATTTATTATAATAGTATAGAAAAATGTCATATTTATTTGTTAAATTGCTACCTACCTACTTTAAAAAATATATACCTATACCTACCTACTTACATATTGGATTAATGAAACTCTCAATGATTATGTATTGAGAATTAAAAAAATATAGGAAGATACGTACTTATTGCTGAATCCTTTATTTTGCATTAAATCAGTTTATTACTTTTGTCTTCATATTTTAGACTTCATAAAGACATTTTTAAATTATTACAATCAACGCCATCTGTCTGTAAATCTTAAAACTAGCTTGTATTGTAACGTTATGACGACGTAGTTCCTCAGTTTTCCTCAGAAAAGTTGTAGAGAATTTCTGTAAGATGGCACTAGAGTATTTAAATAAGAAACTTCAGCGTATTTTTCTTTTTGTATTATTTATATATCTATATGTAAGTATAAAAACGATTAAATCCAGTATTTAAACAAGTTGTTTATTCAATGCTTAAAGTAATTTAAAATAATTTTATTTAAAGTTTCTTATTTATTATAATAGTTACTACATGTACCTTCTTAGTTTTCGACAGATCAAAATTATCATTGCGTTCTGCTCACTGCTTCAATGCGTTTAATGTCATAATCCAGCCAAGTTAAAAAGACATAAATTTTAAGAGACACTCTGTACAAATCTTGGCTCATTCTCTATGGTTGGATTATTGACATTAAACGCATAATGTGCATAATGTCGGTCAACAAAATGCCACTTTTATGAAGTAAACCACTAAGTAGGTAGTTACTACTAAATTTAATACGTAATTTAGTTTAGCTAACAGGAACAATACATATTTTTTTAAATAAACACTAACAAAACTGAACTGATTAAGTAGGTACTATCAGTAAGTATTTTAAAAGTACCTACCTACTAGTATTCGAGTAGGTAATGTACCTACATATTTTTTTTTCATAAGGAAATAATAATGAAAGTGATCATTCAGTCCATCAGCAGGGCTATTATTTTGGCTTTCGTTTTCTACTCGTTCAAAAAAAAATTATCATTCTGTAAAAAGTACTGTTCTTCAGGCGTCAGCCTCATTACGCTTACTTAAATTAATTCTGCTTTTATTATTTATTGCAACTAACCACCACGGTCCACTAGACTATTAACCCTTCCTTCGAAAACTATAAAAGTAAAGAGAACGATAGTGCCGGTAACAACTGTATTTATATCACTAAGACCAGGGTTGCCAGTATATAAAACTAATCGTCCAACTTATTCATAAGTATACCAGTAGACAAAAAGATTAGAATAAACGAACGAAGTAAGAAAACATTAAAATAGTCACTATACGATAAAATCCATATTAGACACTGATTTAAATTATAAAACCGTAAATAACATTGATGAATGATAGATATTCTTAACAGTCGGCCATCCTGAATTAGGTCTGTCCCGGACTCAGACTAAGATTCGTAACACAAGCAAAGCTATTTATCACATATTTAACTAATAATTTCTATAAGATATTGTCGAAGAAAGTAGATTTTAGTGCTTTTGTAAAAATGTATAGTATTACCGAACTTATTTATAGAATACATTAGGAACAGTCTCGAGTTACTTTCATACGTTTTTCTCTCGAATATCAGAGCGTGGCTTACTTCAGACTGTTCAGAATAAATTCCAAGCTTTGTAGGTAAGGGTAAACGACATATCACATATGTAATTACCGATTAATAAAAATAAAAATTTTTGTTTCTAACATTTCTGTAGAAGTTGTGTATTTGTTTTGTCTTTAGTTTTTTTGTAAAAACAATAACGTTAATTTTGATCAAAATGCAATTCAAATCGTATGTTTTTCATACTTACAATAAAATATATACAAAGGATTACCTAAGGGGGCCTAAATTAGCTCTAATTATTGTTGGTCTTTGAAACTGACTAAAAAGGTTTTGTCTCCAAATTAAAATAAGTACAAACACAACTGATATATAATACACACTATTACAAACAGAATACATAATATTACAAAACGTATCTGCAAATATGCGATTAGTTCTAACAGGAGTTGTATCGTATCGATCAGTTCCAACAGGAGTTGTATCGTATCGATTCCGAACCTTACGGACCATACTCTGCTACAGTGGCTTCTTCCGTCTGAAAAGATCTCAGTTACGGTTGCTTGACTGCCGAAAGTAGTATTCCATGCTGTAGTTAAGTGCCTTGTAACCTATGGGAACATTTTATAATTCTATTAGTATTTTCCTGTACAATAGATTTGTAACACACTATATAGTTTCCTTTTCGACGTGTTGCTGTATGTACTTACCTATGTCAGCTTTTCATTACACCATAACCGTTTAAGTTTTACGTAAGCGTAATCCAGATAATTCATCTAGGTAATCTAAATTAATCCTCCCTCCCCCTGTAACTATATGTATGTTTAGGTACAAAATCTAAATCTGTGCAAGTTTCTTTATTGCTGTCCATAAGCATCTCTCATAGTTATTAAATCTGTGTGAATGAAATAAACAATTTGAACCCGCTTTTCGCAGACCATAGACAACTAGGGTTACCATATGTGTTCATCATCAGAATTTAAAATATTTAAAAAAAAAAAAAATTGCTGACGTAATCATTACTTAGACATTTATAAATAAGCAAAGCAAGTATTCCCCACTCAAGTTTACATAGACACTAAAGTCTATGAATGATGCTGGCAGCTTCGTGCCTCGCCGCGTCGCATGGTCATTCATTTCTTATAACAAAAATAAATTTTGTCGGGAATTCATTTTTTATTCTTTTTTAATACTTTATTGGACTTTCAGGTAGTCGAAAAAGTAATATTCGTACCGAGTACAAATAGCTTTTCTTATCCTCGGAATAAAAGCTTTCGACGTTCGCCTACTCGGTACGAAATATACTATGGTATGCATATCAAACAAAAGATTTTGCTTAGTATTCTATCGACACACTATGTGCGTTATTTAATTTGTTAAAGTAACAGAAAAAACAAAATAAATCAATTATTCATAATAACACAGTTATTAATAAATTTCGTTCTCTGTGGTGTCGTTAAATATTGTTTTAGACGTTTGTATAGACGCCGTTATCGATAACGTTCATTCTCCGTAGTGCCGTAAAGAAGACGACTTCGCAATTATCATAAAAAATTAAAGCATTTTCTCCAATAACAACAAGTGTTATTATTTTACGACATGGCGTTTGTTCAAGTTTCCATTGTGAAAGAATTATTACGAATATTAGCTAAGGTTTTAAATTTCAAAATGTCACTTTAAGTTAATAAAACGAGGTACAAAATAAAATAAAAATGTTTTTTTTTATACCACTAGGGTGGCAAACAGGCACACGGTCACAGTGGCCTATGGACGCTTGCAACACCAGGAGTATCACTCGCGCGTTGCCGACCCTCCAAAAATCCAATAACTTCTTTCTTGAAGAACCCCATACTGTTTGTACATGGTCATGATTCAAAGTTTCGAAAACTTCAATGGATAATTGGAGTTAAGGGCCTACTTCGCGGCTTACCTAATACTCATTCGAAGGACACACCTTAGTTGAAAACATCGTTAGCAAAGCTTTGAAGATTTTAAACTAATAGTCAAAGATAATTATGTTAAAACCGCATCCAATTTTGTGCAGTTTGTGTCATGAACAGAAAGACTAACAAAGAAACTAAAATTCTAAATACAATTGCTTTGGATTCTATTTTTTTTAACAAGAAACCCTTCGTTCAATTGTTTATCTCCTATTTACAGACATCGGGCAGTTACAATGACAGTATATGTAAAGAAAACAAATGAATATTTGAAATATTTCGCCTTATGGATACATAAGTACGAGTACGTCCTCAGTCAAATATAAACAAAGGAAAGTGGCAGATTTATAAAATAGTATATATTTCTATAAATTATATTTATAAAATAAGTAAATTTACTATCTCCATTTAGGTTTGAGTTTTTTTTAAGTTTAACAGAAGTACATTACATAAAGTACACAACATAAGTTGTACATTCAGTCAAAATACAAAAATACATGCAAAATACACTCAAGATCGTCGTTTTCGTCAATAATAATTAATAAATTAATAACCATTTAATTGAGTAAACCATTTAAGGCAAAAAATAAGTAAAAATATTATATTTTTAAAATTAGTAGGTAGAAAAAGAAAGAAGAAGAAGAAAAACTCTATGTAGCAAATAGGCAACACATTATAGGTACAAAAAAACATTCAGAAATACAAAAACAAAGGTTGGTAACTACGAGTTTTTTTGTGTTGCATAATACCAAATAGGGTATCCACTCAGCATAAGCTGCGGCCAAAGCCACAACACTGATTTTCAGTGTAGCCATTTATTCGCCGTCAGATCGATTTCAACTATTTATTTTATTTTATTTATTATTGGTCAATTTTCAGATAATAAGAAAAACAAGAATACATATATAACCTAATAATAACGATTTTTATTTTAAAAGGAGGTATTATAAGGAGTTTAAGTTATGCATGGTAAAGTTTCAACACAAATAAATAATTTCTATTGATATATTGCCCTTTTTACGATTCAACATTAGGATAGAAGAAGGCCGTAGTTAAGTAAAGGATGGCCGATATTAGGGAAATTTGCTGTACAAAACTTTAAATGCTTATTATTCTTTGTCACGTAATTTAAGATGTGTTTTCATCACTATATATACTCAATAACATAAAGTGTAAATGTCAAATAGCTAACTTCAAGGTTCAGGTATGGTTAGGACTGAAAGTTGAGTTTCATGATAAGGGGCCGACATTTGGGTGTTTTACCCTACTCCATTTCAAAAAATACTTACTACGAATATTGTTTACGAATTACAACCTTTATAGATTATTTTGGTATTATTAATTGTCTATTGACCGCCAATGTTACATTTATGTTACCTTTCATTTCTTTAGTCAATCAGTAGGCAGTGTACACGTTTGTTAAAAGTTACAACTTACTACTTAACTTCATCAGCAATTTCGTAACGTACAATTATTTACGTACAATTAAGTAGCCTAAAAGTACCTATAATATATAAGTATTAATTTAAAAATGGTTAGTAAATATTTGTACTTACATTTTACCATTATTAACATTATTATGATTTTAAAGTAAATATTAAAAACGGTAGACATGTGTGGGTTACGAGGTACCGAGTTACCTACCTATTTTATTATCGTCCTTGCTGGTCTCCGTGAAAAGATAAATGAATGTTAGCTCAAAAACCTCCTCCTATTTCAATATTCATTCCTACCTATAAATAAAGATTTTTTCAAAAAAAAAACCTCGCATAACCTTTGTAAGTTTGTATAAGTAGGTACCTAGCTATTTTCGCAGAGAGCGCACCGAAAAGAACGTCTAATACCTTTTCTATTACAACCAATGACAAATTTTTTCATGCCTATAACTTTTGCGCAAGTGGTAGCATTAAATTAACATAGTTTTATCGCAATCGGATATACAATATGGCAGCACATTAAATACTTATTAAATTAAAAAATTAATGATTATAATTCATTTATACTTCGTTAATGCTCAAAATATAGTATTTTTGGGTGAAAGTCTTATCTTAGCTTATCAGAATACTGACGTTCCAGCTATCCGACAAAATCGTACCAGAATAAGGCACGCGGCGCGGGGAAAGGGGGTCTAGCGCCCGGATAGTGGTCGATAGGGACAGCAACATTTTAGCAAAAATGTAAAACGCGCGCGGGCGCCGCGAAGTGTATTCTCTTAAAACCCGAATGTTGCGAGAGTTTTTAAAAGGCACGCATTCGGAATAACCCTTTACGCTCACGTATCATACAACGTTTTTCAGTGCATTTTGCGAGGAAGTAAAAGTTACACATAAATATAAACTACTAGCTTTTGCCAGCGGCTCCCTTCGCCCTAAATTTGGTTACCGGCGTGAGATACTTTCGGCAACTCCCTGATTATACTAAAGGACTTTGTTATAGCTGCAGTTATGGTTCGGTCGTGTAATTTGGTAATGGTTAGTCCCGTGGGAACTTTAACATTTTCCGGGGTAAAAAGTAGCCTTTGTCCTACTCCGTATCTTCAACTATTTCTGTGCAAAAATACAGCTCAATTGGATGCTTCGTTGCGGCAAAATTGAGTAACAAACGTTATAGATATTTCGGCGGAAACTTTTGAATTTTTAGGGTTAAAAATAGCCTTTGTCCTATTCCAGGACCGATCCTATATGTGTGCCAAGTGTCATCCCAAACCAGGCTGGGTTATAGTTATTCCTGCGGGAACTTTTGAATTTTTCGGGATAAAAACTATTCTATGTCCCTTCCCGGCACCCAAGCTATCTCCATACCAAATTTCATCTAAATCGGTTCAGCAGTTTAACCGTGAAGAGGCAACAGACTGACAGGCAGAGTTATTTTCGCATTTATAATATAAGTATGGATTTATTTACTCTTCACTCAAGTTAATGTTGAATATTCTTCGAGGTACTTATCTCTTTATTTTAAGGCAAAGTACTTTCATTTGCTATTTGGACTTCTTTTACGATATCTTTAGGAGTTCAAATCTATAATTTATTTATCAGAACACATTTTTAAAAAAGTAATATTTAATAAAGACAAAGCAGTTTTGCAATAAAATGGCGCGCTTTTTTGCAGAGGCGCGCCTAAAGAATTTTTTTTTACGAGGCAAAGGTCTGTTCTATGTACAGTCAAATAATGTTCAATATATATTTTCGTTTGAGAAAACAATTTAAAAACGTATTTTTAAATGACATATTCAAGAATTTAATATTAAATTTTGTCGTGTGATGTTTATTGTCTACAAATTATTTATATAGTGCGCATACTTATGAATAGTTGATTTTTTTAAAACATCAAATCAGCATTGAAAAAACTTTTCATAGTGACACAATTAGAATTAGAAAGTATTGTGGTTTTAAGGTTTCATTCGTTAAAAACGTAAAATTGGTTCTTAGAACATTTTAATTTGATAAGAGGAGTCTGTCATTATATATCCAAAATAAGCGTCCCTATGACTGACTTACAAATCAACGGCGAGCCGGAGCCACTGGTTTTATTAGAACTTCGTAGCATGTACTTAAATTATTTGTACAGCATAAAGCTTCCCAAAAACAAGAATTGCCACTTGAGAGATGTCAATAAAAATAAAATCAAACGAAACTAAACGCCTGAAGTGTGTAATCCGTACTAAAAAACTGCAGGCGGATCCGAAAACGTCTCCTAGTACAAAATACATTTGTAAGAAAGAACAAAAAATACAAATTCTACTCATCACAACTTATAAATTGCCTGTGTAAATCTCACATTCTCATTTATCACAATCAGAATTCATTACTAAAGCACAATTAACATTTTAATTGAAACTTAGATAAGATATAATAGCAGAATATAAATATTTCTTAACAAAAGACTAAATAATTTTTTTAAAATCTGAAGTTAAGTAATAAAAGTTTCGAAACATTTTGCATAATGTTTTTTGTAGTTTGATTTTATTGAATTCAAAAAGAATGATAAAATTTATTTGTGTAACAAATTACTATACAGCAGTCTGCGCGTGATATGAGAGTTTTTTTTTTATTTATTTTATAAATAATGATTAGTTTATACTATTTTTAAGGTAGGGCATTAGTATTTCACGGTAGGGCATTGCCCCACAATGCCCCCCCTTAGCTACTGCCGTGAGCTATCCAATGGTAACATACCTAGTAAATATAATTGCATGCGTGCACAATTCTTTTATGAAAACTTATATGTTCTTGCAGACCGTATATAATACTTAGCTTTTAATTATAGCACTGAGATGTTACGCTTTCCTTTAAAACATATTTACAATTAAATTCAATTAGAGATTAAGTTTAGACGTAGAGTCCAATTAACCTAATCCGCATCTGGAGGTCCGGGGTATTTAAGATTATAGTATACTATATTTTACAAGTAACAATGAGGTAAACACCCCGCGGTAAGTAGACCGACAGAGTAAAGCTTAACACTAAAGTATGAAAGGAGCATTTCCTGAAATGCAAATTGTGCAGCGTTGTCGGAACGTGCACTCGTTACGTAATCGCGGTCGATATTTTTATTTTACATTTCTTTCTTTGAATTTTAAAATCTGTCTAGGTTTAAGTTATTTTCACTTACTGGTACTTATTATTTTTTTGCATCTAATGATTACAAAGTCATAATGCCACCATCAAATTTGTACTGAAACTTATTAAATGAGTACCTACTGTCTGCGTATATACAAACTTGGTTTTAATTATCTACTCTTGACTAGAATAACTTCTGCATTCCATTTTATTTGAGAAAACAGTAATAAAACATACTATACTTACGAAAATTTTTAATTCATAGCTGAAATATTTTATAACATGGAAGCCAAAAATGAGCGCAATTTGTAATTTATAGTTTTTTATTTGCAATAGAGAGAAGGCGCTACATTTTTATAAAATAATGTAATGAAACCATATCAAACTCACACTAAATCAATCACCAAACAAGTCTGCCTAAAAATAACCACTAATCCACCCACTTTTATAAATGAAGCTGATCATTAATTTATATATCTCCTTTCGCGCGTGAATGCACCGAAAGCTGAAGGTAATTTGAGGGGCTTAGTGTGAAAAGTCTCACCTTGCTCCCACATCACGCAGAAGCTTAGAGAAAGCTTACGAACCTAAGATATATTAATTTTGAGGTGGAGAAAGTTTGGTACGTGTCGTCCTTGGTAGACTATGTAACCCTAAAATCTAGAAATAGTTTACTAGCAACTTCTAAGGTCATATTTTACCGATATGATGTTGAAAAGGGAATAATAAAATTCGCTACATCTGTATTCATATTCAATAACAGACTGATTTTTCATATTCCCTAAGGCACTAGGATCTGGCAAAAAACATTACTACGTATTAGTTTCAAATATGAACACGGATTTGTTGGAGTTTTTTTTTTTTGATAAGCAATTCGCGTTGTTTTTGCTTCAAAAATGTCAATATACCTAGAACTATCTTCTATCTCCGACTCCGTTCACGCGTTTTTGATCCCTTTTGTGCAGACGCGTGTGATACCGACTTTATCTACGAAATATATATAATACCAGGAAAATATACAATTAATATCTAAATTCTAATAAAACTTTCCAGACTTTAAGCTACTGAGCAATAAAAAATAGTTAGAACAGCAGATTTTTATACGTACGTTCGTATTAAGGTATGAGTTTGGACATTTGTTCAATAAATTGTATGAAATTCTATTTATGTAACATATATTTGTTTAGATATCTTATTAATATAACAAACGCTTATTTTTATAAAAGAATCTACTAGTTTTCCCCGCTGCTTGGCAAAACATACACACACAGACATTACTCAAAATAAACAGATAAAAAAAGTCGCAAATAATATCCCATATTTCAAAAGTAAACACAAATATAGCAATTTGAATAGGCTTGTAAAATTCAAACGCGGTCGTGTCAATCTTAGTGACGAATTTCGTGATGGTCGCCCGTCCACCGCTGTGGAAAACAAAACATCGATATTATGCGCCTTATGATCGAAACACACTGGTGTGTGACCTACCATGAGACTGGGGCATCTTTAGGCGTAGACATGAGCCAAATACCATCAATTCTACATAAAAATTTAGATGTGAAAAAGCTGTGATTCTACACAATTTGACTAAGGCTCAAAAAACGGACCGTGTCACTTGGTGTACTGTCTGTCATGCTTACTAGATTCAACGAAGGAGCGTCAAATTTGTTGTGGAACATAGTAATAGGTGACGAAACATGGATGTATTGCTAAGATCCCAAAACATAGCAGCAATTGAGCGTCTTTCAAGATAAACCGAAAATAACCAAAGTGGCGCGCGTGCAAAGTGTATCTAAGCGGATGATTGCTTCTTATTTTAATAAAGTCGGCCACGTGGCTACTTTAGCTTTGGAGAATCATCGTACCAAGAATATAGATTGGTACACGACTATTTATTTGCCGGAAGTTATTGACAAACTCCGTAAAAATAACTGTACACGCCGTATCATCTTGCACCAGGTTAATGCCAGTTCTCACACGGCCAGACAAATGAATTTTTGAAGGTGAAAAACATTGACCTTATGAGCCATCCTTCATACAGTCCTGACCTGGTACCTTGTGGCTTTTTTTGTTCCAAAAAAATTAAGAACCATATATAATGAAATAAAAGGAAAACAATCATAGCTATAAGTGTCAAACACAGCATTGCAAATCGATGCGATGCGAATTCGCAACGCAGAAAACTTAGACGCAAATTTCTGCGATGCGATTATATTTGGCAAGGCGTTTTCGTTCTACGACTCATGTAACCATACCATCGGCGATCGTCAACCGTACTGAACGTATTTTTTACTAGGTAGTGGCATAGTTCGTAAAAAGCTTTGCGCACTGCTTTTATTGATAAGAAAATATAGAAGAAAAAAAAAGACTTGATTTGGGGAAAAAAGATTTTGGGTTCATCCATTTATTACCACCATGAACGCTGATGGGAACTATTTTTATCGAAAATATAAAGCTATGAAAACAGTCGAAAAATGTTTTCTGATATTTTCAGAATGAGCTTATCTTCATTTGTAGAGCTTTTAAATTTATTAACACCATATCTACAGAAACTATCTTACAAACGTATTGTATCTCACTAGACTTAAAATGGAGTCAGCATGACGTAACATCGCAAGAATGTGCTATGCGAATTAATTCGCAAGTTCTTGCGATGCGTTCGTGCGAGGTCGCGTATTTCTGCGACAGTTTTGTGTTGTGACCCTAAGTAGGTTTTACAACTTAATGAGTAATGGTCGACCAACGTAAAAATGTAGTCAGGTAATTAAAAAATCGTACAAATCTCATCAAAAGGCGTACTTAGGCAGACTTAGATGAAGGTAGTACTTATGTTAAACAGGTATTAAATATAAGTTTTTGTACCATGTACTTAACATTACAGAAAAATAAAATTATAACATTTACTAAATTAATAACAATATTTACGATCGAATTAAGGCGCGGCGCTTGGCGATTCAGTGTAAAAACTTGTAATCTAGTTGCTTTATCGTAAAAAAAAAGTTACATATAATCTTGCAGTGATCAAAGTGTGTGTGAGCTCTAACAACAAATAATAAAAACCGGCCAATTGTGAGACAGGCCCGAGCCATTTACCATCTTAAATCATCGTTACAGCGCCATCTATTTAATATTGAGCGAAACAGTAATATATTTGTTGGAAACGATATTTAAAACTAAGCAACGTCTGGCTTGGTAAGTAATTGAATGGGTGACCGCTTAGTGGCACACTTTTTGTTTTGGTTTGTGTTTGTAAATTACGTAAAGGTACGAAACCATCAGTGCGCGAGTCCGACTCGAACATGGCCGGTTTTATTACGCAATAACTTTCGCGTATATATCTGTAATACAGTGTCTAATTTCTAAAAGTTATTCACTAATACATTGTTGAAAACTAAACTTAACACGATAAGTAGGCAAGTATCTACACATGTGACATTTTCTAATAAAACTGTGAGGCGTGGCCGTGGAAGAGTGCCAAAGCAATTAAATCTGAAACTGTGGTGTACTATCTGACTCGGAAGCTCTCATACGAGAAGTACTTTGCAAACTGACTTTTTAAGTAAAGTGATCATGAGGATAACTTAACTCTACATAGGTGCCTATCTATAGTATCTATTAATATGTTATAAAGTTAGATAATAAATCTTTAAATAATAAATTAAGGTAATCGCTATAACTATTAAAATTGACGAATGCAAAGAAACGTTTTTCCGCATTCAAATCATCATCATATTAGCCTATAGCCTATCTCCAATCAGATCGCCGGTTTCGTGCTCTTGTCCTGTATTCGGACAAACATTGTGACACGTTATCGCTGTAGAGACTTAAACACCGCCCAATACTCTACCGAGTCGTTATATATCATGATAATACCCCTCTGCCTTCTGTATAATCATACGCAGCATGCCTATGTGCTAAGGTACTAAAATAAACGACTCATTCAGGAGGTTGGAAGTTGTCTATCCTTTTTTCAAGATGATTCGTAATGACTTTTAAGAAATCGATGTTCGAGTATAACTTGCAAAACCCGGCTTTGATCTACAATTATTGATAGGGGTGGCATAACCTTCATTGAGGAAGAGCACCCCTGCGCTCCTGCTTCAAGCTTGTGACATGTCGACCCCTTACGAATGAAGGCTTAAACAGCGTACACATGCTAGACCTGTAAATAATTGTTAATTTCGACCTTATTTTGCAAACAACTAGGTCCTTTTGTTTTTTCAGAAATAGCCGCCTTTGCCCGCGGCTACACTCGCGCTATTTTTGCGTAATAAGAAACAAAAAATCTATTTGGCTTCTATTGCTCTTATACATATATAGACCTCTTTTATTATTTTTCTTAAATATCTCTTATGTTAAGATATTATGGTATCGGTTAGTTACAATTTTGTTAAAGTTAGCAATTACACCAATTAGCATTGGCAATGAGCTAGGGAGCACCTCCTTATTTACAATTTATTTTGTAATTTGCTAGAGGTGGTTAGTCCATCTGACAGATATATTGTTACTGTTTGTAAAATAAAATGGACAGGTACAATCCAGAAATGGAATGAAATCTTTTTACGAAACGCTGCGGCGGTTTCAATATACTATCTAATTTGTAATCTAAGTTGTTTATTTGTGTTTTTGGTGCAAAATATTGTTAAAAAACTATATTTTTTTAACGAAATACTTAAGGATTTTCACAAATAAAACAGTTGCAAAGCAATCACTAGGTATTTGTATTTGTAATTGATTCAATAACAAAACTGGTTTACGGTTTTCCTTAAGGCGTTACTTAAGGGCTGATATTTCTACAGAATATAGAATAGATTGGTACGTAATACGTTCGGATCCGTAATACGGGTTCGAGGGAGCCCGCCTTTAATATTCAAATCCTGGCGTTACTTTCAGTTTCTGTTTTTATTATCACAGATGTAAAGGTTTATTAATAAAGGTATTTTGAGACACTCTCGAGTATTTACATGTACATTATGAAAAATGATGAAGCCAAAGAACTAATGGTGTAACTTTGATACCTTAGCGATTAGGACGAATGCTAGAATTGGATGTCACTTGCGTGAACAATTTGGCTTTATCATATACAACGGAAACATCTTCAACGGCTGAACGCTCTGAAGAGTCTCGCCCCAAAAGGATGGTGGAGCAGTAATGGCTGCGACAGCCAACTGCATAGTCAGACAGAAAAACTGTAAATATGTAATTATGATATATTACGCTAACCATATACCTAACTATGAAAAGGTTTACTAACACAAGAGTCATTGTCAATTCATTTCAATAATAATAAATAAAATAAAATAAAAGCAAAAACTATAAGATGAAGACTAATTCACCTATATCCGTATCTCCAAAAGGAACCTGTCTCCCATACCCAAAGAAGTCGTCATTATCGACAATTTTGAAACCTTGTGCAAAAAAAATAATTGAATTATTGTGAGATCTTAATCGTTAGTCAATTTATTATTGTTAGTTCAGTACTTAGAAGCTGTGAACACCTCAAAGTTGAAAACTGTCACTGATGGTTAGCAGCGTTCCCAGTGGATACAGCAGCTTGGCTGTTCGTGACGTAACCAGAAATCGATACAAAGCGGTGGAGTTATTATGTAACTGTATTTGAAATCGGCTGCTCTCGTGTGGTTGTGTCTTATAACAGATAAGGATATAAAGTCTATTGGTCATCGAATTTTTAGCGATAGAAGCGAACAATAGCCGCTCGATGGCAGCTGGTCGCAACTGTTGTGTACATACACCCTCAGACTTACAACTGTTACACAATTAAGAGGCAGTGTTACTTGGCAGCAGCTTGGGTAAAACCAAGCACGATGAAACATATGTAACTCAGCGTGTGTAAGTAGTACTGCTACATCTCAACTCACAGATTTTTTCATTGAAATACAAAAAATAAATTAATAGAGTATTATACTTCGGTGCTGTAGTATTAAAAATGCTTTTCAAATGATGACTATGTTTGCCCTAAAGTAGAACTTTATTCATTTCTTTCTCAAAATTTTTTAAAAATATTAAAAAGGTTTCAAGTAGGGTTTTTTCTCATAAAAAAGTGCAATCATCTATGCTAATATTGTAAATAAAAAAGTGAGTTTGTTTGTTTGTCCTGTTCCAAGTTGCAACGAACCATTCACTTGTTCTGAAATTAAGCACAGAGGTTGTCGAATGGACGGAGGTCACTCATTATTTCCAAAAATTTTGAAATTCCCACAGGAATCACTATGAACAAATTCTACGTGAACAAACAATAGCTATAGCAAAATTATTACCATAGGTACGCAAGGAGTTGCCGTAGGAATCCGACGCTGATAACCGAATTTCGCAGGCGGAGGCGCAGGCAAATGCCGCTTAGAAACGATCATTAAATTTGGCGGCACTACTTAGCGAAAGGCCATTTGAAACCGATCTCAATTTTTATCATCGTTATGGCAATATTAAATGATATGTTATAAATTTAGCTTTATATTATAGCAATGAAAGTAACATTGCTATTATAGTTGGTGATTTGTGATTTTAATAAAACTATTTGGTTTTGTGGATTTAAATCTAGCATAGTTTCTATAAGTGGTTTATTTGGTGCCCAATTTACAATAGGATTCAATTTAGGCGACCAACCTACAGATCCTGAGAAATTTTTGCCAAATAAAATTGAAATTTAGGTAGTACAGTCTCTTAATTCTACTATTCCCGTTTTTCCAAGCAATCCATTAACACTGTATTTTTCACGTCGTATTTTATAATGTGGGCGCTATAAAGGTAAACGATAGTTGTTTCAGAGTTTATTCGAGAGTTTCAGTTTATTGCAGGCATTAAAAGTTTTCAAGTTTTTGTTATTATTTATGGTGTACCTTGTTTTATGATAAATTTTTCTTACCCTAACACATTCCTGGGTAGTTTCCTGAATATTTTTTTTAAGACCATTGACAAGATTCATTCCATTACGTGTGTGTTAAAAAGTGTTAATCATAGCCCGCAATAAAGTTATCTTGTTTACTTACTTATTTTTTCAAAATTGCGTAGAAATTAGATAAACTGAATTGAACTGTTTTTTTTTCTACCTTCCTTTCTACCAGCGATAAGGCATAATTTGGTTTTTGAATTTTTTTTAAAGTACAATCCATAAAAATACCAGTAGTACTGAGCATTTTAAGTGAAAATTAAGAATGACGCGTTACTATTTTTGTAAAGTAGACATTAAAGCTTTGTACATCGATCACTACTTAGCAGTTTGCTTCCATTTGCATTAAGTTTGATTATGTGTTTTATTTTCATCCGTGCGCTGTAAGAATTTAAAATATTGGAAAAAGAAAAAAATGTATGGGAGTACAGTGGCGTGCCTAAGGTTACAGAATAAAGCTACCCCAAATTTTTTCACCAGGAAAATTGAGAAAAATTGTCGTTTTTGCGATTCATAGACGTAGATTTTTGCTAAAACCAAATGTTTTTATCAGAGAAAATTTCAAAGCATTTACCTATTCTTATTCATTCCTCGGTTAAACTATCATAGCACACCTTAAAAGTATTTGCAAACGACATTGATATAGTTGTATAAAAAGAAATTAGAGTAAAATAGACTGCAATGATTCGGCAAATGTATGAAAACCTCATCAACCAGTTTACGGGGAAGCGGCACGAGGGTACTACTGAAAGTTATACAATTGGTTAAGTTTTAACCAGTAGCTGCTAAGCGGCGACAAATAAGAACGCTGTTGCAGTACAATGCAGCATTAATTTTTTTTTTGTAGCGGTTAACTAGTTAGTGATTGTCAAGATGAAATATGATGAGTAGCAATACATTTACTAGGCTAGATATTGCGCCGCGACCAATTACATATATATATATCGCTGTGACCATAGCGCAACACGGTTTTCTGGCGCGGCCAGGACCCTATATGTCTTCTGCAGAAAAAGTGATTTGATTTTGTGCGTGTGGACCACAGAGTAGGTATAAATTACCAAAGATTAAAAACCCAAAGGTTCAATCGCAAAGCCTTCTCTAATGGAATCCACATACAATATGTATACGGGGACCACCGATTTTTCTTGACCGTCATCTTCATGTTTTTTCTATAGGTTATCTTGTGAAGTTTTATATATTTATTGATTTGAATAAGTGTAGAAGATTATTTGTACATTAAAAGTTTTACTGTCACACTGATTCGTGACAACTAAAAAAGGTTCGTATAGAATATCAATACTCTGGCTCTTTGGTTTTTCTAGAACTTTTTAAACAAGTTTGGTATTGTTTTTTTTAGTAACTGATAAGATTAATAATACTACCCTAATTATCATCACAGCTTTTTATTTGTAATGTTTTCATATCTTTTATATTTCTTTTATTTTAGCTTTATTTTGGTTGAAAATGTCATACGCACTTTGACTGACCGACAAAAATTGCACAGCCTTGAGCGATGGGTAAGCATGAATCTTTGCTCAGGAATAGGGAATTTGAAGTGAGGAACGTTGAAATTCTGAAGAACTTACTCGCTGTGACCAGAGAGTGAAATGAGAGCATGGGCAGTTCGTCAGAGCAGGTTTAGAAAACAGCTACATTTGGGAAAATTGGATGGTATAATCTCACCAGCCACATGGCTAGTTTTGTCATAGTAAATTATAATAAACACTAATAATTTTGTTTTGCCGTATGAACTTTTATAAATAGAGCTATTATCTACATATATTAGCTGTTATCCGAAACAAAGTTCGTTTAAACAATTTGTTTTGTCAGTTAATTTCTAAAAGTAAGTGACAAAACAAAATTAAATTCTATCATTCCGCTTTCATACATAAATAGACATTTGATATTTTCGAAATTTCCTTATTGGAGGGCACAAAAGAAGCCCGGCCTATATGAGAAATCACATTTTAGGTTTTTTTTTAAATATTTAGGTTAAAATATTTACTTATAATGGCGATTTTACTAAATCTCTTTTTTCAAACTATCTGTGCAAATTAACAATTAATTAACAAAATAAGCAAAAGCGGTTTAAATCCATGTATAAATTTTACCAATTTAATTATATACGCCAGACAAGTAACTAGTATAACTTAAGAAAATGTTGTATTGTCTGTCCCATGTACCCAAAGTGCCTGCGAAACATGGAAGTCGTAATAATCCTGTGAATATATAACGTTAAAGTTGTAACCTAATTTGCACAATTCAAATAATTTTTATTTTGAGTTTTGAATGCATGGCGTAGGTTTCTTAAGTGAAACGCTGACTTTATAGCTAATTTTCAAACATATATTTCAATAGAACATCAAACTCGGCTAAATACTATGGCCTTTTGCCCAAAGTTTTGCAGGAAAATAAAAAAATAAAAGTGCAAACAAAATAAATGTTTGTGCTTATAAGTGTATTTTGTATTTTGTGTATGTTTGGTTTAGTTTTTTACGTTTTTTTTGTTCATAATTATTATTTTTTTGTTGGTTTATATACTTGCTGGTTATCAGAATACCAATAGTCCCACCAATCTCTCAATTATTTTATCCTTTTTATTATTTTATTATAAAAAAGGAAAATATTTTAGTATGTAATGAAAAATTGAAACATAACATATGCCTATAATAATAGTATTATAGGCAATGGTTTCATCATTTTTTTTTCTTAACATACAACACTATGAATTTTGTACGTAAATAAATATAATATAATATTTTTTTTTTAATAAAACCAGTAATATTTAATACTTATGTTTGTGTTACTTGAACGTCCAGAACAATTTTTGTAATGTACAAAACTACAGGGAAGGGAGGAAGGGATTTTGTTATTAAAAACTTAAAACTTTGGGCCAAATGCAGAGTGAGATATACACTTTTTTTTTATACAACTTAGGTGGAAAACAAGCTAACGGTCTTGATGGTAAGCAGTCACCGTAGCCTATGCACGCTTGCAACACCAGGGGTATCTCTCACGCGTTGCCGACCCTTTAGGAATCTAATCACTTCTTTCTTGAAGAACCCCATACTGTAGTCCTTGGAGAAAAACTTGGCAGGGAGCTCATTCCACAAACCAAGCGTTCGCGGGAGGAAGTTTCTCTAAAACCGCACCGTACGCGACCATTTCGGTTCTAAAGTTTGAGAATGAATTCCCTGCCGATGGCGAGCGGTGCGATGGTAGAAAGTGAGCATCATTTCAAACAATCCCTCAGAACACAACCCATTATGTAAGCGGTAGAACGCACACAGGGAGGCAAAGTCTCTCCTCAGACTTAAGGGCTCGATACCGCAAGTGAGTTTGGAATCGTCGACAATTCTCACAGCCCGTTGTTGAACCGAGTCAAAACGGCCAAGCTAGGTATCCGGGTGCCGGAGATGGCAGCAGTACTCGATATGGGGCCGGACTTGCGACTTGTAAAGCAGCAACCATTGCCACGACGTGAAGTACTGCTTCGCTCTCTTGTACACCAAGTTTTTTGGACACCAGCTTCATCTTGTCCTGCAGATGATCTTCAAACTGAACATTGCTGGAGATGTAAACACCAAGAATCCCAATGCTCATGGAGATGGAGAGGCGAGTGTTCTGGAATTGTGGGACCACAGTGAATAGGATTTTCTTAGCGGTGATCGCGCAAACTTGTGTCTATGTAGGGTTGAATCGGACCAAGTTTGCCCGTCCCTAGTCAGAGACCTTGGACAGAATGGTCTTGATTTGAGACACAAGTTCACCGCGCTTTTCCTCCACAACGGTACGAGGGATATTTGCACGACCGGTGTAATAAGCGTCTATAGAACTATCATCTGCAAAGTAATTGTTGCTTATGTCCAACATGTCATTGATATGCAGTAGAAACAGCGTAGGAGATAGCACAGAACCTTGTGGGATACCAGCATTAATGGTCATGCTATAAGAGCAACTACCGTCAACTACGGCTTGTATACGACAAAAAGCTGGCCACCCATTTGCACAAACCCTCGGGCACTCCGTAAGATGGCAACTTCGATAGAAGACAACGGTGCCAGACCCGATCGAACGCCTTCCTATGTCCAGGCAACATGCCAATGCCTCCCCCTAACTCTCAATGGCTAGTGTCCATCGGTGTGTGAGATACACTTGAAGGTCACCAGTCGAGCTACCGTTGCGAAAGCCATATTGATGGTCGCTGATCAGGTCGTGTTTTTCTAGGTAGCTTAGAAGTTGTGTGTTGAGCACACGCTCCATCACCTTGGAGAGGAGAGAGGTAATAGCGATAGGCCTGATGGATCTGATCTAACGCTCTTTTTGGGCACCGGGTGCACATTCGCAGTCTTCCAAGGCCTTGTATGGTAGGAAACCGCAAAGAGGCGCGTGAGTACAAGACATAACTCAGGAGCACACTGTTTAAGCACCACTGCTGGTATACTGTCGGGCCCACTCGACTTATTCACGTCTAGAGAAAGCAACGCCCGACGGACCTCCCGCTGTGTTGTGGACATTTCCGGGATGGTCTTACCGCACCATGGTATAGTTGGTGGTACAGCACCTTCGTCGTTCATGTTCGAGTTGGAGTCAAAGAGACTGCCCAATAGATCGGCTTTCTCTTTTGCACTATGGGCCAATTCACCATCTGTCTTTCACAGTGGTGGTAACGACGACTGGCAGAAGTTCCTCTCTGCAGCTTTAGCAAGCGACCTGAAAGCACGACTCCTAGAGGGATAGCTCGCAAGTTGCCCACCTATTTTGCCGATAAATTGGAATTTAACTCTGGCAGTTGCTTTCTTATTGAACCTCGAGGCAGCATTTAATTTGCGTTTTAACTCAGAAATATTTGGATCCTGATTATGACGACCCGTGGTCCAAGCCTCATACGCAGTTTGCTTAACATTTTTAGCTTCTCTGCAAGACCTTTTAAACCACGGTCGTTTTTTGACGCCGGCAGCTACTCGCAGGTTAGGAATGAAACATTCCATACCAGCAAGGATTTTGTCAGTAACTGCGGCTGCGCAGACGTCAGGGTCTTCTGAGCTAAAGCAGAGCTGCCTCCACGGGTACGATGCATAAAATTCTTGCAATCCATCCCAGTCTGCCGACTTAAAGTACCACACGCGACGCCAATTAGTTGGCCCAGATGGATCGGATTATGCGGATGACATTTGAGTCCGAGCAAGACAGTGGTCCGTGAAGCCAAGAGACGCATCCACACAGACGGAATATCCGTCCGGACGTGTAGTCAGCAGAAAGTCCAGTAAGCAGCTCGTATGGTCCTCTATATCTGGTATTCTCGTTGGAGAAAGTACCAGCTGAGCGAATCCATAGGTCAGAGCAAATTCATGAGCAAATATCCCTGCATAGTTATTGTTTCGAGGACTGAGCCACTCACGATGGTGGGCATTCAGCGAGGGCGCCGATAGACGGCGAGGGGGGGCTCATAGATTTTCACCTAGTTTAGCGGTTTAAAGTTTAATATTTTAAAGAAAATAAAGCTCTCTTTAGAATGTACTTCTATCACGCGTCACGTCCATAATAAACGTTTTCCCACGGATTAGTATATAGGTAGGTTGGTATCGCTAGATTCGGAACATTTAAATAGTTCCATAGACGATCAGGTCCAGTTCTTGGGCTTTTGGGCTTGTATGAAGGTAATGCTACTGTATGGGAGTTCCACCGATTGATGCGTGTTAGGAAGAGTTAGATCGCGGAATAACAACGCGAAGAATAAACAAGTTATTTCAAATACGCACATTGCCCAAAAATTTTTAGATGGATATTTTTCATCCAGTAGGTAAATTACTTAGGTAGAATTCGGTCTTACGTATCAATTGCCAGCAAAGATAGCCATATATTTTGTGTCGGTCTTACGTATCAATTGCCAGCAAAGATACCCATACATTTTTTATAAAATCTAGGTATTTGTATATTATTTTGTTATATTAACATGCAGGGTGCATCCCTTTCCCCGCATTTTATGTCTCTCTTCAGTCATTTTACGTCTCTATTACAAGGTCACAGCTCAGTCCTCTAATTGGAGAAGGCGGCTTAAGCCATAGTTCACCTCACTGGCGCAGTGCGCTTAAGCGGACGTGTGTCACGCAAGTGGCCAGCTGACTGTTAGTGCTTTCAATATGCTATAAGTTCCCTTACTGGGTTTAATGACTGCTGTCATATGTTAACAGTCAGGAGTATAGGAGTCCAAAATAACCACGACGGACGTTGCTTACCTTTAAGCGTGAAGAGGTAACGAACCGAGTTAGTTTCGCATTTATAATATTAGTATAGATTTATCTAAGCTAAGCTAAGCTTTTTTTACCCCTTAAGAATTGTGCTAAATTCTTTTATTATGGGAAACTTTATTGTACAAATAGATATGCAAACTTTTATTTGATTCTAACAAAATTATAGTTGTAATTTTTAAACGAGCCACTTTATTAACGATTTTATTATTTTACAGGTAAGTGGTCCTGAAAATCCAAATGCTGCACCGTAAGTAATATAAGTAAAACTATTATAATATAACATATAAGTAAAAACATTTACATTGTAATATGACAATAGAACACCACTTAATTTTAAACAAACTGCACACTGCCCTTCTATTCTTAAGGGTTGAATTTTAAAAATCCCGGTAGACATATTTGATTAATTGTATTGGATGGCATTAATACATTAATAGCAGTAATTTTGACATAAAAATATTTCTATTTACCAAGGGTTAAATATTTCTTTATTAGGAGTTACATTTTAAAAAACCGGCCAAGTGCGAGTTGTACTCGCGCACCGAGGGTTCCGTACCTACCACCATTTATGTAATGTACAAACACAAACAAAAATATTTTTATATTTGAGTTTATTGCATGAAAGGCACATTGCGGTTTACGATTAATGACGTATTAAAAAAAAACTACTTACTAGATCTCGTTCAAACCAATTTTCGGTGGAAGTTTGCATGGTAATGTACATCATATATTTTTTTTAGTTTTATCATTCTCTTATTTTAGAAGTTACAGGGGGGGGGGGACACACATTTTCCACTTTGGAAGTGTCTCATGATATATCATTTTTGAAGACCTATCCACAGTACGGGTTTGATGAAAATTTCAACAGCATAGTTCTTATAGTTTCGGAAAAAAGTGGCTGTGACATACGGACGGACAGACAGACAGACATGACGAATCTATAAGGGTTCCGTTTTTGCCATTTGCCTACGGAACCCTTAAAACAACAAAATACCTACGTGTTTTACCAATTGTGATAAAGAGCATTGATATTAAGTTACACTGTAATTTGGTTATAATAAAAAATAGTACATTGTGTATTTTAAAATTACTAACAGTTTGTAATTTCTGTACCACCCGTGCTACACACAATGTTTTTCATCACATTTACGAGTAAATAAACACAAATATAAGGAGAAAAAATAAAAAATCTAATCAAAACACAATTGAAATGGCGGGAATAGCAGTATATAGGCTTTTTGTGACCCCGTTAATACTGTCGTTCGATATCTTGCTAGAAACAGTTTTTGACTGGTCTCTTTTTAGGTACTAATATTTAAAGAAATACTAGCTGTCCCGGCGAACGTTGTTCCGCTGCCGTCCCTCTGTACCCGGCGAAAGTTGGTTTTTACCTATAGTGCCCGAGTCCGGCTCGCACTTGACATATCGAGATAAAAACTATCCTATCTTTTAAGTTGGATCAAATAACAGATATTTACGAAGTTTGATCAAAATCGGTTCAGTAGTTTAGGAGTCCATTGAGGACAAACATTGTGACACGAGATTTATATATATTAAGATAAATAAAAAACTATAGTAAAAAAAAACTAACTTGTTTTTGTCACTTGTTGAAAAAGAAATAGCTGTCAAACAGCTTTTCACTTTTGCAAAACATCAACAAAAACTGTCAGTTATGAAACTGATTACTGAATTGATTAAAGGATCTTTAAGTTTTTGTGCGGCGACATCGTCCCGAGCGGACGGAGATGGCTTTGTTCCCGACTGTGACGTAACGACCCGGTCGATATCTGCCGCCCGCCCAACAACTGTTACACTCTTACTAATTCTACTACTTTTTGTTACACTGTTTTTGCAAGCAGTTCGTTATCAGTTTATTTTTCAGCCCAAGTTTTATTATATCCGCTATAAAGCTAAATTATTGCCACTAAGAAACCTTTTTTGAGAGTTATTATAACGGACTGATTTTATATATAACAGACATACCTAGTCTCATGTTTTTTTTTTATCAATGCTATTAGCATTAAGGCATCTGACGTTTCCTGGTCATTTAATATTTTTTTCTGTTTTAACTAAATTATGGAATGTTCTCGTTTATTTAAACGTAAATGTTATTAAAATTGACAAAATATTTAGTCACATTAAATATGGTCAAATTAATAAGCAAAGAGATTACTTACAAAATAGATAATATGTAACCCTGTTATATATTTTTTACAAGCTTATATCTTTACTAGCTTTTGCCAGCGGCTTCGCCCGCCCTAAATTTGGTTATCGGCATAGGATTCTTACGGCAACTGCTTCATTATAAAAAAAATCAGAAGGTCAATGAAAGGTGATTAAATGATTAGAATAGCTTGTTATCTAGTGCATTGACTGTAAGTTGTAGCAAAAACTTAAAAAATATGAATTGCAAGAAATCATTAAACTTTCGGCTGTATTAAAAATGTTTGAAATTGTGTATCGAAATTTTTTTCAGAGGAAGTGCTTATCTATACTAATATATAAAGCTGAAGAGTTTGTTTGTTTGAACGCGCTGATCTCAGGAACTATAAGTCGGATTTTAAAAAAAACTTTAAGTGTTGGATAGCCATTTATCGAGGAAGGCTATAGGCTATATATCATCACGCTAACACACATAAGAGCGGAGCACTAATGAAAAATGTTTCAAAATCGGGATTTTTTTATCCTTTTAAGACTTTCGCTGCGTGCGCTGCTTTATGCTTCACGGTTAAAGTTTCGAAAAAAATATGTATGACAGAATTGTTTCCCTATAAATGTTCTAAAAAATAGTCCGTACAGCATATGTCTATATTTTAAGGTTGGCTCACGATAACCTTTTTATGCTAATATTTGTTCTAAAATAATGCATTATTTGTGAAGGTGTTTTTATAAACATGAAATTAATCCTTATCCAAATAAATACGCAATTCATCACCAGTATTTAATTTAAAACAAAATCGCCCTTTACATCATTCGATTTCAATGAATTTCGAGGAGATATCGCAGTTCTAAAAATAACATGGCAGCAAAATAATGATCAAGTACTGCGCGAGCATTTATGATGTGAAAGGCTGGCGGGCAGTCATGAGCGGGAAGGGCGGTACGTATTATTTAAAAATATTAACACCTTCTACTTTCTTTCTATAATTGAGGAGTTGCCGTAAGAATCCTACGCCGATAACCAAATTTACGGCGGGCGAAGCCGCTGGCAAAAGCTAGTATAATATAATATAATATAATATAATATAATAAAATATAATATAATATAATATAATATAATATAATATAATATAATATAATATAATATAATATAATATAATATAATATAATATAATATAATATAATATAATATAATATAATATAATATAATATAATATAATATAATATAATATAATATAATATAATATAATATAATATAATATAATATAATATAATATAATATAATATAATATAATATAATATAATATAATATAATATAATATATATAATATAATATAATATAATATAATAAAATTAATATAATATAATATAATATAATATAATATATATAATATAATATAATATAATATAATATAATATAATATAATATAATATAATATATATAATATAATATAATATAATATAATATAATATAATATAATATAATATAATATAATATAATATAATATAATATAATATAATATAATATAATATAATATAATATAATATAATATAATATAATATAATATAATATAATATAATATAATATAATATAATATAACATAATATTATATAATATAATACAGCAGTTTTATTTCATCCTATCCACAATTTACTTTACAAACAAATTAAACAAATAATTAACATCAAGTTAATAATTAAATTTGTAGAGTACGTACCTATATTGAGTCACAAATTAATAGAATATTTCATACAGATTTGACACCAAAATTTAACTCCTCAAGGGACTGAATTAAATCATTCCTAGTGGTTGCAAATGTCAGTCACTTGATGAACATCTTCGCAAAGTTCGTAACAAGATTTAGAGGTCTTAGAAATTAAAGTTAATCAAAATTAGGCGGATCATTTATTTTTCATCTCACTGGCTCGGAAAAACTCACTTTGTCGTTTAAAATTTAATTAAATCTGCGTGGAAAATCTTACTTCATCCGCTTGCGCGCAAAAGTTATTTTAATTCTACAAAACAAACATAGTAAAAACGTCCGAAATTTAGTTCATCCTTACTACTTTATACATTAGGGATCTGTTAATAACATATTAGTTTAATTTTTCATACTATTGCATTAAAGATAATGTTTTGTTATAAAATAGACCCAAAACTTATCGAATTTTTAAAATAAATAATGAAAAAATGGAATACTATACATTAAAACAGATACCGGTACCTTAAAATCAGAACCGTTAAAAATATGCCGTGGCATATTTCAAGGTGATTCTTAAGGTTCTCTTTGGTTGTGCTTAGCTATAAACCCATTATCCCAAATTTTAACAAAAATTAATCACTTACTATATATGGATGATTTGAAATAATACACTACAAACATACACCAATTGGAATACTTAATTAAAATAATAGAGTCAATTAGTGACAATATTAAAATGAAGTTTGGTATAGAAAAATGTAAATTTAGCAGTATCATTAAAGGACAACACAAACAAGCACTACCACTATGGAGCAATAAACAACTTACAAATATCTAGGGTATCTACAAAATACAAATATAAACTACGGAGAAATGAAACAAGAACTAAAAAATAAATATATAAAACAAAAAACATATTTCAAACTCAACATTCGCCCAAAAATATAACCAATGCTGTTAACACATATGCTGTCTCTATACTAACATAGTCGTTTGGAACAATCAATTGGTCTGAGACAGACTTGGAAGCTTTAAACACACTACCCAGAACAATAGCCAACAAATACCACAAGCATCATTTACACTCCGTAACCGAACGATTTGCTTTAAGCTAATATTACTACTTTAATTGGGGGGACGAGGTTTTATAGATTTGATAAACTTAAACTACGCACAAATAGATAATCTACGTAATTATTTCTACAACGAAGTCAATAATAACGAATTACACAAAGCAATAATCAATATAAATACATACGGATCTCCTTTACAACTAAGTAATACAGATTTTAAGCCCATAGATTTGTTATATTATATATATATATATACACCGCCTCGAACTAGAAGATATAGATAAAGAAGCGTCAAATAAATGGCTTGAAAAAGGCAATGAGACAGAATGTTTCATAATAGCGATACAAGACCAAATTATCAATACTCAAAATTACGTAAAATAAATTTAAAAAGACAACACAATAATAAACGATAAATGCAGACTATTCAACAAATACAGAGAAACAATCGACCACATTACTGAAGGATGTAACTCATTAGCACTAAAAGACTACACAAACAGACACCATAACATTGCAAAACAAATACATCAATCACTAGCTCTAAAATACAAATTAATTAATACACACACGCCATAGTATAAATATGAACCTCAAAGAGTCCTAGAAAAAAGTGAAGTTAAATTATATTGGAATCGTGATTACCGACAAAACTACACAAAATAAAAGACCAGATATAACACTTACACAAAAACAAAAAAAAGTCACATACCTAATTGAAATTTCAGTAGTTAATTCAGATAACCTTTTGACTAAACATAAAGAAAAAAATTAAAAATACTGAAAATTAGCAGACGAAATAAAATACATGTGGCACCAAGGTTATGTTAAAATAGTACCAATCATTTAATCATCAACTGTAATAGTCCTGTTTTCACTTAAAAAAGCATTACAACTATTAAAATTACGTAAGTCAACTCTTATCCAACTACAAAAGTCCGTAATCCTCAATACATTTTCGATTGTCCGTAGATGTTTAAACCCGTCATCCAATCCTTATGTGAACTAGGTTCTTTGGTAGATACCCGTTCCTAGAGCACACATAATACCAGTCTTAAAACTAAGACACACTGCTGCATAATAAATAATAAATGTGGCGGATAAAGTAGGCTTTTCCACGCAAATTGAATCAGATTTTAAACGACAAATCCTTACCGAGCCAGTAAGATGAAAACACTATTGGTTTTCTTGTATCTTCTATAAATTTTTCTCGCTGTAATGAGATGAAAAATTGTGTGCTTCGCACGGCTGGTTTTTTTTTGGGTTTGGTGCCTTAGAATTCTTCACTTTGCTCAGGATTGCAATACTTGAATAGTAATCAACGATGAAAAACCATAAAAATCAACAAAAGTGATCAAATTTTGTCTTATCTTTCTGAATTGCTTTTCTGCGATATGACCGTGGCGGATTTTTAAAAGCTCTAAAATTGATGTACTAATGGAACTGTATTAATTTGTCGACGTTTTCATCATCATCCATCATCATCATTTCATCCAGTATATTATATGCTCAGCATATCACTGTTTTACAGAACACCAGAAAACCTTTCTTCAAGATTACACAATATATTTCTACGTTTTACCATCGCAATCGTAATACGGCAACAAAAGCTCCTGTCTGTTCACATAAGCTCCTCATGTTATTTGCGCCTCCCAAATGTAAATGTATCAAGGAAGTAGACGTTTTATACAAATTGGAAAACAAGAAGGTTTGGCCCTAACTATATCGCACCTAATAAGAATTTGTTACAAGGTCTCGCCTTTGATGTAATATTGTGAGGGATGAGGTAAATATATGAAACAGATACGAACACGCATATCTACTAAGTGACTATTAAGACGTAATTTTTATAACTTTTGTAAACAAAATTCTAAGCTTGAAAACAATAAAACAATGATGAGGCCCGAAATACAAAGTCGAACAAAAAAGAAAGATTTCACAATGTTTTACCTAGTGGCTTTTCTGCCCACAGCGTCTTTAAGTGGACATACGTTTTTCTGTTGGTGTTTAATATTAACACCACGAGGCATGACCAACGTCATTTTATTCAGTACCTCCCTATACGCGTCTTCACAATTTTTTACGTAGTTTTCAAAAGTAATAACAGATGGCGCTATTTTTCCTAGTATGAAACTTCAAACTTGTATATTTTATTGGTCATATTTTTACTTTTTATATCAATGGCTTTCTTAGAAGAGCCTAACCTGAGTTATTTTTAACCATATATATTTTGGTTTTAAGGTTCGAATTTTGTTAAATAAGCCAAGAAAAATAAAAGCGGCCAATTGCGAGTTGGACTCACGTACCGAGGGTTCCATACCTACCACCATTTAAGTACTTTACAAACACAAACAAAAGAAAAATGTTTTTTTTTTTTATTTTTATATTTGAGTTGATTGAATGAAAAGTAAATTGCCGTTTACGATTTATGACGTATTAAAAAAAAACTACTTACTAGATCTCGTTCAAACTAATTTTCGGTGGAAGTTTGCATTGTAATGTACAGCATATATTTTTTTAGTTTTATTATTCTCTTATTTTAGAAGTTACAGGGGACACACACACACACATTTTACCACTTTGGGAGTGTCTCTCGCGCAAACTATTCAGTTTAGAAAAAAATATATAAGTATGGGGAACCCCCAAAATTTATTGTTTTTTCTTCTATTTTTGTGTGAAAATCTTAATGCGGTTACAGAATACATCTACTTACCAAGTTTCAACAGTATAATACTTATAGTTTCGGAAGAAAGTGGCTGTGACGGACAGACATACAGACATGACGAATCTATAAGGGTTCCGTTTTTTGCCATTTGGCTACGGAACCCTAAAGAAGAATTTACTGTTAAATATGTTACATATTTGCATAAAATCTAAAATCTAAGTATTCAATTCTAAATTCTAGCTTCATAACATTTTGGTTGTTTATTAAAGTTTCGTATCTGTCTAAAGGGGTTCCGTGATTTGATTTTAAAAAGGTTAGCAACAAGTGAGCAATACCCAAGATTGCAATCTTTTACAGGCTTTTAAAAGCACCAATTCTGTAAAAAGTTATTGAAGGTTAATGTAAAATAAAAATGCGTTAAAAAGCCGAGTTTTTTTTTAAATAGCATTATGATTGGTATCTCAGAGTAAATAATATATAGTGGTCGTTTTGGATCAGCGATTATTAAATCTACGAGTATCGTAAGTTCTTATTATGACTACCAAAGATAATATAATCCTACCGGTTTAAGACTGCGATATAGGCTAGATAGCGTAAATACGCCATTTTTGTGCAAATTTTATAGCTAAACTATAGCATCTAAAGGATTCAAATGTATATATATATATAAATATACATATATTTTATATATATGTTTTATGGCATATCGCCTTCACTTACCTCACTAAAGATTTTCATTTTTAGTACTATTTGCAATAAAAAATCTGTAAGTGATCATTGTTTCTTAAGGTGGTTAAATCATTATATCTTGTCATCTAGATCAGTGACTCTAAGTTGTAGCAAAAATTTAAAAATGTGACTACAAAACGGTATAAACGTTAAATTTCATACAAAAATATTTAGTTTCAAAGCGGCATTATGGTATAAATTACTTAAGAAATAGGTATATATCAAATATGGCTTATATTAATGTATATAACGTTGTAAAATGATTTTTAGTACATTTACATGCATATCGTTGATATTACAGAAATAAGCTTTTTGACCTATCAGTGTCACCCTCATAAAACTTTATAACATGACTGATCCGAGGGAGCAGCAAAAAGGAAATATGGTCATGGTGAGAACAAGTAGTAACCATTTTTTAATTTGTTAAAAGAATGTGTATATATCCTTATTTGTAAATTTTAATGGACTTGATGTTAAATTCATTTAATGTTCGATGTACCGCCATGAAAGTGAAATTCGCGGACGTTCCCTATCGAATACCGGTTTTTGCCTAATTTTGGATGCCTAAAATAATTTTAAAAGGGTTTTTTTCGGAGTCTTAATGTTTTATTGATTAACTGTAAAATTTCTAGCATCTTATTATTCTAACTTATTTTTCATTCATAATAACTGAGATTTAATACTACAAATTCATAGAAAAATGTCTATTATTTAATTTCAAAAAGAAATTGAATATTGTCAAGTCCTTATTTTCATAATAAATCATTATTCTAGTAGGGAATCGTGTTTTTTACAATTATTTAAAAATATGTCAGCCTCACCATCCAAAAATATACTACCAATTTTCTTATTTTGAAAATCTCAGGTCTTTGGAAAATAGAATCAAAAAAATCAGTTACATTAATTTCACTAATTTTTGCTCATATAACGTAATTTTAAAAAAGAAATTAAACATTCTTAAGTCAAAATTTTATAATAAATTATTATTCAAATTTTGTATTAATGATAAATAAAATAAATAAAAAGAATAATGTATTTTAGAAAAATGACATTATGTTTCTAAAATAAATTTATCCTTCACTCGGTGAAATATGCAGCTTCATATTTCAAAAATCCACCATTGAAGCAATTTAACTTTTCTGCTTACTCTTATAAGTACTTTAGTAAAGCGGAGATGAAAAATTGCTGTTGATTCAATAGCGGTAGTAACTTAAATAAGTAAGTAACACAGAAAACAGGTAATAAGTATTGAATTTAATTGAATTGTAGAAAAATAATATAAACAAGTGATTACTAGTTCAAATTAATAGCTCAACTTATAAAAAGACACATTTCTCAAGATAAATTGCAATGTTTTGGCACCTACATCGTTAGAGTATAAGTGTATTCTTTGCCTTTATGAAAAAATAAACCCCATACCTTTTTTTTAATCCTGTTAAGTTGATGAATATGAATCGTTCTTAGCCCTTCGTACATACAATTACGGCAAAGGATAATGTAAATTGCTGTTAATTAGTTAATCTTGACACTTTAGGTAACCAAGAGCAGTTTCTTCTTGAGAATTAACATAATTCCGTTAAAATCTTATATGCGTATTAACATGACTATTGTCACTAGAATGTTGCCGTCCTTATCGTATATTACGACGTCCTGAATAAGGTAACATTAAGCCGTTGTCGAGGAACGTGAAGGGTTGGTGTAATGTTATGTATTAAAAAGGCTCATAATGAGCCAAGAAGTTAAAAATCAGAGTTATCATAACAAGTTGACGATAAACTGTTGTGGTTAACAACCACTTAGCAGAAGCTTTCTGGTTAACCACCATTTAGCACATGTTAAAAATTTATGTGTTTGTTGTTTTAAATTTTAGCAATGTAAATTACATACCACTAATTCTTTATTATTTTTTAAGGTGAAATTATGTCTGGATGAATGTTTGTTACTTAATACTTACTTGAAAATTGCCACGTATTTAATTTGTTTGATACTTGATATAGCAGTGACGATTTTAATGATATTTTTTGTGTACGTTCAAGTGGGTCCCTGCAGGTTAGGATTGTACAAATGGATATGGTAGATGGCGCTGCAGTTGATGTCTCACTGATCTTCTCCTAAACAGTATGTATGATTTTAATGATATTTTTTGAGTTCATTCAAGTAGGTCTCTGCAAGGTTGGCTGCAGTCGGTATGTCACTGATCTACTAAACAGCAGAGACGACTTTAATGATATTTTTTGTTTACGTTCCAGTGGTCCCTGCAAGGTTTGAAATTACAAATGGACCCGGTAGATGGCGCTGCTGTCGGTGTGTCACTGATAAACGGCAAAGATTGAATCTACGACAATGATTTCAACATTCGCTGCATTGAATACGACTTCATTATTATCATATACCACAACTTCAATCATTGTGAAATTTAGATAGAATTTAGCTTCTCAACGACACATTACATATAACGTAAAAAACGCATCTAAAGGGCAAACTTTACACCAAAAAAATTTAAAGGTTAAAATTTATTGGCTTCCCGCCAATACTTCAACCATAGAAGATTAGGAAGAAAATGAAGAATTAAATAATTTAGATATAGAGGTCATAGTAAACAGTGATATATCCAAAAATGATGACTCAATCGTAGATTCGTTGGAAGTAATTACAGCAGGTTTTTTTTGATTGAGGAGTTGCCGTTGAAATCCTGCACTGATAACTGAATTTAGCGCGGGTGAAACCGCGGGCAAAAGCTGGTATTACATATACTTACAGTCTAATACAAGTATTAAATTGTCAAAAACGATGAACACACTTCTCTGTTTTACGTCCTACACCTACCCGTACTCATTAGAACGTATATAAGCCTAAATAAAGGTCATATGGATCCCCAAATAAGCCGTGTGAAGTGCTCGGACAGCGGATATATTGTGAGGAAAAGGTAAACGAGAAAGGTAAACCCCTATTTCCGCCGAAACGTTTTTATGAGTTACTTCAAATTTTCTCTAATACTTACGGTATTCAAAAAAAGTAAAAAAAAAATTTATTGTTCTAAAGATATAATGATTAATATAAATAAAGTTTACATTACATTTACTGATCATGTTATTATTTGGTAAAATGAGGATAACAAACGTTTTTAATGTGCGACACGAAAACCTTTGACAAATTACATTGCAGATGACCCCATCATTTTGGTTTGCCACAGTCTGTGTAAGATAAATAACCTAATACTGTAGTTGGTCGGTAAAATAAAATTTTGTTTTGCGAAAAGGGTTCAGACATAAGTCATATGCCAAAAACAAAATTCTGTAAGTTTTTCAAGTAGTTTCAGCCATAAGGACTAAAATACTTAAACAGTATCAAAATTCTTCTGTTTCAGCTAGTAGGAGATTATGTTAAATAAAATCTTGAGTTATTTCGTTAATTAAACAGACCAGAAGACCTAACCAGAAGAAGTTAGTTTTTTTACTCCCATAAGCCATCCAATAATGATGTATTTTTTGCAGACTGTACCTATCGTATTCAGATTCTGAGCAGACACTGATCCTTTTACCCATAAGTGTCTCCTTGTTTCTCGTTAATGCTAAACAAGGGGATCCTGTTACCGTATTTCCTTTAGATAAATTAGTAGATGGAATAACGAAACTAGGTCACCTTGCAAGTATTGGTTGTATCATAATTATCTTACGTAATAAATATACCTTAAAGTACTATACCCGTGGCTTAGTACCCGATTGCTGAATCGAGGTGCGTGGGTTCTAGACCCGCACAAGACACATTTATTATGTGAGTTTGTATTGTGACTGGGTGTTTTCTATGTATACTATGTATGTATTACAAAAAAAACAATATATATGTATTTATATCCGTTGTCTGGTATCTATAGCACAAGTTTGGATCAGACAGCGCTGTGAGTAATGTCCAAAAATATTTATTTCTACTAAAGGTGAGTGTATGCAGCAGTACATTTTAAATGCATCTATATATAGTAAACTAACCGTTTTTTTTATAAACAAGGTACGTAACCTTATCTAAATGTTTTTGCTGAATAAAAGTTTAGTAACTCCGTTTGGCTAAAACATATTTTATGAGTTGAGTTGAGTTTTATATTTTTAATTTATTTAGTATATTTTAATCAAGTTCAAAAAACTACCAAGACGGAGATTTATTTGCTACAATATTGCAATCTTAAAACAAAAAGTTAAGAATGTTAAATATAACTACAATCAATGACTTTGTTAAAGGCTTTATTCGAGCACTTTTCTAGATTTTAAAAGAATATTTTAGTCTTTCATTACCATTACATTATGTTGTCTTTTTACGTCCACATTTACGTTATTTACGTTATATAGGTTTTTTTAGGTCTTTACTTAGAAAAGAGGAGGCTTAGGCCATAGCCTACGTCGCTGACTAAGTGCGGATTGCCAAACGTTAACAAATATAAGCATAAATGTATGCTAGTTACTCACGTCGCATACTTAGCCTCGCAAATATGCTCGAAGTTACTCAGCTAGCTATGGAGAGCGCTAGCCTGTGTCTGCACAATCAAGTATCTACGTTACGAGGAATTTTACCAAAAAACCAAAATCATAAGCTAGTTAAAGCCGCAATGGAAGCCACATTAGCTCGTCGAATCAATGACCGACGGGCTAAGGTTCTGAAGGTGCAGCATGTGAAGGCCTTATACAAAGTGGACAAATTCCCCCCCCCCCCCCCCCCCTTATTCAAGTTGGTAAAAATAATTTAGCTCGGGGATAATTGATCGACGTTATTTCTTTACATAGTTAGTCTTTACATTATGAATAAAAAACGTGAAGAAAACAAGTAAGTAATGTTAATCATAGTAAGCTTAGGATCGGCTTATATTAACTTAAGTAACGGGGCTATTTAGGAAGCCACTTATCTGCCATTGTGGAAATATATGAGGGAAACCTAAGTTCAACAGTAAACGTCTTGTGGCAAAGATTTGATAAAAATTACTTACTGATACCTAAACCTATTTAGGTAGCACACAAGATTTGTTTTCTTTACTTTATTTAGCAAATCAATAGTTATACTACTTCTGAATAGCCACCTTTCGGTTTCCGTAAGCCTTGTTTGCTAAACAAACTCCCACGGAGAAATAATTAAAACGAACCAAGTTTCCTTACAAAGGTTATTCGATAGCTATTTATGAATGTTTATTTTGCTATTAATAACCTTCTCGTTTATGTAAGACTGTTTAAACTGTAGGGATAATAGATTGGATATTAAAAAAAACCCGCTCAAGTGCGAGTCTGACTCGCTTACCGAAGGTTTTGTAAAAACTTGTATATAAATACGAATAGTTCATTCATTACGGAAATCAAGTCTAGAAGACTTTTTGTCGTTTTTTTTCCAGCGTTTTAAGTTTACTACCATAACCGGTTTATATGACAAACTTAACTTTTTAATTGAAAAATGTTCTCGCATACTTTGATATAGGTACCTAAGCCACGGTCAAATGTAAGTTTGTAATCGATAAAAACATTTTTATGTTATATAACTACAAAGCTAATGGCTTAGTTAAGCAATGTCAGGCTTAAGTACCCTGAGGGTGACCGCTTGGTAGCACATTTTTCAGAACTTCTCCGTGCTTCGAAGGGGCACGTTAAACCTTTGGTCCTGGCTGTTTTTATGTTACGATATTACAGACCTTATTCGTGGATTGAAAACTTTGACATTCAAAAGGCCACTAGCTGGACAAATAGCCATACAGTTGCGACATTTCACGATACATATCTACGTAAGCAGAAATTTAACGAAAAATATTTTAGATTTTTGAAATTTTAAATATTTCGGTGTTGGAAAACGACACTCATATCCCCTCGCTGTTTCTACGGCCTTGAATTGATTCTAGGTCAACGGAAGCTACTTACTCTATAGGTTTTGATTTATTTAAGGTCTGTCAAAATATGCAAAAAGCTGCAGTTTTTATTGCGTTTACTTAGAATCTTGATGTTTTTACAGGTCCAACGAACCGTCGGAACCGAATATCAATTTTAAATTTGATGCTTGCAAGCATTCCCAAAAAAACAGGTCTTGACAGAATAATTTTTTATGTGATATAACTTCAAATTAACGATTTTCGGCTTTTTACCTTTCCTTTTGCTCCAAGAACTTGCTTTTGGCTAAATTTCATAATTCTAGGTCAACAGCAAGTTACAAATTGCAAATGGCCGTTGACTTAGAAGCTTGTTAGTTTTACAGCTCTACGGGACCGTAGATCTAACTTGATGTTAAATTTAACTTGATACCTCTGCGCGTTCCTAAGAAAAAGGGTATTTAATGACAGAGAAATAGATACCGTATTTTGGTGATTTGACTGCTAATTAAAATTTTTCGTTTTTCTAAAGGATCTTGCTTTTTAACCCGTCAAGCGTCCCCATACTAAGGAAATTATCCGCCCTTGCCGCGTACAAACGGACATACACCTAACTTTATTATGTTTATTCCTCTTTATTTATTTTTAGGTATGTTCCCTAATATATACAGTATAAAAAAAGTAATAAGAATAAGTTTATATAAATATAATAAGTAATAATAAATTTATTTACTAAAAAAATACATAGTTTTTTATATATAGCACATTACTAGGGGTCAAAATGAACTTTATGCTACTGTTAATAAAATCCAAAATCCAACTCAAAATGGCGCAATATAAATGGTGGCCGGATCAAATTACCAAAACAATTTCTGATAAAAAAATATTAAACGCACAAAATATTGTCCACCCAAAAATACTAGAGCGTAGGACAGGCCATTGGCTTCACTTCTGAATACTTACAATTAGCCTGTCTGATAAAAGTCGTCCTGAAAAAATTCCCCCGCGACACAAGTCCTGCGTTACAGGTATTTCTGCTTGTCAACTTACGCCCATTGCCTCAAAACTGAACTTAAATGTCCTTTATATTCTCTAATAAAATGAAAAAAAATTACTTACATATTGATGTTTATACACATACATACACAAAAAGTATCATCCTAAGTAATGGTACGTTTCTATATATTTTTTCAGGCATAAAAATTTTGATACTCGAGTGGCCACCTCCACAAAGTCTACCAGAAGCCTAAATCCGTTTTCTCCACTAAGACGCCTTTGCCTCTGTGTGCGGCTGTAGTGGAGATCAACAGCTCAGGCAACAAACCATTAACAGTCTCCAATCCATTAAATCCAAAGTAATGTATATTTGTGAAAGTTTATTTATTTGTTTATTTGTTATTGCTTAATATCACTACGGACCAACCAAATTAAGATGATTTCTGGCAGAGGGATTGTTGTTAATAGGACGAAAAAGTACAAGGCAACTATTTATTCTCCCAAAAATCCTAATGAAATTTCCAACAATTCAATAAAAGAAAAGACGTAAGTCCTTATTTTAACATGAACACTTTTTATCTCGATTACATGTCACAACCGTCTTTCTTACTACCGAGGGCAGTATAGTGCACTTTCTTACCTATAACACAGTATAATATAGCACTATATAAATAAATATAGACTACAATAGCACTATAATCAAAACCTTACTATAGAAATCCTATATAAAGTAAATAAATAAATATATTAGTACCTATTTAGACATTTTCAATTTTTGTATATTTTGCAACATGCTGTCCTGTGAAGAAAGCGTAGAACACCCTCCAGCTTGATGGACCGATGACCTTTGGAGGGTGGCCGCTGGTAGCTGGCTGCGGAAGCCAAAGGACCGCAAGAAGTGGCGTGTCATGGTATACAGGAGGCTTATGCTCAACAGTGGACTAATATAGGGTATTATGATAGTGATGACTGTTTAAAAATCTAATTAATAAAAATGCCGATGCATATTGTGGTAGTAAAAACCATTTTTTTAAATACGAAATCCTCGGTACGCAAATGCCACTAGTACGTTACCTGTTTTATTCTCATATAAATCTTATGTTTCGAATATATATAGTATATTCTTTTGAGGAATTTATCAACGTCTTGTAATATAAAGATTAATATGTCTTTACGGTTCATAAAGTATATGCAAATGTTGAAATTATTTTAAATGATGTAAAAATACTTCCAAATGACGTAACTATGCACGTGTGCGCTTTATAAATGTGTCAAAAATAAAGCCCATTACACATGTAGTAACTATATTAATTATTTAATTAATAATAAATAAATTAATATAATTCTGCTTTGGGAAGTTTATCTTTATACCCCCTCTTAATGTGGGTCTCAATCCAACCAAAGGTAACGTTTTGGAAAATAAAACAGTACATATATACATACATATGTGATAATGATTAGTATAACACTGGGTGACATAATGAAGTTCTTAAAGCTACGGTTTCTCAACTCATTACCGAAGGCGCGTTTACGGCGTGGTTTTAAATAAAAAGCAAGACATATATACATATTACGATATATTTTATCTTTAATTAGCCAAACACGCAACTATCTACACTAAAGTAATTTTTGCAAGTTTGGAGGCAATCCGATTATCTACAAAACTACTCCATCCATTTTAAAAAAAATCTTTTACCAATATTTAGAGTGGATTTTAAGGATGGTCATAGACAAATATTGTTTTGAATAACATAAGTTTTTAGTTGAAAATATCCACTACTGCTAGTCGAGTTTGAAGAAAAAATGCATTTCTTAAAGTTTAAGCGAAGCAACGATAAAATCTGATTTTTACGCAAGGAAGCTTGAGGAGACAAAAAAGATGCTGATTCCACGGGAATAATTTTTTACTAATTCTGGATTTTTTTCTACTACTTTCCTTCACTCCTGATTAGAGAATACAATCCCGAGCATGTTTATCTATCCCGGGATTACGGGATTTTTTATGCGTAATCCCGGGATCCCGGGATTATCCTGGGATTAGACTATGTAGTTTTTGATTGGATATAAAAAAAAATTATAATATTGTTGCACACACCAGACAAATCACAATATACATATTAGGTAAAGAAAATGGAAAACACAAAATAACTATTATTTTTGCAAAAAATAAAAAAGACAACACAAAAAGCTATTTAGAATTTCGAAAATACAATCACAGAAATACCAAAGCATCCAGTGTTTAACTTCCAAGCCTGCTTCGTAGTTTATTGCCAACATAAGCAGCAGCTGAAAACGCTCGCTCAGGTTCTACGCTGGTTGGAGGAATAGACATTAGATACTTATAGGCAGTTTCTAAGTCATATCCACGAACTCCTCCATTTTAACTGGCTCATTTCACGTCTAATACTAAAAGTTGTTTTTGTTGTTATGTAATAAATTATATTTAAATAATCTAGGCAAAGTTATTGTCAAGGCGCAACGGACTACGGAACGCAAACTAGACCTGTTTGTTGGGATTTTCGGGGCCTGAAAACGGCCGGGATCCCGGGTTTGTATTCTCTACTCCTGATTCAGTTTTCCTGAGGTTTTCACGGTGATTACAATTCATAAAATTTTTGGCACGGAGATAGCTGAAGGAACCGATATAAACAAAATTTTCTTTTATGCTAAATGCGTGCCCACAGAAATAGTTTTTTTTCCGTGGGTGAAACCGTGGGCATCATCTAGTCGAACATAATTTGGTTTTGCATAAATATATTTTGATATATTTCTTATAGCTCTGCGTGTGTGACAGGCTGATAGTTAAGTACCTACCTACATTAAGCGCGCCTTGCGTTACAGTGTAAACAGTAACTTCGTAAGATAAAATATACATCATAAGTCGGGCAATCTGTCTGTCCTATTCTATGTCTGTCACGGCATCGTGCTGTTCAAAGTTTATAACCGAATTTGATGAAAACTGATACCTATACATATTATATTTACCTCTGTTGTAAGGGCGCATAAAGCAAAATAGCCCTCCGTAGAATTAAATTTAAAGTAAGTTAATCAAAAAAAAAACTACATTAAATCAACTACATTATATTTCCAAAGTCTGATTTTAGCATAAACATAATAGGTATAAGAAAAAAAAATCGATAGATAAATGACCAAGTCACCTTTAGTTCACTCCATTTTTTGATTTATTATTATAACGATATAGGTACATAGAATTTAGCTAAAATTTGATTCAAATAGCACTTAATAAGAAATCTATGACTGTTATTAGCAAAATTTTAATTATCACTTGGATAATATTCGAGTTATTAACATTTAATGTTTTTCGCCAATATAACGTTAATATTCCACGTTATAAGGAAAATGTGTCTGTCCTCTTAAGGATTTTAATTTTAACGTAACAAAACACAAATTTTTAAATTGCTTAATTTAGTTTCTCAATTTCAAGTGTAAGTTTTTGTATCTGCCTCGATACCTATGTTACCTTAGATCTCCAGGGCTGCTGATCCGATATTTTGTATGTCTTTTCCTTTATAAGGATATACTATTCGTAAAAGTAAAAATAGTAAAAAAAAACGCACAAGTCAGCATAATTATCACCTCACTCACAACACAGTTAGGCATTGGATATCGGTTTACAAAATTATGCACCAAGTAAAGTTGAGTTGAGTTTGCTATTTGGGTAGGTCATTTGCTAAGCAAAGCAAAACAAAGTCGTTCATAGCTAATACACACATCATCAAGCAACTTCCACAGCTGTGCGTTCACATACGCGCTGGAAGATCCAGGTCGGTGCGCTTCCTCGCTTCAAGAGCCACGCGTCAAGCGATGGTTTCTAGTGACCGCTCCGCTTGGATGAACGCAACTCGCTTCTGCTCAGCTCATCGCTCCCGCTCTTGGCCGACCCGCGCGCTTGAAGCTTAGCGTAGTACCCACTACACAGTCGTCTCCCAACCGCGAGTGAGCGCGCTGCCTGCTGCGGCGCGCCCTTCGCAACAGTACCCGGCATGTGCCTACGATATGTCAAATATTGCACTCTATATATTTGTAAATAATTAGCGTCGCCGAATAACGAATTCGATATACGGCAAAGTTCTAGTTACAACAAAGACTCGAGTAACATTAACTTAAACACGAAATTTACTTGTGAAGTTATTTTCAAGTAAGCATTTTCTAATTATTATACATGTAAATGGAATGTGTTGTTAAAATACCTTAGCCTTGATTTCAAATGCATTTCAATTAGATTTTTTTTTTTCGTAGTGTTTTTTTTTTGCACGTCGATTGTTTGTAATTAAGCAGACGTGACGTGTGTTGTGTACGCAGTGTTGCGTGGAGCAAGCAAAGTTTTGTTTCTTTTCTTCAAATAGTACAGGAAGTACTATTAATACCTACGTACCTACGTACATAAACGTATCGATGACGGAGGCTTGCATATCGTGTTGCGGAGACGAGCAAGCTAAACATGTGAAGATTTATTTATATTCATAAAGGTGAGGTCTATAAGCCGGTTTTTGTTTATGTATTTAGTCTAACAGCCTTGACGGTCACACTCGTAACAAATTTGAAACCGTATTTGGTTTAATGTATTAATTTTTAAGGCACGGCCTCTGGTGTCATTGTTCCTATAGTAAAATAAAACAATGCATTAATGGCGCCGAGGATGAAACGAACAATCAGCAGGAACTACTTCTTCCTATTATAAATTGCGATAATTGTTTTTTATATTTCTGTCATCAACTGGAATATAACCAGCATTTACGACATAGTACATACCTACCTAACTGCGTTAAAAAATTTAAATAATGTTGTACCGCTTGTTCATTATCGCCGGCACTGTATTTTGTGTGTGATATCATTTGTGTTTCTAATTAGCACAGCAGTGACAGAATACCAACATACTCGTAGGTCCTGGAAAGTTACAAAGACTATTTCACTACTATAATGGATTCTAGGGAGACCATTGGTATCTCCGGCATGTTTTGTTCACCATTTGGTTGATTCAAATCTAAGTCCAGTTTTCCTTCTTTTTTTCTTCGATTTTATAAAAAACAAGCCGGTTTTTTTTATTTTGTACCAAGATTTACAAAACCTCTTCCCGTTATAAAATTGCAATAATTTTTCTGCTGGCTATATAAAAAAAAAGGTTTTCATTAAATCATTATATTTTCCTACAAAAAATAATCCTAAATAATGTCATACTTATTTCATGAAATGGGTTTGTTTACTAACGCACGCACCGCAATTTGTGTGTGACACCATTTTTGTTTATATTCGGCAGCAGTATAAGTTTACCTACATAGGTCTCGGTAAGAAACAGAGAATATTTAACTACTATAGTTTTTAGAAAGATAATTCAGTTGATCCAAATCGAATTGAGTAGAGTTTGGTATATGTTTTGTTTTTTTTTTTTCACCAAATTGCTTCTAGCAAGAGATTTTTTCCTCCAAACTAAGATGTAGATAGAAATCATCTTCCTGATTAAAATAGCATAAATACTTTATTATTATTTTTATCATAAACTGGTTATATAAACATAATGTTATGTTTATAGTTAATAACAAAATAACTTTAAAGATTTGTAAACAACGTAACTACGTATAGCTTGAAATGAGTCTGTGTATTATGCGTACACCGTAATTTGTACGTGACACCATTTGTGTTTCTATTTGGTACAACAGTAATACAAACCTAAATATATAGGTCTTAGGAAGTAACAATAGTAGATTGTATCACAATGGATCAAAATAATATTTTTCTCAAGCATGCGACGATATGCAACCATATCTTGCACAAGCTTCTTTGGGATAAATCGTACTTGCAGTAGAGTATCAGAGAGAGACCCGCAATGTTTTAGCCGTCCGCTCGAGCGGTCGAATATACAATTTAAAAATGGCACGATTTTTTTTAAACCCGAACATTGATAACTAAAGAGATAAACTTATCAAGATAAACAAAAAAGAGAATGCGCCATTAAATTAATTTAACAAAGTATAAAAAGTATGTTTGAGACAAGCATTATGCAAGCTTCGGCCACAACTGAGCGTAACCGGACTCTGTGATGCGTGCCTCGGTTATGCCTGGGCCCGCATGACCCATCGGCGCACGAGGTAAAATAATTTTGCGACCGAGTGATACACTCTAATAATCCTTAAATCCTTAAATAATCCTTAAATAATTAAATCATAATAATGGGGCAGATTTAGTTTCTATGTTTGGAACCGTTTCGAGATTTACCACAATCATTAACGGACGTTATAACTAGTTTTATGATGGTAAAAAAATTTTTAGAAAAAATTATTTTGCCATACAAAACGCATTTCTTGTACGAAAAGCGTTTGTTGTGAGGGATGAGTGGCTAAATTAGGTGCTCCAGATAAATATATTTATGTACCTTATCGTTTTGTTAATGTTCATTTCTGTTATTTAGAAGATCAAAGTTGTAGGTAGTATTTATGTCAATATGCCATATGTCATATCATGGTGAAGTAACTGGGTTTAATTTTCTGTATGTACTTTTTGACAATTTGTATATTGCAAAAATAGCTCCACTAGCTTCAAACTGTCCTGGATTTCTAGAACTAAAATTTTTTTTTGGAAAAATTCCTTCGTCTCTTATTTATTTTGATATCTCTTGGATTTTGGATCACTATCTATGGTTAAAATTTCAATATTTTTTTTATCATTCACGCCAACTTAGGGAGGTCAGATTCTGATAATTTCATGAACTTTTAACTTTTACTGTTTAGAAAGTGTTTTCTTGACCTAAAACCAAACAACGCAATGCCTTGACTTTTAAAACATTATGTGAGATAATGCATAGGAAACTATTATTTAAAGAAAGCAATACCTTTACTCGTTACCTGATAAACTCTCCTTCTTTTTTTGGACATCTCGAATTTGATCCATGTATATCCTTTTTTTTGCAAATATGAGTTTGCAGCACTAACGTGTGTCTCGAGTCTTTGTAGGTCATAAAAGGCGATAGGCTCAGTCAGCCACACCTCCTTACATGTTACCACTGTATCTCCTGTGATAAAAGTAGATGTTTCTATTGTGTAATTATTTACGACAGATTGGTTTAATATAGATACTAATACGAAAAAAAAACTACGTTTTTAATTATATATACATTTTATATACATATTGTCAAAGCAACAGGTATGATGTTTGGTATTTGTTTTAATACTATTATTCCATGCCTCACTAATGTTATACACTTTTTTGTCGTTTTTGAATTTTTGAAAACAACCAATTTTTTTTTTGTATATTAATCCTTTCTTACATAAACAGGTACTTTCCGCTAAAATTTAAAGTTATTGTTAGAAACAGCCCACGTTGTCAACAGAAGTAAGGTGGCATAATTTTCGAAAAGTTGTCTACTTTGGTAAGAGAATCCATTTGTCCGGATAAAAACAAAAACGTAATAAAAAAATGAATTTCTGTTGATGTTGATAGCAGAAAAGTAATTTTACGAGTAATAAGTACGAGCACAAACGTTATCGGCCGGTTAGGTGACGTCGAAAACCAACACAAATCAAAATTCAGGATAAAATGACACAAGTGCGATGCATAAACTCGTTACTACCTGTAACCGTTATTTAAAGCAAAAAAAAAACAAAATACTTTAAAGACAAGATACCAATAGTAAACCCCTGTTGAGACATAATTTTTTTTATGCTTATACCCGGATACCAGCTTGGCCCTTTTGACTCCGTTAAACGACGGGCTGTGAGAATTGCCGACATCGCAAAATCACTTGCCGTATCGAGCCCTTAAGTCTGAGGAGAGCCTTTACCTCCCTGTGTTCCCTGTGTGTTCTACCACTTGTACAATGGGATGTGTTCTTGGGTTTTTTGTAGAAATAATGCCCGCGGCTACTTTCTACCACCGCACTGCTCGCCATTGGCAGGGCATTCATCCTCACACTTTAGACCCGAAATGGTCGCGTACAGTGCGGTTTCAGAGAAACTTTCTCCCGAAAACGCTTGGGTTTTGAAATGAGCTCCCAGTTTAGTTTTTCTCTAAAGACTACAGTCTTCAAGAAAGAAGTTATTAGATTTTTGAAAGGTCGGCAACGCGCGAGTGTTACCCCTGGTGTTGCAAGTGTCCATAGGCTACGGTGACCGCTTACCATCAGGTGGACCGTGAGCTTGTTTGCCATCTAAGTAAAAAAAAAATTAGCAGTTTTAAGAAAAATTTAACAGCCACTAGGACTCATTGTTATTTTTTTATTATATGATTGAAACTTTTGTGAATGGAGCTCTTTTTGGCAAAAATTAACATTGCTTACTTTGTATTGACGATTCAAAAACCCTTAAAAAAAAATATTTTTTGATTTGATTGATTTGTGACTATTTTGCTCAAACAGTAATTTTGAACTTTCGACTTAATTTCAGTCATGATTCATGAACAGAGGTTCATGAAATTAAATCACAATTTTGAGATAGAATAACAAATTGTGGTCCTGATTTATTGTGGTTCTAATAGAAAGAAAAAAAAATGACAAATATCATAAAAAAAATTATCTCCTAAGCTGCCTACTAGTAATCGCGGAATGATTCGGTTATCCCTTAGTGTAGCAGCTAAAATTTACGTTTGGACGTCTCTTTACTCGCCATCCTGTATAAAATAATAGAAATCACTTTAAACAAATCTTAAAAATGTTTTACTAGGTTTTGATTATATTTTAAAGTTGTAATTTTATAAATTCTACTTAACTAAGAGTTATATCCTATTCTATGCAAAAAATTATAACAATTTAAACATTTCAATTTTACATTCATAACCTAGCTAACCATAAAAAAAATAATTTGTAACAAAACACACAAATTAACAGTAGGTACCTATGTATAAAGTAGTTTAGTATAAATATTTAAACAAAAATAAAACATTGAAATGTTTAAATGTTCTTTATAATCGATGTATCACAGAAAATATTTACACAAATCCACAAATCAGTAATTAATAAAAATAGGTACGAATATAAGAAATAAAATTGAGTACTTATCAACGACCTTATTTCAAAGATATAAATGTCAAATTCTCATGAACACAACCTTTATAATCATAACAATTTTATGGTGAACGTATGTATGTAACGATATCGAACGTTAACACGTTATCAGCCAATTTGTAGTAAAACACAGCAAAATTAATTTTAGTATTTGTATACACAGCGTAGTATATGATAACACACTGTTCACAGAAGATAAAGTACTTATTATGTTATTATGTTTGTTTTCGTTTCGTTTACATATACATATTTGTGTTAATATTAACACAAATACTAACCAGTGTTAGTTGTTTTATAATCTTTGTAACTAACACTGTTTTGTTAGATATTTGCAATTGGTTTACGTATTGTATTTGTACTAACTTTCTTACAATACTTATCCATACTAATATAATAAATGCAAAAGTAACTTTGTCTGTCCGTCTTTTACCTCTTCACGCTTACACTGCTGTATGGATTAATATACAATTTGATATGGAGATAGTTTGAGTCCCAGGAAAGGACATAGGCTATTTGAAAACGTTAAGTATGAGTGCGTTTATTTCTATAATTGAGGAGTTGCCGTTGAAATCATACACCAATAACCGAATTAAGGGCGGGTGAAACCGCGGACAGAAGCTAGTATGCTATATGCGAAATATTAATGTTATTTATATCTTTTGTTTTCCCCTAAAGTTGTCGTTAAATATAAATATTTAAGTAATGTTTCATTCTTAAATAATTTTTTTTTATGTAAATATGCGTAATGATCTTTGTCTTATATTGCAGAAAAAATTTGGCACTGGTAACACTAATTAATACCCACAATAAAGCGTCCAGGTTTCTTCTAACTTATAACCAGTTGTAAGCTAGTGATTTCAAGTACTCGATTCGATGGTCGATAGGTATTCATCTTTTGTATGGTATAGTACTAGGTACTTCAAATCTCCAGTGCTATCACCATTATATTTGCTTTAAATTATTTTGTTTGATTGTCTAGAAAGAGGATATACAGTTTTCTCTTTAAGGGGTTCCGTTGCTAAATTATTTAAACAGAACCCCTGTAGTTTTGTTATGTTTGATGTCAATTTGTGTGTCACAGTCGTATAATTTTAACATCTGTAAGACCATTGATCTAAATTAAGTTTTAAAAGCTAGTGTCCTTCAACAGTTTTAATCCTATAAAATTTTAGTATAGCATACCTTCTTACTGAGGGATGAATTGTTTTTGCACAATCCAATGTGCGAGATCGCTTTGGCTATAGGTCTTAATGAAATCTTTTAATGGTTTCATCAGAGCTTTCTTCGATGTTTCAACCATGTGTTTAAAAAAAAATAGAATATATACTTAGAGCCTTATAAAATATTTTTAACAATTTTTTTTTAATCTACAATAATTATCTAACACGTAAATGGACGTCGGTTCCTGAAACTATAGAATTAAGTTTATTGTTAGACCTACCCCATATAAATTAAGATGAGATCTGATCATGAACACCAGGATTAAATTAGATACTATGGTTTTAAGATTTTAGTGTATTTATTTATTTAGTAATTCTTAAAGCAACTGAAAAAAAAAAACGAGACCGACTCGCGCACGAAGGGTTAAGGGTACCATTATCTATAAAAAGGCAAAAAAATTACGTTTGTTGTATTAGAGCCCACCTTAAATATTTGTTTTATTTTAATATAATTATTTATTTTTGAAGTGAATATATAACTAAATATTCTGTGAATATTTCAAGTGACTACCTGTTGCCGTTATCAATATCGAGCAAAAACATCACGTTTGTTGTATGGGAGCCCCCTTAGATATTTATTTTCTTATGTTTTTTAGTTATACCGGCACCAGAAATACATAAGCTGTAAAAATTTCAACTGTCTAACTATCACGGTTCGGACAGCGGAGTCTCAGTAATAGGGTTTCGCTAATTACCCTTTGGGTACGGAACCCTAAAAACAGAAATAATCTAAAAAGTAACAAATTAGCTTCTAATGAGTTAACACTTAATCCTCACATCGTCCGCCAACAAACACATACTTAAAAATATTTAAAAAAATATGGCCTATCTTTTTAAAGATAGAATATAATATATATTAAGGACGATAGATATTAAGGACCACACAGGATAGAATACCTATATGTTTTAATCATTGTTTTATACAGAATTGTTAATAGTTATAATGACATTGCAACTGCAAAACATAATGAAAGCCTTTTTTATAATTTGTTTATAAGCATAGGTAAGTATGTACGTAGGTGTTTCAAAAACACTTTAATAATACTTAAGAACTCGTAATAGGTGTTAACACTATAATACTCATACTAATTTAAAAAGTTTTTACATTGTTGTACCTAACACTACATGAAATTAAGAAACAAATACACCTACCTCGCTGAAAATAATACCTACATAGTTTTTACTCATAAATTGTTATTGTTATGAAAGCAAAACTGTGATGTTGTGTCATCTGTTTTCAAGGAAATATAATAGTTTTATCCCGCCCGACTATCTCCACATCAAACATAAAAATAAATGAGAAATTCGAAAAAAGTATTCGAAATTTTGGCAGAAACTGTATAGGTATAGGTATATAACATCTTGTAATTTATACCATAATGCGTCTTGGTACTGCACTTGATAAAAGCAACCTTAATAACATATATTTTTTTAGATTTTTCTGGTGCTATGGTATATTCACAACGGCTACTTTCTACCATCGCACCGCTCGCCATCGCCAGGGAATTCATTCTCACACTTTAGAACCGAAATGGTCGCGTACAGTGCGGTTTCAGAGAAACTTTCTCCCGCGAACGCTTAAATTGTGGAATGAGCTCCCTGCCAAGGTTTTCTCTAAGCACTACAGTATGGGGTTCTTCAAAAAAGAAGTTATTAGATTTCTGAAGGGTCGGCAACGCGTGAGTAACGCCCTTGATGTTGCAAGCGTCCATAGGATTTTCCAAAGTGCCAAATCAAAGTCAGTGTCATCTTTTATATATCCATAAAAATATAACCACGTAAATTGACATTTTAAAAGTTTACCTATATAGTTGTTAATTTAACCATTAATGTAACCATGAGGTAACAATTAAACTATTTTAACAATATGGTTACATTTATAGGTACGTTTCTTTTATATCAATTAGCTGGCAAACAAGCTTACGGTCCACCTACTGGTAAGCGGTCACCGTAGCCTATGGACCGTAACTTATGTGCTACTAGTTTACAAATCTAAACAGACCGTTTTCATTAAATTAAGAAAGATATAATAAATATACATAAGTACATTGAAATAATTTATTTTCGTAGATACTTTCTGAAACTAGGTGAAATCGAACATAAACAGCCATTTGTGACCAAATAATAAATATAAACTAATACTTATAATATTATATCCGTGAATTTGATTTAATTTTGTATATTATAAAAAAAAGGGTAACGTGCGAGTGGTGCTCCAAGTGTTGCAAGCGTTCATATGCTGCGGTGAACGCTTACCATCAGGCGGACCGTAAGTTTGTCTGCCATCAAGTTATACTAAAAAAAAAAATAGTGCAGCACTTACACGGATTGTACGTGTTGCAGGTTCAAGTCCTGGCTTGCAGTCAATTAATTGTGTTTACTACGAAAACAGTATTTTTTTTATATCTATAGTCACATTAATACGTGAGGCTACAATTTTAAGAAATGCCTTAAGTTATATAGGAGAACACATTGGTTAACATACTGGTTACAAGTTATGAAAAATTAAAGAACTTATATATGCATCTTTGTCATTCTACCTGGGAAGTTAAAATGTTTCATATTAGAGTAAGTACCATTAAACCATCACCTGCGGCCAGGATTTTACAACCGCTGTCGTTCGTTACACAATGTTGTTGGAAACCTTTAGTTTAGTGTGGTGCTAAGTTTTAAACTTTTGCTTCAAATATATCATCAATTATTTTATATCTACTTCTTGTAGGTTTTTATGCTGTTGCGTTTTGTTTATGATAACCTAGTATTTATGAAAATTATAAATAGAATGCTGCAAAGCTAACATACTAACACGGCTTTAATAATCAAAGCCTTCCTTTATTTAGAAAGGCAGTATAGAAAATACTAGTTTACGCCCGCGGAATCGATTATAGTTCATACTGTCTAATTGTGACAATATTTAAACAGCTTCGCGGGCAATATCGCAGTAAAAGACTATACCTACATTCCGTTTAATCTTACTTGTCTTTTTGTCAACTTAAAATCAAGAAAACTATCAGTTTGGCACTTTCATATGAAAACAGAGAGATTGAACTATATTCTACCTAGTGACTTATCTTTTTTGAGCCTAATTCATAATTTTCAAGATTTTAGTTTAATCAACAGGTTATAGTTTAAAACAGCTTATTCTGTTTAGGGACTAAAAGAATCAACTAGAACGTAATCAATAATTGTGCGGGTACTTTGGTTACAATAATAAGTAAAATGAAAAGAAATGCTTTTATAAGTTACTGAACATGTTTTTATCACTTACTGATTTCCATTGTTATTACTCAGAATATATCCATTGGATTGACAGTCTATGCCTAGTATTATAATTCTAGCTTAGCAACTGAAAAAAAACTTATTCACAACTTACATAGTGGAGCATTAGATTTTTTTCAGCAAAAGCTATCCGTCTTTTAAGAATCTAACTTGTAATAGAAAAAGTTCGACTGTTGGTGTGACATTGAATAATTGAATTAACTTTGGAGCTTATCAGAACTGTAGGGTTTTTAGCTTACTTAAAATTTAGGATTGACTTTATTACAATTAAAGTATTTTCTTTCGTTAAGTTAAATGCTTAAGCAGCACTTCAAATCTTTTTCGCTGTAGTTTTATTATATTTGCCTCAAAAATGAGAAGGATTATTAATTCATCTCTATTAATTCATATATTTTAAACCAGTGCAGAGACTTCTTCGCCACTTCGGAATCTATCACAACTTGCATTATTCTTATTTTTATAAGGAATAATTTACTTATAGGTTATTCTCGCATAAAAACCAGATAAGTTACTAACGAATTGAATAAGTTTCGTAGTTCATCAGAGACTAAAAAATAAAAAAACGGAATTTCAATGAAAAAATAAATAAACTTACTTGAAATATATTCCATTTTACATATCATGGCGCGCTGCATACTGTATATAATGTTGTTTCTGAAAATAAAATAAATTTGTGCAATAAATTATATTTAAGTAACATGGATATAACTTAAATCTTCCTACACTCTACTGTTATCACCACAGGCTTTAGTTAAAACTCTCGAATTACCAGCACCATGCTATGTAAAGTGGAGAACCTACAGATTGTTAGACAATTTAATATGTGAAAAGATACGCATATGAATTACAAGTAGGTCACAGCAAAATCGTATGTACAGGTACCGGATTCGGTTACGGTTCCATCTAATCCTACCTGACATTTTATGGGTATCCTAGTGACGTAACAGAATCCGAAACATTAATATTTATCTGGGCATAAAAGCCGAGGACCACGTGAAGCGTGGATATATTGGACAATTTTGTGTGCGCAGCATGTAAGTTCGCCGCGTCGTAAAATATCCGGAAACAGATACGCACTTTGATGTGTCGAACATGACGCGCATACTACGTCGATGTTTGCTTCGCTTTCTGGTTTTATGAAGTAAACGTAAACTGGTGAGCTGAACTCGTTACAGGAAAGTCGCGTAAAATTGATTTTGACCGTATTTATTTATATCAACAGTAGGTAGGTTGTTTGAAGTTTGCCGTCTTGGTGGTATAAAAATTTTGCTTTTAAAGTCAAAATGATGTTGTATTATTTTATATGTGTTATTAATAAATTTTTCTTTCTTTCTCTTTGTCTACTTTTGTAACTGGCAAAGTGTAACTATCACTTGAACAATTTACTTTTCATCGCCATTAGGCGGGAGCAATGTGCGTGTTTGCTTCCGCTCCCGAAGCGGGTAGTAGTAATAAATATTGATCAAAAAATGCGAAATGCGTCCTTTATCGCTTCTCGTTTTAACAATAGTTAATTAAATATAACTTTTGAAAACTGTCAAAATGTTTCAAATGTAAATATAAATTTTAATTATTTTTTTTACTTTAAACATTAAGTATCCTTTTCTATTTTTATATTTTTAAAATTTTTTTTTTTTATAAAAGCGACTTTTATTTTCTAAATCTAAATATTTATATTTCGAGCGACACGCATATTGAATACCTCACTTTACTCAGGATTTTACTTAAGACTTGCGATTATACTCTACTACACCCCTTCGCTACGTTCGGGATTCAAAATAACAACCTCGCCATAAAAATATTATATTGCTCCATTTCTTTACTGCATAAATTTCAGATAATATAATAAAGGGAGGAAAAGAAAAGTATAACTAACTAACTATATAATACTATTTATGTTTTCAATCTTTTAAGGGTTCCATACCCAAAGGGTAATTAGCGGAACCCTATTACTAAGACTCCGCTGTCCGTCCGTCCGTCTATGTGTCACCAGGCTGTATCTCATGAACCGTGATAGTTAGACAGTTAAAATTTTCACAAAAGATGTATTTCTGTTGCCGTTATAATAACAAATACTAAGAAACATAATAAAATAAATATTTAAGCAGGGCTTCCATACAACAAACGTGATCTTTTTGCTCGTTTTTGCTCAATATCGATATCGGCAACAGGTAGGCGCTTGAAATATTCACAGAATAAAACTAAGAACAGAACTTTAAAAACAAATAATTAAATTAAAATAAAATAAATATTTAAGGGGGGCTCCCATACAACAAACATATTTTTTTTTTGCCGTTTTTATAGATAATGGTATGGAACTCTTTGTGTGAGTGTCCGACTCGCACTTGGTTTCATAGATCCAAGCACAGTCATTTAGCTGGCAGAGGGGGGACACTGGGCTCTAACAAAAATTTGCACTTTAAAGCTTAATATTTCGCAAACGCATCTCTGAATTGAAAAATGATTTTCACATAACCTTATTAACTATCGTGAATCTATTTGCTTTCTTACTTACTTTACTTACATTACTTACTGATATTTATCTTTTGAATAATTCATAAAATATCTACTTGTAAAGTATTAAATGGTCTGTGCTATTACAATAAAATACAAATTGTAGAAATTTTATTTTTTCCTAAAAGTAACATACGATGAATAATATAGATTTGTATAACACTTAGGGAGGCTTACACTGACACAGTTACCTGATCCTGAGATAAGCTCTATCTTCTATGAGTGTTGAAAAACTAGAAATTGCAGCGAAACTGTTTTACTTGTTGTGAAATAAAAGTAAAATGTTTAAAAACGGTCGTTACCTATAGCATGGACGCGGAGTGATCCCTAAGGAACGATTATTCATTTAGCTCTGGAAAAAAATATAAAATTTCCATATTCATCTCATATTTTAATGTTGTAAAAAATGCAAAATGAGAGGAAAAAGTTAATATCTAATATAAGAAGCAGAATACTTGGGAAGAGCTTATTTTTTGTTATAACATCAAACGCAAGAATTATCATTTTTATACCAACTTCGTCTTTGTTTATCGGGCGACGAAACCAAATAGAATATTGCAAAAAATGAAGCTACTTTAAAAAGAGCAAATAAAATTTTGCTTAACACATAAGAGATAGCAACGTTTTTTTGAGAAAAATTCCACGTCTCCTAGGAACGTGGTTAACGGTCTTTATTTTTTAACAGACGAAAAAAGGAAGGATCTTTGTTCTATTGTATATTTTTCATGAATGTTCGTGCATAACTTTGTACAGAGCAGTCCCGTTTTGATAATTTTTTGTTAAATAGGGTATCCCTCCAAGTAAGTCCCTTTTAAACTTGAAAAAACAATTCTAAAAATATTTATTTATTGATTATAACAGGTTATTTTAAACTGCTTGCAAATTTAATATGAAGATACAATGTTTTTGGTTAGGTAAATTTACACTACCATTTAGAGTTGGAAATTATACTATAAATCTTTCTCACTGGTGGAGTAGGCCGGGTAACTGTTTCGGAGCTACGTGATTGTCAACAAACGAGCGAAATTCAATTTAATTTATGGCACCTCCTTGTTTAGATTTATTAGGTAAGCAGTGGGAATTAAATTGCGTCCCATATTTTCATCTTGATATATTTACATTGTAGACATGAATTGTTTTCTCTTAACATCTGCTAGAGAGACCGCTAATATATTCGTAATTTAATAATTAAATAGTAGTCTATGTTGGACCGTTTGGGTAGAACCTAGATTCTTACATAATTATCACCCTCAAATAGTAATATATATTAAGGAATACATTCGGTCCTATATATTTATAAATATTTGAGTCACAAATTATGTATCTAATCAAATATACGGGGCAAAGGTTGCTGCTTTACAAGTCGCAAGTTCGGCCCTATGGAGTACTGCTGCCATCCCTAGACGCGTGCACCCGGATACCAGCTTGGCCCTTTTGACTCGGTTCAACTACGGGCTGTGAGAATTGTCGACGATCCTAAACTCACTTGCCGTATAGAGCCCTTAATTCTGAGGAGAGACTTTGCCTTCCTGTAGAACACACTAGTAGTACAATAGGATGTGTTCTGAGAAATTGCTCGAAATTATGCCCACGGATACTTTCTACCATCGCACCGCTCGCCATATCGGCAGGGAATTCATTCTCACACTTTAGAATCGAAATGGTCGCGTACAGTGCGGTTTTGAGAGAAACTTCCTACCGCGAACGCCTGGGTTGCGGAATGAGTATGGGGTTCTTCAACAAAGAAGGTATTAGATTTCTGAAGAGTTGAACACGCACGAGTGATACCCCCTGGTGTTGCAAGCGTCCATAGGCTACAGTGACCGCTTACCATCAGGAGGACCGTGAGCTTGTTTGCCACCTTAGTGGTATAAAAAAAAATTATTAAATTTAATGTGATTAATAACTTGATGTGGTTGTGAATTCAACCTCTGACTACTTCCTTCTGGAGACAAAAACCCTCAATTCTTACCCTCAATGTTTTGTATAATATATATGTCAGTACATACATTAATATCACAATAAATTATAATTATGTAGTTAAACAAAAAGCAGCTTTTTAGCCTTGCATAACAAATACTATTTCAGTCTTGTATAACTTTTGGAGAAACAGATATCTAAAGTTATTTGTTATGCAAGGATGCAAAGTTGTTATTTGGCGCTTCAGCGAGGAATAACCAAAAAAAAATAAGGCACAAGAAAAAAATAATAATTTGGAAGTTCATGTCGAACGAAAAAATTATGTGTTGGCTTCTCTCTCAATGACCTTAGTAGAAGGTCATTGACTTACCAACTTAATTTCACATTGTGGAGATTATGGATGCAGCTTGCCAGTAGTTGCCCCTGTTCTCTACTCTGATGAATCCCGTAATTCATGTCAAGCGACTTTAATAAAAAACTGTAAACTACGTATATAGCGGAATTCCTTATAAGTGCAGACTATTGTGTGATAAATTATATCTACTTTACATATAGTGGATGGACGTTTACAACATCGGTTGTTAATAACTAATTGACATGCAATGTTTACTAACTAAACTCTGTTTACTTCATAAACTGTAGATTTTATTTTTTTATATGGTAGTATCTTCGTATCTTCAAGGCTTAGCTTGGCACATACCCCCTTCATAATATGGGGGACAACCTTTTGTTTATGTATATGTACCTATCTGTATATCCTCACGGTTTTAAACCAACCAGTGGCTTAAATTAACACCCTTACATCATAATGTCACTTGAAAGGCCTTCTTTCACCAACCACTTTAATCCTGCGTCACAGGGGGTGAGCCTATCGCCGTACCGCAACACTACTTCAGCTCTAGTGTATCTGGGGGGCTATTCACAATCTCATTCGCTATCTGATTATCGTTATTAGATCGATATAATTTGATCGTCGAATCCTACAAACATGTATAAAATGATCTAGAATTTTTTTCGAATACCATTTGCAAAATTCATATCGTATGTTTGTTATCGAGACAGTTATAACGAGTTGAACAAGGGGGCTGGTCTTTGGTAGCTTTATCGCATCTTATTGGATGTTTGTACCTAATACACTACTGGCTAAATTTGATATTTTCAGTCCATTTAATTACCATACTTTAGACACTTTGTCTAGTTTTGGTTCAATTAGTGTCTGATTGGGTAGGTATCCGCTAGTAGTAATATTCCTCCCTTTGGAGAGCACCGTAATTTGTCGATCCTGAATTTCATTATATGACAAAATTCTTTAAGGTTATAAACCTTTCAGCGATAATATTCACTCTCACTATGATATGCCTAAACTTTGTTCCTTAAAACACACGCTTTAATTATCTTTGCCATCTGGAATCCAGGACTTTAGTTTCCCCCTGTGTAGTAGAAATCAGATGACGATTGATTTGTGTACAAAAACCAGTACCTTCGTCAAGACACCAAGTTTGTAGTCTTCGGTTAACGATTCCGGTAACAACAAAATAAATTTTAAAAATAGCTTTTGACAGCGGCTCCGCTAGCGATAAATTGGTTATCGGCGTGAGATTAATACAGCAACTCTTTGATTTTAAGTAAAAAAGTCTACGACATTAATCTTTAGCTTTTTTTTTTAATTATACCACTGAGGTGGCAAACAAGCTTACGGTCCGCCTGATGGTAGGTGGTCGGTCACCGTAGCCTATATGGACGCTTGAAACATCTGGGGCATCAATCGCGCGTTTATTTCCGCTTCGAAAGTATAATAACTTATTTCTTTATGAACCCCATATTGTAGTCCTTAAAGAAAACTTTACTGTAGATATATACATTATCCATGTGAAATTCAGTTCTTCCTGCTAGTACTTTCGATAAATTATTTTGCGTCTTTTTAAGTATCCCTGTGCCTAGTTTCAACTCGATTAAAAATTGCAACGCGTAGCAAGGATAAAAAAAACAAACATACTTTAGCATTTGCAATATTAGTATGGATTTTCAATAGCAGTTCATCCAGATTTACGAGTATTTTATTTAAACCAGGGAATTAGACTGTTTTAACCGACTTTAAAAAAAGAGGGGGTTCTCAATTCGGTTATATGTTTTTGTTTCCGCTGATGAAATTGAACGGAGGTATGCAATAGAATATAAATGGTTGTGTAACACTGAATACGTATCAACTGATAGTAAAAAGTTAAAATTGAACGAAGATATAACTGTAATAATAAATAACAGGAAACACATGCATAAAACCGTTTGTGCTAATTTATGTATGCACCCGCCTACTAAATTAAGGACTTTCGGCCTCCTAATTGCTGGGATTGTGCACGATAAAAAGAGCATTAAATTATTTTGTTTTGACAGTTTATATTTTTGTTTTAGGGTCTGTGAATTAAATTTAAATTACGGTACCAAAATACAGTACAGTAAATCTATTTCAATATTTATTTTTAGCTTATATTTACGGGTAGTAATTTAATGGGTCCAGCAAATAAATGGAAAACAAAAAAAAATGGAAATAAAATGTTTGGATTTTAATTAAAAATAAAATACCTACTTATTATTAATGTTGTAGGTTTTGAAAATTTTATTAAAAAAAATATTCTAATAAATGTTAATCACCATCTTTTGTTGTTAAGAAGGCAGTACACATTCATCTTCATTTGAAATACTCCCAAAATACAGAATATTTATTTCCTGTGAAAATAACATGATACTGAAACCAATGAAAGGGTCTTATAATAAATCTCTGCTGACGGAATTTCCTTCGAAAGTACTTTTGTGCTAGAAAGCTAAAAATTGTTTATCGTTTTTATTTTTTTAAACATATGAATGTCGTGGCCCGATCTTGAATTGATCGCTTTATGATGTGTCCGACCATTTCATGAAATGGTAATATTTCATGATATAGAACAGTACCCGCTGGCCACATCATGATATGGTCTAGCCAGATCAATGACAACTCGGCGTTTAACGATATTAACAGGTAAACGAATGACTACTTATCTTAAAAAAAATAATTTTATTACCTACCGGTAGGGATGCTAATGTCGCTTTGTTTTTGTGATGCATCATGGCGGCAGACAATAATTTTCTATTAAAACCGAATAATAGTGTTCAAATCTACACCAATATAAAGAGGTTAAGTTTGTAAGTTTGGATTTACGAGGTAATGTCCTAAATGTTGGTGACAATTAAGTATGGACTAAGAGCTAGTTTTAGTAACAATTAGTTCAAAATATCCATATGCGTTAGTCAAGTTAAAAATTTACAATTTACATTTTTTCTTAGCGTTGCAACGAAGCAACGGTATGATCTGATTATAGGCGCGAGGATAGCGAAACGGACAGCAAAAAATAAAGAATACTTTTTACCCTGATCAAGACTTCCCAGCTTACGGTGCTCACAATTAACTTGATATAATACGTTTATCCAGATCGAGGTTCTCACAGGAATAAGCTATAGCATAAAACCGCTGAAAAACTAATGGAAGTCCAAAGGAAGATACAAGTGCATTGAAACATCGTTATGATATTGCAGTTCCAGCGCTGTTATGTTAATTAAATCCACACTGAATTAATTATTTAAATGCAGGCTATCTGCCTAAACCCTAATAAGTTCTACGTAAATTTATAGCCAATATTTTAACGTTTAAAAGCTTCATTGTTCTTTCTTTATTGTTTATTTTTGTGTACCCTTCATGTTATGGTAATCGTTCATTAATGAGGATGATGATTGGAAAATAAGAATGAGTTTTGTAATATTTCGTGCTATTTTAGGATTATTGCAAAAATCCTAGTTTTTTTTGGGATTATCGCGGATAACTACTTACGTTTCATAAATCGTGAGCGCTGATTGGCCAATAGGCTAGGATAACGTTAATACTATTAAACTAGCCGAAGCGCCTATTGGCTAATTACTTCATTCCAGGGAGCCAATTTTCACGCGATCGAATTGATCACGAATTCGAAATAAAGTACGAATTTAAACTTTTCTCGAACGAAAATGTAGTTTAGCAATTCTGGTAATGTCAAATCCGACATTTCTCGAACGCAAGCCGCTCGAAATGCTTCGAGTGGTCGGGACCGTTCGAGACTACATCTCGCATTCGAATCATGAAAAATTTAGTTCAAAATGATTGGGTTCTAAACATTAATTCTACTCTTGGCGTGAACTATATGTTCTAAAATCTAAAGTAAATGTCTAAAATGTAGGTCAGAGTAATTAAAAGGGCGGAAAACAAATAAAACACACAACAAAAACAAACAGAGTTTTCTTTTATTTATGTCCAAACACGTTCCGTTTAAAGATGAAAGCAATTTCTCGAAATAGGGATTTAGTTTACAAAATTAGTTATTCTTATTATTTCCTTATTAATAATTATGAAATACAAGTAAAATGTTGCTTCAAACATTTTGTAGTCACCGAACCCTTTTTTAATATATCAAAAAAAGCATATTAGAATAGGCGTTTTTAAAAACGCTCTACAACTGTGCAACGGAACGTAACTCATAGCCTAACCGGTTTACAATGGCAACATTCCACCGCTTCGAACGACATTTTGTTCGAAGGTTGTTTCGATTGATAGTGAGAATACAGCAAACGCGAAAATGATGTCGACGATCGAAATTTTACAGTCGAGATAGTGCCTTCCAGATAATCTCTAATACGAGATTATCTCGGATGAAGTGAGAATTAGGTCCCTTCGTGATCGACTTTTTTTTATTTTTGACTTTGCTTTTTCCCGATGCGCGCGACGATGCTTAGCTTCGGATGTATTGTTCAAAACATGGATGTTATTGAGCTCGCTGCTCCCAATTTTATGATAATATTTTCAATTATATTACTTCCTCAAAATTAATGTTGTCTTGTCTTTTCTCTGCCTTACTTTTCTTTGCAAAAAGCCATGGAGGTCCTGACCAATCAGAAAAAAGATGTTGTAAATCTTACTTTACCCCAAATCAGCGCTCAAATTTAAATTTGTCCTAAATTAAACCCAGTTTTTTTGCAATGATCCTGAATAAATAATAATGACCATGAAAAATTCCTATTTCCAATCATCCGGTCGTTTGCAAAAGTCCTAGGATTTTGGCAATAATCCATTTTTTTTCGATTATCCTACGACATATACATTGCAAGCCTGTAATGTAAAAAAGGTGTAGAATTATTGACTAGTAATGATTCCATTGTTTGTTGATTGATTGTTAACAATAAAAAAATGCTCTGGAAGCAAGGAAGGAGGGTTTTTAAACAAACCGATAAGTATCTGGTTTTTGTCAAACGAATAAGATAAAATTAATTCAATAATGTAAGACAAAATTGATTTAACATAATAAAGCAAATCCAACTTTGCATTTAAAGAGCCACGTCTACTATTTCATTTGAAGTTAATCCCGTAGGGACTAACTTTATTTGAATTGAAGGTAGATAGTTCCTCGTATTTAAATGAGTAATGTAATGGCTTAAATTACATGATTGCTTTGCGTACAACCAGAAGACACGAATACTCCAATGTTGTAGGGGATAATACGGTAATTTGGGACGAAATTAGTCCGGATTATCTCGGGATATCGACTATTAATTTTATAAAATGTCAAACCATTATTCGGTAAAAAGCTTTAGAATAATAAGTTGAGATTTTTCTGGAGTAATATTAAGTACAAAAATAAAATTACTTATACTTTTACTTAAAATAAAAGAAAAAAATCTCGATAATCTGATTAGTAGAAAGGAAAAGAAATTGTATCTGCAAATTAGGTATATGTTATAGCATTTAGATTAACACTTTTTAGGGTTCCGTACACAAAAGGTGCTAACGGAACCTTGTTACTAGGCCTACGTTGTCTGTGTGTTTGTCTATCCGACATAATACTAGAGTTACAAAAGACTTTGTAATGGAGATATGCATCTGTACGATTCAGTTCAGTTCAGTTATTCATATTCTATTTAATTTTTTGCGATATACCTAGATTGTATGGTTATGTTTTTTTCAGACAAATCTTTCAGCAATTATTGTTTTTTGACACATTTATAAAATTTTTATTACAATTTAAAACCTGAAAAAAGCAGATCCCGCCAGTCATAACAACTGTTAGTTTCATATTTTTGAAATTGTAGAAAATGACGAAGCTTAAAATTTTAAGTTATATTTTATTGCCTCAATTTGGAATAAAATTTTACTGGAACATTTAATATACGTTGTCAAAACAAATTTAATGTTATTTTTATTTATACTGCGCGATCCCAGCAATTAGGAGGCCGAAAGTCTTTAATTTTGTAGGAGGGTGTGCACATTAGCACAAATTGTGTTTGTTTGTAAATTTATTAATACGGATTTTTTTTACAAATAGTGGCATTAGTATCAGTTAAAGCACATTTGAAGTATTGGCCTCCCACTTGTTTTCTTTCATATACGAAAAGATGAATAGAATCTTAGAAAGGGCTTATAAAGGTAAATCAAATTTTCAGTGATTAAATGAAGTGGAAATAAATAATCAAAAAAAAACATACAAATATTACACTATAATTCCAAGGTCTGACATTACAAAAATCACAAAGTTACCTCTAGTTTTTGCCAATTTTCGACTTTATTTTTATAACGGTACGTATAATTTAGCTGAAATTACATAATAATATTGCTTAATAAAACACCTAAAAACTAGGGCTGTTATATATAATATGTATTATGTTATATTATATATATGGAACGTTGTTATTGAGTATTGTACCATATTTATCGAAATTTTAGATACCACAAAATCTAGTATCCACATCTCAATGTGCTCCCCATAACATGGATTCATTTTATTTATTATGTTTCTTTTGTTGGGCATACACATTGTTTCGGAGAGTTTATAAAAATTATAGAAAATATATTATGTCAATAAATGATTCCGCAACAAAAATTTCATATTTTTTAGACAACGAAAAAAAGTTACTAATGATTTTAAGCCTGTTTAGGTTAGCGTACTTTTTCAAATTTGATATCACAGTCGGTAAAGATTTTCATATCTATGACTACTCTATTTTTTTCTAATAGGTATATGAATGTTTATTTCATTTAATTTTTAATTATTCATTTATGTTTATATTAATTAAAATGTTTTCTTATGTATATTTATGAAGAATTCTTATGTATAACCCATGACTGGCTGAAAAGCTGACTTCCATAGTTTTTTCGGCACAATTTTTTTGGTTTTCAATAGTGGATAGTTTAGGTATATAATTTATGTACATATATATTAAAAGCAAAGTATTTTGCAAAACAAGTCTGCTATAATTAGACCTTCTTTTATTATGTGTGTTTTTATTATTTTTTCTTACAACATACACAGCACGTATGAAACAACTAATAAAAAACAAGTTATTTAGATAATGTGAACTAAGTTACTCAATAGAACTCAATAGACTCTACTTATCATATATTCAGAAGTAAACCTTTTATTTAGATTAATTAAGTAGGTACCTAACTTTTAGTTCGTTATATTGGTTATCTGTTCGTACGCAAAGTAATTTTTGAAATTTAAATACTTGCTTATGGCAATAGACTGACTAAAAATTATTTGAAACAATAATAGGTTTGAAGTTTTAGTTTTTTATCGCAGGTAACAACAGGTAATCATACCCTATTATAATAAATGGTAAATTGAAACAATTACTTTAGCTTTAATTACAGAATAAAAATACTTGCCATTTACCTATATTATTCGAGTTGGAAAATTGAAAAAGGTGTCAGTGGAATTAGAATTTAGTAAAAGACAAGAAATTGTTATGGAATTGTGATTAAGAGGATATAAAAGAGGTTTTTATTCAGTGTTAACGATAGGTATGGATAAAAAAGGGTGATTTTAATTATGAATGTTAAACAGAAGCACGGTCGTGGCATTTATTACATAGCTTTAGCTATCTGTCGATTAAATAAAAGTAAATATTTGCTGGGTGTTGTGTTGCATCGAATCAATGTTGTTTTGCAAACAAAGCTCCACTTGTGTGATAATAACAACCAGTGCGGTCGCTTACACTATACAATAATGCTCTGAAATTGTCCTGCTCGTCTGCTGAAATGAAGCGTTGGAGAGCAACTTTGTTAACTATGTTTACCACATTATAGGGTATTTTTAACAATCTTTATTGCTATGGAATTACACCTACATTTATTCATATTTATTTATTTAATCGTTATGCGATTATAATTTTTTTTTTTATAAATATATCAAAAACATGAGCGTAACAGCAAAAATGGTCAGTTTTCAAAGGGTTAGGGTTCCGTGTCAAATGTAAAATATAAGCCGTCCAAATGGCAGAATTATTCATAAGCAGTAGGTATGTTTGAAACCCTTCTGTGCTACGAATTGAAAATGAGAGAATTATAAAGAAGAAATTTGATTTATCAATACGTTGTTGTTTCCTAGTAAAATATGCGTTATAATAAACAATATCACCAAATTTTAAACAAAATTTTGTGAAAAGCTGACTTTGGTGGCTTCTCATTCCTTTGTTTCCCAATATTTTTTAAAACAAAAAATGCAGTATTTATCTACTCAACCCTTTTATCTGTAATGGGAGCCCCAAACATAATATTTAAAAATATTTTGTGAAATTTTTTAATGCATGGCTTTGGGTCAACAAGATGCTTATACTTTGAAAATTTGAAGACTGTAGCTCCAACCGTTTGGTTGTAAAACCAGTGTGACAGAATTCCCACAGACGGGCACGCGAGTGACAGCAATAAAAATGGCTAGTTTAATTGTGACGTCAAAGTCTACGACAGCAAACTTCTTATAGTATTCAGATGCTCTTCTGATAGTATTCTGACACTTAGGTAAAATAATATTCACATGTCAGTGTCTATGGTTATTAAGTAATTATTACAAAAAAAAATTAGATCAGGTTGTATTTTTGGCATAGATTTTGCCATCACATAAAGCGCGCCAAAGCGGTGGTGTTTGAACGAACGGCTTATCATTGATATTTATTATGTTTATTTTTATACCAATAAGGTGCTGTTTTCCGAAGTGATTTATTTGTTTATCTTTATAACTTAATGTTAACAATTGTTTAAAAAGAATATACGTAAGAATTTTTTTGCTATAAAGGTTTCATCAGACCCTGTTTATCACTTAAGCCTAGAGTAATTGTCAAGACAAATCAAACAAGCCCAAACTCGATGGGGTAGTGTTGTTTCGTTACAGGGGTGCTGTGGTCACATACTGGCTCCATCATCAGACCAGCTCATCATTATATTGCATTGTCATCATATTTACGTCTGTATGCAAAATTTCAATTTAATCGAACAGCGGGAAGTGCGTCTAATTTAACTTTCAAGATTTGATTGCCTATAGACAACGGGGCATGAACTGAAACTAAATAAAAGCTCGTAAAATACAAAAATAGTAGGTACACGCATATGTTACTGTAAAAGCTTGAACTGCGGTAATTCCTAAGATTTACCAATAAAACATAAGTCATAATGGTAAAAGTCGAAACTGTGATCACTGTGTGGTGGTTCACTCAGTAGACCTAAGCTTTAGATCGGTAACGCGCGAGTCAGGTCGGCAACGCGCGAGTGATACCCCTGGTGTTGCAAGCGTCCATAGGCCACGGTGACCGCTTACCATCAGACGGACCGTGTGCTTGTTTCCCACCTTAGTGGAATAATTTTTTTTTTATCTCTGAGTAAATGTAAAAAAATAGTCATGTTCCGCAGTCGGGCCTGTGTATTCTGTGGTGGTACGGAACCTTCATTCCGCCAGTCCGACTTGCCAGCCGGTTATTTGGTTTGTAAAGACTTATGTTACCTAATAATTTAGTGTGTTGTGATGGTAGTAAATTATTTGTGATAGTGGTAAATTTAAACTAGTTTCTTTCTAGATATTGTCGATAGGTAGTCTGTCTATATGGTTCGCTGGTAGGGAATGGCATATGACCATTGTTCACAGGTTTCTACAGTAAATAAAAAAAAAACCGGCTAAGTGCGAGTCTGGCTCGCACACCGAGCGTTCTGTACAAACTTTTTTAAGTAAGTCAAAGTCAAAGTCATAGTTCTCCAATCAAGAGATCAATTCTCACAGGTTTATGATAAGTTTATAGATATATTTAGTAATAAAACATCTTGCTTCTTGCCAAATTTCATGATTCAAGGTCAACGGGTAGTAAGGTCACAATATGCGACAAATTGGGCAAATTTGTGTTTGGGCAAATTTTGTTATTGCACTGACTTAGAAGCTTGATTTTTTACAACTTTAAGTGACTGTTGATTTCGATTTTTTATATTAATTTAAACTTAATTTATCGACGAGTTCCTGAGAAAAAGGGTCTTGACTTGACAGACCGACACACGGACAACAAAGTTATCCTGTAATCCTTTTAAGCCGCGGAAACCTACCCTTTTAGTTTATATTCGAATACAAAAACCCAATCAAGGTAGTGCAATAAATCAATTAAATCAGTAGTAGGTAAAGAAGTTATAATAAAATTTTACAAAAAAATTGTATTTTACAATAACAAAACGTAATAAGTGCTCTTTTGATGTTTCAGTTTACGTTTATCGTTGTCTTCAAATCAATTTTACTACGTACATGATGTAGGTTGCTGAATTGCCTATTGCAGTGAACGCAATGGCAGAGAAAAAGATAAACCGAATTAATTTGTTTTAAAAAAATAAATATGTAATGGAAATAAAACACATCTGCCATGAATGAAAGTGAACTAAACATAAGGGGCAGTTCTGTGAAACATTTTTTTCTAGGTTTCCCTTCTAAATTAAAAAAAATCTGTTCGTTCTATTCTTTTTGATAATGGATAGTAAAGAAATTCTTTACTTTGAAGTCTTTTAGTTCTATTTAAGTCATGGCCGGCGTGTTTTTTTTTTTATATTACATTATCACTTATATGTTTCTAATTTACATAACTTTTAGTAGTAGTGGTAAAATTTACCGTAACCAACTAAATTTGTTGGTCTTAAGGAGATAATGACTTCTAAATAAATATTACCATATTAGAATTAATCTTTATAGGATTAATCTTTATAGGATAGCTCCTTCTTTTTGCATATTGTTACGCTTTTGTTTATGCACTTATGAAATATATCTAATACCTTTAAACGAGCAATTCTTGTATACATGTATATAATCTGAATCTCGGAAACGGCTCCGACGATTTCATGAAATTTAGTATGCAGCGGGTTTCAGGGACGATAAATCGATCTAGCTAAGTTTCATTTTTAGAAAACGTCGTTTTATCCATGTTTTCAGGCAGTGATAAACTGAAAAGTATGACTCTTCCTGAAATCTATTGGCGAGTAGTAATAAGCAACACTAAAGCTATTTGACAATAGGTGGCGTTATTAAGCAACGCTTAAGCTACTTTATAATAGATGGCGCTGTTTAAAAAAAAACGGGTCCTGCAGGTACTGTCTTATGAATTGTGTAACAGCCTTACAAAATTTACCGTTATTTAGAAAGAGGCAAAGCAAACCACTGGTTTCTTTTATGTCTATCATCGTCCGCCATCTTGTTTGTTTATGTTTATTAAAACAAGTTAGAAAGAGACAAGACACCTCAGTTTCGCTTTTTCTTTGTCACACTTATGCGACCATTTTTCTAGTCTAGTTCACTATGCCTAAAGTTCCAGCAAACGTTGTTTCGCTATAGCCCCTTTTTGACCAGTTAAAATAAAGTATATGATACTCTGTGATCTTTAAAATCGGTTAAGTGGAGTTTACCCTTAGTGCGTGAATCCTATAGCACTTCACTGGTGGAAAGTATAATATGGCCTTTGTTATTTGCTGATAATATAGCTTTGTAAACGTAAAATAAGTTTAAGCACATAGTTTTGTAAACTCAACTATTATATATATATATATATATATATATATATACCCGACCACCCTTTTTTATTAAGACGCAGTTCAACTTATTTCACCCATAAAATAAATTGCAATTCTATATTTACTTGTAAATATCTCTCGGAAGTAAAAAAAAAACGCCAAGCTTCAAACAGAAATTGTGAAAGATTTTAAGTTTCAGCCATCTTACAGCGAAAAATTTATGCAAATCACGTAATGAACGAAACGTCGCATCGGGTGCGAAGAAATAAGTTGACCGTCTTCCTTAGATCTTTGACCTCATAAAACTTTGCTAAATTAAAAACGAATTCGAAAGAAAGTCCCTTTGTTCTTTTTATTGATTTAAGGAAATATTAAATTTTTTATTATTTTTAAATAGTATAAAGTTAAGGCTAGGAGCCCGAAGGGGCCAAACGGAGTCCGTTATTTGAATTTTTATTACATAATGTATTATTTTGACCTAAATAGGACCTCTCAAGGTGACAAAAGCTAAGCACATTTTATTTTTGTTCTTTGTGATCGTCAAATAGATAATTAAAAAGAACTCTCCGAGTTAAGTAAAAAGTAAAAAGACATATTTTTTTTTAGGTTATTAAGGGACACACACCATGTGTCTAAGAAATGTTTTGTAATTAGGGGCCTATTTCACCTATAGCTATCTTCAAATTCTTTACGTCGTTTGTCGCACTTATCAATAAGATTTCTCTTTCAAAAAAGAGATTTTCTAAAGATTCAAATAGTAAGAATCAATTGCAGCGGTTGTTTCAACGTGTTGTTTATAGTAAAAAGTATTGACGTGCAGAATATTTTTAGTGATTTGCAGGAAAAAATATTTGGCAAATGAATAGTTTTGGTATGCTTTATGTTAAACACATTGTGTTAAAAACGAGGTAGACATATTGATGTGATGGAGAACAAATATTCTTAAATCCAAGATAATAACATTGTTTTCCTTGGCTCAAGGAACTTTTAAAAAAAAAGTTTATATCTGTTCGCATCGCCGTATTTTTCGCATTAAATTTCCTGAAGAAACAAATCTCGTGTCGTACTGTATTGTGCAGTTTTGATATATGTTCCGCATTACTATTTTAGACCAATACAGCAAATCGATCGTTTAGGTAACTGTTACAATTGAATTTTAACATTGTAGCTCTAAAAAACAATTTACAAATTATTGTTTAAGCCGTTTTTTTAACACTTACTATTATGTTTACAAACGCCATACCACAGAATTTACAGATAACCTTTTTTTATCATACAAATAAGTAGTCGCAGACAGCCAGTGACTATTATTGGCGTGTATCTTGTACTTGTTTACCACAATTAGTTGAAACAACGCGGCGGCAAGATTTTGCAGATTATTTTTCTTATAAACAAAACGCCATGCTACAAAATATGCAGATTACTTTTCATAAATAAGTAGTCACAGACTAAATAAGTAGTCACAGACTAAGTGCTTTGTGGCCTGTACTTGACCACGACAGTGTTCACTTTTTTTTAACATTCAAATCTAATAATGAGTAACTACCGATAACCAGTGACTAAGTAATGCACCTATACACCACAATTTTTTTAACACAGTTTTCTCCAGTAAGTAGTGCGTTATTAGCTCAATGGCCGTTAGCTGCGTGCCGACTGTGAGTTTTTGCGTGTTTCTAACTCTTCTATCACGGTCGCGTATTCATTAAAAGTCCTATGAGAAAATATCATCTCAAAACGCGTCTGCTAGAGGCGCTCCTTGATTCCCATACATGTATTTCGTTGACTCGAACGCGATAGTAGCGTTTAAAACTCACACTAGGCACACAGCTGCTCTTTTTAAACAATTTTTGTACTTGAATTTCTAATATTATTTAGAATAAATAATGTTACACTCATATTGTTCTGTTTTTACAATGGCAAAACAACCTTGTTTATCTTTTCTACGACATCTTATGTGAATCGTAACGTGAATCTTAATGACAAACATAGTGGCTTAAATATATAACATAGCAATATTTAACCCCAGACCTGGTACCTATATGAATGATGCTATGGTATATAAATGGTGTCTATACATGCATGCACAGTCTAATTTTTATTAAGTATAAACAAAGCCCACAATATAAAGAGGAAAGGTGTTTGTTTGTCTTTTAATGCTCAATTAGGGAAAATAGATAGATTTAAATTTATATTGAGCTTATGCGTTCCGAACTGCAATAGACTTTCGCAGTTTTTATGATTCTTAGGCTATACCTATATAAATAAGTGCGTAGTAGAAATAAAAAAATTAGATTTTATTTCAATGTTTTCTTTATCAATAATTCTATGGTTTTACCGTACTTTTTTACATAACACGTTACGCTTTGTACAAAATTATAGTCGCGAGTCTAGGTAACAAAATGAATGTTTTTTTTAATTCACATGCTCATCGACTAACTTATTTTGCCGGTGTTGTCACGACGACTATGTTTACAAACATACTTGCTAACCAAGCAAAGCTAGACCGGCAACGTTACGCGTCAAGGACGTGCGCGGCATTTTTCATACAATGAGACATCACACCCTCAAAAATGTGGTCTGCTTATTGCCACTTCAGCTTTCTTACTGTTTGAGCTGTGTCGGTAACTTTGGATCTTCGGCGAATTGCCTCATTTAAACAACAAGCATAGCTATTTCCATAGCTCCCTGGGCGACTCTGAGCTTATTTAAGAGGTCAACAGTAAGAGTCCACATTTCTGTACCATAAGTAATCACTGGCAACACACGCTGATCGTAGACTTTCGTCTTTAGGCACTGATGTATTTTGGACAAAAAGATGTTGCGTAGTATCCCGAACGCTGCCCAATCGAGCTGTATTCTTTGGTTAACCTCTTTCTCAAAATTGGCCCTACCTAACTGGACTACTTGCCCTAGTTATGTGTATTCGTCAACAAATTCATGAGTAGCATTCCTAATTTATATATTTATAATAATTCCAAACTAACCGGTGTTGGCGCGACATGGACATTGAATGTTCGCCTTCGCCTTCGCCTTGCACGTTTAGTTGTGTTAAATAAAAATAATGTGTTTAACTGAAATTATAGAGTAGGAAACAGGAGTTAAAGCCAGTTGACTTATCTCAATAGCACTCTATTTCCCAATACATGTTCTTAGGCCTACGTGTATTTTTTTTTGTTTATACCACAATGGTGGCAAACAAGCACACGGCCCGCCTGATGGTAAGCGGTCACTGTGGCCTATCGACGCATGAAATACCAGGGGCATCACTCGCGCGTTGCCGACCCTTCAAAAATCTAATAACTTCTTTCTTGAAGAACCCCATACTGTAGTCTTTAGAGACAACCTAATACGGAGTATATTTTTTTCCTCTTTAAGAATCTTTCGTATATTGTATGTTACTCTTTGGAAGCGTGAAAGATGTATTGGTTCTGTTATTTAACCCAATCTAGTTAATAAAACACGAGAAGGTTCACATAGCAAAAACATTACTTGCTTCTAAATTTATTTCAACTGGAAAATTGATTTTTATAAGAAATACTTCGTGTTGCCTCGATACTTTGTTTAGTAAATTGAATATGGAACATCAAACAGGATGTGTCGTCGCTCTTCATGTATCTTATATCAAATTCCCCTGCAAAATAAAATTCCATTATGGCGTCTTTATTCTTCAACCGTGTTCTTTATAAAAAAATTAGTAGCCTTACTCTCTACAAAATCAGTAGTAATTAATTTTGTTAATTTGACTTGTAGAATTTAGTTATATTCTTATATTTAAGTGTTCTTCCATTCATATTTTATGTCCTAGCCATCTTTAACTCTAATATCGGTCTTTATTGTTTGGTGAAAAGAGGCTGTGTGGATGTGTATCTAGCCGCTGATTACCCACTTCTAGAGATAAAAACCGTAAAGATATATATACAACGATTTAGCATGTACATATTATGCATTTCTTACCTATACTGTGATTTGGCACAAATATGTACTTTTAAGATTTCACATTTAATTTTTGCTAAGGTATGTAACCTTAAATATACGACCTGTGTCTCACTGACTGCCTCAAACGAATACGAAATTTTCTGACGTTTACCAATGATGAACTGAAGCAGAGGTTTTCGTTTGAGGCAGTCAGTGAGACACAGGTTATATAACGTATACTGGTGAGATATCGCTGAACAGTCGTTCGAACGTCTTAAATTTATTATCGATGAGGTTTTTAGATATCGACGCGGTCGACATGTGGCTCTTTATTGATTTCGCGTTTTGGAGTTTTTTGGCTTAATTTAGCTTGGAATGGCTATGAAACGCCCTAAAAAAAATGTTTGTATTATAATTTACTACCCGATTTACTAAAACTATTGGGCATTTACATAAATACCTTTGAAGACGGCATAAGTAAGTTTCAATGTAATAGTTCTTTGTTGATTTCTCTTAAAATGCGTAAGAAATATATTTTATATTTTTTTGTAAAGTGCTACGTAACAATTTGTTTAAATTGCAAACTATTGAAATACATTTTAAAGTAGTAATTTTTCAGGTATTCTCATTAAAAACCGAAAAGTATGCGGCCTTATTAATAAGATACAAAAAATCTTTTAAAATGCAAATAAAGCATTTCATATGATTTAAATTTTCATTCGCCTTAGAAATTTCACTGTCGAATGTCAAATTTTAATTTCCTTTTTTTAAATATTTAAGTGGAAATAATCATATTAATCTTTTATAACTTTAAGTTAGTAATTAATTACTTATAGCCAGCTTTAATGTTTAAATGTGTTTTTTATTTTGTTATAGAATCCTAAATGTAGTTAAAAATAGTTAAAACGCAAACTATAATTAACCATAAATCTGTTAAAGATTATGTCATCTATGTTACTATTTTTGTAAATGAGTACATACATGCATTGTTGTTAACAAAATGAAATCATTTAAACAAATCGTTTAAAGAACTGACTACCTATATTACAAATTAGACTTTGCCAGCGGCTCCGCCCGCCCTAAATTCCGTTATCGGCGTGGGACTCCTTAATTAACTCCAATTAATTAATTAATTAGTTATACCAATAAATTTCTATAGCATGCTATAGGTGCAGCAAGAGTTCGTTTAACTCTGTTATAGTTATTCCCGCAGGAACTTTTAGGGATAAAAAGTAGCTTATATGCTATGCCGGGACCTAACCTATATATGTGTATGCCAAGTTTCATCCCAATACGTCCAGTGGTTAAAGCGTGATTGAGTAACAAACATCCATCCAGACATACAAACTTTCACATTTATAATATTATTAGGATATTTATTTATCTCAATGCATATAAGTGTGAAGAGTATGACATTAAATCAATCACGTTTTTAAACATTTAAGATTAAAGATTTGCTTAAACTTTAAGCGTTTTACGAAAAGTCCCTCTGTACCTTAAAGATAGATATATAGATAGACTTTGAATTCTTTTCGTGATGTAAGCACGCAAAAGAAACTATTTTTGGAAACTTAATCTCAAAGGAACTTTCTAAAAGTTAAATCAATAAAAATTTAAATTTTGTACTTTCAATTCGAAATCTAAAACTCGTAAAACAAATTTCTTTTATTAGATTTTCTGGAAAGTCATCCCCTATATTCTCATTTATTGGAAGATGACTTTCTAAAAAGCATTCCAATGAAATAGAGGATGAATTTGTATTTATTCCTTAAATTTGAGTTAAATTGTCAGGCTGAATGGCCTTCCTATTATTTAACAGCCCTACAATACAGTGACAACGCATATTAAATCATATGTTTTTAAACAATGTTAAAAAAAATTACAATTTCTATTGTTAACCAACCGGAAAGCAAACAACGTCAAGCGCAACATTTTTGGCATTATTCCAACACCTAGACACCCGATCATTATAGTTGGAAGATATGATTGTTCATTCATAACATCGCCTCGCTTGTAAATTTTTAAATAAAATTGAAGATTCTTCGAACTCCACATTGGTTAAGATGATCGATCGTCCTCTATTATTTCCGGATCGTTAAGGATAAAAGTATACCTTCATTCTCCTGATGAAAAGTCAGGCCACTACGTTGTTCCAGGACCATCGTCCAATTCATCCCCGTCGGAACTTTCGTAAGATGGCTAGAAATTTAACCTATGTCTGAGGACCGTACAGCTTTACGAGTATGAACAACCAGCACGTAAATTGAATGCTTTCTTTCGCCTTGATGAAATAACAAACAAACAAACTGGGTTTTATATAAAGAATTAAATTTCAACCTTGTGCTATACATTCCAACATTGTCCTGTAAATTCCTACCTTATCCTGTAAATATTTTGATTTTAATATTTCAATATACGATACCGATTCTTTTTTTTTTAAATATATATATGGTTTGATTTTTCCAACTGTATTTATTTATATTCCTGACTCACTGCCAGATCAGAGCTAAATTTAGGATATTCAATGGCATGTAGCTTCTTCGTCCATTCAAATTATGTAAGTTGGTTTCTTAAAATAGAAAATAATTGTATAATACCTCTATGTAAATGTTTAATACTTTGATGTGTTCTGAGGAATTGTTCGAAATTATGCCTACGGCTACTTTTTAACATCGAACCGCTCGCCATCGGCAGGGAATTTATCCTGACACCTTAGAACCTAAATGATCACGTACAGTGCGGTTTCAGGGAAACTTCCTCCCGCGAACGCTTACGTTGTGAAATGAGCTCTCTGCCAATATGTATGGGGTGTGTATTATATTTTTGAATGGGTCGGCAGCGCGCGAGTGTTGCTCCTGGTGTTGCAAACGTCCATAGGCTGCGGTGACCGCTTACCATCAGCGGAACGCAAGCTTGTTTGTCACCTTAGTGGTATAAAAAAAAACGGGTTGCACTCCGGGAGTGCCGGCAGAAGTGAAAACATACTCGCTATTTACTTCCCATCACTTCTTATCCATATTTATTTATTAAAAATAATAACTTTTGTTTATTTACTTTTTTGACGTTGTATATTTGACAGCTCAATCTGTCATAGAATTAAAATCCCATATCCAACCTCCCTGTACTACTCATAATCGCCATATACTAAAAATAAAAACTAACCTAATGTAAATAAAGGTCACGTGTCCTAACGCGAGTGACATCTTACGAATTTTCGATCAGGACACGTGACCTGACGCGTGTTTAACAGTTTTTACCCATCACAAAAAAAGTGCACAGCGCCGCTAAAGAAGTTTTCACTTCAAAAACTTTTTTGTGCAAAGAAGGGAAATGAAGATTGATTTTGTATGAGAATATCCCAAAAATTACTTTGCATTAGTTGTTACTTATTGATTTTTTCAGTAATTTAGTAAAATCTGAAAATTTTTACAAAAATTTAAGACATCTTACATGTGTATAAATAATAATAATCAAAATGTGATGAAAATATAGTAATTACAAGGCTGGGACATACAGAAGGATAAACAGATGCTCGAAACTATGATTTCTACGGAACCCTATGTAAAATTAATTATGCTATTAAAAAAAAAACAAATTAATTTTTTTCATATAAATAACTCTGCAAACAATGTAAACAAAGTTGCGAATAAAGTCATACTTATCCCTAAGAGAATAAATGTTCAAAAGCAACTAGGGTGGCAACTACATGCAAATAAAAGCATTTCTGAACATGAAGCTAGGATTTAGTACGTAAAAGATATATTGTATGAGAAGCAATGTTGCGACCATGGGCTCACCACCAGATTCGCAGGACTAAAGTAGTTCAGGCTGCCCTCCACCATTATATACCGGTATCATGCGGATGTGTATTTAGAGAGTAAACCCTAAAATAAAAACCGGGGCTTAACGTACATTACTTATATACGTAAAGCCACGAAAACCTAAAGAAAAGAAAACCTAAGTTAATATGCACAGATGCATTAAGCGGGATTGTTTTCTCTCAACAAGTAAATAAACTTTTTTTTTTATAGTAAAATTATGCAAATCTTAAGTTTAGAGACCACTGCTTATGTCATAGAAAAATAAAGATAAATAAATAAAAGTAATTTCAAACACTGACTATGTCACACAAATATAGTCATACAGGGTAGCTACATAAACATAAAATAAAATATGAGTAATTTGAAATTCAGAGACCATTGACTAAGTCACATACAAATAGTCATACTGTGTAAGTACACACATTAACATAAAACAAAATGAAATAATTTAAAATTTAGAGACCACTGACTATGTCACATATTAATAGTCATACGGTGTAGATACATAAACATAAAATAAAATAAAAATAATTTAAAATTCAAAGACCATTGACTATGTAACACAAAAATAGACATATAGTGTAGCTACAATAACATGAAACAAAATATAAGTAATTTAAAATTCAGAGAACATTGACTATGTCATACAAATTTTGTCATACAGTGTAGCTACATACGTAAACATAAAACAAAATTAAAATAATTTTCCTTGTCTCAAAAATAATAATACATAGAAAAATCTTTCTTATATTCAAATGGTAACAAAAAATGAAGAATATATAATTGAATGTGCGCTTTTAGTAATCAAAGCAAGGTAGCTTTATTTCAACAATAATATTAAATAATCGACTATTTATTTCAATAGCGAAACTAAAATGTCGAAGAGTCGCGCCCTGAATTCGGGAAACACGATTTAGACTGGACGGGACGTGGTGGCAGCCTCATGAATACTGTAGCCTGAACATTTCTAATTTACATACATTTGTCTTCGGAAGTCTTCTTCTGAAAATGTGTGCTCTGAATGAATAACTGAATTCGTATCGGGTTCCTTATCTTTATTGACCTTTATTTTGTGGTGTGATACATCAATATAGGTGTTGGTACTTCTTTTTCATGCAACATAAAATCACCTTAGTAAAATAACCTAAATCAAAATCTTTTTATTCAAATGGGTTACTAAGAACACTTTCGAATCGTCAAGTAAATTAACTACAACTAGCTTAACAAACTAATTACAATACTGTTTTATTGCGTGCGTCCAATAGGTAATCTTTGTAAAATCACAAAAGAAACATAAAATTATAGTGTATCAACTAATAAATACATGTTTTGTATTGAAACATTAAATAAATAAGATTAACAATGTAAATAGTTTGATTTAAAAAAAAAACAATCAATATTTATGTAATATTTCAATTGCCTATTGTTTTTCAGATTGCATAGGGTAATTACGTAGTAATTTCACTTGTATGCGTTTGTTATGTTTGAAAATGAAGTATCATATTTCGTGAAGAGTGGGTTCAAGTTATAGTTTTTTATACAAACTTAATAGTTGATTTAGAATTTCAGATCAGAATCAATATTTTAATTTCTATAACCTTGCTATCAATGTATATGTCGCAGCCATATTATATATTAAATTAGCCAGTTAATTAAACGCCTAGGCAGATCGTTAAGTATGTAAAAGAAATAATCATATAACTGAACAGATTATTTTATGATACTTGATTGAAACCATTCATAGAGCATGTCATTGAAATCGATATATTATTAATTTATTAATCTCATCTCAGACAATAAAACTAAGGAAACCTGCAACAAAAACATGAGAAAGGAAGAAAGCTTACTAACACATTTATGTATTCGATACTTAGAGTTAGTATGTAATGTAGCTTATTTTTTATTGTTCAGCTGTAGTATGTAATGTACCTAATTTTTATTGTTCAGCTGTAGTACGTAATGTACCTAATTTTTATTGTTCAGCTGTAGTATGTAATGTACCTAATTTTTATTGTTTAGCTGTAGTATGTAATGTACCTAATTTTCATTGTTCAGCTACTGATTTTCTACCATCATAATAGACAGGTTACAGCAATGTACTCATTTCTATTGTTGGGCTATCGGCTGCCTATCATAATAGCCAGATACATCAATGTACTCAATTTTTATTGGTGGGTTACCAGTTGTCTATCATATTAGGTGATGTTATGTAAAAACAGCAACGTACTCAATTTCTATTGTTGGGCTATCAGCTATCTATCATAATAGGCAGGTATAGAAATGTACTCTATTTTTATCGGTGGGCTACCGGCTGTCTATCATATTAAGTAGAAACAGCAACGTACTCAATTTCTATTGTTGGAATACCGGCTGTATATCACAATAGTTAGAAACAGCTATGTAGTCAATTTTTATTGTTGGGCTACCGGCTGTCTATCAAAATAGGTAGAAACACCAATGTAGTCAATTTTCATTGACCTACCGGCTGTCTATCACAATAGGTAGGTACAGCAATATTTTTAGATAAAGAATATCTATCAATAGTCTTATAATGACTGTGATGTTTTAAGAACTATTGAACATTACGATGCTGCGGTATCTCAGCATTTCAAGTCTCGATTTATGACGGACTGTTATAAATTATTGTTTGTTCTTGTTCATGAATTTTTTTCCACCAAAAAAATGACAATTATATCTGTATCATTTACCGTCACTAAGTATATTATAATAATTTACAGTACGACATGAATTGAAACAGATACAATCTCAATATTTCCAAAACTCCAGGCTTTTAACCGACTAGCGCAAGCTTTTAACTTATGAAACGCGTAACAATAATCAAATCTAATTAGAAGATCAATATTAAAAAAATAAATTAAGTCAAATAGATTTTTCTATAAGGTTGTATAAAAAAGGAAACAAAAAACACAAAAAGTATGTAGTAAAATGTTTTCAAACGTGAGCGCTCGACATTTAAAACGTAACAAGAATAAACGTCATTTTTTTTTTAAACAAGCTTTCATCAGACTCTGGTTATCGTTTAACACCAGAGAATTTGTCAAGAAAAATCAAATAATCCCAACGCGACGGGGAGAGGAGAGGTCCTATGGCCACCTTCCGGCTCCATCATCAGACCAGCTCTATGTCATCATTATATTGCATTGTCATCTGATTTACATGTGTGTGAAAAATTGCAACTCAATCGAAAACCGGGAATGGTGGGTTTAATTTAAGTTGCAAGATTTTATTACAGACAACGGGACAGGTAAAACTAAAGCTTGTAAAAACAGTTTTTTTTATCTTCAATCTAGTGTAGGTACTTTCGATTTAAGGATATTTTTAAATGATTAAAAATTACAAAATAAGCAAGTTTTTAGTCCTGTCTTCAAATCATGACGTGCTAAAGTAAACCCTAATTATTTAAGTAAGTAATAACTTCTTAAACATGACGGTGATAAATTACACAGCTACCGCTTTAGAGGATCGTCCTAAGTTGAACAACTCATGCTGTAGCTGTTGATAAGACTAAATAGAAAATGAATTTATTTCTAACCCGCGAGTAGCTGCCGCCTTTTTAAAACGGCCGTGGTTTAATCTTGCAGAGAAGCTAAAATTCTGAAGCAAACTGCATATGAAGCTTGGACCACGGCTCGTAATAATAAGGATCCGAATATTTCTGTGGTAAAACGCAAATTAAATGCTGTCTCGAGGTTCAGTAAGAAAGCAACTGCCAGAGCTAAATTCTAATCCATCGACAAAATAGGTGAGCGACTTTCAAGCTATCCCTCGGAGAGTCGTGCTTTTTGGTCGCTTGCTGCAAAAAACCACCACTGCGAAAGACCGATGGTTACTTGGCCAATATTGTAAAAGAGAAAGCCGATCTACTGGGCAGCCTCTTTGCCTCTTACTAGAATATGAACAACGAAGGCGCTGTACCACCTACTATACCGTAGTGCGGTAAGACCATGCCGGAAATCTTCATAACACATCGGGAGGTCCGGCGGACCTTGCTTTCTCTAATCGTTCATAAGTCGAGTGGGCCAGACGGTATACCAACAGTGGTGCCTAAACAGTATGCTCCTGAGTTATGTCCTGTACTCACGCGCCTCTTCGATGTTTCCTACTACACTTGATAATTTCCGTCCTAATGGAAGATTGTCAATGTGCACCCATTGCCCAAAAAGGGCAATAGATCGGATCCATCTTATTATAGGCCTATTGCTATTAACTCCCTCCTCTCCAAAGTAATGGAGCGTGTGATTAACAAACAGGTATCTCCTAGAAAAACACTTCTGATCACCCTTAATTACACAATGTAGTATTAAAGTTTTGAAAGAATATATTTTTTAAACAAATGTTTGTAATTGAAAGTCAAAATGGCTTCTTATATTCAAATATTACGCACATGTTTACACAAAGAATAATTACATAATTTATCGTCACAAAACGGTCACAAATGTATATTAATCTCTTTTTATTGCCGTATACTTCTTCGTGTCACAAGGGTAATAAAATCTAGATTACCTTACTGGAGGAGGTACGAGGCGTAGGTATTTTCCAATAAATTCAACTATTCGGTCATTCCTGCAGGGCACTATGCCAGAAATCTGCTGCTGCGAATGTTTCTGGACACTGGACATCAGTAAATTTACGCACCGTTTCATGGCATGTCGAGGTCGAACCCGAACGCTGTTTGATTTTGATTTTTGACCGATTTCCCAATGTTTGAATATATTACTTGAGTAGAACTGGTGACGTGGATACGAATATAAATCGTATGTTTAATTCATTATTATGTCGCGGTTTCAGTGTTACTTCTACTCGTGTGGTTTTGCACTTTTTATAAATAAGTAGGTCATATTAAATAATAATAATGTAAGTGGAAAAAAATACGTCAGTGCCCACATTTAGTCTTTCGTCACTTGTTTAAAAATTGAACATATTTGTTTATTTATTGTCATATTATATTAATTTTATTTATTGATGCACGGCGAGCTTCTCTCACAGAGGTTTTTATGAAGAACTAAGTAATGTAGAAAATTGAAATTTGGCAAATGTATATGATATTTATGACAGTTACCTACCTACAAAGAATATTTTATAATCCATTGGGCCATTGAAGCTACATGTAACACTAAATAACCGGTACATACATAAACCTGAAAACATTATCCTCCTTTCCGGCAGTCGGATAATAAACACAACACTAAGTTTAAATAGTTATTTGTTGTGCAAGGCTGCAAAGTTGTTAATTTGTAAACCAGTCAAGGGTTTTGATATTGAACCCACAAGCGAAGGGAGTGGTTCAATGATAGAATCCTAAGCGAAGCGAGGGATTCTAAGGCACGAGATGCAAATAATCTATTATAAACATATATTTTATTTCCTCACTACAACGAGGAAAATTGTATGTACCTAGACTAGTATATCTTGTATCTAGCACAAGAAAAACAATTGAAATATAATTTCGTATTAGTGCTTAATTATTTATAGCATTAAGCCTACTTACCTACACAATAAGACATTAAGTATATGCCTGTTATGGATAGTTTAATAAAGTATGATAAACATTGTAATTTTTCTTATATGAATAATAATATCTCCATCAACAAGTACGCTCTAGGTAATTTTCTCGCGAAAACTCAGTTCCGCATTTTATGCTGTTGTTAGTAACATTACAGGTGTTAAAATTCATATCTTAGCTGGTGGAATCACCTATATTTTCATTTCCTTTGAGTTCATTGCGAAACAAACCAAAAACATGTAAATAGAAGAAAATTTTTATAACCAAAATTAACCTATTTTAAATTTATTTATTCTTCTTATTTTTTTTAAATTTAATGAACTACATACATTATCTGATTGATAATATAACGATTTTTTTTTAAATAAAGTGTTCCAACGGATCACAAATGTAATTTAAAGTAGTAGGTAAGAACGAACCGCGTTTCTCAACGTTTTATTGTTTTTTTTTTCGGAAGTTTAAAAAAATCTTTTACGCGCTATGCGATAAAGTAGACTTTTGAGCGCAGATTTTGTACAATAAAGAAAGCCTTTTCGAGTGAGTGAGATGAAAAATAATTGTCTGCAGTAAATTAAATAAGAAAGGAGAAAACAAGTCATTTTTCAGATGGATTGTTATTATCTCAACCGGAAAACAGTGTTTAACGTAACAAGATATCATTGTCTACAGCTGAAGATAAATATATTGTAAACTAGCTGACCCGGCGAACGTTGTTTCTTGTTTTTAAAAAAATTGCCGCACCAACCTATTGTGAAAGGGTTGTACTAATTCAGAAACCTTCCCCAGCATGTGCATAACAACTTACCAAAATTTCATTAAAATCGGTTTAGCCTTAGTGCACGAGTCCGACTGGCACTTGACCGTTTTTTTCTTTCATAAAAACCTTGCCCTTACACTAACAAATACAACAAAAAAAAATGTCCGACTTGGTCCAGCTGTCTTCGAGTTTTCCTTAGTGCGTGAGTCCGACTCGCACTTAACCGTTTTTTTCTTTTATAAGAACCTTCTCCTTACGATAACAAACACAACAGAAAAAGAATTAACGAAATCGGTTTAGCCGTTCACGCGTGATGGCGTGACCAAGGAAAATAGGAATTCACAAACAAATTGAGATCTAAACAGAAATTAAAACATACCAAATATTTAACTATAAGCAGACGGAATTTATTTTAAGGTAACTTCTATATTGTGAGCAATCTGTATACTATTTGAACTTGCATTGTAATGAGTCCCGTCTGCTTATATAAATAGTTAAATATTAGGTATTTTTAATATTTGTTTTGTTCTTAATGTTTTTGCAGTCAATTTTTATTCACATCTTTTTAATATAATTGAGGAGTTGCCGTTGAAATCCTGCACCGATAACCGAATTTAGGGCGGGTGGAACCGCGGGCAAATGCTAGCCAACAATATATAATTATGCTAACAACCGGCCGACCAGCTTGTTGGCCACCTTAGTTGTAGCTACCTATAAAAAAGTAACTATACCTACAAATTGAACAAGAAAGAAAGTTGTAAACAAATGTCCTCGGTTAGTTAGTAACTAATTTGAAAACTTTCCCGATAGTTAATAATGTTGCGAGGTTAAATGTTGGGGTTCCGTACAAAACTACGTGACGTGATTACACTAGGATTCTAACTTCGTTAGCTACTGAAATCAAATCGATGTGATTTACCCGTACGTGTGGAGCTAATCTGAAGAACTTCTCAATGTTGAATTGCCTGTTAGTATTTTTATTGAACCCTAATTTAAGAAGTATTACCAAAAATATGAGAATTAATACGCAGACCTTTATTTTATTCTTATGGTATTACCAACAGAGCCCGCTGTATGTACTTATGGATGGTATTACCATAGTAAAAATGAGATATAAAGTCTGTGGTTTTAGTGTATGTTACAATCTTTGTTTTTTATTTGTATTGTCTACGGAAAAATCCGAGTTACTTACCTACGTAAGTTATATATATATATGTTATATATTTTCAGTATATAAAATAAAAGTTTTCAGAATATTTTTTATCTACAAAAACTAGTCCATCGAGGTTTTTTTGTAATGTTTACGTCGCTAATACACGATTCTGATTTATCATTTTGTTTTAAATTAAAACAATGAATATTTTTTACTGCTAGGAAAATACTATAAACGAGTGTTTATGAGTAGGTTGTACATAAGAAAGAGTAATATTATACTTCAAATAACATGTAAATAAAATAATGAAGTAACAATATTTATTTACTGTATAAGTATTCTATTGTTATGCGTAACAAACATTACTACGAAAAAGGCTTTCCACTTGCTTGTATGTAGAGCTCTTTTAGTGAAGCCAGACACAAATATCATTATCACTGGAATGCGACTTATGGAAATTGTATTCCTCAATAAGTTATCTAGGAAACCAGGTTATGTCAAAAGGTCATGTCATGTCCAAAAGTCGCTACAGAAATGCAATATAAGTTTGAAAGTGATGAGAATTATAACCATGATTCTAGCACAACCTAAACACTTAGGTTATGAATAATTCATACAGTCGGCCATCGTCTTTGATGTTGAAGAAAATTCCGACAATAATGGCGCCACGACCAAACGTACTAGCTGGCTGGATATTTCCCGAATGGCCATATGTGAAGACACAGACTAGTCGACTTTTCAAAAGATTGCTCTGTCTAGGCTAAGATGGTACTCAATTAGTTTTTATGCAAAATTGATTTGGAGTTGGTCTCCCCAACTCAGTCTTAAAGTCTGCAGTCTTAAAATGCAGGCCTCAATCTAGTTCGAGCTCCAGTTTCCCGCAAACGTAATTTATTATTTGTGATAACTAGCCCACTTTTATATGTAACTAAACTTGTAGGAATAAAAAAAAACTATTTATTATTATTATTATAGCTGACTGTATAAATTAAATTAATTTTTAGGCTGTGCTTCTAGTAAATGTCGATGTATGACAGCCTATAGGCTGTTTAATATGATATTGTATTTTATTTTGCTTGTCAATATGTCATACGTTCAATTTACAGTTGTCTTTTGTGTGAAAATATATTACTACAGTCCCATGTTACAGTCACAAGTCTGTCTGTCAGTCTCTGGACAATTTTTTAGGTTATTACTAAACGACTTCTTTCGCGTTTTTATTAAAAAGCAGAAAGTTGTGAGAGGTTTAGGTTTTTATAAAAACAGGGCCAGCGATATGATAAACTATTAGTAATACTCAATACACGCTGTTATTTATTACTATACCATCAACATCTTAACGATATTTTTGCATGAATCGAAATTGCCATTTTTCTCAGTGTGGCCGTTACTAAGTTGTTTAAATCCGAAAATAGCTTAATTTGGAATATATTTGATTCTAGTAAGATATTTTATTTTAAAAACTTATTTAAATTTATATACGGATTCTGAATTTTTCAGATCTTTATGTCAATGTGCTTAGGATGATATCTTGACACCCACAAGGCCAAAAAATGTCATCTAGGAATCGAACATTTCAAAAACGGTGAATAATTTTGAAAAACCGTCGTAGAAATATCATAGGAACTTAATTTTCTACACAACAACATATAGGTATACCCTTTATTATTTTTTTAGCAAAATATTAATTATTACCTATTTTGTGTGTCTACGCTGCAGTGTTGTATTCTTAATAATTTCTTAAGGCTGTTCCCTACCCAAAGGCGCAGTTGCTCTCCTTGTTTTTAAAATCGATTCCACTGTTCAATTGCAATTTTGAAACTGGAAACAAAACATGTCTATTCATATTTTTACTAAAATAAAATAACATGTCTTTATTCATTATTTTTCTAAAATAAAACTGTTTCAATTTATTTATCGGTAAAAACATCGTTTTAAAATATAATTCCCGACCTTCTTGTTTTTCTGTATTCAATCCTTAACTCCGTATTTCATTGTAGTGGAAATATCAAATTTAAAACTTTACTTTATAGCCTACTCTACTCTACCTTCATGTATTAAAAAAAAACTCATTCGCTAAATTAGTTCAAGTCTAAATTAGCAGAGAACATAATTTTCAATTACGAAAATGTATAATTAAATTTAATAGTAAAATCTAATAATAATCTAGAAAATGCAGTGTTTTTTTAGTAGTTTAACATCTTATCTTTTCATGAAATAAGTCATTTACTTGTGTAATCTCTGATACTTACTTCTTGTTTATCATTTATTGTGTTTATCGATTATTAACAGTGCAATTTTACTTTCTACCAACCTAAAAGCTGTAAAAGACTGTAATGTTTTACTTTTTAAGATCTATTCTCATGTAAGTGATGTTTTTAATCTATCTTTTATTCCGTCTATCTTATCTCTCTAATCGTCTAATAAACCGAAATTTATTAATGAAGTGAGTAAATAAATGTAAAGTAACCATAAAGTAAACATATTACGGTTATAGATTTTTTTTAACTAATGTAATATAATTTTAATTAATTCTGTATTATACGCTACTGTTCTCTAATTCAAAAGATATTTTTGTTTAAGAATAAGAATAATTTAGGTCCTCCTCTTTGTTTTTGAAGTCGGTTAAAAATAGAACTGAGTTTGATATAAACATTATCGATTTTAGATTTCGATAAAGTGAATATATTTTGTATTAACTTGCAGCTTTTTTGCAATTAAAATTAATTAGTAGTTATATTTTATTAAAACCTATAAATAAGTAGGTAATATTATTTTTTAAACAGTACCTAATTAACTTTAATATTTCTAATGAACTTTTCTCATAACTAATATATTTTACGTGAAGAAAATATCGTCAGCATAAGTAATTCACTTTGAAATAAATTAAATTCACTATGAGTGATTCCGAAAACTACCTTTCATATTAACAACAGGAATTTTATTTCCACATATTTTCGGAATAATCTAAAATATTTTTAACTAAAAATTTTAATACACGCTGTGCCCCGCGGGTGCTGTTGATATACAGGGTTATTCTTTTAAATGGGACAGTATTGGCAACTTTTGTGCTATAGGGCCTAGAACAATGCCTTTTTTTCTATTTATATTTTTTTTAAATATTAAAAAAAACGACGAAAAACAAACATACAAACATTTCCTCTTTATATTATTCTCATAAACATATGTATACAGCAAGTACATATACGTATGTTACCTTAAAATACGTAATATCAACCTGCCAAGTATAGCAATTGATCTCCCGTCTAGATACTGCTACAAAAATTATGTTGGTATAAGAAGGGTTGCTAAAAAGTTTCGATACCTACACGATGTTTAAACACACTACTACTAGGAACTTATGTAGTCCTAATAAATCAATCTTACATATCTACTAAAATCTTCTTAGAATTAAAAAATACATGATAAATATATTCATAATTAGAAATAATCTTTACTCATTTATGACTCCTAAAGATTAGAGTATATATCATCAATGTAAATAAATATTTTCAAATAAATGCAGTCTTAAGATTAACTTCGAGCTAGGACTTGATCCTGCGACTCTAAGATTTCGTACTAGTGCTCTATCTCGTTTTTTTAGTCAATTTTTTTTGTTTCCAAAGTTTCCAAAGTTTTTGTAAAAAATATCTAATATTTAAAAACACTTTTGAATCGACAAAATTATCAAATGCTATTTAATGACTACCAACTACCCACCCTCCGGTTTACAAAGTAGATTCTAACCGAGAAAATTCCGGAAAAAACTAAATAATTACTCTTGAAAACTTCAATCGTTTAACATTTTAAACATAAACTTTGAAGTCATCAACTGTTAGGTTAAATTTGTGACCATTCACACGGCGGAGGAATCCGTTTTATAATTCGTGGTGATAAAGGTCTTTTATAATTACGTAAGAACATATGAAGGAAAAGCTGTCATTGCTGCATCTTTTTGATTAAGTTTTAGTAGAAAGCATTTTCTAACCACCGTAACTGATAAGTTAGATATTTAAGTCTTGAGAAAAATATCTATACCTATGAATACTACCAGGTAACTGCATCTATTTACGTCGAAAGAGTAACTATCGATTTTCTTACTGAATTCTTCTCGGTAGGAATCAACTTGGTGAACGGGAAGATGGGTGGAAATTAAAAAAAATGTATTTCAAAACTTTGACAATTCAAAAGTGTTTGTAATAATTAATAAATCTACTATCGACCAGCTCAAATAACGTTCATAGAGTAATTTACTTTGTGATTACCAAAGGACATTTTTCCTGAAGTAAGTACGTACCTACTAATCCATGACCTATGCTTTCAATCTATAAAAAATTACTGAAGTCTATTAAGCAGCGTAGTCAATTGGTTCAGAAATTTACAAACGTATTTTTAACATTTCTAAAAGGATAGATAAGTTTTAAGTAATACTTTACAATAACAATAATAATAAAATACTTTATTGGACAAAATAAAACATTAACCTTCTCTTCCAAGAAATTTAAAAAACAAAAAGTTAAAAATTTTAGGATGTGTGTGCATTGAGATGAATAACTAAACGAATATAAATATGTAATAAAATAAATTATTATATATATTGATTACTTTACTTAATTACGATTTTTTTAAATTCAGATATCTACAAGCTAGGCTCGGGAATTAAACTTGTAGAAAATTATTAAAGTAATTGACACTGATATACCAGCTGTTCACTAAACTCATAAAATAAAAAACGCTGTAGTGACAGGAAAGCCGTATCTTGAAGGTTCAGCGATTTCACTACGTAATCCTTAAGTGGAGATTATCTCCCTCGTATATCTTACATCCCGGCCTTGCTCTCAGGGATTACCCAACTTGGCCTTAACCACTCACCCTTCAAGCCAACGTCAAGAAGCTTTATTGAGCATTTCGGTACATATCGATCAAATTTAACGACTTCTAAGCATCGTCCGTGAATTTATTAAAGTTTTAATGTAACTACATTTTTGAAAATTCTAAAAAAGAATTTTAGAGCTTTGGTATACCTACAGTATAAACTCGATTAAGCGGATTAATTGTTGTCGTTAGGCATTCGGATAATCGAAAATCCGGATAATCGAATGTATGAAGAAAAGCGGGTTTTGTGCATGCAGTACATAACGATACGCGCGGCGCAGCGATCCCACGGGACACGAGCGTGATATGCCAGATCCGACATTAAACATGCTTGCATAAATTCAACTTGATATACCTAATTATTGGTCGCGGTTGGTAGTCCGGATAATTGCGAATCCGTATAACTGAGGGCCAAATAATCGAGTTTCTACTGTATTTGTTGAATCAGATGTTATTTTTATATAGATTTAATCGTAAAGATACCAAATGTTAATAAATCATATAAGTCATGTGCGATTTTTATTAGCTCATCCCGTTTTTCCAGACGTTTCCTATCGACAGTTTGGCAGTTATCCTTTATGTGACGGCATTAGAAGGAAAGTATAAACTCAGAAATAAATTTATTGCTAAACTACCTTAAACAAATACCTAAATTGGGTGCTTGAAGTATACGCAGTGCATGTAAAACCTATTTCGTGATAAAGAGCGGGTTAGCTTCAAAATTGAAATTAGAATTGTTTAGATAATTTTTATAAATAAAGGATAATGGATCAATTTGAAATTAAACTAGAAATAGAAACTCCTTAAGCAATATTTTTAATTCATACTAATATTGTAAATGCGAAAGTAAAGACCCGACAAAGGCACTACTTATAAAGTCAAGTGTGAGTCGGTTTTATTCTATAATTAAGGAGTTGCTGATAGAATCCTACACTGATAACGGAATTTAGGGCGTGTGGAACCACGGGCAAATTTTGCATGGAGATCCCGGGGAAGGACATAGACTACTTGCAAACGTCAAGTGTGAGACGGTTCTTTTATATAATTTAGGAGTTACCGATAACCGAATTAAAGGCAGATGGAACCGCTATGAAACCGAATGGAAAAGATAGTATTTTATAATATAAGTTGCAGGTATTTAACGAATAATATAACGAAGAATATAAATTCGGTTATAGGCGAGGAACTCCTTAATTAGGTACACTAATTTGTCAGCGGCTCCGCCCGCCCTAAATTCGGTTATCGGCGACTGTGATTTACTCCTTAATTACACCAATGAAGTTTGCTATATCAAGCTTGAGCTATAGCTATAGTTCGTTTAAGCTCGGTTATAGTTATTCCCGCGGGAATTTCGGGATAAAAAGCCTAGCCTTTATGCTATTCCAGGACCTAACCTGTTGTATGCCAAGTTTCATACCGATCCGTGCAGTGGTTGAAGCGTGAAAGAGTAACAAACATCCATCCAAACAAACTTTCACATTTATAATATTAGTAGGATTAATTTTAACGTTCATGAAAAAACTCAGTTTGACATGTTTATTCTCTTCGTAGATAAGCATTAATAAAGTTTATAATCGACTGAGTTTCAAATGACATTTTCTTGGTTTAAAACAACGGCTCAATATGTATCCAGAAAAAAATGAAAAATCTAGCGGATGCAGAAAGTTGAGATTGCATATTAAAGAGCATTGTCGGGGATAAAAGTGTAGTATCTGCTAACAGCGTGCAATCAAAAGTTTCTCTCCAATCATCAGAAGTTTGACTACTAGTGTCTTGCTTCTTTCAAACAATAACAGTTGTTTCAACAAAATTGTTAAAAATACTGTAACAACACAAAAATTTTAGTGTAAAACATTAAATAAATTCATGAAAATTAAAGCAGACAAACTATGTACGAAGTATAAAAATTATATAGAAGTATAAATATATACTACTACTACATATGAATGACATGATGGACATCAACAACATACATTACTATGCAGATGACAGTACTGAAGACGCTTATTACACGAGTCGTGCAAGCATCCCTCGTTACGTTGTAGAGGAAAATCGTGGAGAATTTGTGTCTCAAATCGAGACCATTCTGTCCAGGGTCTCTGAATAGCGACGGGAAACCTTGGTCCGATTCAACCCTACAAAGACACAATTTATGCGCGTTCACCGCCAAGAAAACCCCTTTCACTGTGTTCCCACAATTCCAGAACAAAAGCAAAGAGAGTGGGAGAGAGGGGACTCTGCATCTGCAAAAGTATTGCGATCATTGGTGTTGACATCTCCAGCGATGTTCTGTTCCACTAAGGTGGCAAACAAGCACACGGTCCGCCTGGTTCACCGTGGCCTATGGACGCTTATAACACCAGGGGTATAACTCGCGCGTTGCCGACTCTTCAAAAATCCAATAACTTCTTCCTTGAAGAACCCCGTTTAACGGTTAAGTAAGCACAAAATTCAAAAATTACTATAGTTCCAAAATCAAATGTAGGTATAGTGTGTGTCACACTTACACTCTAATTGTCAAAGTAATTCACACGGTAAAATTAGAATTATCAAGACCTAATAAAAAAAACGGGTACCACTCCGGGAGTGTAAACTTGAATATTAACTATTTATTTTTTCCTATACTAGCTATTTACTTTCCAGCACTTCCTATACATATTAAAAATTATAAAAAAAACGGGTTGATAGATAGATAGATATTCCTTTATTTCACATTACACATTACGTTTACAATCACAATCACAATTTTACAAAAAATATAAAAACAAGCATTCTACAACTTACATATATGGTTTGGTTTTTGTATACTGAGTGCTATATCGCCATATACTAAAAATAAAAACTAGTTCCGTCTTACGAATTTTCAATCAGGTCACGTGTCCTGACGCGAGTTTAACATTTTTTACCCAACACAAAAAAAGTGCACAACGCTGCTAAATAAGTTTTCATTTCAAAAAAAGTTTTAAAGCTTTTATTTGTCGTATAAATTCTTATTGTAAGCATTTAAAAATACTAGCTGGCCTGGCCCACGTTGCTCTGCCCTTTGATTGTTTTAAAAAAGACTATGCGCTGCAGCATCCTTAAATGGCGAGTTACATAAAAGGGGGCAACAAAATAACCTTATCGATGAAAAAACACAACTTTTATGATGATTTGTCAAACACTCTAGGAATTCATCGATCTTATACATACCAACCATCATCCATTTTTATATAAGACATTATTTAGCAATATTTTTTAATAAAGTACTAAACAAATAGGTACATATGTCTACCACTCTGTCCAATAATATTAAGTTTATTTACGTGAACGTTATAAGTATCACAAGATTTTTTTTTGTCCTACTTGCCTTAATTAATGAACTATTACCTATCTATTATTCTATTTAGTTTTCAAACATCCCTACCATATAAAATTAATACCGTACCTAGTACATTAAATTTTCCTTTATTGTCTATTACTCTATTAAGTCTTTGAACCTACCTACCGTATAATATGAATACCGTACCTAGTGCATTAATTATATTATTGCACTATTGTATTAAGTCGTCGAATATCCCTATCGTATTATATAAATACCGTACTTAATACATTAAGTATTGCGCTATTGTCTATTATTGTGTTAAATCTCCAAAAAGCCTTACCGTACAATATTAATACCGTACCTAGTACATTAATAAAATTACTGCACTATTTTCTATTATTCTATTAAGTCTTCAAACATTCCTACCGTATAATATTAATATGAATAATTTGTAGAAAAACCATTTTGGTTTGATTTAAGTACGTAATTTTATTAAGTGACACCATTATAATTTTTTTATGTTTCGAATACGGCTTAAAATACAATTAAAATAAAACATAAATAGTATACCTACATAGTAATTGTTACTGACACGTAAAAACCATATAACTCAGCTTTAACCTTTAAAGTACTTAAGACTTCAATGCGAAAACACTAATTAATGGTAATTTATTACAAAAACTACTATTGATTTATTTATAAAGATATTATTTTATCGATGAAATAAATTGGAAAATCAGTAAAAACCATACATAATATTTAAAAATCAATAGGGTAACTTTACCTTAGTCGTACCAATTCTTTATATGCGATCCAGCAACGTCTGGATTGTCAAATAATCCATTTACCTAGTTGTGAAAGAAATGAAACAAGTGTACCACCCACCAGCTTTTCTTATATTGTAGAGACATTGGAAAAGCCAGTTTTTTTTTTCCATTTTTTGATTAAAATATCCATTTCAGAAAAGAATATAATGAAATCTAAAGTCTTTTGGTTCCAGTCTATTTTTGTGGTATAAATTTATGCAAACAAACAAATGCAAAAGGTAAGATTAGACGTGATAATGAAAAAGAACATCTTTGATTAGAGTATCATCATTGTTCCTTTGCTGCTAGTGTAAATATTAAATACCTACGAACGCGGCAATGGATATAGTAATTTTAAATTTTAAGAGAACGCGAAAATTGAAAAACTGATATGGTAAAGGGCTTGACAACTGACACTACACCACTACTGGTGGGGTAATCGTTCCAACGCGATCCGCGATTTGAGCATCAAACTAATTATAGAATATATAATATTAAAATTGTACCTGCCACGCTTATTTTTAATCAAAAACGGACGTCAAATCTTGTTAACATCAATTACATACGTAAATGATTAAAGATTAATTCGAAAACGGTTTTTTATCAATATCAGTTTTACGAGTTTAATTAAAATATAATCTATTCTTTCAAACACCGTTTTCGCTTATTTTTTGCGCGTTTACAGCTCATAAATAAGGCGTGATTATAGATTGCGTTATTGGAGTCAACTCCACACGGATTGTGAAATATAGTATTTATAAACTAAATTGTCACATGATGACTGTCTGTCTGTATGTATGTGCACAATTTTGTCCGTATATGCTGAACGGATTTTTGTATAGATTTAATGATGAATACGTGTTTTGAGAGAAAGAAAAGGATAGGTATATATAAAGCTAGACTAGGTTTTACAACAAAAGTTGTGTGAGGTCTCATGTAAAACTAAACCCTGACTCTCTAGTTGACATATTACTAAAAATTATTTATTACCAGACTATTTAGACTATATAATATTATTTTTATAAACACAAAACTTTTATTCTTTTTAATTACGAAAATTCTTCATTGCATAACAATATTTACTTTAAAAGTGTTCCACTATTAAAAAAGGTTAACAAGAAGAAACATTAAAATTTACCGACTAGTTTTTTAGGGATAAGAAGTTTCCTATGTAAACCTAGCTAACTTATGTACGTTTTTTTTAATTGATGGATATTCTATATTTATTTCTGTATTACCAAAAACTTTATTTAGGAACACTAATAAGGTGATTTTCATCTTAAGTTGAGATAACTTCTATAACTTCACCTAACTTCTATGAAAATGTGTAGTGTTTTTACTTTTAAGCCGTGATAACACAATACATGTCGCTTACATATCCACTTTCATATTTGTATAATTTCCTATCTATACTTTTATAGCACATTGTGCATTAAGGGTGGTAAGGAGAAAATTACGAACGAGGGGCTATTTAGAAGCCGAAGCCTTCAATTACTCGAGTTTGTACGGACACATTATGTTTTTCATAGATAGATAGAAATAAACTTCTTTATTGCACTAAAAAGTTATACAAAAGCGACTAAATGCCTAAAAAGAATATTGGTATTTTCTGCCTGCTAACCCTAGTTTATTGTGAGATAACATAACATGGGTAGTGAATTTAATTTAATTTATAAATAGTGTCAAGCAAATTTATGAATTAAAAAGTTTTGGCTAAAGTTAAGAACTTGTAATTGCTCGCTTGAAGTGTGCGTGTAGTTCATATTTTGAACATACAGCTTTCATACATACTTGATAGAATAGGCGCGTCATTACTGCCCGGGGTTTTTATGAACGCCTACTTTGTCTTAAGAAAAATAAAATTATCACCCGCTTTACCTGCACGTAAGTTTACGAGTAAGTGTGATAAAAAATAATTTCGGTATAAAAATTACTATATACCTAATTAGTCACATAGACTTCTCAAAATGACATTTCTTACATTACAGGTTAAGAACCGCTGGACGCAAACGAAGTAGTACAAAATCTTACTAATACAAATAAATGAGATTAGTAACTCATTGACAAAGAAACAAAGTACAAAAGTTAGTAAGATTATTAATAACAGTTAACTAACCAGGTGGTCGGTGTTTCGTGACGGTACAGTAATTGATGCTAATGAGAGAAGAAGGACAATAGTCAATTCAACTCTGACGTCACTTTTGCGATTCAATTATGTTCATGTCGACTAGATAGATATGAACAAATATTTTAGTTTACCGTCATAAGATTATGCATTGCAGTGTTTTTGATATCGCTGTTATAAATATTTTTGTGAAATTGTAATCAGTCACCAATTTAGGTTTGAAAATATCTTGACCATTAATTTTTGGAGTTTTCAAGTAACTTGACTCCTTACCAAATTTTAATTTTTTTTATTGCATTCATTTATTTCTACTGGATTTTGTTTGAATTTTCAACGCATCTCTACTATTTTTGAGTTTGCACTAGTTTAAATCCACCCCCTCATCCTACTTTAAGCTGATGGTTTTTAACTTTAAAACTACATACTTACCTATAAAAGTGGAAACTAATGGAAAGTGTTCTGTGTTTACAAAATCGTGTTCTGTGTTGACAAAATCATGAGTGATTAAGGTAAAACAATAAAAAATTATGCACAGACCTAAAGGTTTTTTTCTATGGCAAAACTGTGACCTTATTCAAAAAAACAGTCTCGAGCTATTCGGACTCTGGAATTCGAGACTAAAATGTATGGAAGTCTGACTTACCTCTCGAAACCCGTGAATGTACTTGCATACATTTTTATCTCGAACTCCAGAGTACGAATAACTCGAGACTGACCAATAAGGTCCCTGTTGTATCTTTTCAATTGAATACAAACCTGAATAAAAACCGGTCTAATGCGTGTCAGACACGTATTCGTATCCACATAGGGTCCACAACAAGGATAACGCGTTGGTTGAATTGTGGTTGTATTATTTTTATACCTGTACTGTACATACCTATGTAAACAAAAACACAACCGATGTAACTTAATCCCTGCCGTTGTAACCACTGTAACGATTTCTGTCTTTGATGCAGCCTACACTTTATTGTTCTAACATGCGGAACTTATCCGATCTTTGATTTTTAGTAAGGAACCCTACGAATGCAAATTTATATAAGTATTTTAACACAAACACAAAGACTGGAATTACTTTTGAAAATAACAGGACTTACTCAAAAGTCAAGTCCATCAGTTTTCGATATTCAGGCCCCTCTTACAGCCCACTAGCGCCGCCATTAGATATCCTCAATTTTCTCTTTGTAGAAATCGAATTTCTAAAATCCAAATGTCGCAAATATAAAGCTAGTCATAAGCTATTTTTAGAAGGTTTTATATTGTATCTTAATAATATCTGTGAGTTGTAGTATTTCTGCTAAAAGTGGCCGTTTTTAGCAAAAATGCTAACTACAACTCACAGATATTAGGTAGAAACTACATTTAACTTTCTAAAAATAACTTTTGACCAGCTTATGAGCAGCCAGGATATCTAATGGCGGCGCTAGTTAGCTGCTATATGCGCCTTCAGCTGGCCAAAATAAGCCTATTTTCGGACTTCAGAGACGTACGGTGACTACGAAATCCTTAACTAATCAAGGCCTGACAGCCAAACTTTTGTCTAAGTTTGATTTTGGCCTAATTTTCTCATAAAAACAGAAAGAAACCCTTAAAATTGCTCGTACTTATTTCAGTATGATTTTATATTTTTAATCTTTGCCACAACAACAACAAACAAACAAACACACCTTACTTATTTTAAATGTAAGAAAATAGTGTTTTAGATTTTACTTAAACTTAAAAATAAGTCTTACTGCCCACTTTTTAATATTTATAGCTTTGTCGTAAGAGATTTATTTGCTCGGATTAATGCAATGAACAAGGATAGCTGGTCATGCGCGAAATACGCTTCACGAAAGGGATTCTATTCGGGCAGCTCTGGGCTGTACGTGTCATACGTTATTTTGACGAGTTACATCAGAACCTTTTAAATGACCCTTTTCAAAAACAGACCAGACACGTAAGTTTTGTCGTAAATGTATTTTTTTTTGTTTCCTTTACTTTTTTTAACATATCCGTTTTTATTAGTAAGGCAAAAGGAAATAAGTACCAAATTATAGTTGTGTTTTCAGTCACGTTTCCTTAAAAAAAAAAACCAAGTTAACTAATAATAAACTTATTTTCTAATCCATTATTCAAATAATATACAACCTCAAATTCCGCACGTATCTTCACGTAAGGTAGCCTCAGCACGTACCCTTACACTAGGCTGAGCTTAATTCAGTTTAGGGCTTAAAAGCTTATTTCTATGTGTATAAAAGGACACGATAGACGTGGAACTAATATAGTGTAAAGAAGTATGAAATAGGCTAGAAAAAAAGTCTGTTTGTATTAAACTGTCTGCAACCAACTGGTTTAAGAAGAAAATTAAGAAATATTATAAAAGACCTTTTAAAATTATAATTTTTTGTTTAAATAAAAAATAAGTATTGAGAGTAACGAAAATTTTCGTTATATTTTAAAAGATAACGAAAAATTGAAAATGTAACGCTAGCTGCAAAAAAATAGTTTCCTGATTATTCATTAATCTCGTGTGGTACCGGTGCTCTTAGGTTATTTTGCGTACTAATTCTGCAAAAGTGAATTAAGATTTACAACGACCTCGTTATATTTTAAAAGATTACAAAAAAATTAAAATGTTATGGTAGCTGCAAAAAAAATGTGTTCTGTTTATTTATCTAGTGTGGTACCGGTGCTCTTAAAGTTAAGGTTGCTTACTATCTGTGTAAAATTGAATTAAGATTTACGCTTTATTTAGTATTTGGAACATTTATGAGGTGTAATGATAACAAAAGTTAGTTTCAAGTGCTCAGCAAAAGTTAATGCTACATAGGTAGCTACATAGAAATATCGAAGATTGTTAAACGCATGGATCTTACATTAAGAAATCTCATTAAGTATATTTTCAAAGCAAACAACCTGGACAAAACGGTATTGTGTAATCTTTAATCCAATAAAGCCAGACGGCACAGATGTTTACCCAGTCAGCAAAATTATAGCCAGCTTATCCATTAAGTATCTATCTATTATGATCTACACCCACTTGAGTGCCCATGCAATCTGACGTATAATTTTTTCAAATTGCCTACTGAGCATGAAACTTAAGTTTTGTTAAGTTAATATTATAGCATATTTGCAAGTTACAGACTGCCAGAGTTATAGTAAATATGATGTTAGGAGCGCATGTATTTATTTTGAAACATCATCGTATCAAATTTCTGTCACTTTGCTATCAAAAGTTACTGTAATATTTTGTACAAAAATAACCACAATTTTTAAAAATTTGAAATGTAAGAAAACTGAATCACAGCATTCGCCAACGATTCCAAAAGCAATATTTATGGGCTCCGTAGTTCAGTCGGCTGCCGCGTAGGAGCGTTTTTACTCTCTTCCTTTCTTTTTTTCTGTGTATTTATTCTTCTTTTTTTTCTTATTTTTGAATATTTTAAAACATTTTTAAAATGGTTATTATATATATTATAAAAAAATTCGGAATATATAAAAAATAAACTCCGATGAAGCAAACGAAGTATTTTGGCCAACATTGGTTTTGTTCGGCTTTCGGGCGGATTAAAAGTATTACATTTATTTATCATCTATAGAACATCTACGAAGCTCACTCGTAGCTCATTCGCAGAGCGGCCGGCTCCCGTGCACGGGGTTGCAGGTTCGAAACCCGTATCACAATATCTTCCTATATCCCTATTTGTTATTAATAGATAGCTATAAGTAAAGTATGTAATGGTATATGTAAGAGATGTTGTTACTAGGTCATAAAAAACACCTCTCAATTTCAATATATTCTATAAAAGAAAATTTAGACTCTGTGACAATAACTGAATAAAAGTTTTCACGCAACTTGCATATGTAAAAAAAAACACAAATTGCAACAATAAGGAGTATCAAACAAATTTTGACCATGCTTGTAGAAACCGCCAGCAATATACAAATTCTGATAGAAACATTTTTGCAATAAATCGATTTAAAACTTGTAGTTAATTTTCATTTCTAACGCTTCATATCTTTCTGTTACTTTACGAATTTAAAGTTGTGTCGATATTTAATTTAAACGTGCACAAACTTTACCTAGTTACTTAAACAAACGTTACAATTATTATATGAATGCAACATTACATTTAAAATTTATAATAATTTTCAGTGGCGCGGCCATTAGAGCTTCTTTGTGGGGTTGCAGGAAGCTTACTCGAATGTTGCAACCTTGCATTTGAACTAACTTACACGCCCCCAAATATAATGTTCAGCAATGTCATTGCAAGTTTAGCTTGCTTAGTAGGTAATATTTTAAAAAAAAACATAAATTGGTACTAAATTTTTAAAAATCAACTATTTAGTTGTTTTGGCCTAAGGCTGTAATTTTTATCTCAATTTCACTGTAAATATTTTTTTTTTCAGATCTTTAATATGTTAACTGTGCTTTAAAATTTAGAATTTGCGAAGAAACTTTTTCGCCGAAAAATGTATAGAAACGAAAAAGTAATCAAAGTTTTATCATAGGTATTATTTTAGACCAAAATATAAACTGGAAAAAACAAATTGAAACGCTGAAAACTCGTGTACGTAAGCTTATTTATATTTTAAAAAAATTAGACTACTAAAAGACTATTCAACAATTAAAATGGTATACATTACACTATGCCAATCTATTATTAACTATGGAATAATTTCTTGGGGCGGTGCTAGGAAGACTTTTTTTTTGAAACTTGAAAGATCACAACGTGCCATTCTAAAAGTTGCAAACCATAAACACTTTAAATATCCAACTACGAAGCTGTACGCTGAATATGGCGTTTTAACAGTACGACAGCTTTATATCAAGAGTGTTATCCTTAAACAACACGTTTCGAAAACTGCTCATTATAAACCTGCAAGAAGATTCTACGAAATCTATAAAGTCCCTTCCTGCAAAACTACTTTTGCACAAGGATTTAACTTCTTCCTAGCTCCGCTTCTATATAATAGGATCAGTAAAGAAAAAACTAAATTTCTATTATGATAAGACTGAAATGTTACTAAAAATCATAACATAAGTATTTACATCTATTTATAAGTATTTATTTCTTCTTACTAAACAAAGCATAGAAATATACATTTTAAAGTACATATAAATTAAAAATATTTAATTCTCTTTTTTTCTTTTTATATTGGCATATCCCTACTATATGTGATATACTACCTATCTACTTGTAACATAAATACTTTATATAAAATAATTAATTAATTACTTCTGAATTGTCCTGGCTCTAACGATAAGTAAACTAGTAATAAATAAATTAAACTTTATACTTAATTATTTTTTGTTTTTAAACTATATTTAGAGCTCATTATATGTATTTTGTAAGAGAATTAAAAAGTTAAAATCGTTAAAATAGTGTTAAGGTTAATAATTACGTTTAACTACACATAATTCATAATAAATTAACTATAAGTAATAAATGTTAGTAAAGTGTAAATAAAATGCAAAGTCTCTAAGTTTTGCGTATTCTGCGGTGTTTACAATGATTGCTAATAAACTAAACTAGACTTACATGATCCCAAGACACCGCAACAACCGGCTGAAATAGAAATGGAAATTATAGCCCACCTCTGAAATTAGTAGGGTAGCATTGTTGTTTACGGCAACATAATGAATAGTTTAGCAACAAACTTTTCTAGCCTGGTAGTCGAAAATTAAAACTACACTCGCCATATTGACCTACAATGATACTAACGACCAAAATACAATGGCAGAAGGTCAGAAAAGTTTTTTGCACTGCACAAAGAAATTTCTTTTATTGTTGTGTAAGACGTGACGGTGAAAATGGCTACGGTATCCTAATATGCTTGTTCTACGCAATATATGAATAACTTGTAGTTAAAAGATTAGTTTCCATTTATATTTTAAATAAATATATATTATTGTACATAAAAACACTTTTTAATATTTGCCAATTTATTTGGGCTTCATCATCACTCATAAAAAATATAAAATATCATACACCTCTATACATATTCTATATTTTTATTATAAGCGATGATTATAACAAAATAATAAAAAATAGTAATTATAATTTTATATGAGAAATCGATCTTCAGGTCATAAAAGAAGTCATAAAACTATGAACCTACCTATAAACATTACTTATTAAATGTTAGTACCGTGTATAAAACAAATTCCTTTAAGCTATAAAACAACTCAATTTTTGGTTACAAAATACCTATTTAAGTTTATTTTAATTTAAATTGCTGTAATCAAAGGAAAAGATTTGTTTCTTTATTAAAACATCTCTGTATTGTTTCAGACAGTCAAATTATGCGTCTATTTTAATGAATAAATTATGTAAATTAAAGGTATGATGGAGGCAGATCGAAATTTTTCGTTATTTCCATCTCAGAAGGTATGGACACTGCCAATTCCTTTTTTCAAAAATAAAAAAAAATGTTATGATCTGAAATTTTCTATTAATTTTAACTTAAGACAAAGCATAATATTAATAATTATTTTTACAAAACAATTGGACTTTTAAGCGCAGATAACATTACTATATACAGATACAGATCACTGCAAGTACTCGCTCGAATCACTGCAAGTACTCGCTCGAATAAGCCACCCGAACAACTAAGCAGGGCATAGCGAGTACTTGCTCGAATGAGCGGCCCGAACTTGGGAAGTACCTCCACCTTACAGAAAACCGCGGCCATAATAACACTAACATTGAGTAGTGTTGTGTTCCTGGCGGTGAGTAAGGTTGCCAGAGCTCTTTGAGGATTCGCTGCGCGGACAGCGGAGGACCGGCGGTGCTTGTTGCTGTCATACTCGGCGTAGACGCGGCGTGCTGGTTCGGCGGTCAGGGAGACCTGATGAAACGGCTGACCGCTGGCCGCCCGCAGGTTGAACGGGATCCCGAACCCAGGGATCACTTAATCTCCGCCCTGGGAGGCTGATTCGCCAGCCTGTGTAAAGTATCTGAAGTGGTAGTCGTGCCGGAGAAGGAGACCGGAGTGGACCCGGCTACTACAACAGAGGGGGATCAGGGGCCCTTCCGCCCGCCGTGCCAGCAACCGTATCATCTGTGGCGAGCTTCGGCAGTCTTAGAACCGCACCCTTTGTCCTCTATGCTGTCTGTGCAGTGAATCCTCATCCTTAGTCTTAGTAACTTTTTTTTTATATATATTATGGCCAGAAGACAGAAAAAGAAAAGAGTTTGCACAGCGGCTACTCCATCCACATATAATGTGGATTTTTGCAACATCAGGGGTATTCACGCAAATCTTAACGCAGTCCACCACCATCTCGAAACTGCGCAGCCGACCATTCTTTTTCTAACGGAGACGCAGATATCCTGCCCGGCCAACACATCATACGTTCATTATCCCGGCTACAAACTCGAACACAATTTTATGAGTCGTGCCGGTGTATGTATGTTCGTCCGGGAGGATATCTGCTGTCGCCGCCTTCATAGCCTTGAAGACAGGGACCTGTCGATATTGTGGGTGCGCGTAGATTACGGCGGCCACACTCGTATCTATGCGTGCCTATACAGGTCTCATAGCGGTGACACGGACGTAACTCGACTCTTCACGCACCTGAGTTTGACGACTGACAAAGTTCTAGAGCAATATCCCACAGCAGAACTAGTTATTTTGGGAGACTTTAACGCCCACCATCGCGAGTGGCTCAGTTCTCGAACCAATAACTATGCTGGGATATCTGCTCATGAATTTGCTCTGACCTATGGATTCTCTCAGCTGGTACTTTCTCCAACGAGAATACCAGATATAGAGGAACATACGAGCTCCTTACTGGACCTTCTGCTGACTACTCGTCCGGACGGGTACTCCGTCTCAGTGGATGCGCCTCTTGGCTCCTCGGACCACTGTCTCGTTCGGACTCAAGTGTCATGCACACAACCTGATCCTTCTGGGCCAACTAACTGGCGTCGTGTGTGGCACTATAAGTCGGCAGACTGGGATGGATTGCGTGAATTTTACGCATCGTACCCGTGGAGGCAGATCTGCTTTAACTCAGAAGATCCTGACGTCTGCGCAGCCGCAGTCACTGAGACAATCCTTGCTGGTATGGAATGCTATATTCCTAACCCGCGAGTAGCTGCCGGCGTCAAAAAACGACCGTGGTTTAATAGGTCTTGCAGAAAAGCTAAAATTCTTAAGCAAAATGCATATGAGGCTTGGACCACGGCTCGTTTTAATAAGGATCCGAATATTTCTGAGTTAAAACGCAAATTAAATGCTGCCTCGAGGTTCAGTAAGAAAGCAACTGCCAGAGCAAAATTCCAATTCATCGGCAAAATAGGTGGGCGACTTGCGAACTATCCTTCTGGGAGTCGTGCTTTCTGGTCGCTTGCCAAAGCTGCCGAAGGGAACTTCTGCCAGTCGTCGTTACCACCACTGCGAAAGACCGATGGTGACTTGGCCCATAGTGCTAAAGAGAAAGCCGATCTACTGGGCAGTCTCTTTGCCTCGAACTCGAATATGAGCGATGAAGGCGCTGTACCACCTACTATACCGTGGTGCGGTAAGTCCATGCCGGAAATCTCCATAACGCAGCGGGAGGTCAGGCGGGCGTTGCTTTCACTAGACGTTCATAAGTCGAGTGGGCCAGACGGTATACCAGCAGTGGTGCTTAAGCAGTGTGCTCCTGAGTTATGTCCTGTACTCACGCGCCTCTTCGCGCTTTCCTACCACACTAGGCAATTTCCGTCTACATGGAAGACTGCGAATGTGCACCCGGTGCCCAAAAAGGGCGATAGATCAGATCCATCGAATTACAGGCCTATCGCTATTACCTCTCTCCTCTCTAAGGTGATGGAGCGTGTGATCAACACACAGCTTCTAAGATACCTAGAAGTACACGATCTGGTCAGTGACCGTCAATATGGCTTTCGCCACGGGCGCTCGACTGGTGACCTTCTAGTGTATCTCACACACCGATGGGCACTAGCCATTGAGAGTCAGGGGGAGGCATTGGCATGTAGCCTGGACATAGCGAAGGCGTTCGATCGGGTCTGGCACTGCGGTCTTCTATCGAAGTTGCCATCTTACGGAGTGCCCGAGGGTTTGTGCAAATGGGTGGCTAGCTTTTTGTCCGGCAGACGCATACGAACCGTAGTTGACGGTAGTTGCTCTGATAGCATGGACATTAATGCTGGTGTCCCGCAAGGCTCTGTGCTGTCTCCTACGCTGTTTCTACTGCATATCAATGACATGTTGGACATCAACAACATACATTGCTATGCAGATGACAGTACTGGAGACGCTTTTTACACGGGTCGTGCAAACATCCCTCGTTCCGTTGTGGAGGAAAACCGCGGAGAACTTGTGTCTCAAATCGAGACTACACTGTCCCAGGTCTCTGACTGGGGACGGGTAAACTTGGTCCGATTCAACCCTACAAAGACACAAGTGTGCGCGTTCACCGCTAAGAAAACTCCATTTACTGTGGTCCCACAATTCCAGAACACTCCCCTCTCCATCTCCAAGAGCATTGGGATCCTTGGTGTCGACATCTCCAGCGATGTTCAGTTCCGAGATCATTTACAAGATAAGGTAAAGCTGGCGTCCAAAAAACTTGGTGTACTCAACAGAGCGAAGCAGTACTTCACGTCGGGGCAAAGGTTGTTACTTTACAAGTCGCAAGTTAGGCCCCATATGGAGTACTGCTGCCATCTCTGGGCAGGTGCACCCGGATACCAGCTTGGCCCTTTTGACTCGGTTCAACGACGGGCTGTGAGAATTGTCGACGATTCCAAACTCACTTGCGGTATCGAGCCCTTAAGTCTGAGGAGAGACTTTGCCTCACTGTGTGTGTTCTACCGCTTGTACAATGGGTTGTGTTCTGAGGAATTGTTCGAAATGATGCCCACGGCTACTTTCTACCATCGCACCGCTCGCCATCGGCAGGGAATTCATTCTCACACTTTAGAACCTAAATGGTCGCGTACAGTGCGGTTTCAGAGAAACTTCCTCCCGCGAACGCTTAAGTTGTGGAATGAGCTCCCTGCCAAGGTTTTCTGCAAGGACTACAGTATGGAGTTCTTCAAGAAAGAAGTTATTGGATTTCTGAAGGGTCGGCAACGCGCAAGTGATACCCCTGGTGTTGCAAGCGTCCATAGGCTACGGTGACCGCTTACCATCAGGCGGGCCGTAAGCTTGTTTGCCACCTTAGTGGTATTAAAAAAAAAAAAAAAAAAAAAAAATGTTTGACATAATCCGGTAGAATTTGTCAATCGAAAACGATATGCGAAGTAAAGTATCGTGGGACTTTGTCAGTCACTGGATGGGTGACCGCTCTAGGGGTACAGAAAATTCTAACAGTCGAGTGGGCCACAACGTCTGCCTGATTCGCAATACGCGTTAGCCTCCTTTCTGTAAGTAGTCTGTGCCCTTGTAGTGGGGACAAACAAGGGCTGCGGCAACTATAGCGAGTGACGTGGCTTTAATCTAACTAAGTCTAAGTCTAAAGTTCACAGGATAAATCTATTAAATTTAAATAAAATGCAATCAAAATAATTTTTTACTCATATTTTTCTGTTACGATTTAAATACTATATTTTCCGAAGCACTTTGCTCTTCACCCAAGTTGATCTAGTTTACCAACTTTTGTATTTTTCCAAACATTCGTTAGGAACACGAGAGAGGTTTAGTTGTAGTTGTAGCACGGTTTTAAAATTTACAATTTACCATATATTTTTTTAAAGTTTACAATTTACGATCTATTTTTTAACAAACACACTTTTTTATCATTTAATTCTAAACTGTGATTGTGTATTGATAGTGAAAAATTAAATAAACTAAGAACAAAAAATAAATTTCAGAATATTTTTATAGAACTGAATAGAAGAACCTAATTAAAATGTATGTATTGACATCAACAGTAAATTGATCTGTCTGAGATTTTAGTAAAAAATATAAAATTGTAAATATGACGGTGATGTGGCCACCTTTTTTAAAGCACTGTACTTGTAGACCACACTTTTCTTTTACCTAGGATTAACACCTTAATCAAGTAAATAAACCAGGAAAACATAAACCTTTAGAGAACAATGTTATGTACATATATGGGGTTTACCATTAACACGTAAAACTGTAGAGGCAATTACCAAAAGATCCCTACTCAGTACCTAATAAAATAAAACGAGGGCCCTTTGGCCTCGTTCAGCATTATATGTATTCTGTGGGCCGGGCGTGACGTCAGCAAGCGATGGGTTCGCCTCGTTATGACAAGATTGTGATTGCGACTTACCTAGAAAACGCAAATAAAAATAATGGAAATGCTTAGTTTATTAGATAAATGCATTCTGCGTTGCAATTTTAACAGGAACTGATGTATGTCAGAATATGTTTTGCCCAAGCTGTCCCGTACTAAAAGCGTAGATTGATACCATATTTCAGCCCTACGTCACAGAATATGTAATTGTAAATAATTTTTTTTTTTTTAAATAAATACTTCTTTAACGGCGTTGTGCACTTTTTTTTGTGATAGGTAAAAAATGTTAAACTCGAGTCAGGATCACGTGACCTGATCGAAAATTCGTAACATGGAACTCGTGTCAGGACACGTTCACCTTTATTTACATTAGGTTAGTTTTTTATTTTTAGTATATGGCGATGATGAGTAGTACAGTCGAATATACTACTAGTATAGGAAAAAATAAATAGTTAATATTCAAGTTTACACTTCTGCCGGCACTCCCGGAGTGCAACCCGTTTTTTTTGGACATTACACACAGCGCCGTCTGGCCCCAAAGTAAGCAAAGCTTGTGTTATGGGTACCAGAAAACGCATACAAATACATAAATATTACTTTTTATTTGTAAATACATATCATATAAAAATACACCCAGACTCAAGACAAACACAAATGTTTATATTTTTGGTTGTCCAGTGTGGGAATCGAACCCACACGCTCTGCACAGCGCACAGCAGCTGGCCACACTACCAACTAGACTGCGAGACTGCTAGAGTCAAAATTGTACTAACATGCGTAGATGTACATTTGCATAGACTCTAGGCTAGGTTGTAAGGCACACAACTTAGGGCAACTGTTTAATACAGCCATTCTCATACTGTACTGACAAATGTATTGATAACACATTAGATTGGTGGCATGGTAGTGCTGTCATGTGTACCGCAACTAGCTACGGTAAATACACCGTAGGTACTCAGCAAAGATCTACCACCTGCCGTTGATATCGAACTAAACGTTGATAGAATAATATTTTGTAAATTGACTATTAAAAGCAAAGTAACAATTTGGTTTCTTACGAAAATAGAAAGGATTTTAAGCAGCATATCGTTAACTTACAGTGAGTGAAAGTTTCGTGCTTGCAATAAGGTGCGCTTGTGCTTTCCAGGGTTTTCGCTATACGGCTTTATATATATAAAGCCAATAAAATAATAACCTACTAAGATCCCGCATACAAAAAGTATTTGCATCTAATTCAAAATCAGACAAATTCTAAATAATAATGAATTTTACAATAAACATATTGTAAATTTTCCTTTTATACATAAGTAAGCATATATCTTTCTATTTAATGACACATATTGAAAATAAAAAAGCCCCATGAGGATATTTATCCCCCAAGGAGGTTTTGAAAGATATAACGAACGTCAACTATTGCGACAGTCAATTATGCTCGGAGTATCCACCTTTCACCGTTGATATTCCATCCCAAACGTTAAAGGTGGTTAATCCTATTACCACATTACCCCTGGTGTTGCAAGCGTCCATAGGCTACCGCTTACCATCAGGCAGACCGTAACTTAGTGGTTAAAAAAAAACTGTCAAAATACATAAATTGTAACTTTTATATATCCTCAACCGGTCAACCGGGAATCAACCACAGGAACTTTACTTAGCAGTTTCGTTTATTGATTTACAAACTTTATTGCTTAAGTATAGTTTACCGTAATAACACCGTTGTTTTGTTGGTTCATTTACGTCATCTGTTTCGTATAAGTTGTTAAATTTTCGCGTTCCATTACTAATTGAAGAATAAAAAATATAACGCGTTTATTTCCGTTCAAATTCTAGTCATGGTAACAGTGCTCCAGGGTTAGAGGTACGCTAGGGTTGTGGAATGAGCTCCCTGCACTGTACGAGGTTTTTAAGAAATAATTAGATATTTGAGGGGTCGGCAACGCGCGATTGACGCCCCAGGTGTTGCACGCGTCCATAGGCTGCGGTGACCGCTTACCATCAGGCGGACCGCAAGCTTGTTTGCCACCTTAGTGGTATTAAAAAAAATAAAAAAAAAATAGGTTAGACAGGGCCTAAATGGAATTTAATGTTTAATGTAAAGAATTGTATGAAAAAGTAAAGGAGCAATCTTAGTCAAATTCTATATGGTATTTGATGTAACTAATATATTTCAACAGCATCTTACGAGTACATGTATATCTGTGCAAACTTTGAGAAGAAAATGTGATTTACTTTCGCATGTTCAGCGGTATTAGCGGCGAGTAAGTCGTTTATTTCTCCCAACATGGCTATCACTAACACGTTATCACTACGATTAATGGATTTACACTAAGAATGTCTTCAATCTCTGCTAATTAGAACTAAGAGCCAGCTGCTTACGATTCATGACATACCGAAAATTAATTAATTAATTGTACCTAATATTAACGATACTGCATTGCGAGATCGATTGGTTGCTTCTTATTGTTATTTTTGTCAAATATTGATAGCGTCAGTGGCTTAATAAGAGTGAAATTACCTGCCGCTGGCCTTGGGTTTGTTTTCTGTACAAGGCAAATGTATAGGTATTATTTTAACAAAGATATTCATAATGTGTATTGTGCTTATTTACAAAATGAAAAACAAACAGACAAGCAGACAGACATAGTGTACGCTTCCATTTGGCTTGGCTATATTTTACACTGCAGCGGTTTGTTTTCTGAATTTCAGAAATCATACATCCTTTTACAATCCAGGATTTTAGAAATTTCTTCGACAATCGATAGCGGTGACCTCTCTGCAGATGTGAGCTCAGGTGTTCAGTCGCAGATGATCCTGTAATTAAGGATATTTATGATTGGCAAGTTGGTAAAACTGATTTTAAGGTGATTTGAGTATGTATCCGTGTATCTCTCTTATTTTTTAGTGTTCCGTACCTCCAATCACTTTGTTGTCCATCTGTCTGTCCGTCTGTCACTACCCTTTTTCTCAGAAACGCGTGGAGGGATCAAGCTAAAATTTGTTTAAAAAACTCAGGACTACTGTCCCTTGGAGCTTTGAAAAAATCAAAATTCTAAGTCAACGCAATCAAAAGATACAGCCGTTTATGCCGCAAATTTCCGCAAATTTTCGAAACTCGCAATTGAATCAAAACCTACGGGGTACTTGCCGTGAACTCAGAATCTTGAAATTTGCAACGTCTTATAGTACAGATAAAGGAAAAATTGCGATAACCGTAAATTTTTAGTAACATCATATAATAAAAATATTTTTAATAATATACAACAACATATAATAAATTTGCACGGATCCCTCGGTGCACGAGTCACACTTGGCTGGTTTTTAAGGCCTGAAGCGCTAAGAGTGCATACTCTGGGTGTCGCAAATTTTTATTCTATTACCTCGTCTTAGCTTAAATACGCTCCATCAAATTCACATCAAAAGTTGTTGTCTAGTACCAGCTGCTAATACCTATACTGTGTAAAAGCTTTGTTAACTATGCTATGCTAATCAAAATTGTCCAGAAATATAATTATTATATATCTACAATTAAATTTTTTATATCTATATTTTTATCTAAACCTAAGTTGTGGCGAAATGTTTATTTTGTACATTATGGTAAAATTATTTTCGTCGTATTTCACACCTTAATTTATCTTCTTTAAATTTTGAAGTTTGTTTTAATATTATTGCCTGTCCAACTGGAATAGCAAACACGTTCGGCAAGATGGCTGCGTGCGTGTTACGCGGCTGTCAGGCACCAAGTCACGATAAGGTCGTACCCACCCATTAATCGCACTACACATTACCTACCTGCGCTTTATCGCCTCCTCAATACCTGCCTACTTTAGGTTTAGGCTGCAATGATACAATAATACCTTGGCCCTTAAAGCTATTACTAGTTTGTGAGTTAGGAATGTCGTCGTAGACTCTATTAAACTACTACCTATAATAATATCTAATAATAAATATTTTTGGGCATTACACAGAGCGCCGTTTGGTCCAGAGCTAAGCAAAGCTTCTGCTATGGATACTAGACAACGGGTTAAAATACATATATGTACATACATTATTTGTACTAACTTTTATTGCACGCTATATAATATGATTTACAAATGGAGGACTTAATGCCTTCAGACTATACATATTATACATGGAAAACACCCAGTCTCAAGAGAAAAAAATAATTTGTTTGTCTTGTGCGGGAATCGAACCCGCGAACCAATTTCACTTTGATAAAAATAACTCACTTTTTATAAACAACAGAAAACATAACCTTTGTTTTTAAAAGTGAATTAATATTTTTAAGTAAATGAAAACTTTAATTAATTTATTATATTATCCTCGCATTTGTAGTGTAAAGCACTATGTATCACTCGGGATGAAAGACGATTCCCATCTCGTGTGTTTTAAGGCCCGAAGCTACACTCTCGTCGGTAATCAGTCACTTTCACCCCTAGGTGAACAATGTACTATTATATACGTAGATACGCATATAATTATCATAGAAAACACTCAGACACCAGACAAATACTCATAGTTATCACATAAATTACATTTTCCCTATGCGGAATTTTAAGCCAGCAAACAAAGTCATAAAGACAGTTATAATGACACATATATAATAATTTCCTTTAATTTTTTATGGGCAGTATCATAAATTACTGTAAAGTAATTAGAAGTAGAAACTATAATAGTATTTTAGTAAGGAATTACACGTAATAAAACGAAATGAAGTTAGTATACCAGAACGTGAAATACGAATAAGTGTGGCAGTGAACAGATATTAGGCATGTCGCCAACAGATGGCAAATGTTTCCGGTCAAAGGCTGCTGTGGATTTTCTCTCATTGTAACGTCTTTTATTCAATATCCGCCGTTTATTGGCGTGATTGCGGGGATTCAAACGTATATGAAAGCCTTTTTGTGTGTCACGATTAGGATACTTAATATAAGTAACATCTATTCTTTGATATCATATATTATCTTTATTTTCCGGTAAAATGTAACAAATTGTAGCTGGCTACATATTATAGAAAAACTTTTTGTATGTGGCGTGAGGCGAGCGATACCTCTAGGTGAAATTTATCTTGTGTTACCTATATGTAGACTTCAGTTGTTAGTCGAACAAGTATAATTTGATTATATGATAATCTGTTGTGGTTACAGAAAGGGTACAAATTAAAATGAAAATATTACAAACGCCGCCCGTGCCAGGCTCCTTAAAGTCTTAAAGATTGTCAGATCACCTGTTAGGAGGCCGTCACAAGCTGCGTTGTCTGATGCGTTGTCACCGCTCGAGAATCTTTCTTTCCCGTCGGTTATCTGTTTGACGAGAGATGTGGCCTCCGCATTGCCACTTCAGTTTCCTATTGGAATTGCAAATTTGGTGCATCGGTAAATTTTCTCTTGTGTATGAGTTATAACAAAATATTATGGTTTCCGCTTCAGCAGAAGTGAGGTCAGCTTCGCGCGTTTCGCACCGTCCCTCGGAGAAATGGACTCGTCGGGTCGGTTACGCTTCGCCCTTGTCGAAGACTCAGGCTTATCGTCGGGTCCTTTGGCAGCGTCAGTTCTTCTCTTACCGCGCTTCGCTCTCATCCGGTTTTTTCTTGGTGGTACCCTCTGGGTTGCCTTGTTTGGGGAACTTCGCGTGAGCTTTAGGCTTTTGGGTACCGGTGGTCTTGTCCGATTTTGTTGATGGTGGTTTAGGTCACGGTTTTTGCACTTCCTTTTTCTTTCCACGCAGCCCGCGTTTGCCGTCTCCTCGTTTTTTGTGTGACACAAATTGCCACTTGTTCTGTACCTCGTAAACTATCGATACGGCACCAGACAGTGTGTGTGTGTGTGTTTTTGCTTGCTTTTCTTAAAACATTAGAATCATATAAAAATTCAATTTAACCGAAAATTGTACTAAAAAGTAAAAAATAATTTCTAACCTTTCTTCAAAATGAATATATATTTTTTTATATCCACGTTCGACTGCAAGAAAAGCAAGGCGTGCGCACTTACATACAATCACTTAATAAACCCTCAATGAATATCCACTAAAACTCTAGCACGTCAAATATTCCTGTGTGGCGCACGCCTTGCTTTTCCTGCAGTCGTAATAAACTTTTTTTAATGAACGCTTCGGTAATTCGTCTCTCATGAACCCCGCTCTAAAATATGGAATATCTTTGCTGTATTTCAATATATCAATATGTGTCAGTGCTCTTTTGGGTAGCCTGTCACTTAGTGTTTTTTTCTTTGTTACATAAATTCCTAAACTATTTCTATGTTCTTTAAGATGTAGCCCTTTTCCAATATACATTTCTTCCATTTTTTGATTGTGCCTCATAAGTTCATCTAAACGTTGTGCTGCAGATTTTATGGTATTTATTGCTCTTGCTATTCCAGCGGCTCCGCCCGCTAAACCTCCTGAAGCAGATAATGAAGAGGTTTGGAACAGAAATCACGCGCGGCATTTCAACAGATGCATCTGATTTTGTTGCAAACTCTTTAGCAACAGCAATAGTATAGTTAATAGTTGCTTTTTTACATTGAGCTTAGCCAACTTAAAGAATTAAAATAAGCAATTATGACTTATTTTGAACTACTAAGGATCTTTTAGTTGTAAAAATTACTTTTGGTTCTAACATTCACTGAATTGCATTCACAGTATGCAAATAGGTGATTAAAGGTGATAGGTGATAAACCTCATGGTGCTAAATGAGGCGTAAATTAGTGAGGATTAGAACTGTAAGATGCAAACTATGTCTTCAGAATGGAGTCTTTAACATTGTGAAAGTTTAGATACGACATTGTGTTACTGACACACAACTACAACTGTGGTACAACCAAAATAAAAAAGTGAAGTTATAATCATATTTACTTTTTAATTTATTATTCTAATAAACTTAATCTAATGAAAGGTGCGTGAAAATCTATAAAGAAATATCATATATAATTCACATTAAAAAATAAATCACAACGACTTTTATGCCAACTAAATGCTGAAACATTAAAGTTACCTAATAATAAATAGATACACAATAGAACTTATCTAATTACACACGAGTTGCACTCAAAGTCACTCTTGGATTTTATTTTAAATAATTAATAATTAGATTTTGCACTCGAACATTTTTTTAGCACTTTTTTATCACCTGATGAATGAACGAAATCGTTTTTCATACAATTACTCATTCGCTACGCAAAACTTATACCCACGGTTCTAATTTCCACTAAAGAGGAATATACAAAATAGGCTGCAATTTTTCTCCTTTTTGTCCTATTAGAATGGCATATGGGTTGCCTGCACTTAAGAATGGCTGTAATTTTCAACTTAGGTAATACTCGGTCCTTATATATAACTCATATGTTACCTGTTGTGTTAGTTGGGTATGACAACATAAAATTTATACCTATATTAACCCGACAAATTAAAATGTATTTTTCGTCAGTTCAAATATTTTTTATCTAGCCTGTGACACGTAAGACACTAAGACGAAGATAACGAGATCTTATTTGGCAAAATATTATGAATAGCTTATATGCTACACGGGATCAAATAAATATCCTAAGAAACATACGACATACATTTTCCTGAGATAAATATAACATGATATTGTAATTTTTGAATAATAACCATTTCTTTTCATGCCAAACTCTATAAAAATGTTTTTTAATATATATATATATACATATATATATAATTTAGTATACGGTCCGCCTGATGGTAAGCGGTCACACGGTCAATTAGGTCTTACGTGTAATCTGTGCCATCTTATGCTTTGTCAGTAGTTTTTGTGAAATTTTATATTCATTCAATATACGATCGACAACTAGAGAACATGTCTTTGTCTTAATATACCTCAACTCCCACAGCACTTAGCGCACACTCTTCAGTACCGCCGCTCCGGCGAAACGCACACCTCTGTGACTGACCAGAGGCAGGTAGAACGTGCCGGCTGAAAACCGTCACCGCTCGATCTTACACGTACGGGGAGAGTCACCGGTGTAGGTAACACGTCAATCTTAACTTTTAAACTGAAGGGCAAATACCAATTTGTATTCAGTACTTCGTTCCGCCACTTCGGCGAAACGCATAGCTCTGTCACTGGCAAGATCAGCCGCTCCACATGAAGCTCCGCTGAAGACCGTCAGCGCTCGACCTCACACGTATGGGGAGAGTTACTGGTGTATTACGTCAATCTTAATTTTCACCTAAATGCCAAGTTCCAATTTTTATGCTATGTGTATGGGTACAGGTGATCATATGGTAACAGAGACCGTACAGGTAGCCTCTCCTCGCATGGTTCCTTCAACTTCACTATCAGGTCAGCTGGTCCCGACGACCCTTGAACCCCACTAAACGTGATGATGGCAAGAGACCTGGCTTGGGAGGGATATGGTTTGAAATGCTACTCTTGTAAAGGATTCCGTACCATTATCTAAATATGGCAAAAAACGTTTCTTGTATGGGAGTCCCCCTCAAATACTTGTTTTATTTTAATTTAATTATTTATTTTTTAAGTAAATATATTACTTAATATTCTGTGGATATTTCAAGCGTCTACTTGTTGCCCTTATCAATGTCTAGCAAAAACGAGCAAAAAATCACGTTGGTTGTATGGGAGCCCCCTTAAATATTTATTTTATTCTGTTTTTTAGTATTTGTTGTTGAAGTGGCAACACAAATACATCGTTTGAGAAAATTTCAACTGTCTCACTTGACGGACGGACAGCGGAGTCTTAGTAATAGGGTCCCGTGTTTTACCCCTCGGGTACGGAACCCTAAAAAGTAATTATGTACTCCACGTTTGGTCGTTACGTGTAAAACGATACGGTTTCTTTCGACTTATCTAACCTAATTTGTAAATTGAAATTTAATTAGTACTCTTTATTGTCGTTAATCTATTGAATACAAATTACCTATGTAACATACTCTTTTATTATCATTAATCTTTAGAGTAAATACAGGCAATATTAGCCACTTTTCCCTTGCTATCTTTTTTCATTGAAAACCTGTAACTTTTTCCTCCCACAAATGTAAACAGTTACTGCTCAGCTTGTCTATAATCTTAACTAATAGAGTAAAGGTACAATGTTATTATAATACTGTAAGCAAGTTAAACCACCACTACGACTTCATCACTAGGTATATAAGGCGACACGTCATCTAAGAGGGCTCATACCCCCGACCGACGTCGGCAAGGTCGAAAAACTATCGTTAGGCGACCACGACACGTACTAATGGCCCCAGATGACGATCTCGCTATCCGGATAGCGAGATTAGTCTCAACGACCTCCCCTAATAGAGCCTCCCCCCTAACACGACGCCGACGTCCCCGGGTTCGTAGGCGCCCGCATGGATACTCGAGGTATCAAAGAGTGCCGGGGTGCTTCTCACCCCCACTCAATCGCAACCGCACCCGCGTAACGTGGAACTCCCCTCATGGCGGTGGCTCACCTTCGGGTTCAAGACTCACGCCGGTCGAAGGGACGCCCCCGAGAGCGACAACCCAAGTCGAGGTTCCCTCTGCGGGGAGTCCTTGAGCGTTGGGCGCTATACGGGCTGAGGCTCCTTCAGAATCCCGCCCAAAAAAGCCCGGTGAAGCAGTAATGGCTGCAACAGCCAACTGCATAGTCAGTTCATATAAAAAAAAGAGGTTTCAGTTTGCTTCTCGCTGCTCGCTGCGGCAACATCTACTAAGAACGACGTAATAATAATTTGGTGATGTTTTGCTTGATTTTCCTATTACTTTGTGTGCTTTTGGATTAATCTTTTTGTGGAAGATATTTTGTTTTATAAATTTGTCAAATAAAGATAATTAAGTTGTTTTTGTAAATCAATTGTCTTTTTTAAAGCAATTTTACTTATGATGCTAAAATCAGAAGTGGGATAAAGAAAACATAGACCCACATTTTTAGTTGTGAATAAAATAACTCTCTGCTACTTACATGTTTTTCCAATTGAAGTGATTTATACGTGTAAACTAGTTTTGATTGTTTCGCACTGCACATTATCACCAACGATGTCTTGTTCTCGTAGTAATACGTAAAACGTAATAGTTCTAAAAAGCGACTGGCGTGATAAATCCCAGGGTTGTCACCGTCGTCGCTCGAGGAATATGTCGAGAAATTATAGCCGTTCGCGAGCCAGTCGTTCAATTAGAACGCTCGATAGAAACTTACTGCAAAATTTTAACGAGACTTGAGGCAATAGAGAATAAAAATCAAACTGGAAATGTAACTAGTGTTCCCCATATTACCACGAACGATTCAAATATTGCGCCTACATACATTACTACAAATGAGTCGTGAAAAAGTTATTGTTATGTAGAACCCGTATAGTTAATTGTACTTGGATGCTCGAAGTCGCGTGGTACAACCATTAACTCAACTATATCACCGCGTGATTGCGATCGCGATTCCAGTAAATTATGCGCGACAAATAGGGCTTGTGCCTTTTTTGTGTATGTTTTCTTTTTTATTTATGTCACATCGTTAGTTATTTCTTCGTATACGTGTAGTGCAAGGATTCAGTGACGACCTAATATCAGCAAGTGTGATTCGGGGCATAAGTGACCCACTTGTTCGTGCGTCTTCCACTAGCGCAAAACTCGCCCCAGATGATATAGTTCGTTTTTCTCGATTTATGTAAAACCTAATACTACAAAATGTAATACGTTCCGTAACAAAAGTCTTTCTGTATGAACGATGAACCTAACCTCTTAGTTGTAAACAGAAAACGAAGGTTTGACGACGATAAATGTTCCTCTTGGGGCTTTAGAGGATATACGCACTGTATTAGTGCTATGCGTAGAAAATGAAATAATAACTCTACTGGAGGTCTTACCGACGCCAGCGCTTCCAAAAACTTAAGCCCCACTTTTGCGCCAACACGTGTTTTGCAAAACTAAATTCTGAGTCGCATAACCGAGACAACGTTAATTTTTGTAAAGAGATTTCGTCTACCCGTGGTTATGACTTCATTGTGGCCTTAATTCAGGGCATACCGGTGGACGTTATGATTGATAGTAGGTCCACTATTTCATTTCTTTCGTAATTAATGCAGAAACAGTTTCATTGCACGCGTAAGTTGTCGTAAATCAAACTTTCGAATATTAAAAGGTCTGGGTGGCAAAATAACTAAAAGTACGTCTTATGTCACTTTACCGGTCGAGTTTGACGGTGTAACTTTAGAAGTCTACCTACTTCTACTTATTGCGAGTTCCGAATTTATAAACACGCCGATCAGAGTAGGTACAGATGTTCTGAAAATTCAGGCAAGTTAGCTATCGACCTTTTATAAATTCACTGAGGTCGGTGATGTCCTGGTCCACGTTGGTAAAACATTGATTTTTAGTGATTTGGTTGACCTAGGATTTGCTCTTTTACGAGAGGTACTAACGATATTAGCAGAAGCAAAATGACGCAGAAAATAGAATACTTAGGCCGCAATGTTAGGTTAGCTGTAATAAAGTCAAAATGTAAAGCAGGTACGACAATTCATGGGCTATTTTTTACGTTCCACATCCCATCAAATTTCTTTAAATAACGTAAAGTAAGTGATGTCAGTCAATACCTATGCTGTTATTATTTACTTTTTATTCGGCGTTTGTAAATAATTATTTAATGACTATTCGCTTTGAATAGCTTCAAAATTTTACTTAAACCACTGTCTGTTTTTGCCCCCGTCTACCCTATGTAGTATAGAGTAGGGTAGGCTATGCTATAAATGCCTGTGTTCTATGTTCTTCCTAATATTACGATTAAATTGTTCTGTGACTGCTAACCGTTGTTAGAAGTATTGTTTGCGGTAAATAAAAGCTTTATAAAATATTTTTTGTACTGATTCTAATGTTAACACAGTTAAACGCGGTATTAAGTTACAGGATTTATTCTGATATAATGTACTAATTAATTTTCAAATTCTTACTAATATTATAAATGCGAAAGTGTGTTTGATTCTTTTTTTTTGATTCTGTCTTTACGTCGCAACGGAGCGTCGAATTTTGCTAAAGTTTAGCACAGAGATAGGGTAAGGGAAAAGAAAAAACGGCAAAGTGCGAGTCGGACTCGCGCAGGAAGGGTTCCGTACCCTTATCTATAAATTTTTTTTCTTTCATTTTTATATTTGAATTGATTGAATGAAAGGTAAATTGCGGTTTACGATTTTTGACGTATTAAAAAAAACTACTTACTAGATCTTGTTCACAACAGTTTTCGGTGTAAATTTGCATGGTTATGTACATCATTAATTTTTTTAGTTTTAACATTCTCTTATTTTAGAAGTTACAGGGTCCCCTACACACATTTTTTTGAAGTGTCTCTCGCGCAAACTATTTAGTTTAGAAAAAAAAAATTAAAAACCTCAATATAATTTTAGTGGGTTGATGGAAAAATAATATTTGAGTTTAAGTTCTAAGTATGGGGAACCCCCAAAATTGACTGTTTTTTTTTTCTATTTTTGTGTGAAAATCTTAATGCGGTTCACAAAATACATCTACTTACCAAGTTTCAACAGTATAGTTCTTATAGTTTCGGAAAAAACTAGCTGTGACATACGGACGGACGGACAGACAGACAGACATGACGAATCTATAAGGGTTCCGTTTTTTGCCATTTTGCTACGGAACCCTAAAAAGGCTACTTTTTACTTTGGAAAATTTGAATTTCCCTGCAGATGCACATAACTAGAACCGAATATTATACCTACAGCCATAGCTTGCTATAGTAAACCTATTTACTATAATCCAGAAAATGCCGTAGAAATACCATGACGAAAACAAAATTTAGGGCAGGCGGAGCCGCTGGTAAAGCTAGTACATTGATATGATTTGAAGAACTGGGTGAGAAGTATCACCCTGCCGTGCGTCACAGTCTACTGCTTAATCAAATTGAAATAAAAAAAAAAAATTCAAAGTGAAATTATGAAAAAAAAATATATCTCAATGAGCAACTCCTGTATATTGGCAGTATGTTGGCAGTAACCTGAGACATGAGGGAGAGTTAATAATAATTAGTTATTATTTTACAATATAATATGTTAACAAGAAAAACGCATACAAAATTAATATGTATTGGTGGTTTATGAGAATTTAAGCATTTAACACAGGGTTAGTTCTGAGAAAAAGATATGACCTGTTTAAAATTCTGTTATGATTCCCTTTTTAAATGCTTAGATACTTTAAAGGCTTTCTGATGATATTGGATTGGTAGTATGGGCTATAATCCCATTTCTACTAATTGATACTATCTATCGATATCCCAAAAACTAAAGGACCAATTTGTTTCGTGACAATATCAATCGATGCACTACGTCATGACTTAAGTCTGGAAAGAGTTTTAGCAAAATCGGTCCAGTGGTTTATTTTTTATCGCTAAAAAACTGAGTTTTTTAAAGACGCAAAAAATATTCTCAAGAGCAGTTGCTCGTGCGTGCGGTACTTTCCACTGAACTAATATTTTTAGGTTAACATATTTCTAATATATACAAATGTGTATGATACCACAATACAGTAAACTTGACTAATAGGTATTTGTATTATTAGAAGTAGTAGAAAGGGGACACAATATTTTTACTTTGGTTTATAATAACTCACAAAATATCATACAACTAAGAGAAAAAGTTATTTGAAATCCTCAAATGCATTTTGGGATGCTTAATTTTTTTAAAAACTTCGTTTACCTCTTTGTAAAATTTTGTCACTATCTTATAATAAAGTATGGTTGAATTGTAAGTTTCTTACCTTTAATCTCTTCCGCGACCGATTTAAACGTAGCTATTGATTCACTCATTAGCCACCTGACCACCACCGTTGGCGAGTGCTCAAGACAAGTGCCGGTTGGTGATTACCACCACCTAATCCTGCCTCAGCACATCAGGTCGCTAATGACTGAGCGTAACGCGGTCCGCCGCTGACGCGATCGCACTCCCACTAGCGAAAACAAAGCTCGCTTCAACGACTTACACCGCCGTCTTAGAACCGCGCCCAACGTTTCGGTGATCTGATGGAGAACATTTCTGCTTCTCATAAAGCTTATTGGCGCCTAGCCAGAGCTTTGAAATCAGACACCTTCATTAACTCTCTCTCTCCCTCCATTAACTCATCCCAACAACGTTCCCGCGTTCGATGACGATGAAAAAGCGGATTGCCTTGCATCTAGCCTCCAAGCCTAATGTGCCTTAAGCACACAACCTTTCAATCCCGTTCACGCGGGAGAGGTAGACGGTCCCCCCACAGGATACCCTGCCCCCCTTCACAGTCGATGAAGTCAGTCAAACAGGTCATCAAAGACCTACGCCACCGTAAAGCGCCCGCTGCCGACGGTATCTATAACGATATCCTAAAGCGCCTCACTCTCCCCCTTCTCTGCCTTCTAGAAGCCATCTTCAACGCTGCTATCAAAAATTGCACCTTTCCTTCTCAATGGAAAGATTCAATTGTTATAGGCATCCATAAGCGAGTTAAAGCTCGTACCGAGACGTCCTCCTACCGCCCTATAAGTTTACTTAAGGCCCTTGGTAAACTTTACGAACGTCTTCTCCTCGCTCGCCTACGGAACGCTATATTCTCCAGAGGCATCTTAATCGACGAGCAGTTCCGCTTCCGCGCCATACACTCTTGCGTCCATCAAGTCCTCCGCATCACGGAACATATTCTCACTGGTTTCCAACCAGTATAAGTTAAGCCCCGTCACACGGGCGCTGTCTTCTTCGACAAAGTCTGGCACAACGGTTTAATTTATAAACTGTACACTACTATCAGTTGCCAGACCGTCTCGTCATCAGACGAGACTATTTATCGAACCGTAGCTTTTGCTATAGAGCCGAAGGCAATCTCTCTTCCACCCGTCCCATAGAAGCAATAGTCCCGCAAGGGCCCGTGCTCGCCCTTATCTTGTACCTTCTGCACACAAATGATAACCTTAAGCGATAGGTACCCAATTAGTCCTCTTTGCGGACGATACCGCTATCACCGCCCTAGGCGAATCGGAAATGGAGAATCAAAGTAAATCCCGACAAAAGCTCTGCCGTTCTCTTTACCGTAGGCCGCGCTCCGCGGCCATCTCCCCTCTCGCTCTTCGGCCGTGCCATTCCTTGGCAAACAAGGCCAAATATCTCAGTGTAACCCTGGATAGGCGTTTGAACTTCCGCGATCACACCAAAATAGTTAGACCGAGCCGCTTTTGTCCTCGGTCGTCTCTATCCCATGATAGGCAAGTACAGTAAGATGTCCTACACAGGGACTTCGAACTCACCACGAATCCCCAATATCTCAAAGACCTGGCAGTTCGCTTCTTCGAGCGTACTCAAAATCACCCAAATCGATTAATTGTGCAATCCACAAATTATCATCCCCCGACCGACCTCGGCACGGTCGTATAACTAGTGTTAGGCGGCTTCGGCACGTGCTAACGGCCCCAGATGACGATCTCGCTACCCGCATAGCGAGATTAGTCTCAACGACCTCCCCAAATAGTGCCTCCCCTAACACAACGCCGACGTCCCCGGGTTCGTCGGCGACCGCAAGGATACACGAGGTATCAAAGAGTGCCGGTGTCGCAACCGCAACCGCGTAAATGTGAACTCCCCTCATGGCGCTGACTCACCTTCGGGTTCGAGGCTCACGCTGGTCGAAGGGACGCCCCCGAGAGCGACAACCCAAGCCGAGGCTTTCCCCGCCGTGAGCCCTTGAGCGTTGGGCGCTATATAAATAATAATAAATAAATATTTTTGGACATTACACACAGCGCTGTCTGGCCTAAAGTAAGCAAAGCTTGTGTTATGGATACCAGACAACGGATACAGATACATATCTATATTACTTTTTTTTGTAAATACATACATATTATACATAAATACACCCAGACGCAATGCAAACACAAATGTTTTTTATCACATAAATATTTGTCCAATGCGGGGATCGAACCCACATCCTCTGCGCAGCAGTCAGCCACTCTACCAACTAGGCTGCGAGAGAGTCTGCAGAGTCTTGCCCCAAAAGCCTGGTGGAGCAGTAATGGCTGCAACAGCCGACTGTATAGTCAGTCAGAAAAAAAATTAGCCATTTGGCTACGGAACTATAAAATAGCTTTACAAGAATTTCAGTACTGGCTATACTAATAGTGCAATGCAATTTCTAGTTAAAACGATGTACTCGAACAGTGAACTGAGCTACTACGAATAAACACCATTCACGCTTATGACAAACGCTTACAGTGAACGAGGATTAGCAAAACGGCATATTCGATATATTTAGTTTAGTCCACCCCAAGTGAATGCGCGCTTTTTAAAATCGGCGTACATTGGGGATATTGAACCTAGAATTTTACTGATGGTTGGCATAGTCCCAATCTTTGCATATTATCTTAGAGTATTTACAACTTACACAAAAAATACCCAATCGTATGCTATGCTACCAGTAAAAATGCACAGTTCAATGCATTTTAAGATCGTCGATAAGTCTCATAATAAAAGTACTAAACGATGTCTAATTCTCTTAAAATATAGACTTGACACACTTATGTTATTTTTTTTTACAGGTGTTCACAATGTTACTTAACATTTTTTTCTTTCTGCTGTTGAGAATTTTGCACAGTTGTACCGGAATACGCGTGATCACAAATGTTGATGGTTCTACTCCTTCTAATATTACAATAAAAGTTGCAGGTTTTTTTGTGCGAGATGTTAATGCTGATGAGGCAAATGTCTATGGCGCAAATAAATCAAATATTTACAATCTCATGAGACATTGGCGCCTCGCCAACCCTAAGGAAATATATTTAATTGATAGATCTCCTGATGCTTATTATTATCCACCTGTTCAGCTGCTTCTTAAACCTGTTAAAGGAAAACTAATTCACTTAGAGGAACACGTGGTTGCCGTCAATTCTGAAGGATATATTAATAGAAATGAGTCTACATTAAGTGTATCTCCAGCGTCAACGCAGTGTTATTTCAATGAATATAGTCATAAATGGAATACTGATGGAGTTATACCTGCTGTTGCTATTAAGTACAGCGTAAATTATGATGGAATTGAATTTGATTATCAAAATCAGTATGGTAAAAACTTAGAAAAGGTCCACCAAAACATATTATTAGCAAATGAAGAAAACGAAATAGCAAAAGGTGAATTAATGGTTACAACATTATATAGTAAGATAACGATTGTTGAATTGGCCATTACGTATGAGACACATTTGATTGGTAGGATGGCGGTAATTGATCATTATAATGAGTTTCAGTATTATGACATAGAAACAATTTTTCGAGGCAGGGAATATGAAGGTTCATTAATTTTTAAGTCTACAACTGAAAATATAAGATTCGCAATTTATAGAAAAGCGCAGGCTAAATCTCAAATATTTCAGATAAAAAAGGCTCCTTTTGTAATCAAGAAATAAATGTATATGCCTTATAAAGGAAAATTTTCAATTTTTATTATATTTGTTAAATATATTCATAAATAAATACGTTATTATTAAAAGTATACTTTTTTAATGCTTTGATCGACTTGAATTTGCCTTTTAAAAATAAAATAAAACAGTGCAACAACTGCTATGGGCCTCCAGACATAAAAAAATTTTGTTAAAACCACTCTTCATAGTTGTGACGACATGGTGATGAAGTATGGCCTCAGCCTCCTTCTTTACAAAAGATACCTTTGCAAACTGTAGTGGGGAAAAATAATGGCTAAGACAATACCAAACAAATCCTTAATAGGGGTTTATTTTTGGTAACTAATCTTGAATAGGCAATATTTTTTAGTAAAAATAAATTGATAACCTCAAAATATTTTAAATATCTAAAGATTTATTTGTATTTTTTACTTAAAATTTAGATTTAATAAGCAGATAATTCATATCTTGTAGAAATTGTTTGTTATTCTAATAAAACATTTAAAAGAGCGATCGCTAGAGAGTTTCTTTCACCATTTCTTCTCTGAAGAACGCTACCCTAATTCCGAAGCGATAGTAGTTAGACTTTTCGTATCATTCCTTAAAACTTACTTCAGACTTTTATTTATTTATCTTATCCTCATAATACCTACCTACAATGTCATATCTATATCGTAGGAACTAAAAATCTCATAGACTATAAGATTTGCACAGTTCTTTAATCAACATACTGTAAAGTTTACCACCTTTCACATTCTTAAAGTCAAAGTCAAAGTCAAAATGGTTTATTCAAATAAGGATTTTACAATCACTTTTGAATCGTCAAAGTTATAAAATATTATTTTTTGAACCCTCCCACCTTCCCGCCGGTTCACAATGTTGTTGATTTCTACCGAGTAGAATCCGGCAAGAAACTCGATAGTTACTCTTTTAAAAACACTATCAATAATACAAATAAACTAAAAATACAATTAATGTTTTAAATAAAAAAAATTTACCCGTACAATTTTATGTTATTTCCATTTTAATTTGGTTTACCTATGCATCCTGTAATTGAGCATCATCAGTCCCAAGGATTATTATCATTTACATAGTCTGAAATATTGTAGTATGCCTTTTTACAAAGTACCTGCTTGATAAAAGATTTAAATTTACTTATTGATAGATTTTGAATTTTATTGGGAACTTTGTTGTAAAAGTGTAAACATTGCCCCATAAAAGAGTTACTTATTTTGTGTAGACGTGTATCATGCACCAACAGCTTATTTTTACTTCTAGTATTTACTTTGTGAACGTCACTTTTCCTGCTGAAACTATTGATATTTTTATGTACATATAAAAGATTTTCTAATATGTACTGCGACACATAAGGTTAAAATTTTTACTTCCCTAAACCGGGATAGGATATCAGTGATATCCTAAGTAGATCCTAATTTATAAATAGCACGAATTGCCCTTTTTTGTAACAAAAATATTGTATTTACATCAGCAGCGCTACCCCACAATAGGATATGTCATTAAACTATGGAAATAGCTAAAATATACTATTTTTGCAGTGTCGACATCGGTCAATTGTCTTATTTTCTTGATCGCATACACAAAAGAGCTAAGTTTTTTGGCTAGGTTATGAATATGAGCACCCCATTGAAGTTTGGAGTCCAGCGTTATGCCAAGAAAGACTGTTGAATTAACAAGTTCTAATTGCTCGCCATTAATATTAATATATGTCTGTCTCTGACTAACATTTGGTAATGTAAATTAAACACATTTGGTTTTTTTTTCATTAAGTAACAAATTATTAGCGTTAAACCAATTTACAATTTTAGAAAGGGCATTATTTAATTCATTATAATATGTCTGTCGTCTCTTAACTTTAAAAAGCAAAGTCATGGTTTTTTACATGATATGGGAGATCATTAATGTAAATAAGAAATAGAAAAGGACCTAAAATTGAGCCCTGAGGGACTCCCATAGTGACTGCTGATCCCGGAAATCTTTCACCGTTGACATCTATTTTCTGTACTCTCCTAATCATATAGGATGTCAAAGGCTTTGCCTCTAATACCATAGTAATGTAGATTCCTGATGAGATTTTCATGTTGAACACAGTCAAATGCCTTATATAAATCACAAAACACTCCAAGGGTGTCATGCGAATCCTCCCAGGCGTTATATATATTTTTTAATAGTGCCACTCCTGCATCGGTTGTGGAACGGCCTTTCATAAAGCCAAACAGTTTACTACTAAGTAGCTCATTAATACAGAAATGGCTTAACATTTGACAAAGTATGATTTTTTCAAAAACTTTACTGAGTATAGGTAGTATTGAAATAGGCCGAAAATTATTAAGTTTCATCACATCAGGAAACACACCACTATCAACACTATTAAAAATTATGGCTAAGGGTTGTGCTATAACATGAATTATTGAATTTATAGTTTTTACAGAAAGTCCCTAAAGGTCTGTGGTGTTTTTAATTTCTAATGTTTTAAGTGTATTAATGATATCCGTAGGACTAATGTTTTTTAATACAAAGGGAACGTTACATTCAGGAACACTAGTTTTTAATAATTTTTCTGCTAAGATTGGACTTGAGTTTAGATAAAAACTGTTCAAAGGCAACTGCTACCTCAGAATTTGTTTTAACACTAGCATCATCTACAATCAACTCAAAGTCCTGACAAGAATTCCTAGCTTTACCAGTTTCATTATTTATTATGTTCCATATAGTTTTTATTTTATTTGTTGAATTTTTTACTTTATGTCTGAGGTGAATTGCTTTTGCAAAAAGACAGACCTTTTTAAAGGTTTTTGAGAATTTTTTTAAATATTCCTTAAATATTTGGCTATTATTATATGTTTTTTCTTTATATAATTCATACAGTTTACGCCTACTTTTATGAATACCTGGGGTAGCCCATTCACTAAAAATAAAGCGACTGGAAATAAGTTTCTTTTTTGCAGTAAATATTTTATTATACTCTGTAGTAATAGTGTCAAGAACAGTATTGTACATATCATTTGGGTCGCCATTATAAAGCAAATCTGGAAGTTTATGCATTAAGTTAGATTTAAATGATTCAACCCGTTTATTTGTTATTGGTATAAATTTAATTTCCTTTTTAGTAATACTATTCTTTCTTTCTAAAACCACTAACTGTCCACAATGATCTGACTCTAGATTAGTTTAAATTTCAAAAATGCCCATAAAACCTACATTAAAATTGGCTCCTTCTCACTGATATGTGCATAAGATAATTAATACAAAATTTACCACGCCCTTTCAGGCTCTTAAGGATGTATTTTGAAAATACCTTTCGTATCCATATACATTTTCCCTGAAATCTTTCAAATCAAATTGCTTTGAAAGCCAACTCGTTTCCGCCACAAGTGAAAAATTGCTCAGCGCCTCAGCATCTAGTTATTTTGCTACACATCTACGCACGGGAGTTAGGGGTTTCGAAAACAAATCTTTAAACGATGTCTACAATATATGCATAACTTCTTCTCCAGATTTCAAATTCCTACCCATAGTAATTTACATATAATAGACGAAACATATATTTTATGAAATATTTGGAAAAGCATATAAGAAAACGTGTTTTATTAAAAATGTAAGATTAAGCATTAAAATATTATTTTTTTTTGCAAAATTTGTCCCCCCTTTTATTTTTTAAGAAGATTAATATTAAAAATCCCAGGAACACATGTTTTATTAATTTTGTTGGAGAAAATTTACATAAATGCTGAATAAAATTTCACTATAAAAGTATTCGTGTTTCATTTTTGTGATGGAAAGCACTGATGTTGTGAGGACCCTACCTATATCCCTCCCCTATGTAGCTTAGTATAAGGTATGTAGTATAATGTAATTATTTATTTAATCCCTATTAGTTACAGGCAAATATTGACAAACACAGCAGTGGAAATTGTGCACGCTGTCGATCTCGTGCGCGTTCGTCAATATCACCTTTTAGTGTCTCGCTCAGCCATTGCGTCACGTGTCGTCTGCCTTAGTCTCTCTGTTCGCTTGTCCGTGCGTTATATAGACTTGGATATGATTAGATAAAGTGAATATACATTTGGAACACAAAAGAAGTTAAATGCTGTAAACGAAGATGGATTAACGTATATTGGAGCACATTTTGTAAATACAACAGCACTACCTTGTCACCAAAGTATCGGTTCTTGTTCCCTTCAGTTAGTAGGTACATTAGAGATCAAGAAACAAAACTTGCCCTGGCCTGAAAGGATGGTAGTGTTAGTCATTCCCTCAAATCTTGTATATAATCTCCGGAAATAATATCCAGGATTCTACACCGTGCTATCATAGGAAGTTACTCTACAATCTGCAAAATGTGGTAATTAGAAGAAAAAAAGATTCAAAGAATAATAGGTATCAATCGGATTACGTTAGCTAATAACGCGCTAGAATGGGCTCTCTGAGTTTAGAGTAAAATAGCGGCTGTTGGGATTAAACAAGATTAGTGCAAAAAACATAATAACACAATTGCAATCATAAGTCAGGAGAAGTTTTAAGATACTTAACTCAATAGTCGACCGCTGGGAACCGTTACTGTATTTCACTCGCGATCACTTGACCACATCCGGCTTACACCGTAGCTCTCAGCTCTAGACTGATTGCCCTGCGTGTTACTATTGTTCTAGTCAAATCTTGACTCTACCCTTCACATCTACGGCGCTCGTGCATCCTTTGGTGTCAAATGAAATCTGTCTGAAAATCAAAATTAATAACGCTCGACCTTATTGCGGTTGCAATAAGCTCGAGTATCCATTCTCCATTATCTCATTCCCTTAAACTATACAAGCTAAATATACAAGTTTTACGATTTTTTAATATTGCATGATATAACTAAATCGCTACTTTAATTATATTTATATAGGTATATCCATGTGGATTCCCCGTGAAATCCATGAAACTGCTTGCCAGGCTTTGTGGACTTCACGCACCGAAACCTGATCTCACTATATCGGATATTTAACAGCATATTTAAAAGTATCAGGAACTTAACGCTGAAGTTACAAAATTGTACATTCATCTATCAACCTCATACAAAGTTGAGAAACAAAGCCTTTTTTTCCTATCTGTATATACTATCTATTCTAATCTAATGCTTTCTCGTTCCTCGTACCAAGCTCGTACAATCTGTTGGCTCCTTCTCGAATATAGTTGAAATTTAAAAGATTACGCATTGCAGCGAAACTAATTGTATCTTTGCGACAAGTAATAATTTCCTTTATTATATTAAAGTTTTTTTAATAAATATAATAATAATTGTAAGGGTATTGAAAAAGCAACCTGGATTAAAAATATGTTAAATTGTAACTATAAAGTAAATGTAGAAAATATGAACTGTCCAAATAACCATAACTGTCAAAATATTCCACATAGTTATTTAATTTTGCATAGGCTACCCAATGAGTACCGGAATTCTGGGAACTATCCAAATTTACATTTTTATTTAATTTATTTATACCACATCCTTTTTTTAATGGATGCTTCGGTAATTCGTCTCTAATGAACCCCCCCTCTAAAATATGGAATATCTCTGCTGTATTTCAATATATCAATATTTGTTAGTGCTCTTTTGGGTAGCCTTAGGGCATGAATATCGGAATCTAGGAATATCGAAATCCCGGAATCCCGGAACGAAGCGGATGGTTAGCGACCTAAAAATTATTTTCCTTTAAAATTTTAAACACACCGTTAATCTGTTATTTAAGGTAAAAGTTACTATCAAAGGCTTTTGAAACAAGCAATTTGTATTGCACATGTGTAATACTTCTTCAATTTAAATAATAAAAAAATTAAAATAAAAGAAAATTTTACAATGTGATACTTATTGGCCTAAAAGGTTATCATAAAAATGCGGTAACACTTAGTGACGCATATTAAATTGAGCCTCTTAAAACCAGAAACCATATTAAGTTTTTAAATCACACCTATCTCGGGGTTATCTGTGAGAAAAATGGTTAGCGGCCTAAGAATTATTTTCTTTCAAAATTTCAAACATACCGTTAATCTGTTAGTTAAGGAAAAAGTTACAATAATAAGCTGTTGTAGTTAAGGAAAAAATTACAATCAAAGGCTGTTGAAACAATGAATTTTATTGCTTTTATTAATACATATTTATAATTGTGTAATACCTCTTGAATTTTGATAAAAAATAAACAAAAGTTAAAGAAAATTTGACCATGTGATACATATTGGCCTAAAAGTTTATGATAAAAATGTAAATCACTTAGTGCATATTAAATGCAGCCTCTTTAAACCTGAATTTTTATGACAAAAATGGTTAGCGGCCTATATAATTTATTTGTTTAAATTTCCGCACAACAGACAACACAAATATTCAAACAAATGGTCTTAAAACAAGCAAATTACGTTCTTTTGATCAACAGATATTTCGATTGGAATAAAAGCATTCAAAAAATCATTAAGACAAATAGAAAAATAATTTTACGTTTTTTTTTTTTTTTCATTACTGTGTTGCAAGCGTCCGTAGGCTGCGGTGACTGCTCACCATCAGCCGAACCGTAAGCTTGTTTGCCACCTTAGTGGTATGAAGAAACAAACGTTATACGTAACGGCCTACAAAGTAATTTTCATCAAAATTAAGTCTTCTTTTTGTAATTTATTTTCACTGTTTATTACGGTCTTAAAGCAAACTTTCTAATTTTGGTTAAAAAAATAATTTCGATTGAAATATTCCTTGTTTTTCTTCGTTTTTTTTTTTTCATTTTTTGTAATTTTTATTTCATTTACCTCTACAGTTATCGGAACATTAACTAGTAATAGGCTCAAGTAATGATTTTATTTATACACTTTGCATTGCCTTAATTAAATAATAACAATTCAATTTTATTCTACATGTAGTTATTAAAATGTAATGTATGTAAGGTTAAAGTTTGAAATCGTCGGGTATTGAATATGTTTATCTAAATTTTAAACAATCATTCTTTGAGACAATACGTAAATCTATGTATGTATTGTATCAAGGAACCATAAGGAATGTATGTGTTGCCTTTATTAAAATCTATTTAGAATAATAGATTTTTTATTAACTATTTTCACGACCGCCTATAAAATTGTATTGTTCTCTATAATGAAATTATATTAGCCATTTATTTTGATAACATGAATCAGTAATTTCGTTAGTTCCCTCCCAGTTTCTGTTAATTTTGATCACAATGTTCCAGAGGTCTTAAATATTTACATACAAATATTAAGTTTGACATTTCAGCTATATATTCCATTTATATTTTAAATAAATATATATTATTGTACATAAAAACACTTTTTAATATTTGCCAATTTATTTGGGCTTCATCATCACTCATAAAAAATATAAAATATCATACACCTCTATACATATTCTATATTTTTATTATGAACGATGATTATAACAAAATAATAAAAATTAGTAATTATAATTTTATATGAGAAATCGATCTTCAGGTCATAAAAGAAGTCATAAAACTATGAACCTACCTATAAACATTACTTATTAAATGTTAGTACAGTGTATAAAACAAATTCCTTTTAGCTATATAACAACTCAATTTTTGGTAACAAAATACCTATTTAAGTTTATTAATTTTAATATAAATTGCTGTAATCAAAGGAAACGATTTGTTTCTTTATTAAAACATCTCTGTATTGTTTCAGACAGTCAAATTATGCGTCTATTTTAATGAATAAATTATGTAAATTAAAGGTATGATGGAGACGGATCGAAATTTTTTTTTAATTTAGTTATTTCCATCTCAGAAGGTATGGACACTGCCAATTCCCTTTTTCAAAAATAAAAAAAATGTTATGATCTGAAATTTTCTATTAATTTTAACTTAAGACAAAGCATAATATTATTATTATTTTTTACAAAACAATTGGACTTTATTAGAACTCAGAGGGTGTAATTATACGAAGCGCAGAAATCATTACTATATATATAGATACATGTTTGACATAATCCGGTAAAATTTGTCAATCGAAAACGATTTGCGAAATAAAGTATCGTGGGACTTTGTCAGTCACTGGATGGGAGACCGCTTTAGGGGTACAGAAAATTCTAACAGTCGAGTGGGCCACTATGTCGACAACGTCTGCCTGATTCGCAATACGCGTTAGCCTCCTTTCTGTAAGAAGTCTGTGCCCTTGTAGTGGGGACAAACAAGGGCTGCGGCGGCGAGTGACGTGGCTTTAATCTAACTAAGTCTAAGTCTAAAGTTCACAGGATAAATCTATAATATTTAAATAAAATGAAAACAAAATAATTTTTTACTCATATTTTTCTGTTACGATTTAAATACTATATTTTCCGAAGCACTTTGCTCTTCACCCTAGTTGAACTAGTTTACCAACTTTTGTATTTTTCCAAACATTCGTTAGGAATACGAGAGAGGTTTAGTTGTAGTTGTAGCACGTTTTTGAAGTTTACAATTTACCATATATTTTTTAAAGTTTACAATTTACGATCTATTTTTTAACAAACACACTTTTTTATCATTTAATTCTAAACTGTGATTGTGTATTGATAGTGAAAAATTAAATAAACTAAGAACAAAAAATAAATTTCAGAATATTATTATAGAACTGAATAGAAGAACCTAGTTAAAATGTATGTATGTCTGACATCAACAGTAAATTGATCTGTCTGAGATTTTAGTAAAAAATATAAAATTGTAAATATGACGGTGATGTGGCCACCTTTTTTAAAGCACTGTACTTGTAGACCACACTTTTCTTTTACCTAGGATTAACACCTTAATCAAGTAAATAAACCAGGAAAACATAAACCTTTAGAGAACAATGTTATGTACATATATGGGGTTTACCATTAACACGTAAAACTGTAGAGGCAATTACCAAAAGATCCCTACTCAGTACCTAATAAAATAAAACGAGGGCCCTTTGGCCTCGTTCAGCATTATATGTATTCTGTGGGCCGGGCGTGACGTCAGCAAGCGATGGGTTCGCCTCGTTATGACAAGATTGTGATTGCGACCTACCTAGAAAACGCAAATAAAAATAATGGAAATGCTTAGTTTATTAGATAAATGCATTCTGCGTTGCAAATGTTAACAGGAACTGATGTATGTCAGTATATGTTTTGCCCAAGCTGTCCCGTACCGAAAGCGTAGATTGATACCATATTTCAGCCCTACGTCACAGAATATGTATAATTTTTTGAAGTGAAAACTTCTTTAGCGGCGTTGTGCACTTTTTTTGGTATGGGTAAAAAATGATCAACTCGCGTCAGGTCACGTGTCCTAATCGTGGAAATTCGTAAGACGGAAACCGTAATGCCACGCCTATAATAATTTTTATTGAAGTGAAAACTTCTTTAGCGGCGTTGTGCACTTTTTTTGGTATGGGTAAAAAATGATAAACTCGCGTCAGGTCACGTGTCCTAATCGTGGAAATTCGTAAGACGGAAACCATTATGCCACGCCTATTATAATTTTTATTTTTAGTATTCGCGATTATGAGTAGTACAGGGAGGTTGGATATGGAATTTTAATTCTATGACAGATTGCGATGTCAAATATACTACGTCAAAAAAGTAAATAAACAAACATTATTATTTCTTGACAATGTCAAAGACATGTCTTGTGACATATTTGAGTGTTAAGCGCGAATCGTGTGTAAAGGTTTTCACTTCTGCCGGCACTCCCGGAGTGCAACTCGTTTTTTTTTTAAGTAAATACTTCTTTAACGGCGTTGTGCACTTTTTTTTGTGATTGGTAAAAAATGTTAAACTCGAGTCAGGATCACGTGACCTGATCGAAAATTCGTAAGATGGAACTCGCGTCAGGACACGTTCACCTTTATTTACATTAGGTTAGTTTTTTATTTTTAGTATATGGCGATGATGAGTAGTACAGTTGAATATACTATTAGTATAGGAAAAAATAAATAGTTAATATTCAAGTTTACACTTCTGCCGGCACTCCCGGAGGTTTTTTTTGGACATACAAATACATAAATATTACTTTTTATTTGTAAATACATACATATCACTGCGAGACTGCTAGAGTCAAAATTGTACTAACATGCGTAGATGTACATTTGCATAGACTCTAGGCTAGGTTGTAAGGCACACAACTTAGGGCAACTGTTTAATACAGCCAATCTCATACTGTACAGACAAATGTATTGATAACACATTAGATTGGTGGCATGGTAGTGCTGTCATGTGTACCGTAACTACCTACGGTAAATACACCGTAGGTGCTTAGCAAAGATCTACCACCTACCGCTGATACCGAACTCAACGTTGATAGAATAATATTTTGTAAATTGACTATTAAAAGCAAAGTAACATTTTGGTTTCTTACGAAAATAGAAAGGTTTTTAAGCAGCATATCGTTAACTTGCAGTGAGGGAAAGTTTCGTGCTTGCAATAAGGTGCGCTTGTGCTTTGCGGGGTGTTCGCTATACGGCTTTATATATATAAAGCCAATAAAATAATAACCTACTAAGATTCCGCATACAAAAAGTATTTGCATCTAATTCAAAATCAGAAAAATTCTAAATAATAATGAATTTTACAATAAACATATTGTAACTCCTCCTTTTATACATAAGTAAGCATATATCTTTCTATTTATTGGCACATATTGAAAATAAAATTTAAGAATGAAAATTACTAATTTAAGAATAAAAAATATAACGCGTTTATTTCCGTTCAAATTGTAGTCATGGTAACAGTGCTACAGGGTTAGAGGTACGCTAGGGTTGTGGAATGTGGCAGGGAGCCAAGGTTTTCTCTAAGAGCTACAGTACGAGGTTTTTTAAGAAAGAATTAGATATTTGAGGGGTCGGCAACGCGCGAGTGACGCCCCAGGTGTTGCACGCGTCCATAGGCGGCGGTGACCGCTTACCAGCAGGCGGACCGCAAGCTTGTTTGCCACCTTAGTGGTATTAAAAAAAAAAAAAAAAAAAAAAGAGGTTAGACAGGGCCTAAATGGAATTTAATGTTCAATGTAAAGAATCGTATGAAAAAGTAAAGAAGCAAGTTGCAGTTATGCGACCAGTCTTAATATGGTATTTCGAAATACTTTTGTCGAAATGGGCATGATGGGTGGAGTAAACCAGTGTGTACTTATTGGTTTGATGTTTGATTAGGTATGCGATGACATTAATCTTAGTCAAATTCTATATGGTATTTGATGTAACTAATATATTTCAACAGCATCTTACGAGTACATGTATATCTGTGGCAAAAATGAAAATGAAAATGTGCTTTACTTTCGCATGTTCAGCGGTATTAGCGGCGAGTAAGTCGTTTATTTCTCGCAACATGGCTATCACTAACACGTTATCACTACGATTAATGGATTTACACTAAGAATCTCTTCAATCTCTACTAATTAGAACTAAGAGCCAGCTGCTTACGATTCATGACATACCGAAAATTAATTAATTAATTGTACCTAATATTAACGATACTGCATTGCGAGATCGATTGGTTGCTTCTTATTGTTATTTTTGTCAAATATTGATAGCGTCAGTGGCTTAATTAGAGTGAAATTACCTGCCGCTGGCCTTGGGTTTGTTTTCTGTACAAGGCAAATGTATAGGTATTATTTTAACAATGATATTCATAATGTGTATTGTGCTTATTTACAAAATGAAAAACAAACAGACAAGCAGACAGACAAATAGTGTACGCTTCCATTTGGCTTGGCTATATTTTACACTGCAGCGGTTTGTTTTCTGAATTTCAGAAATCATACATCCTTTTACAGTCCAGGATTTTAGAAATTTCTTCGACAATCGATAGCGGTGACTTCTCTCTGCAAATGTGAGCTCAGGTGTTGAGTCGCAGATGATCCGTGTAGATTTCGTAGCCTCTTTCTTCAAAATTAGTCGTGGTTTTTCTTTTCGATCCTGTTATTAATTGGCAAGTTGGTAGAACTGAGTTTAAGGTGATATGAGTATGTATCCGTGTATCTCTCTTATTTTTTAGTGTTCCGTACCTCAAAAGGAAAAAACGGAACCCTTATAGGATCACTTTGTTGTCCATCTGTTTGTCCGTCTGTCAATACCCTTTTTCTCAGAAACGCGTGGAGGTATCAACCTAAAATTTGTATAAAAAACTCAGGACTACTGTCCCTTGGAGCTGTGAAAAAATCAAAATTCTAAGCCAACGCAATCAAAAGATACAGCCGTTTATGCCGCAAATTTTCGAAACTCGCAAATGAATTAAAACCTATAGGGTACTTGCCGTGAACTCAGAATCTTGAAATTTGCAACGTCTCATAGTACAGATAAAGGAAAAATTGCGAAAACCGTAAATTTTTAGTAACATCATATAATAAAAATATTTTTAATAATATACAACAACATATAATAAATTTGCAGGGATCCCTCGGTGCGCGAGTCGCACTTGGTCGGTTTTTAAGGCCTGAAGCGCTAAGAGTACATACTCTGGGTGTCGCAAATTTTTATTCTATTACCTCTTTTTAGCTTAAATACGCTCCATCAAATTCACATCAAAAGTTGTTGTCTAGTACCAGCTGCTAATACCTATACTGTGTAAAAGCTTTGTTAACTTTGCTATGGAATCAAAATTGTCCAGAAATATAATTATTATATATCTACAATTAAATTTTTTATATCTATATTTTATCTAAACCTAAGTTGTGGCTAAATGTTTATTTTGTACATTATGGTAAAATTATTTTCGTCGTATTTCACAACCTAATTTATCTTCTTAAGATTTTGAAAAGAAATAGAGTGGCACAATTACTTGGGTTATTTTTAGGTTTCCGTAGCCAAATGGTAAACTGCAACGCTTATAAAGTTTCGTAATGTCCGTCCGTCCGTACGTATGTCACAACCTTATAATTCCACCGTTGTTGTATTGATTCTAATGAAATTAATGAAGGAATTAACTAAGGGATGAAAATATAAGATATAAATATTATCACCCTCTTGTCTCACTCAGTTTTTCTGGAAAATTTGGCATTTTGCTCTTTTATCAGTGCGTTATAAAAAGTATCACTTTTTTACAAAATAAAAATTAAAAAATATATACACAATGAATATAATTTTACTTATAAGTCTTAATCTTAACATTTTGAAGATAAAATCAAATCTAATGTTACCACGTAATTGCAAGTTCGTTTTAATATTATTCCCTGTCCGACTGAAATAGCAAACACGTTCGGCAAGATGGCTGCGTGCGTGTTACGCGGCTCTCAGGCACCAACGCAAACTAAGGTCGTACCCTTTTTTTTTTTTTTTTTTTTTTCTGAGCTGACTATGCAGTTGGCTGTTGCAGCCATTACTGCTTCACCGGACTTTTGGGGCGAGACTCTGAAGGAGCCTCAGCCCATATAGCGCCCAACGCTCAAGGGCTTCCCGCGGGGGAAGCCTCGGCTTGGGTTGTCGCTCTCGGGGGCGTCCCTTCGACCGGCGTGAGTCTCGAACCCGAAGGTGAGTCACCGCCAGGAGGGGAGTTCCCCGTTACGCGGGTGCGGTTGCGATTGAGTGGGGGCGAGAAGCGCCCCGGCACTCTTTGATACCTAGTGTATCCTTGTGGGCGCCGACGAACCCGGGGACGTCGGCGTCGTGTTTGGAGGGAGGCCCTATTCGGGGAGGTCGTAGAGACTAATCTCGCTATCCGGACAGCGAGATCGTCATCTGGGGCGGTCGTACCCACCGATTAATCGCACTACACATTACCTACCTGCGCTTTATCGCCTCCTCAAGTACCTGCCTACTTTAGGTTTAGGCTGCAATGACACAATAATACCTTGGCCCTTAAAGCTATTACTAGTTTGTGAGTTAGGAATGTCGTCGTAGACTCTATTAAACTACTACCTATAATACTATCTAATAATAAATATTTTTGGGCATTACACAGAGCGCCGTTTGGTCCAGAGCTAAGCAAAGCTTGTGCTATGGTTACTAGACAACGGGTTAAAATACATATATATACATACATTATTTGTACTAACTTTTATTGCACGCTATATAATATAATTTACAAATGGAGGACTTAATGCCTTCAGACTATACATATTATACATGGAAAACACCCAGTCTCAAGAGAAACAAATAATTTGTTTGTCTTGTGCGGGAATCGAACCTGCCCGTCGATTCAGCAGTCGGGTAATTACACACTGAGCCAAGCAGCCGACCTAAATTTTTTTTATATTTTTTTGTTTACATACTTAGCTTTTGGGTGAAGTAAAAAATCTTGAAGGAAGATGCATGTTTCAAAAAACATATAACAAGTCCACAGTCCGAACTGAGCCCGCGTGATGGACCAAGCTAAGGCCCAATCGCCCTCACCTATGCTAAGGGTAGGCCGTGCCTCGAAAGTATAGAGGCCTGTTTAGGATATAATTACATAGCGTCATCTGATCCCAAAATTAAGCAAAGCTTGTATACTATGGGTACTGCAGCGTGCGGGGGCGTAAAGATTTAAATAAAAACACACTGACACCATCTATTATGTTTCCTTAAAACCACTACGAAGTATTTGCTGCGTAAAAACGTTCGCTAGCCTATTTACTTCCTTTACATTCAACAAGAGGTCGTAACTTCTACAGTACTAAGCAACTACAATAGTACATTGTTCATCAAGGGGTGAAAGTGACTGATTACCGACGAGGGTGTAGTTAAGTTTAAAAAGTATTTTTACACTACTCATGCTCTGAAAGAACCTTCATGCATAGTCAAAAATAGGGTTGAAAGTAGGTGTTTGCAGAGATTATTACTTTCTTGTCCGCTTAGAGGGAAAAAGTAAAAAAAAGCACTTTCTATTTAAAAGCTGACGAAACAATTAAATAGCTTCTTTTTATTTGGTACTGTGCCATCTGTGATTATAAAAGCGAACCTATTTCACTTTGATAGAATAACTCACTTTTTATAAACAACAGAAAACATAACCATAGCTTGTAATTATTCGGTACAGTGCCATCTATGTTTATAAAAGTGAATTAATATTTGTTAAGTAAATTAAAACTTTAATTAATTATATTCTATTATCCTCGCATTTGTAGTGTAAAGCACTATGTATCACTCGGGATGAAAGACGATTCCCACCACGTGTGTTTTAAGGCGCGAAGCTACACTCTCGTCGGTAATCAATCACTTTCACCCCTTGGTGAACAATGTATTATTATATACGTAGTTACGCATATAATTATCATAGAAAACACTCAGACACCAGACAAATACTCATAGTTATCACATAAATTACATTTTCCCTATGCGGAATTTTAAGCCAGCAAACAAAGTCATAAAGACAGTTATAATGACACAGATATAATAATTTCCTTTAATTTTTTATGGGCAGTATCATAAATTACTGTAAAGTAATTAGAAGTAGAAACTATAATAGTATTTTAGTAAGGAATTACACGTAATAAAACGAAATGAAGTTAGTATACCAGAACGTGAAATACGAATATTTGTGGCAGTGAACAGATATTAGGCATGTCGCCAACAGATGGCAAATGTTTCCGGTCAAAGGCTGCTGTGGATTTTCTCTCATTGTAACGTCTTTTATTCAATATCCGCCGTTTATTGGCGTGATTGCGGGGATTCAAACGTATATGAAAGCCTTTTTGTGTGTCACGATTAGGATACTTAATATAAGTAACATCTATTCTTTGATATCATATATTATCTTTTTTTTCCGGTAAAATGTAACAAATTGTAGCTGGCTACATATTATAGAAAAACTTTTTGTATGTGGCGTGAGGCGAGCGATACCTCTAGGTGAAATTTATCTTGTGTTACCTATATGTAGACTTCAGTTGTTAGTCGAACAAGTATAATTTGATCATATGATAATCTGTTGTGGTTACAGAAAGGGTACAAATGAAAATGAAAATATTACAAACGCCGCCCGTGCCTGGCTCCTTAAGGTCTTAAAGATTGTCAGATCACCTGTTAGGAGGCCGTCACAAGCTGCGTTGTCTGATGCGTTGTCACCGCTCGAGAATCTTTCTTTCCCGTCGGTTATCTGTTTGACGAGAGATGTGGCCTCCGCATTGCCACTTCAGTTTCCTATTGGGATTGCAAATTTGGTGCATCGGTAAATTTTCTCTTGTGTATGAGTTATTACAAAATATTATGGTTTCCGCTTCAGCAGAAGTGAGGTCAGCTTCGCGCGTTTCGCACCGTCCCTCGGAGAAATGGACTCGTCGGGTCGGTTACGCTTCGCCCTTGTCGAAGACTCAGGCTTAGCGTCGGGTTCCTTGGCAGCGTCAGTTCTTCTCTTACTGCGCTTCGCTCTCATCCGGTTTTTTCTTGGTGGTACCCTCTGGGTTGCCTTGTTTGGGGAACTTCGCGTGAGCTTTAGGCTTTTGGGTACCGGTGGTCTTGTCCGATTTTGTTGATGGTGGTTTAGGTCACGGTTTTCGCACTTCCTTTTTAGGGGCTGCGTTTGCCGTCTCCTCGTTTTTTGTGTGACACAAATTGCCACTTGTTCTGTACCTCGTAAACTGTCGATACGGCACCAGACAGTGTGTGTGTGTGTGTGTGTGTGTGTTTTTGCTTGCTTTTCTTAAAACATTAGAATCATATAAAAATTCAATTTAACCGAAAATTGTTATAAAAAGTAAAAAATAATTTCTAACTTTTCTTCAAAATGAATTTTTTTTTTATAGCCACGTTCGACTGCAAGAAAAGCAAGGCGTGCGCACTTACATGCAATCATTTAATAAACTCTCAATCAATATCCACTAAAACTCTAGCACGTCAAATATTCCTGTGTGGCGCACGCCTTGCTTTTCTAGCAGTCGTAATAAACTTTTTTTAATGAACGCTTCGGTAATTCGTCTCTCATGAACCCCCTCTAAAATATGGAATATCTTTGCTGTATTTCAATATATCAATATGTCTAAGTGCTCTTTTGGGTAGCCTGTCACTTAGTGTTTTTTTCTTTGTTACATAAATTCCTAAACTATTTCTATGTTCTTTAAGATGTAGCCCTTTTCCAATATACATTTCTTCCATTTTTTGATTGTGCCTCTTAAGTTCATCTAAACGTTGTGCTGCAGATTTTATGGTATTTATTGCTCTTGCTATTCCAGCGGCTCCGCCCGCTAAACCTCCTGAAGCAGATAATCCAGCATATATTGGTATTAATGGAAAAAATACTCCGAGTTTTGGAACAGAAATCACGCGCGGCATTTCAACAGATGCCTCTGAGTCTGTTGCAAACTCTTTAGCAACAGCAATATTATAGTTAATAGTTGCTTTTTTACATTGAGGCCTAAACTCTTTAAGGTGTTTCTTTGTCAAATCAAAGAGACAATGTTTTTAAATGTTTTTTTTTTTTCAGTTCCTACTTTGACTTTATTATTCTTGCTTTTATATTTTTGATTTGAATTACGCGGCCTTTTATTGGCTATTTCCACTGACAACACTTTTTCCACTGAGTTCTAGAATAAGAATGAAAGATAAAATTAATGTAGCTTGTTTATAATAACGACAGTACTGTACACTAATTTTACTAAAAAGATAATTTCCTTTGCTTGGTCGCATAATAAAAAAAATCATTTTCCTGATCATAAGACCGTTGTTTTATGTATCCAACTATTTTCTTTTGGGGGTAAACCAAGCCATTTTACAAACACTTATTTCCTCATTTCTTCACAATTTTTTCAACAAGATATATCTCAGGATATTTTGATTGTTTGTAATTGTATTGTAATTCTTGAGAGTAAAATGAGCCTAAAATGGGACGGTGTTTTGCATCTTCTAAAAGGCAGGAGGGCTTAGAGGGGTTGTATTCTGAATTTCAACTACTGAAAATATTTCAGTAGACCACTTTGAAGTGTAACCCTTTTCAAATGTTTCTTTGTATTCACTTATACGCACGAAGTTGCCAACTTTAGTTCCAATTTTTTTTTTATTCAGCTTTATTTTATATGTCCATTTTTTATATTTTCTTAATATTTGCCATTTATTTTGGTTATCACCTTGGTTTGGAGCCTTTTTTTTTCTAACTGACTATGCAGTTGGCTGTTGCAGCCATTACTGCTTCACCGGTCTTTTTTGGGCGAGACTCTGAAGGAGCCTCAAGGGGTTCGGGGGCGTCCCTTCGACCGGCGTGAGTCTCGAACCGGAAGGTGAGTCACCGCCAGGAGAGGAGTTCCCGGTTACGCGGGTGCGGTTGCTATTGAGTAGGGGCGAGAAGCGCCCCGGCACTCTTTGATACGTCGTGTATCCGTTCGGCGCCGACAAACTTTGGCGTCGTGTGAGGGGGGAGTCCCTTTTCGGTGAGGTTTTAGACTAATCTCGCTATCCGGACAGCGAGATCGTCATCTGAGGCCGTTAGTACATGCCGAGGCCCCCTAACGATAATTTTACGCACATGCCGAAGTCGGTTGTGGGGATGAGTTCTGTGGCGTGAATTGTTATAAGTACTGATTAATTCAGAAATTATACCATTAGTCCATCTGAAACTTCCTTGTAAACTAAATTGTTTGTACATTTTGCCTTTTCAAGTTCTTATAAATCTTTCTACTATTGAAGCTATCCATAAAAGTCTGAATTTAAATTTTTGGTTGAAAATTTAAAATAACGGGTTTCACGTTTTTGGTAATGATCCCCTACCAATCTTTTATCTATTCTATTATATACAAAAATCAATAACGGTGACTGACTCATTGACACAATTGTTCTCCCAGAAGGAGCCTCCGGAGATGAAAGTCATGTATTGGAGAAATGTTTAGTACCTCATGGTGACCTGGGGAAAAATCTGACATTTCCCAAAATCCAAGATGGCGGCGATGATCGAAGCACTAACTTTTTTGTGTTTCATGCGATTTTGACCAAACTAAAAATTGAGGCGTCGATTGGTAAAATATATACAAATGATTAAAAAAAAAATGGATAAATAAAATGGCCGTCGATTTAAAAATGATTGAAATCTTCAAAGTTAAGGACAGAAAGAAGGAGTTGTCGGACGTAATAATAAAGTATGGTGAAGGTGTTCTAATTTTACGCCACCATATGGAAAAATTATGGGATTTACAAAAATCTAATATATTTTTTGTTTTTAAGCAATCTTAATTGAACTGAAAATTGACGCATCTATTGATAAAATTAAAACCAATACTTTAAACAAAAAAGAAAAGGCCGAAACTGATGTCTTGGAAAAATCATTTTTGCTTCGAAGTAATAAGGGAATAAATCTGACATTACTCAAAATCTAAGATGGCGGCGGTGATCCAAATACTTTTTTTCAATTTCTAAGCAATTTTGACCAAACTGAATACAGACACGTCAATTTTTGATATAAATTACTTTCTCATTCTTTTTTGCTTTCATTTGATAAGCACATTAGGGATTTTTACAGCTTATCTTACGGCTTTTAGTTCTAAATAGGTAGTATATCAGTCTCAGAAAAATCTTTCAGTTGTAAGGTGGTCTCGAAGATGCAAATGAGTACTTAAATTCACTCATAATTGCATATGTATGTATTTAGCTTCCCCTATATGTCTTGTGGTGAAACACAGTCGAAATTGCTACCATTTACTGTAAATAAGCTATATTTGCCACTAATGTGGCACCAGTGGTAGCAAATAAGGTTTTAAAATCTCTGATATGCAACTTTTAGAAATTAGTTAGATTAAATCCCAATATGTAACTTAAAGTTTCAAATAGGTGGCGTAAAGAATTGTCCGGCCACCTTTAGTGCTAAACTGGGTTATGTTCCGGCTCTTTTAGAACCTATAGTTGCTGTATCTCTTAGTTCTACTGTGCACTGAAAAGTCGCCCTAACGCATAAATAAGTTTCAAAAGGCCAACTTAAAGAACCAAAATAAGCGATTATGACTTATTTTGAACTACTAAGGATCTTTTAGTTAACATTCACTGAATTGCATTCACAGTATTCAAATAGGTGATTAAAGGTGATAGGTGATAAACCTCATGGTGCTAAATGAGGCGTAAATTAGTGAGGATTAGAACTGTAAGATGCAAACTATGTCTTCAGAATGGAGTCTTTAACATTGTGAAAGTTTGGATACGACATTGTGTTATTAACACACAACTACAACTGTGGTACAACCAAAATAAAAAAGTGAGGTTATAATCTTATTTACTTTTTAATTTATTATTCTAATAAACTTAATCTAATGAAACATGCGTGAAAATCTATAAAGAAATATCATATATAATTCACATTAAAAAATAAATCACAACGACTTTTATGCTAACTAAATGCTAAAACATTAAAGTTACCTAATAATAAATAGATACACGATAGGGCTTATCTAATTACACACGAGTTGCACTCAAAGTCACTTTTGGATTTTATTTTAAATAATTAATAATTAGATTTTGCACTCGAACATTTTTTTAGCACTTCTTTATCACCTGATAAATGAACGAAATCGTTTTTCATTCAATCACTCATTCGCTACGCAAAACTTATACCCACGGTTCTAATTTCCACTAAAGAGGAATATACAAAATATGCTGCAAATTTTTCTCCTTTTTGTGCTATTAGAATGTCATATGGGTTGCCTACACTTAAGAATGGCTGTAATTTTCAACTTAGGTAATACTCGGTCCTTATATATAACTCATATGTTACCTGTTGTGTTAGTTAGGTATGACAACATAAAATGTATACCTATATTAACCCTACAAATTAAAATTTATTTTTCGTCAGTTCAAATATTTTTTATCTAGCCTGTGACACTAAGACGAAGATAACGAGATCTTATTTGGCAAAATATAATGAATAGCTTAGATATTACACGGGATCAAATAAATATCCTAAGAAACATACAACATACATTTTCCTTAGATAAATATAACATGATATTGTAATTTTAGAATAATAACCATTTCTTTTCATGCCAAACCCTATAAAAATGTTTTTTAATATATATATATATAATTTAGTATACGGTCCGCCTGATGGTAAGCGGTCACATGGTCAATTAGGTCTTACGTGTAATCTGTGCCATGTTATGCTTTGTCAGTAGTTTTTGTGAAATTTTATATTCATTCAATATACGATCGACAACTAGAGAACATGTCTTTGTCTTAATATACCTCAACTCCCACAGCACTTAGCGCACACTCTTCAGTACCGCCGCTCCGGCGAAACGCACACCTCTGTTACTGACCAGAGGCAGGTAGAACGTGCCGGCTGAAAACCGTCACCGCTCGATCTTACACGTACGGGGAGAGTCACCGGTGTAGGTAACACGTCTATCTTAACTTTCAAACTAAAGGGCAAATACCACTTTGTATTCAGTACTTCGTTCCGCCACTTCGGACAAACGCATAGCTCTATCACTGGCAAGATCGGCCGCTCCACATGAAGCTCCGCTGAAGACCGTCAGCGCTCGACCTCACACGTATGGGGAGAGTTACTGGTGTATTACGTCAATCTTAATTTTCACCTAAATGCCAAGTTCCAATTTTTATGCTATGTGTATGGGTACATGTGATCATATGGTAACAGAGACCGTACAGGTAGCCTCTCCTCGCATGGTTCCTTCAACTTCACTATCAGGTCAGCTGGTGCCGACGAACCTTGAACGCACTAAACGTGATGATGGCAAGAGACCTGGCTTAGGAGGGATATGGGTTGAAATGCTACTCTTGTCGAGGATTCCGTACCATTATCTAAATATGGCAAAAAAATCACGTTTCTTGTATGGGAGTCCCCCTTAAATACTTGTTTTATTTTAATTTAATTATTTTTTTTTAAGTAAATATATTACTTAATATTCTGTGGATATTTCAAGCGTCTACTTATTGCCCTTATCAATGTCCAGCAAAAAAGAGCAAAAAATCACGTTGGTTGTATGGAGCCCCCTTAAATATGTATTTTATTCTGTTTTTTAGTATTTGTTGTTGAAGTAGCAACACAAATACATCGTTTGAGAAAATTTCAACTGTCTCACTTGTTCATGAGCCTGGTGACACACAGACGGACGGACGGACGGACAGCGGAGTCTTAGTAATAGGGTCTCGTGTTTTACCCCTCGGGTACGGAACCCTAAAAAGTAATTATGTACTCCACGTTTAGTCGTTACGTGTAAAACAATACGGTTTCTTTCGACTTATCTAACCTAAATTGTAAATTGAAATTTTTGTTTTTTGTCTTTTTTTTTTATTAGTACTCTTTATTGTCGTTAATCTATTGAATACAAATTACCTATGTAGCATACTCTTTTATTAGCATTAATATTTAGAGTAAATACAGGCAATATTAGCCACTTTTACCTTGCTATCTTTTTTTATTGAAAACCTGTAACTTTTTCCTCCCACAAATGTAAACATTTACTGCTCAGCTTGTCTATAATCTTTTCTAATAGATTAAAGGTACAATGTTATTATAATACTGTAAGCAAGTTAAACCACCACTACGACTTCATCACTAGGTATATAAGGCGAAACGTCATCTAAGAGGGCTTATACCCCCAACCGACCTCGGCATGGTCGTAAAACTATCATTAGGCGACCACGACACGTCCTAATCCGGATAGCGAGATTAGTCTCAACGACCTCCCCTAATAGAGCCTCCCCCTAACACGACGCCGACGTCCCCGGGTTCGTCGGCGCCCGCATGGATACACGAGGTATCAAAGAGTGCCGGGGCGCTTCTCACCCCCACTCAATCGCAACCGCACCCGCGTAACGTGGAACTCCCCTCCTGGCGGTGTCTCACCTTCGGGTTCAAGACTCACGCCGGTCGAAGGGACGCCCCCGAGAGCTACAACCCAAGCCGAGGTTCCCTCCGCGGGGAGTCCTTGAGCGTTGGGCGCTAAACGGGCTGAGGCTCCTTCAGAGTCCCGCCCAAAAAAGCCCGGTGAAGCAGTAATGGCTGCAACAGCCAACTGCATAGTCAGTTCATATAAAAAAAAGAGGGAGTTTGGTTGCTAATATAATAATTTGGTGATGTTTTGCTTGATTTTCCTATTACTTTGTGTGCTTTTGGATTAATCTTTTTGTGAAAGATATTTTGTTTTATAAATTTTTCAAATAAAGATAATTAAGTTGCTTTTGTAAATCAATTGTCTTTTTTAAAGCAATTTTACTTATGATGCTAAAATCAGAAGTGGGATAAAGAAAACATAGACCTACATTTTTAGTTGTGAATAAAATAACTCTGCTACTTACATGTTTTTCCAATTGAAGTGATTTATACGTGTAAACTAGTTTTGATTGTTTTCGCACTGCACATTATCACCAACGATGTCTCGTTCTCGTAGTAATACGTAAAACGTAATAGTTCTAAAAAGCGACTGGCGTGATAAATCCCAGGGTTGTCACCGTCGTCGCTCGAGGAATATGTCGAGAAATTATAGCCGTTCGCGAGCCAGTCGTTCAATTAGAACGCTCGATAGAAACTTACTGCAAAATTTTAACGAGACTTGAGGCAATAGAGAATAAAAATCAAACTGGAAATGTAACTAGTGTTCCCCATATTACCACGAACGATTCAAATATTGCGCCTATATACATTACTACAAATGAGTCGTGAAAAAGTTATTGTTATGTAGAACCCGTTAAGTTAATTATACTTGGATGCTCGAAGTCGCGTGGTACAACCATTAACTCAACTATATCACCGCGTGATTGAGATCGCGATTCCAGTAAATTATGCGCGACAAATAGGGCTTGTGCCTTTTTTGTGTATGTTTTCTTTTTTATTTATGTCACATCGTTAGTTATTTCTTACACGTGTTATACGTGTAGTGCAAGGATTCAGTGACGAACTAGTATCAGCAATTGTGATTCGGGGCATAAGTGACCCACTTGTTCGTGCGTCTTCCACTAGCGCAAAACTCGCCCCAGATGATATAGTTCGTTTTTCTCGATTTATGTAAAACCTAATACTACAAAATGTAATACGTTCCGTAACAAAAGTCTTTCTGTATGAACGATGAACCTAACCTCTTAGTTGTAAACAGAAAACGAAGGTTTGACGACGATAAATGTTCCTCTTGGGGCTTTAGAGGATATACGCACTGTATTAGTGCTATGCGTAGAAAATGAAATAATAACTCTACTGGAGGTCTTACCGACGCCAGCGCTTCCAAAAACTTAAACCCCACTTTTGCGCCAACACGTGTTTTTCAAAACTAAATTCTGAGTCGCATAACCGAGACAACGTTAATTTTTGCAAATAGATTTCGTCTACCCGTGGTTATGACTTCATTGTGGCCTTAATTCAGGGCATACCGGTGGACGTTTGGATTGATAGTAGGTCCACTATTTCATTTCTTTCGTAATTAATGCAGAAACAGTTTCATTGCACGCGTAAGTTGTCGTAAATCAAACTTTCGAATATTAAAAGGTCTGGGTGGCAAAATAACTAAAAGTACGTCTTATGTCACTTTACCGGTCGAGTTTGACGGTGTAACTTTAGAAGTCTACCTACTTCTTTTGTTAATTCAACAGTCTTTCTTGGCATAACGCTGGACTCCAAACTTCAATGGGGTCCTCATATTCATAACCTAGCCAAAAAACTTAGCTCTGCTGTGTATGCGATCAAGAAAATAAGACAATTGACCGATGTCGACACTGCAAAATAGTATATTTTAGCTATTTCCATAGTTTGATGACATATGGTATCCTATTGTGGGGTAGCGCTGCTGATGTAAATACAATATTTTTGTTACAAAAAATGGCAATTCGTGCAATTTATAAATTAGGATCTAGGATATCTCTGAGGGATAGGTTTAGGGAAGTAAAAATTTTAACTTTAGTGTCGCAGTACATATATGAAAATCTTTTTTATGTACATAAAAATATCAATAGTTTCAGCAAGAAAAGTGACGTTAACAAAGTAAATACTAGAAGTAAAAATAAGCTGTTGGTGCATGATACACGTCTACACAAAATAAGTAACTCTTTTATGGGGCAATGTATACACTTTTACAACAAAGTTCCCAATAAAATTCAAAATCTATCAATAAGTAAATTTAAATCTTTTATCAAGCAGGTACTTTGTAAAAAGGCATACTACAATATTTCAGACTATTCGCTTTGAATAGCTTCAAAATTTTACTTAACTGTCTGTTTTTGCCCCCGTCTACCCTATGCAGTATAGAGTAGGGTAGGCTATGCTGTAAATGAATGTGTTCTATGTGCTACCTGATAATACTATTAAATTGTTCTGTGACTGCTAACCGTTTTAGAAGTATTGTTTGCGGCAAGTAAAAGCTTTATAAAATATTTTTTGTACTGATTCTAATGTTAACACAGTTAAACGCGGTATTAAGTTACAGGATTTATTTTGATATAATGTACTAATTAATATTCAAATTCATACTAATATTATAAATGGGAAAGTGTGTTTGATTCTTTTTTTTTGATTCTGCCTTTACGTCGCAACGGAGCGTCGAATTTTGCTAAAGTTTAGCACAGAGATAGGGTAAGGGAAAAGAAAAAACGGCAAAGTGCGAGTCGGACTCGCGCACGAAGGGTTCCGTACCCTTATCTATAATTTTTTTTTCTTTCATTTTTATATTTGAATTGATTGAATGAAAGGTAAATTGCGGTTTACGATTTTCGACGTATTAAAAAAAACTACTTACTAGATCTCGTTTACAACAGTTGTCGGTGTAAATTTGCATGGTTATGTACATAATTATTTTTTTTAAATTTAACATTCTCTTATTTTAGAAGTTACAGGGTCCCCTACACACATTTTTTGGAAGTGTCTCTCGCGCAAACTATTCAGTTTAGAAAAAAAAAAAAACCTCAATATAATTTTAGTGGGTTGATGGAAAAAAAATATTTGAGTTTCAGTTCTAAGTATGGGGAACCCCCAAAATTGACTGTTTTTTTTTTTCTATTTTTGTGTGAAAATCTTAATGCGGTTCACAAAATACATCTACTTACCAAGTTTCAACAGTATAGTTCTTATAGTTTCGGAAAAAACTGGCTGTGACATACGGACGGACGGACAGACAGACAGACATGACGAATCTATCAGGGTTCCGTTTTTTGCCATTTGGCTACGGAACCCTAAAAAGGCTACTGTTTATTTTGGAAAATTTGAATTTCCCTGCAGATGCACATAACTAGAACCGAATATTATACCTACAGCCATAGCTTGCTATAGTAAACCTATTTACTATAATCCAGAAAATGCCGTAGAAATACCATGACGAAAACAAAATTTAGGGCAGGCGGAGCCGCTGGCAAAGCTAGTACATTGATATGATTTGAAGAACTGGGTGAGAAGTATCACCCTGCCGTGCGTCACAGTCTACTGCTTAATCAAATTGAAATAAAAAAAAAAAATTCAAAGTGAAATTATGAAAAAAAAATATATCTCAATGAGCAACTCCTGTATATTGGCAGTATGTTGGCAGTAACCTGAGACATGAGGGAGAGTTAATAATAATTAGTTATTATTTTACAATATAATATGTTAACAAGAAAAACGCATACAAAATTAATATGTATTGGTGGTTTATGAGAATTTAAGCATTTAACACAGGGTTAGTTCTGAGAAAAAGATATGACCTGTTTAAAATTCTGTTATGATTCCCTTTTTAAATGCTTAGATACTTTAAAGGCTTTCTGATGATATTGGATTGGTAGTATGGGCTATAATCCCATTTCTACTAATTGATACTATCTATCGATATCCCAAAAACTAAAGGACCAATTTGTTTCGTGACAATATCAATCGATGCACTACGTCATGACTTAAGTCTGGAAAGAGTTTTAGCAAAATCGGTCCAGTGGTTTATTTTTTATCGCTAAAAAACTGAGTTTTTTAAAGACGCAAAAAATATTCTCAAGAGCAGTTGCTCGTGCGTGCGGTACTTTCCACTGAACTAATATTTTTAGGTTAACATATTTCTAATATATACATATGTGTGTGATACCACAATACAGTAAACTTGACTAATAGGTATTTGTATTATTAGAAGTAGTAGAAAGTGGACACAATATTTTTACTTTGGTTTATAATAACTCACAAAATATCATACAACTAAAAGAAAAAGTTATTTGAAATCCTCAAATGCATTTTGGGATGCTTAATTTTTTTAAAAACTTCGTTTACCTCTTTGTAAAATTTTATCACTATCATATAATAAAGTCTGGTGGAATTGTAAGTTTACTTACCTTTAATCTCTTCCGCGACCGATTTAAACGTATCTATTGATTCACTCATTAGCCACCTGACCACCACCGTTGGCGAGTGCTGAAGACAAGTGCCGGTTGGTGATTACCACCACCTAATCCTGCCTCAGCACATCAGGTCGCTAATGACTGAGCGTAACGCGGCCCGCCGCTGACGCGATCGCGCTCCCACTAGCGAAAACAAAGCTCGCTTTAACGACTTACACCGCCGTGTAAGAACCGCGCCCAACGTTTCGGTGAGCTGATGGAGAACATTTCTCCTTATCTTGTACCTTCTGCACACAAATGATAACCCTAAGTGATAGGTACCCAATTAGTCCTCTTTCCGGATGATACCGCTATCACCGCCCTAGGCGAATCGGAAATGGAGAATCGAAGTAAATCCCGACAAAAGCTCTGCCCTTCTCTTTACCGTCGGCCGCGCTCCGCGGCCATCTCCCCTCTCGCTCTTCGGCCGTGCCATTCCTTGGCAAACAAGGCCAAATATCTCAGTGTAACCCTGGATAGGCGTTTGAACTTCCACGATCACACCAAAATAGTTAGACCGAGCCGCTTTTGTCCTCGGTCGTCTCTATCCCATGATAGGCAAGTACAGTAAGATGTCCTACACAGGGACTTCGAACTCACCACGAATCCCCAATATCTCAAAGATCTGGCAGTTCGCTTCTTCGAGCGTACTCAAAATCACCCAAATCGATTAATTGTGCAATCCACAAATTATCATCCCCCGACCGACCTCGGCACGGTCGTATAACTAGTGTTAGGCGGCTTCGGCACGTGCTAACGGCCCCAGATGACGATCTCACTATCCGCATAGCGAGATTAGTCTCAACGACCTCCCCAAATAGTGCCTCCCCTAACACAACGCCGACGTCCCCGGGTTCGTCGGCGACCGCAAGGATACACGAGGTATCAAAGAGTGCCGGTGTCGCAACCGCAATCGCGTAAATGTGAACTCCCCTCCTGGCGCTGACTCACCTTCGGGTTCGAGGCTCACGCTGGTCGAAGGGACGCCCCCGAAAGCGACAACCCAAGCCGAGGCTTTCCCCGCGGGGAGCCCTTGAGCGTTGGGCGCTATATAAATAATAATAAATAAATATTTTTGGACATTACACACAGCGCCGTCTGGCCCCAAAGTAAGCAAAGCTTGTGTTATGGATACCAGACAACGGATACAGATACATATCTATATTACTTTTTTTTGTAAATACATACATATTATACATAAATACACCCAGACTCAATACAAACACAAATGTTTTTATCACATAAATATTTGTTCAATGCGGGAATCGAACCCACATCCTCTGCGCAGCAGTCAGCCACTCTACCAACTAGGCTGCGAGAGAGTCTGCAGAGTCTTGCCCCAAAAGCCTGGTGGAGCAGTAATGGCTGCAACAGCCGACTGCATAGTCAGTCAGAAAAAAAATTAGCCATTTGGCTACGGAACTATAAAATAGCTTTACAAGAATTTCAGTACTGGCTATACTAATAGTGCAATGCAATTTCTAGTTAAAACGATGTACTCGAACAGTGAACTGAGCTACTACGAATAAACACCATTCACGCTTATGACAAACGCTTACAGTGAACGAGGATTAGCAAAACGGCATATTCGATATATTTAGTTTAGTCCACCCTAAGTGAATGCGCGCTTTTTAAAACCGGCGTACATTGGGGATATTGAACCTAGAATTTTACTGATGGTTGGCATAGTCCCAATCTTTGCATATTATCTTAGAGTATTTACAACTTACACAAAAAATACCCAATCGTATGCTATGCTACCAGTAAAAATGCACAGTTCAATGCATTTTAAGATCGTCGATAAGTCTCATAATAAAAGTACTAAACGATGTCTAATTCTCTTAAAATATAGACTTGACACACTTATGTTATTTTTTTTTACAGGTGTTCACAATGTTACTTAACATTTTTTTCTTTCTGCTATTGACAATTTTGCACAGTTGTACCGGAATACGCGTGATCACAAATGTTGATGGTTCTACTCCTACTATTACAATAAAAGTTTCAGGTTTTTTTGTGCGAGATGTTAATGCTGATGAGGCAAATGTCTATGGCGCAAATAAATCAAATATTTACAATCTCATGAGACATTGGCGCCTCGTCAACCCTAAGGAAATATATTTAATTGATAAGTCTTCTGATGCTCATTATTATCCACCTGTTCAGCTGTTTCTTAAACCTGTTGAAGGAAAACTAATTAACTTAGATGAACGCGTGGTTGCCGTCAATTCTGGAGGATATGTTAATAGAAATGAGTCTACATTAAGTGAACCTTCAGCGTTAACGCAGTGTGTTTTCAATAAATATAGTCATAAATGGAATACTGATGGAGTTATACCCGCTGTTGCTATTACGTACAGCGTAAATTATGATGGAATTGAATTTAATTATCAAAATCAATATGGCAAAAACTTAGAAAAGGTACACCCAAACATATTAGTAGCAGATCAAAAAAAGAAAATATCAAAAGGTGAATTAATGGTTGCAACATTATATGGTAAAATTAAGATTGTTGAATTGGCCATTAAGTATGATTCACATTCGATTGATAGGATTTTGGTTATTGATCATTATAATGAGATGTTTTATTATGACATAGAAACAATTTTTCGAGGCAAATATCATACAGGTTCATTAATTTTTAAGTCTACAACTGAAAAAATAAGACTCGCAATTTATCATAAACCGCAGGCTAAATCTCAAATATTATCTGAAATATTTGAGATTTAAAAAAGGCTCCTTTTGTAATCAAAAAATAAATGTATGTGCCTTATAAAGTTAAATGTTCAATTTTTATTATATTTGTTAAATATATTCATGAATAAATACGTTATTATTAAAAGCATACTTTTTAATGTTTTGATCGACTTAAATTTATCTTTAAAAATTAAAATAAAACAGTACAACAACTGCTATGGGCCTCCAGACATAAACAACTTTTGGGAAAACCACTCCTCATAGTTGTGATGACATGGCGATGAAGTAGGGCCTGAGCCTCCTTCTTCTTAAAAGATACCTTTGCAAACTGTAGTGGGGGGAAATAATGGCTAAGACAATACCAAACAAATCCTTAATAGAGGTTTTTTTTTGGTAACTAATCTTGAATACGCAATATTTTTTTGGAAACATAAATTGACTTACAAATATTTAAAGGCTTATTTGTATTTTTTACTTTAAATTAAGTTTAAATAAGCAGATAATTCATATCTCGTAGAAATTGTTATAATTTTGTTATTTTAATAAAACATTAATAACAGCGGTCGCTAGAGAGTTTCCTTCACCGTTTCTTCTCTCTAGAACGCTTCCTTAATTCCGAAGCGATAGTTGTTTATAGACTTTTCATATGATTCCTTATAAATTACTTCAGACTTTAATTTATTTTATCTTATCTTCATAATACCTACCTACAATGTCATATCTATATATCGTAGAGGCTTACACGCGCATAGACTATAATATTTGCACAGTTCTTTAATCAACAAACTGTAAGGTTAACCACCTTTCACCTTCTTAGTTTCAATTTCAAAAATTCCCATAAAACCTACATTAAAATTGGCTCCTTCTCACCGATATGTGCATAAGACAATTAATACAAAATTTACCACGCCCTTTCAGGCTCTTAAGGATGTATTTTGAAAAATACCTTTCGTATCGAAATACATCTTCCATGAAATCTTTCAAATGAAGTTGATTTGAAAGCCTACTCTTTTCCGCCATGAGTGAAAAGTTGCTAAGCGCCTGAGCATCCAGTTATTTTGCTACGTAACTTCGCACGGCTCACACCCTTAGGGGTTTCAAAAACAAATCTTTAAACGATGTCTACTATATAGGCATAACTCCTTCTCCAGATTTCAAATTCCTCCCCATAGCAATTTGAACTTGGTGATGATGAGCCATTGCCATCCCCTTTCTCACCTTAGGGTTTGATTTAAAAATAACCCTTAAACACACTTTAAATTTATTAAATTAATACAGTGTAGAATGTATGCGAAGTTTTAAGTAAATTTGACAATAAAATATAATTTCCAAGATAATAATCTGTCCTCCTTTTTTTTTACTTATGGCTTGAATTTTCGAAACACGAAACATATATTTTAGTAAATGTTTTGAGAAGCATATAAGAATACGTGTTTTATTTAAAATATAAGATTAATAATTATTAATATTAAGATTTATATATTAAGTAAATTAAAGCATAAAATATTTTTTTTTTTGCAAAATTTGTCACACCTTTTATTTTTTAAGAAGATTAATTTTAAAAATCCCAGGAACACAAGTTTTATTAATTTTGTTGGAGAAAATTAACATAATTGCTGAATAAAATTTCACTATAAAAGTGTACGTGTTTCATTTTTTGTTGGACCCTACCTATATCCCTACCCTATAGCTTAGTAAAAGGTACGCTGTCGATCTCGTGTCGTTGATTTTTGTGTTGGAAAGCACTGATTTTGTGAAGACCCTACCTATATCCCTACCCTATAGCTTAGTAAACGGCATGTAGTATAAGGTGATGCTTAATTTAATAGTTTATATTAATAATATTAATATAACCAAAAAGGCAAATATAACCAAACACAGCAGTTGAAATTGTACACGCTGTCGATCTCGTGTGCGTTCGTAAATATCACTTTTTAGGGTCTCGCTCAGCCATTGCGTCACGTGTCTTCTGCCTTAGTCTTTCCGTTCGTTTGTCCGTGCGTTGAATAGTCCTGGAATTGATTAGTTAAAGTGAATATACATTTGGAACACAAAAGAAGTTAAATGCTGTAGACGAAGATGGATTAATGTTTATCGGAGCATATTTTGTAAATACAATAGCACTACCTTGTCACTAAAGTATCGGTTCTTGTTCCCTTCAGTTAGTAGGTACATTGGAGATCAAGAAACAAAACTTTCCCTTGGCTGAAAGGATGGTAGTGTTAGAATCAAATCTATATATCTCCTCCGGAAATAATACCCAGGATTCTACACCGTGATATCATGGGAAGTTAATCTACAGTCTGCGAACTGTGGTACTTAGAAGCAAATAAAAGATTTAAAACAAAGAACAATAGGTATCAATAGGATTACGTTAGCTTATAACGGGCTAGGCTTGGCTTTCAGCTAAGAGTAAAATAGCAGCTGTTGGGATTAAACAAGATTAGTGCACAAAACATAATTGAAATCATAAGTCAGGAGAAGATTTAAGATACTTAACTCAATAGTCGACTGCTGGGAACCGTTACTGTTTTTCACTCGCGATCTCTTGACCACATCCAGCTTGCACCGTAGCTCTAGACTGATTGCCCTGCTTGCTACTATTGTTCTAGTAAAATCTTGACTCTACCCTTCACATGTACGGCGCCCTTGCATCCTTTGGTGTCAAATAAAATCTGTCTCAAAATCAAAATTAATAAAGCTTGACCTTATTGCGGTTGCAGTAAGCTCGAGTCTCCATTCTCCATTCTCTCATCCCCTTAAACTTTCCAGCCTTAACCAGACGCGTGAAAACCTTTACCATTTCTCCGAAACTTCGGTTTGCCAGAATGGTTGGAAGATGTCATAAAATATTGTATCTGACCCTTGTATTTCTGGCTAAATGTACAAGTTTTAAGAATTTTGAATATTGCAAGCTATAACTAAATCGCTACTTTAATTATATTTATATATGTTTATCCATGTGGATTCCCCGTTGAATCCATGAAGCTGCTTGCCGGGCTTTGTGGACTTCACGCACCGAAACCTTATCACTACATCGGATATTTAACAGCATATTTAAAAGGATCAGGAACTTAACGCTGAAGTTACAAAATTGTACATTCATTTATCAACCTCATGCAAAGTTGAGAAACAAAGCCTTTTCTTTTCCTATCTGCATATACTATTTATTCTAATGCTAATATGCATTCTCGTTCCACGTACCAAGCTCGTACAATCTGTCGGCTCCTTCTCGAAATAGCTGAAATTTAAAAGATTACGCATTGCAGCGAAACTAATTGTATCTACGCGACAAGTTCCTTTACCAGTATCAAAATAAATTAAACTATAAAACTCGTTTCGCTTTTCTTATGTTTGTATATATATAACTAGATTTTGGGTTATTTTGGTGGTCTTTGCGGTATAAAGTTCCTGATGAAGATCAGAGTTCAACGATCTGGAAGTTTTCTCAAACTCACGGAACCAATTTGATCAAACTCCTCATACATAATATTCACCTGTGGAGACTTCCATTGGAAGAATAATAGGCTTTAATAAAACAGCAGTAGTGAGGAATTGGGGGTTCTGGAGTACTCCACCCAATTCCTCTTTTTACAGTCTATTATTAAAATTACACAAAAAATAAAATTTATGTTTTATGTATCACTTACCTCTTCCTGTCAATATAACTCTACCCAAAGGTTGTCTGGTAGAGATCGCTTTTAAGCGATGAGGCCGCCTCAGTGTGCTATTTCCTTTATTGTTATTTTTTTGTGTATTTTAACTTGTGCAATAAAGAATATTGTATTGTATTGTAAAATGAACTGTCATAATTTATATATTTTTTAATTGTCTAACGTTTTGGATAAAAGTTTTTCCTTTAACTGCTTTTAAAAAAGTACATTTAGGAAAATAAAGTGCATGTTTCCGCCAAGGATTGTTATAGTCTTTCCAATTTTCAAGTCCACCTCCGCAAGAGAAACATTTAGTCGCATCAGTAACTCAATCGCCGAAATAGTAAAATCCTGCGTCAGCCAATTCCGAAACAAATCGTCGTCTAGTATTTGCTTCTGACCAATGAGTTTTAAATGTACTCATTCGAATCATGAATTAATTATATATGTCGTAAAGAGGATTATATTGACACATTGTAATGAACTATATGACTGATAATGTAGTTGTAATTTAAACATCAACAATAACAGTCGTGCAGCTTGCATAGAGAAGTAATGCAATCGAAATTTAGTTGTAGAGTATTAGAAGTTAGTGTTGATTCTCTACTAAATAGGCAAAGCCAGACATGAGGAGGTAAATCAAACAAGCAATGACAAAACAATATTTAGATTATAAAAATTTATTAGTTAAACACTATTTTTCAAGCAAGTTACATTTCTAAGTGCACATATAGTTGAGTGGTAAATACAGTGATAAATATCATTAGATGACCTATATTCTTTCTACAAATTTAACAAACTAGGACAGTTCATATCTTCTACTTTTTTTCATCCAGGTTTTTAATCCAGGTTGCTTTACAATTTTTATTTTATTTATTAAAAAATCTTTAATATAATAAAGGAAATTATTGTATGGTATATAAAACCCTCATTCCAATACATTTTTCTATTTCTCTGAATCCAGTTTACTTGTTTCCTTTCTGTTGGGCTAAGATTATGAAATCGAAAAGGCGGCTGAACTAATTTTATTTGCATTTGATCATTACAAATGATTGCAATTTCTTTAATAATGGATTTATTGTCATCTGTTTTAAATCCTTGCAAATCCATAATAACAATTTCCTTCATGTTAGTTTGCGAAGTATATTAGTTAGAGGTCGGTATTCTACAAGCCGATCGTTTATAATTAATCAGTAAGCACTGATATTTTCTGGAATATCTTTAAAAGCTTCTATTTCCAAGCGAGCGTCTACCGGTCTGGTTTTCAAATTTGCGCTTTGTCTTGAACAATCAATTACAAACAAAGGAGCCCTCTCTTTAAATTTTTTAAGATCAAGCAATGGGTCTTTTGAAAGATTGTAGAATGAAAAATAGTTAGAATTTAAAACTATCGTTTACTATTAGTCAAATCGCAGTGATCAAATACCGAATTATCTTGTAATCTGTTATTTTTTTTATTAGTTTGTAAACAGAATATAACATCTTCTTCTTTTTCTTCTCCTTGTGGCGGGCTGATTTCCGCACTTGCCACACGTAGATGGTGGCTTTGTGCGTAGCAGATGGCCGACTATTGCAGCCAATCCATTTCCTTCCAGAATCTCGACAAGTGACCCACATTGCTGCAGGCCTCCTGGAGCGTCCTTGGAGTACCCAAGTGTTTTGCCCTGTTGTCTTCCACCCTAGCACAATGTAGCATTACGTGGGATGGCGTTTCTTCGGCGGGGGCAGAGGGGGCTGTCGGTGGCACCTTAAAAAAAAAATTTCGGTTAAGTTAGCAGTGACCAGTTAAGATCCCTACTACCAATCTTAGGTTATCCCTGTTCATCCGTAGTAGGGTCTTAGTTAGTCTGGGGTTTAGATTGGGTGTTGAGTCCTTGGCCTGTCGGCAACCTGTACCACCCGCCCATTCTGATTGATGTTGTTGGTGTGTGTGCTGTCTAAGCCAAGACTGCAGCTGGTTGAACGGTATGGGTATGATTGGCTCCAGCCCTATCGGCGTCGAGCTTGAGCCGATTTTGGCTAGATCATCAGCCGCATCGTTGCCTAATGATCCACTGTGGCCCTTTATCCAACCTACTGTAACGGTATTACTGAGTGATATTACCTGTCGAGCTTGGTGGCATTGAAATAGTAGTCCTGAGTTGACTGAGTTACCATCGAAAGCTTTTAGGACAGCAGCGCTGTCCGAGAGAATTCTGATTTCAAAGTCCGTGATCTTCTTGCTCGCCATGTCCTTTGCAGCCTGGATTATACCTACACATTCCGCTTGGAATATCGTGTTAAACTGAGCTGTGCATGCGTGCAAGTTAAGGTCAGCAGAGTACGCTCCGGCTCCCGTTCCCTTCCTTGTTTTAGAACCATCGGTGTATGCTTGTACCTCATTGAGTCCGGGATGGTCCTGTTGATTTTCATGTAGCTCGATGGTGTAGTGTTTGTTAAAACAAACCTTCGCGGTATCCTGTCGCAGGGAGCTGTCTAGGATTATCCCCAGGTATTTGACCTCCTGTGAGAGAGACAGACTTGTGCCAAAAATATTAGGGCGATTGCTTGCTGGTTTTTATTCTGTTAATAAAAAGAATTAGTTCTGTTTTGCTGGGGTTTACCGCCAGTTGGTTTTCGTTGCACCAAATTTCCACTTTTACCAGTGCTTTTTCCATGAGGTCGTTTAGTATGCCTTCATATCTGCCACTGATAAGTATGGACAGGTCGCCAGCATAACCCACTGTATAGTGGCCGCTATCGTTGAGTTCGGAAATCAGGTCATCTACAACTAGATTCCATACTCAGGGTGACAGCACACCTCCTTGAGGGCATCCTTTCGCTACTATGCTCCTGGTTTTGCTGCTGTGCACGGTGAACTGTATTCCTCTCATTTTAGCATGTTGGTTATCCAACTGACTAAAGTAGGATTTACTTTGCGTTTAATGAGGGCTTGGTTTATGCTTTTAAACAACGTTTTGTCAAATGCACCCTCAATGTCAATGAATGCACCTAGTGTTGCTTGCCTATCTGCCAGCGCCCTTTCTATCTTTTCCACAACGCAGTGAACGGCTGTTTCTGTAGATTTTCCGGTGCAGTACGCGTGTTGGTTGATGTTGAGTAGTATGTTTGTGAGCGTCACGTCCCTGATATGTCGGTCCCAGAGTCTTTCCAGAGTCTTTAACATAAAGGAGGTGAGGTTTATTGCTCGGTATGCCTTCGGGATTGTGTAGTCACTCCTGCCCGGTTTGGGTAGAAAGATTACCTTTACTTCCCTCCAAGCCACTTGCAGCTTCGTTTTGAGATTCGATAGAATTGCAGAAACGTCGCCAGCTCTCTCTTCTGCGAGTTCTGATGCGTTTCTTGTAATCGATTGGTACTGATTTGTAGGTTTCCCAGTCTTGTTCTGATCTTGTATTTTTGGCCCTATTGAAGAGCCTTCTTAGGGTTTGCCTTGCCCTCTCTAGCTGCGGGCACCACAAATGATTGGTGTTGTGTTTTTGTTCCTTTGGCTTGGGGAGAGGACAAGACTGATGATAGGAGTCCAGCAGCGACTGTGTCATCTTTGTAACCCTCTGTTTGATCAGGTCTATATTTATCAGTTTTCTCCCTGTGTTTGCATCGGTTGTGTCAAGGTTAAGTTTTAATGCAGCCTTGAATGCCGTTATATTGGTTTTACGGGGTTCCTTCTAGGCTCCATTATTGTCTTCTGTAGCAGATCCTAGCAGATTCTTCTATGGTCCGAACATGACAATTCGTTGGAGACGTGTCATCCTGTTATGATTTCCTCCGCTGAGCTTGTTGCCAATGTGATGTCAACAATGGTTTGGTACCGTGATGTTACAAACGTTGGTTCAACTTCTCTGTTGAGAATATTAAGATTAGTTGAAAATAGAAATGAGACGAGATCCTCACCTTTTTTTTTGTGTTTTCGCACCCCCAGAGTGCGTGGTGGGCGTTGGAGTCTGCAGCTATGAGCTTTGTTGGAATGTCTCCGTCAATCGGCATGTACACTAATGCGATAACTAGCGAGAGGGGGCCTGCGTCATTATCCTGTTTATTTCTAACAGATGTTAGGTCTCTGAAACAGAATTGGGTTAGTAGCACAGCTGGTATGCGTTTGGGTATGTATTTGCATATGCGTGGTTTTTCTATGGTTGTGTTGAGTAGTAACTTACCCCCTAAATTGCTGAGGCCACAGATTTTGTTGTCTCTGATCCACAGCTCCTGAATCAGAGCTATGGGTCCTGTGTCAACTTCCAGCAGCCTGCGTAGGGTAGCCGTGGCCGCTATTTTATTTGGGAGGTTGGTTATCGGTGTTTTACTCGGAGGACATGCCATTGTCGCTATCCGACTCCGCCTCCATCCCCCGTAGTTCTGCTGCTGTCCGCTGGGTGCTGGTCGACTGATTGCCCTTGGAAGTAGAGGGAATCGCCACATCCTCCATCTTTGGCCTGCGCGCCATGCACTCCCTCTCAGATGGAGTAGAGGTTTGTTGCCGTCTCCGGAAAGGCAGCATTTTGCTCTGAGGACGTTCTGCAGGCACTTCACGTCTCTCTTATAAACTGGTGTAAGATCGGCGGACTTTACCATCTTGGGGATGTCCACTTGCCTGATCACTTTCAGCCTGGTGCCTTCACGTGGTGATTTTATTTTGTCTACAGTGGACTTGAACCAATTCAGCGATCGCTCGTCCTCGGACCACAGTTTGAGGCAATATTCACTATGGAAGGCTTTACCTCTGAACGTAGGTGCGTAAAGAGCCCCGGCTGCCAGCGTCGTCTCCACTGTGTCAAAGATAGCATCTTCGATGGCTACCCTTATGGTTTCCGCTTCAGCAGAAGTGAGGTCAGCTTCGCGCGTTTCGCACCGTCCCTCGGAGAAATGGACTCATCGGGTCGGTTACGCTTCGCCCTTGTCGAAGACTCAGGCTTAGCGTCGGGTTCCTTGGCAGCGTCAGGTCTTCTCTTACCGCGCTTCGCTCTCATCCGGTTTTTTCTTGGTGGTACCCTCTGGGTTGCCTTGTTTGGGGAACTTCGCGTGAGCTTTAGGCTTTTGGGTACCGGTGGTCTTGTCCGATTTTGTTGATAGTGGTTTAGGTCACGGTTTTCGCACTTCCTTTTTGGGGGCTGCGTTTGCCGTCTCCTCGTTTTTTGTGTGACACAAATTGCCACTTGTTCTGTACCTCGTAAACTATCGGTACGGCACCAGACAGTGTGTGTGTGTGTGTGTGTGTGTGTGTTTTTGCTTGCTTTTCTTAAAACATTAGAATCATATAAAAATTCCATTTAACCGAAAATTGTTCTAAAAAGTAAAAAATAATTTCTAACCTTTCTTCAAAATGAATATTTTTTTTTTATATCCACGTTCGACTGCAAGAAAAGCAAGGCGTGCGCACTTACATACAATCATTTAATAAACTCTCAATTAATATCCACTAAAACTCTAGCACGTCAAATATTCCTGTGTGGCGCACGCCTTGCTTTTCTTGCAGTCGTAATAAACTTTTTTTAATGAACGCTTCGGTAATTCGTCTCTCATGAACCCCGCTCTAAAATATGGAATATCTTTGCTGTATTTCAATATATCAATATGTGTAAGTGCTCTTTTGGGTAGCCTGTCACTTAGTGTTTTTTTCTTTGTTACATAAATTTCTAAACTATTTCTATGTTCTTTAAGATGTAGCCCTTTTCCAATATACATTTCTTCCATTTTTTGATTTTGCCTCATAAGTTCATCTAAACGTTGTGCTGCAGATTTTATGGTATTTATCGCTCTTGCTATTCCAGCGGCTCCGCCCGCTAAACCTCCTGAAGCAGATAATCCAGCATATATTGGTATTAATGGTAAAAATACTCCGAGTTTTGGAACAGAAATCACGCGCGGCATTTCAACCGATGCATCTGAGTCTGTTGCAAACTCTTTAGCAACAGCAATAGTATAGTTAATAGTTGCTTTTTTACATTGAGGCCTGAACTTTTTAAGGTGTTTCTTTGTCAAATCAAAGAGACAATGTTTTTAAATGTTTTTTTTTTTTCAGTTCCTACTTTGACTTTATTATTCTTGCTTTTATATTTTTGATTTGAATTACGCGGCCTTTTATTGGCTATTTTTAGGGAATATGTAATACTAATTAAGAAACAGGAAACACTTTTTCCACTGAGTTCTAGAATAAGAATGAAAGATAAAATTAATTTAGCTTGTTTATAATAACGACAGTACTGTACACTAATTTTACTAAAAAGATAATTTCCTTTGCTTGGTCGCATAATAAAAAAAATTCTTTTTCCTGATCATAAGACCGTTGTTTTATGTATCCAGCTATTTTCTTTCGGGGGTAAACCAAGCCAGTGTTTGTAAAACACTTATTTCCTCTTTTCTTAACAATTTTTTCAACAAGATATATCTCAGGATATTTTGATTGTTGTAATTCTTGAGAGTAAAATGAGCCTAAAATGGGACGGTGTTTTGCATCTTCTAAAAGGCAGGAGGGCTTAGAGGGGTTGTATTCTGAATTTCAACTACTGAAAATATTTCAGTAGACCGCTTTGAAGTGTAGCCCTTTTCAAATGTTTCTTTGTATTCACTTATACGCACGAAGTTGCCAACTTTAATTCCAATTTTTTTTTATTCAGCTTTATTTTAGTGTCCATTTTTTTATATTTTCTTAATATTTGCCATTTATTTTGGTTATTACCTTTTTTTTTCTAACTGACTATGCAGTTGGCTGTTGCAGCCATTACTGCTTCACCGGTCTTTTTTGGGCGACTCTGAAGGAGCCTCAAGGGGCTCGGGGGCGTCCCTTCGACCAGCGTGAGTCTCGAACCCGTAGGTGAGTCACCGCCAGGAGGGGAGTTCCCGGTTATGAGGGTGCGGTTGCTTTTGAGTGGGGGCGAGAAGCGCCCCGGCACTCTTTGATACCTCGTGTATCCGTTCGGCGCCGACAAACTTCGGCGTCGTGTGAGGGGGGAGTCCTTTTTCGGGGAGGTTCCTATCCGGACAGCGAGATCGTCATCTGAGGCCGTTAGTACATGCCGAGGCCCCCTAACGATAATTTTACGACCATGCCGAAGTCGGTCGAGGGGATGAGTTCTGTGGCGTGAATTGTTATAAGTACTGATTAATTTAGAAATTATACCATTAGTCCATCAGAAACTTCCTTGTAAACTAAATTAATTGTACATTTTGCCTTTTCTTATAAATCTTTTTACTATTGAAGCTATCCCTAAAAGTCTGAATTGAAATTTTTGGTTGAAAATTTAAAATAACGGGTTTCACGTTTTTGGTAATGATCCCCTACCAATCTTTTATCTATTCTATTATATACAAAAATCAATAACGGTGACTGACTCATTGACACAATTGTTCTCCCAGAAGGAGCCTCCGGAGATGAAAGTCATGTATTGGAGAAATGTTTAGTACCTCATGGTGACCTGGGGAAAAATCTGACATTTCCCAAAATCCAAGATGGCGGCGGTGATCGATGCACTGCAAACTAAAAATTGAGGCGTCGATTGGTAAAATATATACAAATGATTAAAAAAAAATGGATAAATAAAATGGCCGTCGATTTAAAAATGATTGAAATCTTCATAGTTAAGGACAGAAAGAAGGAGTTGTCGGACGTAAAAATAAAGTATGGTGAAGGTGTTCTAATTTTACGCCACCATATGGAAAAATTGTGGGATTTACAAAAATCTAATATATTTTTTGTTTTTAAGCAATTTTAATTGAATTGAAACTTGACGCATCTATTTATAAAATTAAAACCAATACTTTAAACAAAAAAGAAAAGGCCGAAACTGATGTCTTGGAAAAAATATTTTTACTTCAAAGTAATAAGGGAATTAATCTGACATTACTCAAAATCTAAGATGGCGGCGGTGATCCACATACTCTATTTAAATTTCTAAGCAATTTTGACCAAACTGAATACAGACACGTCAATTTTTGATATAAATTACTTTCTTTTTCGTTTTTGCTTTCATTTGATAAGCACATTAGTGATTTTTACAGCTTATCTTACGGCTTTTAGTTCTAAATAGGTAGTATATCAGTCTCAGAAAAATCTTTCAGTTGTAAGGTGGTCTCGAAGATGCAAATGAGTACTTAAATTCACTCATAATTGCATATGTATGTATTGAGCTTCCCCTATTTGTTTTGTGGTGAAATACAGTCGAAATTGCTACCATTTACTGTAAATAAGCTATATTTGCCACTAATGTGGCACCAGTGGTAGCAAATAAGGTTATAAAATCTCTGATATGCAACTTTTAGAAATAAGTTAGATTAAATCCCAATATGGAACTTAAAGTTTCAAATAGGTGGTGTAACGAATTGTCCTGCCACCTTTAGTGCTAAACTGGGTTATGTTCTGGCTCTTTTAGAACCTATAGTTGCTATATCTCTTAGTTCTACTGTGCACTGATAAGTCGCCCTAACGCATAAATAAGTTTCAAAAGGCCAACTTAAAGAACCAAAATAAGCGATTATGACTTATTTTGAACTACTAAGGATCTTTTAGTTGTAAAAATTACTTTTGGTTCTAACATTCACTCAATTGCATTCACAGTATGCAAATAGGTGATTAAAGGTGATAGGTGATAAACCTCATGGTGCTAAATAAGGCGTAAATTAGTGAGGATTAGAACTGTAAGATGCAAACTATGTCTTCAGAATGGAGTCTTTAACATTGTGAAAGTTTAGATACGACATTGTGTTATTGACACACAACTACAACTGTGGTACAACCAAAATAAAAAAGTAAGGTTATAATCATATTTACTTTTTAATTTATTTTTTTAATAAACTTAATCTAATGAAAGGTGCGTGAAAATCTATAAAGAAATATCATATATAATTCACATTAAAAAATAAATCACAACGACTTTTATGCCAACTAAATGCTAAAACATTAAAGTTACCTAATAATAAATAGATACACGATAGGACTTATCTAATTACACACGAGTTGCACTCAAAGTCACTCTTGGATTTTATTTTAAATAATTAATAATTAGATTTTGCACTCGAACATTTTTTTAGCACTTTTTTATCACCTGATGAATGAACGAAATCGTTTTTCATACAATTACTCATTCGCTACGCAAAACTTATACCCACGGTTTCCACTAAAGAGGAATATACAAAATTGGCTGCAATTTTTCTCCTTTTTGTCCTATTAGAATGCCTGCCTCAACTTAAGAATGACTGTAATTTTCACCTTAGGTAATACTCGGTCCTTATATATAACTCATATGTTACCTGTTGTGTTAGTTGGGTATGACAACATAAAATTTATACCTATATTAACCCGACAAATTAAAATGTATTTTTCGTCAGTTCAATTATTTTTTATCTAGCCTGTGACGCGTAAGACACTAAGACGAAGATAACGAGATCTTATTTGGCAAAATATTATGAATAGCTTAGATGCTACACGGGATCAAATAAATATCCTAAGAAACATACAACATACATTTTCCTTAGATAAATATAACATGATATTGTAATTTTTGAATAATAACCATTTCTTTTCATGCCAAACTCTATAAAAATGTTTTTTAATATATATATATATAATTTAGTATACGGTCCGCCTGATGGTAATCGGTCACACGGTCAATTAGGTCTTACGTGTAATCTGTGCCATGTTATGCTTTGTCAGTAGTTTTTGTGAAATTTTATATTCATTCAATATACGATCGACAACTAGAGAACATGTCTTTGTCTTAATATACCTCAACTCCCACAGCACTTAGCGCACACTTTTCAGTACCGCCGCTCCGGCGAAACGCACACCTCTGTGACTGACCAGAGGCAGGTAGAACGTGCCGGCTGAAAACCGTCACCGCTCGATCTTACACGTACGGGGAGAGTCACCGGTGTAGGTAACACGTCAATCTTAACTTTTAAACTAAAGGGCAAATACCAATTTGTATTCAGTACTTCGTTCCGCCACTTCGGCGAAACGCATAGCTCTGTCACTGGCAAGATCGGCTGCTCCACATGAAGCTCCGCTGCAGACTGTCAGCGCTCGACCTCACACGTATGGGGAGAGTTACTGGTGTATTACGTCAATCTTAATTTTCACCTAAATGCCAAGTTCCAATTTTTATGCTATGTGTATGGGTACAGGTGATCATATGGTAACAGAGACCGTACAGGTAGCCTCTCCTCGCATGGTTCCTTCAACTTCACTATCAGGTCAGCTGGTCCCGACGACCCTTGAACCCCACTAAACGTGATGATGGCAAGAGACCTGGCTTAGGAGGGATATGGTTTGAAATGCTACTCTTGTAAAGGATTCCGTACCATTATCTAAATATGGCAAAAAAATCACGTTTCTTGTATGGGAGTCCCCCTTAAATACTTGTTTTATTTTAATTTAATTATTTATCTTTAGAGTAAATATACAACCTCATATTCTGTGGATATTTCAAGCGTCTACTTGTTGCCCTTATCAATGTCCAGCAAAAACGAGCAAAAAATCACGTTGGTTGTATGGAGCCCCCTTAAATATTTATTTTATTCTGTTTTTTAGTATTTGTTGTTGAAGTGGCAACACAAATACATCGTTTGAGAAAATTTCAACAGTCTCACTTGACGGACGGACAGCGGAGTCTTAGTAATAGGGTCCCGTGTTTTACCCCTCGGGTACGGAACCCTAAAAAGTAATTATGTACTCCACGTTGCGTCGTTACGTGTAAAACAATACGGTTTCTTTCGACTTATCTAACCTAATTTGTAAATTGAAATTTAATTAGTACTCTTTATTGTCGTTATACTATTGAATACAAATTACCTATGTAGCATACTCTTTTATTATCATTAATATTTAGGGTAAATACAGGCAATATTAGCCACTTTAACCTTGCTATCTTTTTTTATTGAAAACCTGTAACTTTTTCCTCCCACAAATGTAAACAGTTACTGCTCAGCTTGTCTATAATCTTTACTAATAGAGTAAAGGTACAATGTTATTATAATACTGTAAGCAAGTTAAACCACCACTACGACTTCATCACTAGGTATATAAGGCGACACGTCATCTAAGAGGGCTCATACCCCCGACCGACCTCGGCAAGGTCGAAAAACTATCGTTAGGCGACCACGACACGTACTAATGGCCCCAGATGACGATCTCGCTATCCGGATAGCGAGATTAGTCTCAACGACCTCCCCTAATAGAGCCTCCCCCCTAACACGACGCCGACGTCCCCGGGTTCGTCGGCGCCCGCATGGATACACGAGGTATCAAAGAGTGCCGGGGTGCTTCTCACCCCCACTCAATCGCAACCGCACCCGCGTAACGTGAAACTCCCCTCCTGGCGGTGGCTCACCTTCGGTTTAAGACTCACGCCGGTCGAAGGGACGCCCCCGAGAGCGACAACCCAAGTCGAGGTTCCCTCTGCGGGGAGTCCTTGAGCGTTGGGCGCTATACGGGCTGAGGCTCCTTCAGAATCCCGCCCAAAAAAGCCCGGTGAAGCAGTAATGGCTGCAACAGCCAACTGCATAGTCAGTTCATATAAAAAAAGAGGTTTCAGTTTGCTTCTCGCTGCTCGCTGCGGCAACATCTACTAAGGACGACGTAATAATAATTTGGTGATGTTTTGCTTGATTTTCCTATTACTTTGTGTGCTTTTGGATTAATCTTTTTGTGGAAGATATTTTGTTTTATAAATTTGTCAAATAAAGATAATTAAGTTGTTTTTGTAAATCAATTGTCTTTTTTAAAGCAATTTTACTTATGATGCTAAAATCAGAAGTGGGATAAAGAAAACATAGACCCACATTTTTAGTTGTGAATAAAATAACTCTCTGCTACTTACATGTTTTTCCAATTGAAGTGATTTATACGTGTAAACTAGTTTTGATTGTTTTTGCACTGCACATTATCACCAACAATGTCTCGTTCTCGTAGTAATACGTAAAACGTAATAGTTCTAAAAAGCGACTAGCGTGATAAATCCCAGGGTTGTCACCGTCGTCGCTCGAGGAATATGTCGAGAAATTATAGCCGTTCGCGAGCCAGTCGTTCAATTAGAACGCTCGATAGAAACTTACTGCAAAATTTTAACGAGACTTGAGGCAATAGAGAATAAAAATCAAACTGGAAATGTAACTAGTGTTCCCCATATTACCACGAACGATTCAAATATTGCGCCTATATACATTACTACAAATGAGTCGTGAAAAAGTTATTGTTATGTAGAACCCGTTAAGTTAATTATACTTGGATGCTCGAAGTCGCGTGGTACAACCATTAACTCAACTATATCACCGCGTGATTGAGATCGCGATTCCAGTAAATTATGCGCGACAAATAGGGCTTGTGCCTTTTTTGTGTATGTTTTCTTTTTTATTTATGTCACATCGTTAGTTATTTCTTCGTATACGTGTAGTGCAAGGATTCAGTGACGACCTAATATCAGCAATTGTGATTCGGGGCATAAGTGACCCACTTGTTCGTGCGTCTTCCACTAGCGCAAAACTCGCCCCAGATGATATAGTTCGTTTTTCTCGATTTATGTAAAACCTAATACTACAAATTGTAATACGTATACGAGGTACTTACGATATTAGCAGAAGCAAAATGACGCAGAAAATAGAATACTTAGGCCGCAATGTTAGGTTAGCTGTAATAAAGTCAAAATGTAAAGCAGGTACAACAATTCATGGGCTATTTTTTACGTTCCACATCCCATCAAATTTCTTTAAATAACGTAAAGTAAGTGATGTCAGTCAATACCTATGCTGTTATTATTTAGTTTTTATTTGGCGTTTGTAAATAATTATTTTATGACTATTCGTTTTGAATAGCTTCAAAATTTTACTTAAACCACTGTCTATTTTTGCCCCCGTCTACCCTATGCAGTATAGAGTAGGGTAGGCTATGCTATAAATAAATGTGTTCTATGTGCTACCTGATATTACTATTAAATTTTTCTGTGACTGCTAACCGTTGTTAGAAGTATTGTTTGCGGCAAGTAAAAGCTTTATAAAATATTTTTTGTACTGATTCTAATGTTAACACAGTTAAACGCGGTATTAAGTTACAGGATTTATTCTGATATAATGTACTAATTAATTTTCAAATTCTTACTAATATTATAAATGCGAAAGTGTGTTTGATTCTTTTTTTTTGATTCTGTCTTTACGTCGCAACGGAGCGTCGAATTTTGCTAAAGTTTAGCACAGAGATAGGGTAAGGGAAAAGAAAAAACGGCAAAGTGCGAGTCGGACTCGCGCAGGAAGGGTTCCGTACCCTTATCTATAATTTTTTTTCTTTCATTTTTATATTTGAATTGATTGAATGAAAGGTAAATTGCGGTTTACGATTTTCGACGTATTAAAAAAAACTACTTACTAGATCTTGTTCACAACAGTTTTCGGTGTAAATTTGCATGGTTATGTACATCATTAATTTTTTTAGTTTTAACATTCTCTTATTTTAGAAGTTACAGGGTCCCCTACACACATTTTTTGAAGTGTCTCTCGCGCAAACTATTTAGTTTAGAAAAAAAAAATTAAAAACCTCAATATAATTTTAGTGGGTTGATGGAAAAATAATATTTGAGTTTAAGTTCTAAGTATGGGGAACCCCCAAAATTGACTGTTTTTTTTTTTCTATTTTTGTGTGAAAATCTTAATGCGGTTCACAAAATACATCTACTTACCAAGTTTCAACAGTATAGTTCTTATAGTTTCGGAAAAAACTGGCTGTGACATACGGACGGACGGACAGACAGACAGACATGACGAATCTATAAGGGTTCCGTTTTTTGCCATTTTGCTACAGAACCCTAAAAAGGGTACTGTTTATTTTGGAAAATTTGAATTTCCCTGCAGATGCACATAACTAGAACCGAATATTATACCTACAGCCATAGCTTGCTATAGTAAACCTATTTACTATAATTCAGAAAATGCCGTAGAAATACCATGACGAAAACAAAATTTAGGGCAGGCGGAGCCGCTGGTAAAGCTAGTACATTGATATGATTTGAAGAACTGGGTGAGAAGTATCACCCTGCCGTGCGTCACAGTCTACTGCTTAATCAAATTGAAATAAAATAAAATAAATTCAAAGTGAAATTATGAATAAAAAAATATATCTAAATGAGCAATTCCTGTATATTGGCAGTATGTTGGCAGTAACCTGAGACATGAGGGAGAGCTAATAATAATTAGTTATTATTTTACAATATAATATGTAAACAAGAAAAACGCATACAAAATTAATATGTATTGGTGGTTTATGAGAATTTAAGCATTTAACACAGGGTTAGTTCTGAGAAAAAGATATGACCTGTTTAAAATTCTGTTATGATTCCCTTTTTAAATACTTAGATACTTTAAAGGCTTTCTGATGATATTGGATTGGTAGTATGGGCTATAATCCCATTTCTACTAATTGATACTATCTATCGATATCCCAAAAACTAAAGGACCAATTTGTTTCGTGACAATATCAATAGATGCACCACGTCATGACTTAAGTCTGGAAAGAGTTTAAGCAAAATCGGTCCAGTGGTTTATTTTTTATCGCTAAAACACTGAGTTTTTTAAAGACGCAAAAAATATTCTCAAGAGCAGTTGCTCGTGCGTGCGGTACTTTCTAATGAACTAATATTTTTAGGTTAACATATTTCTAATATATACAAATGTGTATGATACCACAATACAGTAAACTTGACTAATAGGTATTTGTATTATTAGAAGTAGTAGAAAGTGGACACAATATTTTTGTTTATAATAACTCACAAAATATCATACAACTAAGAGAAAAAGTTATTTGAAATCCTCAAATGCATTTTGGCATGCTTAATTTTTTTAAAACTTCGTTTACCTCTTTGTAAAATTTTATCACTATCCTATAATAAAGTATGGTTGAATTGTAAGTTTACTTACCTTTAATCTCTTCCGCGACCGATTTAAACGTAGCTATTGATTCACTCATTAGCCACCTGACCACCACCGTTGGCGAGTGCTCAAGACAAGTGCCGGTTGGTGATTACCACCACCTAATCCTGCCTCAGCACATCAGGTCGCTAATGACTGAGCGTAACGCGGCCCGCCGCTGACGCGATCGCGCTCCCACTAGCGAAAACAAAGCTCGCTTCAACGACTTACACCGCCGTGTAAGAACCGCGCCCAACGTTTCGGTGATCTGATGGAGAACATTTCTCATTCTCATTAAGCTTATTGGCGCCTAGCCACAGCTTTGAAATCAGACACCTTCAACTCTCTCCCTCCATTAACTCATCCCAATAATGTTCCCGCGTTCGATGACGACGAAAAAGCGGATTGCCTTGCATCTAGCCTCCAAGCCTAATGTGCCTTAAGCACACAACCTTTCAATCCCGTTCACGCGGGAGAGGTAGACGGTGAAGTAGAGCACAACTCTTCTCTGCCCCCACAGGATACCCTGCCCCCCTTCACAGTCGATGAAGTCAGTCAAACAGGTCATCAAAGACCTACGCCACCGTAAAGCGCCCGCTGCCGACGGTATCTATAACGATATCCTAAAGCGCCTCACTCTCCCCCTTCTCTGCCTTCTAGAAGCCATCTTCAACGCTGCTATCAAAAATTGCACCTTTCCTTCTCAATGGAAAGATTCAATTGTTATAGGCATCCATAAGCGAGTTAAAGCTCGTACCGAGACGTCCTCCTACCGCCCTATAAGTTTACTTAAGGCCCTTGGTAAACTTTACGAACGTCTTCTCCTCGCTCGCCTCCGGAACGCTATATTCTCCAGAGGCATCTTAATCGACGAGCAGTTCCGCTTCCGCGCCATACACTCTTGCGTCCATCAAGTCCTCCGCATCACGGAACATATTCTCACTGGTTTCCAACCAGTATAAGTTAAGCCCCGTCACACGGGCGCTGTCTTCTTCGACAAAGTCTGGCACAACGGTTTAATTTATAAACTGTACACTACTATCAGCTGCCAGACCGTCTCGTCATCATACGAGACTATTTATCGAACCGTAGCTTTTGCTATAGAGTCGAAGGCAATCTCTCTTCCACCCGTCCCATAGAAGCAATAGTCCCGCAAGGGCCCGTGCTCGCCCTTATCTTGTACCTTCTGCACACAAATGATAACCCTAAGCGATAGGTACCCAATTAGTCCTCTTTGCGGACGATACCGCTAGCACCGCCCTAGGCGAATCGGAAATGGAGAATCAAAGTAAATCCCGACAAAAGCTCTGCCGTTCTCTTTACCGTAGGCCGCGCTCCGCGGCCATCTCTCCTCTCGCTCTTCGGCCGTGACATTCCTTGGCAAACAAGGCCAAATATCTCAGTGTAACCCTGGATAGGCGTTTGAACTTCCGCGATCACACCAAAATAGTTAGACCGAGCCGCTTTTGTCCTCGGTCGTCTCTATCCCATGATAGGCAAGTACAGTAAGATGTCCTACACAGGGACTTCGAACTCACCACGAATCCCCAATATCTTAAAGACCTGGCAGTTCGCTTCTTCGAGCGTACTCAAAATCACCAAAATCGATTAATTGTGCAATCCACAAATTATCATCCCCCAACCGACCTCGGCACGGTCGTATAACTATTGTTAGGCGGCTTCGGCACGTGCTAACGGCCCCAGATGACGATCTCGCTATCCGCATAGCGAGATTAGTCTCAACGACCTCCCCAAATAGTGCCTCTCCTAACACAACGCCGACGTCCCCGGGTTCGTCGGCGACCGCAAGGATACACGAGGTATCAAAGAGTGCCGGTGTCGCAACCGCAACCGCGTAAAGGTGAACTCCCGTCCTGGCGCTGACTCACCTTCGGGTTCGAGGCTCACGCTGGTCGAAGGGACGCCCCTGAGAGCGACAATCAAAGCCGAGGCTTTCCCCGCCGTGAGCCCTTGAGCGTTGGGCGCTATATAAATAATAATAAATAAATATTTTTGGACATTACACACAGCGCCGTCTGGCCCTAAAGTAAGCAAAGCTTGTGTTATGGATACCAGACAACGGATACAGATACATATCTATGTTACTTTTTTTTGTAAATACATACATATTATACATAAATACACCCAGACGCAATACAAACACAAATGTTTTTTATCACATAAATATTTGTCCAATGCGGGAATCGAACCTACATCCTCTGCGCAGCAGTCAGCCACTCTACCAACTAGGCTGCGAGAGAGTCTGCAGAGTCTTGCCCCAAAAGCCTGGTGGAGCAGTAATGGCTGCAACAGCCGACTGCATAGTCAGTCAGAAAAAAAATTAGCCATTTGGCTACGGAACTATAAAATAGCTTTACAAGAATTTCAGTACTGGCTATACTAATAGTGAAATGCAATTTTTAGTTAAAACGATGTACTCGAACAGTGAACTGAGCTACTACGAATAAACACCATTCACGCTTATGACAGAAGCTTACAGTGAACGAGGATTAGCAAAACGGCATATTCGATATATTTAGTGTAGTCCACCACAAGTGAATGCGCGCTTTTTAAAACCGGCGTACATTGGGGATATTGAACCTAGAATTTTACTGATGGTTGGCATAGTCCCAATCTTTGCATATTATCTTAGAGTATTTACAACTTACACAAAAAATACCCAATCGTATGCTATGCTACCAGTAAAAATGCACAGTTCAATGCATTTTAAGATCGTGGATAAGTCTCATAATAAAAGTACTAAACGATGTCTAATTCTCTTAAAATATAGACTTGACACACTTATGTTATTTTTTTTTACAGGTGTTCACAATGTTACTTAACATTTTTTTCTTTCTGCTGTTGAGAATTTTGCACGGTTGTACCGGAATACGCGTGATCACAAATGTTGATGGTTCTACTCCTTCTAATATTACAATAAAAGTTGCAGGTTCTTTTGTGCGAGATGTTAATGCTGATGAGGCAAATGTCTATGGCGCAAATAAATCAAATATTTACAATCTCATGAGACATTGGCGCCTCGTCACCCCTAAGGAAATATATTTAATTGATAGTTCTCCTGATGCTAATTATTATCCACCTGTTCAGCTGCTTCTTAAACCTGTTAAAGGAAAACTAATTCACTTAGAGGAACACGTGGTTGCCGTCAATTCTGAAGGATATATTAATAGAAATGAGTCTACATTAAGTGTATCTCCAGCGTCAACGCAGTGTTATTTCAATGAATATAGTCATAAATGGAATACTGATGGAGTTATACCTGCTGTTGCTATTAAGTACAGCGTAAATTATGATGGAATTGAATTTGATTATCAAAATCAGTATGGTAAAAACTTAGAAAAGGTCCACCAAAACATATTATTAGCAGATCAAAAAAACGAAATATCAAAAGGTGAATTAATGGTTACAACATTATATAGTAAGATAACGATTGTTGAAATGGCCATTACGTATGATACACATTTGATTGGTTGGATTGCGGTAACTGATCCTTATAATGAGTTTCATTATTATGACATAGAAACAATTTTTCGAGGCAGGGATTATAGAGGTTCATTAATTTTTAAGTCTACAACTGAAAATATAAGATTCGCAATTTATAGAAAAGCGCAGGCTAAATCTCAAATATTTCAGATAAAAAAGGCTCCTTTTGTAATCAAGAAATAAATGTATATGCCTTATAAAGGAAAATTTTCAATTTTTATTATATTTGTTAAATATATTCATAAATAAATACGTTATTATTAAAAGTATACTTTTTTAATGCTTTGATCGACTTGAATTTGTCTTTTAAAAATAAAATAAAACAGTGCAACAACTGCTATGGGCCTCCAGACATAAAAAAATTTTGTTAAAACCACTCTTCATAGTTGTGACGACATGGTGATGAAGTATGGCCTCAGCCTCCTTCTTTACAAAAGATACCTTTGCAAACTGTAGTGGGGAAAAATAATGGCTAAGACAATACCAAACAAATCCTTAATAGGGGTTTATTTTTGGTAACTAATCTTGAATAGGCAATATTTTTTAGTAAAAATAAATTGATAACTTAAAAATATTTAAAATATCTAAAGATTTATTTGTATTTTTTACTTAAAATTTAGATTTAATAAGCAGATAATTCATATCTTGTAGAAATTGTTTGTTATTCTAATAAAACATTTAAAAGAGCGATCGCTAGAGAGTTTCTTTCACCATTTCTTCTCTCTAGAACGCTACCCTAATTCCGAAGCGATAGTAGTTTATAGACTTTTCGTATCATTCCTTAAAACTTACTTCAGACTTTTATTTATTTATCTTATCCTCATAATACCTACCTACAATGTCATATCTATATCGTAGAAACTAAAAAGCTCATAGACTATAAGATTTGCACAGTTCTTTAATCAACATACTGTAAAGTTTACCACCTTTCACATTCTTAAAGTCAAAGTCAAAGTCAAAGTCAAAATGGTTTATTCAAATAAGGATTTAACAATCACTTTTGAATCGTCAAAGTTATAAAATATTATTTTTTGAACCCTCCCACCTTCCCGCCGGTTCACAATGTTGTTGATTTCTACCGAGAAGAATCCGGCAAGAAACTCGATAGTTACTCTTTTAAAATCACTATCAATAATACAAATAAACTAAAAATACAATTAATGTTTTAAATAAAAAAAATTTAGCCGTACAATTTTATGTTATTTCCATTTTAATTTGGTTTACCTATGCATCCTGTAATTGAGCATCATCAGTCCCAAGGATTATTATCATTTACATGTACCTGCTTGATAAAAGATTTAAATTTACTTATTGATAGATTTTGAATTTTATTGGGAACTTTGTTGTAAAAGTGTATACATTGCCCCATAAACTACTGACACTACACCACTACTGGTGGGGTAATCGTTCCAACGCGATCCGCGATTTGAGCAACCTTACCCTACTGCATCAAACTAATTATAGAATATATAATATTAAAATTGTACCTGCCACGCTTATTTTTAATCAAAAACGGACCTCAAATCTTGATAACATCAATTACATACGTAAATGATTAAAGATTAATCCGAAAACGGTTTTTTATCAATATCAGTTTTACGAGTTTAATTAAAATATAATCTATTCTTTCAAACACCGTTTTCGCTTATTTTTTGCGCGTTTACAGCTCATAAATAAGGCGTGATTATAGATTGCGTTATTGGAGTCAACTCCACACGGATTGTGAAATATAGTATTTATAAACTAAATTGTCACATGACGACTGTCTGTCTGTATGTATGTGCACAATTTTGTCCGTATATGCTGAACGGATTTTTGTCAAGATTTTATAATGAATACGTGTTTTGAGAGAAAGAAAAGGATAGGTATATATACACACCGGCACAATTAGCGGAACACAAAAAAAGGATTTGAACGAATGGCAGCAGGTTCTCTTTACTGATGAGTGCAGAGTTCTTTTAAAACTGATCGATGGGAGACAGCGAATATGGAGACGCAAAGGAGAACGCCACATACAGTCTAATTTTGAACACGCAGTGGCTTATGGTGGCAGCTTGATTATGGTTTGGGGAGGGATATTTTACTCGCTCGGAGGAGTCGCTCGCACGGAGTTAGTGATAGTCACAGGAGGGACCATGACAGCAGATCGATACATCAGAGACATTTTAGAAGAACATGTTGTACCATTTGCCCCATTTATTTATTTATTAGATAAATGCATTCTGCGTTGCAAATGCTAACAGGAACTGATGTATGTCAGTATATGTTTTGCCCAAGCTGTCCCGTACCAAAAGCGTAGATTGATACCATATATCAGCCCTACGTCACAGAATATGTAATTATAAATAAATAATTTTTTTTAAGTAAATATGCTATTTTATTTGTAAATACATACATATCATATAAAAATACACCCAGACTCAAGACAAACACAAATGTTTATATTTTTGTTTGTCCAGTGTGGGAATCGAACCCACACCCTCTGCACAGCGCACAGCAGCTGGCCACACTACCAACTAGACTGCGAGACTGCTAGAGTCAAAATTGTACTAACATGCGTAGATGTACATTTGCATAGACTCTAGGCTAGGTTGTAAGGCACACAACTTAGGGTAACTGTTTAATACAGCCATTCTCATACTGTACTGACAAATGTATTGATAACACATTAGATTGGTGGCATGGTAGTGCTGTCATGTGTACCGTAACTACCTACGGTAAATACACCGTAGGTACTCAGCAAAGATCTACCACCTACCGTTGATACCGAACTCAACGTTGATAGAATAATATTTTGTAAATTGACTATTAAAAGCAAAGTAACAATTTGGTTTCTTACGAAAATAGAAAGGATTTTAAGCAGCATATCGTTAACTTGCAGTGAGTGAAAGTTTCGTGCTTGCAATAAGGTGCGCTTGTGCTTTCCGGGGTTTCCGCTATACGGCTTTATATATATAAAGCCAATAAAATAATAACCTACTAAGATCCCGCATACAAAAAGTATTTGCATCTAATTCAAAATCAGACAAATTCTAAATAATAATGAATTTTACAATAAACATATTGTAACTTTTCCTTTTATACATAAATAAGCATATATCTTTCTATTTAATAACACATATTGAAAATAAAAAAAGCCCCATGAGGATATTTATCCCCCAAGGAGGTTTTGAGAGATATAACGAACGTCAACTATTGCGACAGTCAATAATGCTCGGAGTATCCACCTTTCACCGTTGATATTCCATCCCAAACGTTAAAGGTGGTTAATCCTATTACCACATTGGATACAAATCCTACTTCAAACAACTGTGTGATACCCCTGGTGTTGCAAGCGTCCATAGGCTACCGCTTAACATCAGGCAGACCGTAACTTAGTGGTTAAGAAAAAAACTGTCAAAATACATAAATTGAAACCTTTATATTTCCTTAACCGGGAATCAACCACAGGAACTTTACTTAGCAGTTTCGTTTATTGATTTACAAATTTTATTGCTTAAGTATATTTTACCGCAATAACACCGTTGTTTTGTTGGTTCATTTACGTCATCTGTTTCGTATAAGTTGTTAAATTTTCGCGTTCCATTACTAATTTAAGAATAAAAATATAACGCGTTTATTTCCGTTCAAATTGTAGTCATGGTAACAGTGCTACAGGGTTAGAGGTACGCTAGGGTTGTGGAATGTGGCAGGGAGCCAAGGTTTTCTCTAAGAGCTACAGTACGAGGTTTTTTAAGAAAGAATTAGATATTTGAGGGGTCGGCAACGCGCGAGTGACGCCCCAGGTGTTGCACGCGTCCATAGGCGGCGGTGACCGCTTACCAGCAGGCGGACCGCAAGCTTGTTTGCCACCTTAGTGGTATTAAAAAAAAAAAAAAAAAAAAAAGAGGTTAGACAGGGCCTAAATGGAATTTAATGTTCAATGTAAAGAATCGTATGAAAAAGTAAAGAAGCAAGTTGCAGTTATGCGACCAGTCTTAATATGGTATTTCGAAATACTTTTGTCGAAATGGGCATGATGGGTGGAGTAAACCAGTGTGTACTTATTGGTTTGATGTTTGATTAGGTATGCGATGACATTAATCTTAGTCAAATTCTATATGGTATTTGATGTATTTGATGTAACTAATATATTTCAACAGCATCTTACGAGTACATGTATATCTGTGCAAACTTTGAGAATGAAAATGTGCTTTACTTTCGCATGTTCAGCGGTATTAGCGGCGAGTAAGTCGTTTATTTCTCCCAACATGGCTATCACTAACACGTTATCACTACGATTAATGGATTTACACTAAGAATGTCTTCAATCTCTGCTAATTAAAACTAAGATCCAGCTGCTTACGATTCATGACATACCGAAAATTAATTAATTAATTGTACCTAATATTAACGATACTGCATTGCGAGATCGATTGGTTGCTTCTTATTGTTATTTTTGTCAAATATTGATAGCGTCAGTGGCTTAATTACAGTGAAATTACCTGCCGCTGGCCTTGGGTTTGTTTTCTGTACAAGGCAAATGTATAGGTATTATTTTAACAAAGATATTCATAATGTGTATTGTGCTTATTTACAAAATGAAAAACAAACAGACAAGCAGACAGACAAATAGTGTACGCTTCCATTTGGCTTGGCTATATTTTACACTGCAGCGGTTTGTTTTCTGAATTTCAGAAATCATACATCCTTTTACAATCCAGGATTTTAGAAATTTCTTCGACAATCGATAGCGGTGACTTCTCTCTGCAGATGTGAGCTCAGGTGTTCAGTCACAGATGATCCGTATAGATTTCGTAGCCTCTTTCTTCAAAATTAGTCGTGGTTTTTCTTTTCGATCCTGTAATTAATGATATTTATGATTGGCAAGTTGGTAGAACTGAGTTTAAGGTGATATGAGTATGTATCCGTGTATCTCTCTTATTTTTTAGTGTTCTTTACCTCAAAAGGAAAAAACGGAACCCTTATAGGATCACTTTGTTGTCCATCTGTCTGTCCGTCTGTCAATACCCTTTTTCTCAGAAACGCGTGGAGGTATCAAGCTAAAATTTGTTTATAAAATTCAGGACTACTTTCCTTTGGAGCTTTGAAAAAATCAAAATTCTAAGCCAACGCAATCAAAAGATACAGCCGTTTATGCCGCAAATTTTCGAAACTCGCAATTGAATCAAAACCTACAGGGTACTTGCCGTGAACTCAGAATCTTGAAATTTTCAACGTCTTATAGTACAGATAAAGGAAAAATTGCGAAAACCGTAAATTTTTAGTAACATCATATAATAAACATATAACATATAAACATATAATAAATTTGCACGGATCCCTCGGTGCACGAGTCACACTTGGCTGGTTTTTAAGGCCTGAAGCGCTAAGAGTACATACTCTGGGTGTCGCAAATTTTCATTCTATTACCTCGTCTTAGCTTAAATACGCTTCATCAAATTCACATCAAAAGTTGTTGTCTAGTACCAGCTGCTAATACCTATACTGTGTAAAAGCTTTGTTAACTTTGCTATGGAATCAAAATTATCCAGAAATATAATTATTATATATCTACAATTAAATTTTTTATATCTATATTTTATCTAAACCTAAGTTGTGGCTAAATGTTTATTTTGTACATTATGGTAAAATTATTTTAGTCGTATTTCACTCCTTAATTTATCTTCTTTAGATTTTGAAAAGAAATAGAGTGGCACATTTACTTGGGTTATTTTTAGGTTTCCGTAGCCAAATGGTAAACTGCAACGCTTATATAGTTTCGTAATGTCCGTCTGTCCGTACGTATGTCACAACCTTATAATTCCGCCGTTGTTGTATTGATTCTAATGAAATTTGTAATGAAATTAATGAAGGAATTAACTAAGGGATGAAAATATTAGATATAAATATTATCACCCTCTTGTCTCACTCAGTTTTTCTGGAAAATTTGTGCAATTTGCTCTTTTATCAGTGCGTTATAAAAAGTATCACTTTTTTACATAATTAAAATATAAAAATATATACACAATGAATATAATTTTACTTATAAGTCTTAATCTTAACATTTTGAAGATAAAATCAAATCTAATGTTACCACGTAATTTCGAGTTCGTTGTTCGGCAAGATGGCTGCGTGCGTGTTACGCGGCTGTCAGGCACCAACGCACGCTAAGGTCGTACCCACCGATTAATCGCACTACACATTACCTACCTGCGCTTTATCGCCTCCTCAAGTATCTGCCTACTTTAGGTTTAGGCTGCAATGACACAATAATAACTTGGCCCTTAAAGCTATTACTAGTTTGTGAGTTAGGAATGTCGTCGTAGACTCTATTAAACTACTACCTATAATAATATCTAATAATAAATATTTTTGGGTATTACACATAGCGCCGTTTGGTCCACAGCTAAGCAAAGCTTGTGCAATGGTTACAATACAACGGGTAAAAATACATATATGTACATACATTATTTGTACTAACTTTTATTGCACGCTATATATAATATGATTTACAAATGGAGAACTTAATGCCTATACATATTATACATGGAAAACACCCAGTCTCAAGAGAAACAAATAATTTTTTTGTCTTGTGCGGGAATCGAACCCGCCTTTCTGAAGTAAAAATAAAAAAAGCACTTTCTATTTAAAAGCTGACGAAACAATTAAATAACATCTTTTTATTTGGTACTGTGCCACCTGTGATTAAAAAAGCGAACCAATTTCAGTTTGATATAAATAACTCACTTTTTATAAACAACAGAAAACATAACCATAGCTTGTAATTATTCGGTACAGTGCCATCTATGTTTATAAAAGTTAAGTAAATTAAAACTTTAATTAATTATATTCTATTATCCTCGCATTTGTAGTGTAAAGCACTATGTATCACTAGGGATGAAAGACGATTCCCACCTCGTGTGTTTTAATGCCCGAAGCTACACTCTTGTCGGTAATCAGTCACTTTCACCCCTTGGTGAACAATGTACTATTATATACGTAGATACGCATATAATTATCATAGAAAACACTCAGACACCAGACAAATACTCATAGTTTTCCCTATGTGTAATTTTAAGCCAGCAAACAAAGTCATAAAGACAGTTATAATGACACAGATATAATAATTTCCTTTATTTTTCATGGGCAGTATCATAAATTACTGTAAAGTAATTAGAAGTAGAAACTATAATAGTATTTTAGTAAGGAATTACACGTAATAAAACGAAATGAAGTTAGGATACCAGAACGTTAAATACGAATATGTGTGGCAGTGAACAGATATTAGGCATGTCGCCAACAGATGGCAAATGTTTCCGGTCAAAGGCTGCTGTGGATTTTCTCTCATTGTAACGTCTTTTATTCAATATCCGCCGTTTATTGGCGTGATTGCGGGGATTCAAATTCATATTCAAATTTTTGTGTGTCACGATTAGGATACTTAATATAAGTAACATCTATTCTTTGATATCATATATTATCTTTTTTTTTCCGGTAAAATGTAACAAATTGTAGCTGGCTACATACTATAGAAAAACTTTTTGTATGTGGCGTGAGGCGAGCGATACCTCTAGGTGAAATTTATCTTGTGTTACCTATATGTAGACTTCAGTTGTAAGTCGAACAAGTATAATTTGATTATATGATAATCTGTTGTGGTTACAGAAAGGGTACAAATTAAAATGAAAATATTACAAACGCCGCCCGTGCCTGGCTCCTTAAGGTCTTAAAGATTGTCAGATCACCTGTTAGGAGACCGTCACAAGCTGCGTTGTCTGATGCGTTGTCACCGCTCGAGAATCTTTCTTTCCCGTCAGTTATCTGTTTGGCCTCCGCATTGCCACTTCAGTTTCCTATTGGGATTGCAAATTTGGTGCATCGGTAAATTTTCTCTTGTGTATGAGTTAATACAAAATAAGTGATAGAAAAAAGACAATATATAGATAGTGTTAAGATAGTGTCATCATATCAGCTCATATTGGTCCTCCGCTGGACATAGCCTCTTCTATGGCGTGCCATTTCGCCCGGTCCTCTGCCTTCCGCATCCAGCCACCACCAGCCACTCTTTTAAGGTCGTTGGTCCACCGGGCTAGAGGACGTAACACGCTTCGCCTTCCCATACGCGATCTCCACTCTAGGACACGTCTGCTCCATCGGCCATCGGTTTTCCGACAGACGTGGCTAGCCCACTGCCACTTCAGCTTGCCAATTCTGCGAACTATGCATGTCGGTAACTTTAGTTATCTTTCGGATGTCCTCATTTCTGATTCGATCAGACAGGTTGGACGCACTGGTCAAAGACTTGGGTTTTCAGACTTTGCGGTAGAGGCGACGTGAAGACTTACCAAATGCTGCCCACCCTAGCTGGATCCTCCTATCGGCTTTATGCTCTTATACCGACATAATGAAACATACTCATAATTGCGTGCTTAAGTCTATTGCTATCCTTAAATTAAAATGTCCTTTATCTTATTGATATTTATAATTAAAATTTTTGACCTGTACAATGTTGTACTGTACTTAATGCTAAATTTTAACAACACATTCCTTTATATTTCTGACAAGAAAAGAAAGCATTCTCAACTTTACAAATTTAATCACACAGGTGTAACATCAATGGGAGTCGCATAATTTTGAGACCGCTAGTGAGTACCTACAGGAGCTGATAGGTGGGACGTAAGTGTAAGCATGTGAGTGTCCGTAAGTGGGTGCCGAGAGATGAGCGGCCGGCACTTGCGCGTGCCCGAGGTGCGCGTGAGTGGCGCGCCGGAGAACGATGATCACGACGTGCCCGCAGCTCTGCCACCTTTTGCTCTCACTCTCGCTTCTATCCCCAGACGACGACATTCCTGGATATGTAGGTAAGCTCGGTATTTTTTTTGTTATATTTAACTGTTAGCCAATTATTAGCAAATTAAGGCTTTTTTTTTACCAAATAAGTGGTTGAGAATGGGTAAGGGGGCTTAAGAATCGCCCAAGAACTGTTTTTTGCCAAATCATATCTGTCTGTTTAAAAGAAGAAACTGACTAACTGACTGATGCAGCGACATAAAAATGGTATTTGGTTTTCATGCAGAATACAGCAAAATACAGATTGACGTGTGTCACCGTTTTTGCAAAATAGTAGATGAAAATATCTATGAGAATTCCGATACGTTCGTAGTTAAAACACAGCGGACCAATTCGCGGGAAAATGTTAGTCAATTTATAAATTTTCCAGGCTCCATCTGTAAGTTAATTGGTAAGTTCTTCTTGTGAAGTTATAACTATACCTATGAACAAATAGGTATTTATAGAATATCGTTATCAAATAATTAATTAATTCAGTTAGTCCAAATATTCTGTTAAGGATTCAGTACGCGACAAGACGTTAAGACAGTGAACAACACAGGGCTGTTCATCGTGAACTGAATTTCAATGGAGGTTTTCAGCACAGTTATCGTCTGAAAGACAAATATTATTTAATATTCATGAGTTGTGGCTGTTCTGAACAGTGGCCTTTCGTGAGCATTACCACTACAATACAGTCGGGCTGGCGCTGGGCACGTGACGACTGGTACCAAACTGTCTTATTCTATTATATCTTTAATAGACCTCATTGGTATTCTGTTGTTCTAAAATCTATCATTTATTGTTAACATACGAGCAGACATTATATCTTCTTAATTAGCTTGTTTAATTCTGGCGTCATTGTATAGATTTTTTTTTAATTAAAACTTTGTTTCAGTTTTTAACTCAAAAAGCCTATCTAAGTACAAAATTTCATCCAAATCGTTAGAGCTGTTTCGTAGATACGCAAATATATATATATTATGTACAAGAACTGCTCATTTAAATATAAAAAAGAGATTTTTATAGAATGTTGTCTTTTTTTTTTTTTTTTTTTTTTTATACCACTAAGGTGGCAAACAAGCTTACGGCCCGCCTGATGGTAAGCGGTCACCGTAGCCTATGGACGCTTGCAACACCAGGGGTATCACTTGCGCGTTGCCGACCCTTCAGAAATCTAATAACTTCTTTCTTGAAGAACTCCATACTGTAGTCCTTGCCAGAAAACCTTGGCAGGGAGCTCATTCCACAACTTAAGCGTTCGCGGGAGGAAGTTTCTCTGAAACCGCACTGTACGCGACCATTTAGGTTCTAAAGTGTGAGAATGAATTCCCTGCCGATGGCGAGCGGTGCGATGGTAGAAAGTAGCCGTGGGCATCATTTCGAACAATTCCTCAGAACACAACCCATTGTACAAGCGGTAGAACACACACAGTGAGGCAAAGTCTCTCCTCAGACTTAAGGGCTCGATACCGCAAGTGAGTTTGGAATCGTCGACAATTCTCACAGCCCGTCGTTGAACCGAGTCAAAAGGGCCAAGCTGATATCCGGGTGCACCTGCCCAGAGATGGCAGCAGTACTCCATATGGGGCCGAACTTGCGACTTGTAAAGTAACAACCTTTGCCCTGACGTGAAGTACTGCTTCGCTCTGTTGAGTACACCAAGTTTTTGGGACGCCAGCTTTACCTTATCTTGTAAATGATCTCGGAACTGAACATCGCTGGAGATGTCGACACCAAGGATCCCAATGCTCTTGGAGATGGAGAGGGGAGTGTTCTGGAATTGTGGGACCACAGTGAATGGAGTTTTCTTAGCGGTGAACGCGCACACTTGTGTCTTTGTAGGGTTGAATCGGACCAAGTTTACCCGTCCCCAGTCAGAGACCTGGGACAGTGTGGTCTCGATTTGAGACACAAGTTCTCCGCGGTTTTCCTCCACAACGGAACGAGGGATGTTTGCACGACCCGTGTAAAAAGCGTCTCCAGTACTGTCATCTGCATAGCAATGTATGTTGTTGATGTCCAACATGTCATTGATATGCAGTAGAAACAGCGTAGGAGACAGCACAGAGCCTTGCGGGACACCAGCATTAATGTCCATGCTATCAGAGCAACTACCGTCAACTACGGTTTGTATGCGTCTGCCGGACAAAAAGCTAGCCACCCATTTGCACAAACCCTCGGGCACTCCGTAAGATGGCAACTTCGATAGAAGACCGCGGTGCCAGACCCGATCGAACGCCTTCGCTATGTCCAGGCTACATGCCAATGCCTCCCCCTGACTCTCAATGGCTAGTGCCCATCGGTGTGTGAGATACACTAGAAGGTCACCAGTCGAGCGACCGTGGCGAAAGCCATATTGACGGTCACTGACCAGATCGTGTACTTCTAGGTATCTTAGAAGCTGTGTGTTGATCACACGCTCCATCACCTTAGAGAGGAGAGAGGTAATAGCGATAGGCCTGTAATTCGATGGATCTGATCTATCGCCCTTTTTGGGAACCGCCACAAATCACAATTTTGTTATATATATTCATCTTCTTGCTGTCGTCTTTTTTGTTAAAAATGCATTTTTTTGTATAAAAAAATATTTTGGTGAACATTTCCACTTTAGTAAATGATAGGTTAGGTACCTAAAATTTGTTGCTTTAATGCTACAGATTTGTACGTTAAACGCGCATAAACGGAGTCAAGGTTTTCAGCTATTATATATAGGTTATCTCTGAATATGAATATCGATTACAATTTCCAAAAAATTGTGCTTTCCATTTGGCCATTGAAACTATTTTTCAAGGTTTGTTAAATATTTTATTTTCCTAAAACGGTAAAACAAGGACTTACAGTATGGGGTTCTTCAAAAAATATTTTTTTAGATTTTTGAAGGGTCTGCAACGCGCGAGTGATACCTCTGGTGTTGCAAGCGTCTATAGGCTTCGACCGACCGGCTGTGACCGCTTACCATCAGGCAGGCCGTAAGCTAGTTTGCCACCTAAGTGGCATAAAAAAAACACATAGGCTTTTAACTTTTAACAATTGCTTTGAACCAAAACGCCAAATACTAACTTTGTTTCCAGTCATAATATAGACAGTTGCTATAAGCATAATTTCTAACTTATAATTTTATATTTGGTACCTACCTTATTTTTATTATGTGAATGTGGAAAAAGAATTGAGTTCGTTTGAATAACTGTGGGTAAAGACTTAGATGTATGCATCGAATATCTCTGTCAAAAAACAAACCAAACTATTCCCTTTGCCAAAATCCCTTTACAATAACTCGTATTTTTTCTGTGTATCGGTCAAAATGGATTTTTTCAGATAGGTAGATAATAATATATGTACAGTGCCGAGGAAATGTTATACATACATTATTCAGCACGCGTTTGATTTGTAAAACATATCAACCTTGTTTCAGTGATTCTCGAATATAATTTACGTATGTTTCTTGCATTTTTATGAGCAAAAGATTTATTTGGGGATATTGAAATGGCACTCTCTCTGACTGAAAAAATAAGTAACAGAGAAACTAAGTAAGGAAAATGTTTTGTGTATTGGATTGGGATTTGTTGCAGCCCAATTCACATCTGCAAATAATACAAGTTCCTTCATAGGAAGGCTGTTCTTCCATCTAAAATGAATCAGAAAGTATACGTTTTAATAATGGTTCATTATTTCATAATACTCAGTTCTAAAACTTCACATTAGTAAGAATTTCAGCCGTGACGTAATGGAGCTTACTGTTGTGTTAGGGTCATATCACCATGTTTATACAAATATTGTTGGCAAATGGCGTGCAGATTTTCACGCGCCGGGCTCGTGGAGGTAAATAATACACTAATATTAATTAATATGTAAAATGAAAATGTATCTTTATAACTTCTCTGTTAAGCACTAGGAAAATCTAACGCCATCTGTTGTAACTTTTCAAAACTATGTAAACATAGTGAGCAAGCACATTTTTTTTAAAATTTTGCGCAAAATTAAAAAAAAATATTTTTACCTATAAAAGGTAAAAATTTTGGTAATATACTTTTTATTGTAATTTTCACACACCTTTTAGAACTGAGTATTATGTGGTTTAAAATAACTTCTTCGGCTTATGATATGCTGAGGAGTGAATGGAATCACATTAATCAGGCCTCGTGGTGTTAATTTTTAACACCATCGCATCAGAAAGCTACGTAGACTTAAAGACGCTATTGGCCCGGTCCTTTATTAGTAATATAATGATATATTTCTATGCTATAATTGAGGCAAACACACTATGGTCGCCAAGTATTTAATGGTTGTTTTTAAATAGTTTTCTTATTTTAGATATGTACATATTTGTAAAATTTGTAAAACAATAGAGGCCATTCGCGCCCATTTAAATTTATTAAAACGTATCAAAACTATTCAATGGTCAATGCACATTAAATTTATCACATTAACTTAACACTGACGGAACTTACTAAAATAAAATAGATCCCACCAAAAACATTTTCATGTAAAATGTATCCAAGACGAGACCACTGTCAAAAAATTATAAAATCTCATGTAGAGCCAAGCTTCCAACTCTACAAGCCCTAACTTTACAAACTCTACACCTTAGCTTAAATATGTGGCTTGGCCGTTTCGTTACTGAAATAACTTTTGTATAACAGAAAAGTAATGAGCAGTGAATATTTTTTTCACCTTACGCCCATGGGATGGTAACGAAACGCCAAGCCACATATATTGACTGAGGTGTAGAGTTTGTGAAATTAGGGCTTGTAGAGTTAGTAAATCGGCTCTACATGAGATCTGATAGCTTTTTACAGTGCCAGCCATATAGTGTTTTGGCAACATTTTACATGAAAATGGGGGTTGGAGTGTTGGGATTTCACTTCTTTTTGTAAGTTGCTTATGACCATATTTTTTATTTTGTTCGTATTATATTTTTTTAACGGTTTTAATATTCGCATAAGTAGATTGGTTTACTATGTCATCAGATTTTTAAGCCCGACCTCTGATACAGCTTATTACGATTTTTATCTTACAACAACCGGGGCCTAGAATGGGCCTACACTACTGTGATTTCCCATCTCCATATAAGTTTTCTTTTGTAAATACTTGTCACAACATTTTAATTTTTAACGAAGTACATAAGTGTAGTAATATTATTTGTATAATATAAGGTTAAAAATCCCCAGATCCATTCCATATTTTTTATCAAGCCCATCCTTATTATATTATTCAACCCGTTTCGTTATGTAAATAGTTATTTATGTAATTGTTGCAAAAGTTTGTATTTTCTAGGGTTTCTTAAGAGTATTAAAAATACAAGTTTTGTGCAATTGCATGCAGTTAATTTTAAAATTAACGAACAACATGGGATGCCATCTTTTAGCTAACTTTAGTACTGATTCATACTATTCTTTTTTGTATACTTCCTACTATTCCTATTTCCATATTTTATTTTATCGATCAGCGTCATCTATCCAGAGCGGGTCTGTTCAGTACAGTTTATTGTGTCTATGTATAAAAAATGGCTGAAATTACTACTATGTATAATGATAACTAGTTTTGACATCTTAATTTCAATTTTTTATACTCCCGTACTTTAGTAAGAATTATAAAAAGCATGTTACACTATTGCTGGTCTTTTTCGGTATTATTTTTCTCTTGCATACTATTTCTTTAAAGGTAATAATTTATTTTAAAAATAAATTTAATGAATTTCATTTCAATATTAGGTATCTTAGTTACATTTAATTCACAATTGAATTGCTTACTGTTAATGATGTAATTTTAACATTCTACTTGAAATTTCCATTTTGCTGCGGAGGCGATGTCTTATAATTTCGTTTTAGTACTTAATCTCCGTTTTGAATTTGTACTATAGCTTTGCGTTTGGCTTGAAACACTGTAAATTGTTTGACGAGATCGAATTAAATAGTCCTAACCAAAAAGAAAGTAAATGAGAAATGTAGTTATTAAAACAGCAAAAAAACAAGATCAAGATAACTTGAAAATTTTAACCCTTGAAAGTTTTTTATCATACGTGTTTTACGTATGATAACACTTTCCTTTTCTTAATATTTCTGTACTGACTTTGATGGTCACAAGATTTTTTTTAAACAAAATATATAAAAAATCAATTATGAATTTTGAATATAATTTTCAATATTATCGATTTCCTAAAACCTTATTGTTGTGGCGCTGGCAACACTGTCCGTCTATTCACCCGTCGACCTGTGGTCAACCCATCCATCTATCTGGTAAAATTAAAAGGCAATGAAAATTAAAATACGAAAAAGGCAAAATGCAGAATCAGATTAAAACAGACAGATTGAACTATATTCTACAAATAGTTTTTCTTATTTGAGCCTTAATCATTGATTTCTTGATTTTAAGTTTACAAAATAAGACAATTAAGATAAAACAGGGTATAGACGATTATGACAGACGGACGAACAGTTAGATGGATAAGTGGACCACAGGTTGATATATATTTAAATTGCAACTCGATCTACTAAGTTCCTACAATATGTACATTCCTACAACAATTATCCACATTAATAATTTCTACAACCTAATTTTCTAACCTAACTCCAGTTTATATGGTCACTAGCTTTTGCCAGCGGCTTCGCCCGCCCTAAATTTGGTTATCGGTATAGGATTCTTACGGCAACTCCTCAATTATAAAAAAAACACAGAAGGTAAAATATTTTAAAATAATACGTACCGCCCTTTCCCCTCATGACTGCCGCCAGCCTCGCACATCATAAATGTGCGCGCAATACTTGATAATTATTTTGCTGCCACGTTATTTTAAAACTGCGATATTTCCTAAGATATTAATTGAAATCGAATGATGAACAGGGCAATTTTTTTTTAATAACTTGTGATGAATAACGTATTTATTTGGATAAAGATTAATATCATGTTTATAAAAACACCTTCACAAATAATGCATTATTTTAGTACAAATATGGTTAGCATAAAAAAGGTTATAGTGAGCCAACCTTAAAATATATACATATGCTGTCGCGGACTTTTTTTTTGAAATTTTATAGGGGGACAATTCTGTAATACATGATTTTTACGAATCTCTAACCGTTTACGCAGCGCACACAGCGGAAGCTCTCAAAAGGATAAAAAAACCCCGATTTTGAAATAGCCTATAACCTTCCTCAATAAATGAGCTATCCAACACTGAAAGAATTGTTTAAATCCAACCAGTAGTTCCTGAGATTAGCGCGTTCAAACAAACAAACTCTTCAGCTTTATATATTAGTATAGAAAAAAACCCCGATTTTGAAACATTTTTCATTAGCGCTCTGCTCCTATTTGTGTTAGCGTGATGATATATAGCCTTTAGCCTTCCTTGATAAATCTTCGCCAAGTAGGCTTTACACGCGATGTACACAATATTTTATAAGAATAACCATTAAAATCGATTCACAATCGGTAAAGATATCGCATAATATACCAGTAAAAAACAGTTTTCAATCGGTCAGAAATATAACCAGATTATAGTTTGATTAACGCTGAATCTGTTAGTCTAAGCAAACAGATGAAAGCAGTAATTTCAAAAGGAAATCGACCGATACGAGGAATAGGAAATGATTCTTCGATGCCAATAACAACTAGGATGTCTGCCTATAATTGTTTCTACTCCGTCATTTACAATTATTTCTGCAATCAGAAAAAATAAACTTTAGACAGAATAAATAATAAGAGTCATTCAAAAAATTGTGAGTTTCTATCAGTTTTTTGAAGTGCAAACTTCTTTAGCGGCGTTGTGCACTTTTTTTGGTATGGGTAAAAAATGATAAACTCGCGTCAGGTCACGTCACGTCACGTGTCCTAATCGTGGAAATTCGTAAGACGGAAACCGTAATGCCACGCCTATTATAATTTTTATTTTTAGTATTCGCGATTATGAGTAGTACCAGGGAGGTTGGATATGGAATTTTAATTCTATGACAGATTGCGATGTCAAATATACTACGTCAAAAAAGTAAATAAACAAACATTATTATTTCTTGACAATGTCAAAGACATGTCTTGTGACATATTTGAGTGTTAAGCGCGAATCGTGTGTAAAGGTTTTCACTTCTGCCGGCACTCTCGGAGTGCAACTCCTTTTTTTTTAAATCTGGCATAGGCTAATATTTGTTTGTTTCGTAACTTAATTAAACGCACTTGAACTTCTATTTAAAAAAAAAACCCTCTAATTACATCCGAAAAAAGAAAAAATCAAATCCCGACTGTAGGAAAGGACTCCACTCTAGACGTACTTTTTTCTTCCAAGAACAGGTACTGGGTTAAAAGTTATCTGGGCCAATGGCAACAAAACTAGGCCTAGCCTATATTTTGAATGCTGGTTTCTTTCGTTGATAGCAACCCAAGAAAACTATAAGAGTCCACTCGGTACTTAACTCAGTCGACCTATAAGCTGAACCAATTAAATCAGAAATGCAGATTTGCAGCGTTCTAAATACGAAACTGTTTTGGCTGATGAGGTGAAATATATTTTTTCGACAAGGATTGGAAGATAAAAACCGTTTTTTAATGCCAAATTGATATCCTATTGAGCGGCTGGCTGGCGTATTGAACCCACGATATTAACACGTAGAAAGAGATATTTTAAATTTCTATAGAATGCATTGTAAAGTTTGCGAAACAGCTACCTGCTTTATTTCAATGAAAATCAATGTTAAAAAATAAAATTTAACGTGAATATTCGAGATTTAAAACGGCTTAACTATTCTAAGCTCACAATAAAAAAAAAAAAATTTGTCAATCGGTTTAGTAGTCGGGTAAGTTTCGGCTTGGAACGTGTTTTAATTAATAAAGTAACAGTGCTAAGCAATCAAGCCGACAACAACCCTGAAGCTAAGATACCACTTTTTCACCAGAAGTGTCGTTGAACGACCCTTTTTTTGTGAGAGTAACTATTTATGTGGGTACAAACTTTTCTTATTTTCTACGAAACATACATATTAAATATTCAGCCAAAGCAACGTAAAATTACATTTATTGTATCTTCTATTAATGGAAAATTAATAATCATTACTTTAAAGTACGTAGAGGTATAGGTACATTATTGACAGAATTGGGCACTGCTTTGTTTTTATTACCGTGCAAATCTGTTAAAAAAATATGTATTATGTGCGTAAGGAAAATTATCGAAGTATATTCTTTAAGCTACTTACAAAATTTTATTTCAATATTGTATATTTACTTTTGTAGTTTCTATAGTAACTTATGATAAGACGTTCTCTCTCATCCGTATCTTAAGGCGTGTTTCTTTTCTAAAATTAAGTATGTCAAAAGAAAACAATGTATCTTGTTTTTGTGTTATTTGAAAGGTTATCTGGAAAAAAGGTTAATTGGACGAGATCTTAAGGTAATACACGAAACCACGAAAATAACTTCAAAGATAAAGTCATAGGTCACAGAAGGAAAATGGTATGTGGGCTCAGGAAATTGCTTACAGCTTGTTACGGTTATAATAATTTATGGTATTGTTATAACAACAAATGTATTATTACCTGCTCAATAGTAAATTACGAGTGAACAATACTGATCAGGAGTAAGAGGATATTATAATGACGAGGTTCATTTCAAATAGAATACTATATTGTAGCGGAAATGTTATTTTGTTTCTAATAAGTTTTATCTAGATTAGAAAGGATTCTAAGATTTACCTTAGTTTCTACTCTTGGATGCAGCTTTTTGAATTACAGTCATTTATAATGAGTACTGATTAAAAAAAAAACTATATTTGGCAGCAATTGCCAATTATTAAATTTAAATAGATATTTTTATATTTTTGATTGAAGGATAGTTTTGGGGGCCAAGTGGTATTGAACTCCTTAAGAGGGTTTCGTCAAATGAAACCAAGTAAAATTGACATGGTAAAAAATTTTCGAGATATGAATCTACAAAGACAAAAGCGTTAACCCCTAAGAAAATCCCATGCACTGAGATCCCACAACTCCAGAACATACTCCTCACCATCTCCATATTTAGAATATTTAACTGAATGAATAATACGTGTTCTTTATAAATAAATAATCTAAGAAAAGGAAGTGGACGTATGAAGGTGATTTCCTAACGTTGTTCAAATGTAGTAATTTTGAGGGGTTCCCCTCGTGTAATCAAGCCGTTAAGGAACTCATCAATCACGAACGGAGCCGCAGATAGATAGGTACGCCTCTAACTTTACTTTTTTTTTTTGTCGAATACATTTCATTTAAAGTACAATGTTTAAAAAAAATTTTCTCTAAAGGTTTTCATTAATGCGTTTAAACTGAATTGAACATTGAAGTAATCAACGACTCTGCAGGTGATGAATGCAGAGCTCTGTTTTTATTTTGACAAATGACTACACACGTAGATAATAGAACGATATTTCTAAAACTTGTTATTGTTTGAAAACTTACACTTTTGTAATTACACTTCAATTCAAGAATAAGATAATTTATATACCGCATTTCAAATTTAAATATTTGCAATTTAAATACATATAGTAAATGCTTTGGGAACACTGCAACAGGAACTTATTTTTTACTTTCGACTTAATTTAATTAAATTGTTTAAATTGTTTTAAATATTAAAAAATAAAAGTTCCTTCCTATCACACAAATATTATAAAGGCGAAAGTTTGTGAGTGTGTGTATTTTTGTTACTTCTTCACGCTCCAACGGCTTTACCAATTTTAATGAAATTTGGTATGGAGGTAGCTGATACCCTGGATTAATACATAGGCTATTATATATATTATCCCGAAAAATACAATAATTCCCTCGGTAATAACTATAACTAAGCTTCAACGAGCTATAGCTGCAGCTATAGCTTGCTATAGCATACTTCATTAGTATAATTAAGAAGTTCCACGCCGATAACCGAATTTAGGGCGGGCGGAGCCGTTGGCAAAATCTAGTAATTAAAGTACAATAATGATATTTATCAATTTCAGGTTTTAGCACGTTTTATATAATATCAACTGTTTAGAAAATATATAATAATTATTATTTGGCGCCTGAAGTTGAATTTGAAGCTTAGCTTTGGCAGGACAAGACACTAACTAGAAACTGGGTTAGGTTTAATTAGTAGTTAGCAAAGTTTAAAGAATCTGTGAGATCCGAGTCAAACTTTTGAGACGAGGGTTTCCGTTCTCTACGAAAATTTAGAATCGGTGTATAAAGAACGTAATTTTGCAAGAAATTTTGGTAATTATTATTTATAATTTAATCAATGTTGTTACTCTTTTTGTTCGTTTGGGAACTTAAACCAACATATTATTTTGCGTCTGTTCAAGGTTCCGATCTCGAAAGGAAAAAACGGAACCCTTATAGGATCATTTTGTTGTCCGTCCGTCCATTAGTCCAACTGTCAAGACCCTTTTTGTCAGGAACGCGTGGAGGGTTTAAGCTGAAATTTATGTCAAATACTCTAATCTACTGTCTCTTAGAGTTTTGAAAATATTAAACTTCTAATCCAACGCAATCACAAGATACAGCTGTTAATGCCGCAAATTTCCGCAAATATTTAAAACTCGCATGGTAATCAAAACCTACAGGGTACTTTCCGTGAACTCAGAATCTTGAAATTTGGTACGAAGCAACATCTTATAGCACAGATAAAGGTAAAATTGCGAAAACCGTAATTTTTTTACTTATATACCTATTTTTATAGGTTTTTACGGAACCCTCGATGCGCAGTGCGACTCGTACTTGGCCGGTTTTTCTTATTTTACCACTTTTGATCTAAAGCTTATGCGCCATATCTTATAAAGCCATTGTTGTCAAGATACCTAACTGTTACTGTAAAAAAAGCCGTCTCCCAAATTATGATACGGGTGTGGATGTTGTCCAAACTCTTTGCTACCCTCGTTGCTTAAAACCCTGCTTGCTATTAAAACCGAGAAGTAATACAATATACTAATACAGACATTTATAATTGCAAAACTGCATTAAGAGGATACACTTCACACTATCGGGCTTCATACAAACGAATTTTTCAATTATTTTTGACACTTGTTGATCAAACACCACGAAATTTTGAAGACATGTTCTAGTAATAAATATCTAGGTCTGCAGTGTGCCAGTTTTCTATAAAATTTTATAGTTCAAAAGTTATACAAGATTCTAATTTTTCATACAAATGGTTTTAAAAAAGATTTCTAGTTAATAGAACGTTTTACAAGATTTTGGAAAAACCACATAAAATACAATTGTGAGAAACAAATATATAAAATCAAATACAATATTACCACCCACCAAATAATAAAAAGGTTATTTTTGCGTACAATCTATTGTATCTATTTTTTTAGTTATAATGCGACAGTTTAAACTCAAATCGTAAGTACTCAAAAATATTCTGCCACTAAACCTGACGAAAGCTAGCCGCATACGTACTCTCAAAATCTAAAAACCAAAAAACACTTAATTATAAATTTTAAGACTCACGTTATAATATCATTTGAACTTAAATCTGTCAAAGCTGTTAAAATATGCAGTGTACATTTTTTCCGGATTATCCGCAAAATTGCTTATGTCTCATCAGCATAAGAAAACTGTTGAGATAGGTTCAAAACAAGGCGACATATTTCTAACTTTGCTACGATCTATTCCTGTCTCCAGTCACACGTAAACACGGCACACGTAGATTATTATTAACAGTATAATTTATCGTAAGTACCTGAGAGAGTAACGGTAATATAGTCAAATTTTAGATAACGTTATTTTAGTGTCGTAATAGTATTTAGATGGCTAAATTATAATCTGTGGAGATTTGTTTACTTTTCATGATTAATGTCTACAAAAAAGAAAGTAAATGTAAAATTTTAAGCTCGTTTTCTAACATAATAATTACAATTTATTACTTTGAAAAAAGAACTAGGTTTTGGCAAACACCTCTTTTGTTTAATGATACTGTTGTCTTAAGAAATAGTAACTCCCTACTAATTACTGTTGGATAAAGAAATACCTCTAAAAATATATTACTAAAAAGTAAGTAAATCACTTCTACGCAGTATGGGGCTCTTTAAGAAAGAAGTCATTAGATTTTTGAAGGGTCGGCAAAGCGCGAGTGTTGCCCCAGTTGTTGCAAGCATCCATAGGCTGGGTGACTGCTTACCTTCAGGAGGACCATAAGCTTATTTGGGATCAAAACCGTGAAGATATATATTTATAAAAAAATGCAATAGCTTAATATTAACAGTATATTAAAACTTATTGTGACTTAAAACCCCCTTCATCCCCCCACTTTTTCTGTCCAACGTCGAGTTGGCTCAGTTCCGATTGCACAAGGCGGTTCCACAACACTTCGGGAGCTCAAATACCGCAAGCAATCCAACAAAATCAATTTGAATATTTTTTAGTTACTTTAAATAATTTTTAATTTAGTCGTATTTACTTTGTTTTTTTCTATTTCAAGCTGAAGATCGAAACAATATTCTACTTTTTAAAATAATTGTGTTTAATCATTTGATAAATTAGTTGCAGGTGTACAACGGCAATTTCGCTCGAAAACCGCAAATCGATGTAGAGTTTAGCCGTTTGGCACACAGGTACTCTTTAGGGCAAAAGAATAATTTTGAGCCGCAGTTCCCTTTTTTTCTTAAAATCCAAAAAGTATTTTCATTCAAACAAACCAAGTTTAGGCCTCCAGGTAGAAGACGGCTCAGTATTTTTCTTTAATATATATCTTACATGATAGTTTATATCCTCATTTTTAACCCTCTGAAAGCAATTTGGAAAATATTAAAATTTAGTATTTTTTTTGAATTTTTAAAAATTTTTTTGTTAAAAAATATGTTAGTAATACTATTATGGACAATGAAAAATTTTACATCTTCATTTCATTTCAGTTCATTACATTTGTTATCTGTATATAAATATTTATCTAAGTATATAAGAACCTATAGTGCCTGCAAAAGAGCAATAGGTACTGTAACTCTAACATTTAATGTACAATCGTATAACTAGTGGTAGAATAGAGGTTTTTGTAATAAATAAGGGTACCTACGTTCTTATATTTTTAATTTTTGATGCTGTCTCCTTTGATGTTGCTTAAAATAAGTTCCGATGTTGGTCCTGTCAGTGATACGAATCTTTGTAGGTATTTTATTTTTGTAGAACCATTCGTACCTTACCTTTACCTTTTTAGTGCATCTTTTAAAGATTGACCTTTTTTAAAAAAACGTTTTTATTTGTTACTCATACGTTTCTCGTACACTTAAAACCTCCATACTTGTAACAAACTTTTTTACAATCATTAACATAAAAGACGCGTTTCACCAGTTCAAAATTAACATCGATTATTTTTTGTCTCTAAAAGTTTAAGTTTTAAATCCTCTTCATTAATATGGTACGAACTCAGGAACGTACTGTTTCAAATAAAAAAAGGTTTTTTTTAAAAAAATCGGTTCACAATGACGGAGAAATCGGTGGACATATATAAAAAAAATATACCCGTCGAACATAGAACGTCTTCCTTTTTTGATACATAATTGGCACCGAAATCATACCTAAAAATAAATTTTATGTATGCATATATACTCGTAATTTTTAAAACCTCCTGCGACTGTGTTGCCAAGCCCGCTCTAGCGTTCGTTTTACAAATAATTTTTACTCTGTTTTATCACTAATTAAAGTTTTGACATCTAAGGTACTGATTACCTTAATCAATACATAATATAGTCTAACCTAATGTTCAATATGTGTCATTATTCTACGTTTGATTAGATTTCGTGAGCATGGTTTCATCGCGCTACAAGTTATTACACTTAGGTAATAGGATTCACGTCACAAAGACAATTAAGCTTAGCTACTTGTATGTAATATGTAATAAAATATTCACAGATTAACAAGACAATGTGCTGTGTGTTTCGAATAATCAATAATCGAATAAATTAACAAGTATATATAAAATGGGGTTTACCAAAAATCCTAAAACATGTGTTTTATGATTTATAACAAGGAGTCCCTTCATCAATTTTCAGACCTCTAGCATCTGAATCAAATACAAGCTCTCAAGCATCATATCCCGAGAATTTTGTTTATCTAGCGTAATCTAAACCCAAGTTATGAGAAAAAAAAAGACGAAACGCTTCGAGAAAAGGTAGGTAGTGCCCTAGCGCTTCGCTTGGCTCGTCTTGGATCTATTCCATATTTGTTATCAAGCCGATCCTCATTACTGTATTCCACCTGTTTCGCTATGTAAATAGCTATTAATGTAATTGTTGCAAAAGTGAGTATTTGCTTGGGTTTCTTAACAGTAATAAAAAGACAATTCTTGTGCAATTGCATGTAGTTAATTTTAAAATTAACGAACAAAATGGAGTGCCATCTGTTAGCTAACTTTAGTACTGATTCCTACTATTCTTTTTTTTGTATACTTCCTACTATTCCTATTTTATCGATCAGCGCCATCTAGCCAGAGCGGGTCTTTTAAGTACAGTTAATTATGTCAAAATATTGTAAGAACATACTTTTCGAAAAAAATGGCTGAAATGACTACTATAATGATAACTGGTTTTCACTTCTTAAGTACTTTCAAATTTTTTATACTCCCGTACTTTAGTAACAATTATAAAAAGCATGTTACACTATTGCTGGTCTTTTTCGTTATTTTTTTCTCTTGCTTACTATTTCACTAAAGTTAATAATTTATTTTAAAAATAAATTTAATTTACTTAATTTCTCTTAGTTACATTTAATTCACAATTGAATTGCTTACTGTTAATGATGTAATTTTAGCATTCTACTTGAAAATTCCATTTTGCTGCGGAGGCGATGTCTTATAATTTCGTTTTAGTACTTAATCTCCGTTTTGAATTTGTACTATAGCATTGCCTTTGGCTTGAAACACTGTAAATTGTTTGACCAGATCGAATTAAATAGTAACCAAATAGAAGGTGAATGAGAATTGTAGTTATTATAAAAGCAAACAAACAAGATCAAGGTAAGATAAAAATTTTAACCCTCGAAAGTTTCATCATCATACGTAAAACACTTTCCTTTTCTTAATATTTCTGTGCTGACTTTGATGGTCACAAGTTTTTTTTAAATAAAATATACAAAAAAACAATTATGAATTTTGAATACAATTTTCAATATTGGCGATTTCCTAAATCCTTAATATTGTGGCGCTGGCAACACTGTCCGTTTATTCACCCGTCAAACTGTAGTCCATCCATCCATCTACCTGTTAAAATAAAAAGGCAATGAAAATTAAAATACGAAAAAGGCAAAATGCACAATCAGATTAAAACAGACAGATTGAACTATATTCTACAAATAGCTTTTCTTATTTAATTAATCCTAGATTTGCCTTAATCATAGATTTCTTCATTTTAAGTTTACAAAATAAGACAAGTAAGAAAAAACAGGGTATAGACGATTACGAAAGACGGACGAACAGTTAGATGGATACCCATCCATCCACCCGGACCACAGGTTGAGTACACTGGTAAGAAAATATACCTAGATGTTGAAATATATACATATTTAAATTTTAACTCTATATTAATTTCTACAACCTAATTTTCTTACCTTACTCTAATTGATAGATTCATTAAATCTTTGCCAAGTAGGCTTTACACGTGATGAATAGAATTTTTTTATAAGAATAATCATTAATATCGGTTCACAGTCGTTAAAGATATCGCTTAAATATACCCGTAAAAAAACAGTTTTTAATAGGTCAAAATATAAATTAATTATACTTTGACTAATGCTGAATCTGTTAGTCTAAGTAAACAGATGAAAGCAATAATTCCAAAAGGAAATCGACCGATACGAGGAATAGGAAATGGTTCTTCGATGCCAATAATAGCTGGGATGTCTGCCTATAATTGTTTTTACTCCATCATTTACTATTATTTCTGCAATCAGACCGAATAAACTTTAAATATAATAAATTATAGTAAAAGATAAAAGAATAGAAAAAAATAAAAGAGTCATTCAAAAAATTTAATGAATGAAAGAATTTTATTCATTGCCCAATTTAAAAAGAAAAACAATAAAAGCTAGAATAAAAAGAAGTACACATAGAAGACCTTATCGCTTAACTGCGATCTCTATCAGGTAAACCTGTGGTAAAAGGAAAACACAAAAAGAAGTAGGTGGTGCGGTGACGAAAGAGGTAAGTTGAAATTAGAATAAACTTACACTCATAATATATAATGTACACAATAAACAAGTATCTTTCATATATACACAATACATAATACCTATATATAAAATACATAAATATAATAAATAAATAAACAAAATATATTATAAACATATATCTACATACAATACATTTGAAATAAAATAACAATCACGCACGCACATACTTGAACTCGAATTTATAAGTACCTACATAATACAAGAAATCATAAACCACCTAATAACATCTGAAGGAAGAAACAAATCACACCTCGACTGTAGCAAAGGACTCTACTCTAGATGTAGTTTTTTCAACTAAGTACTGGGTTAAAAGTGATCTGACAACCATTCGCAACTAAACTAGGCCTAGCCCATATATAAGAGTCCACTCGGTACTTAACTCAGTCGACCTATAAGCTGAACCAATTAAATCAGAAATGCAGATTTGCAGCGTTCTAAATACGAAACTGTTTTGGTTGATGAGGTGAAATATATTTTTTCGAGAAGGATTGCAAGATAAATTACCGTTTTTAATACCAAAGTGAAATCCTATTGAGCGGCTGACTGGCGTATTGAACCCACGATATTAACACGTAGAAAGAGATATTTTAAATTTCTATAGAATACATTGTAAAGTTTGCGAAACAGCTACCTGCTTTATTTTAATGAAAATCAATGTTAAAAAATAAAATTTAACGTGAATATTCGAGATTTAAAACGGTTTAACTATTCTAAGCCGATAATAAAAACGAAATTTTTGGACAATCGGTTTCATTAAGAGGTCTTTTCAGTCGAAACAAGTTCAAGTTTGGAACGTGTTATAATGAATAAAGTAACAGTGCTAAGTTATCAAGCCGACGACAGCCCTGAAGCTAAGATACCAATTTTTCACCAGAAGTGTCGTTGAACGTCCCTTTTTGTGTTAGTAACTTTTTAGTGGGTACAAACTTTTGTTATTTGCTACGAAACATACATATTAAATAATATTCAGCCTAATTATCGTAAAACTAAATTTTTGGTGCCTTCTATTAATGGAAAATTAATAATCATTACTTTAAAGTACGTATGTAGTTACATAATTGATAGAATAGGGCACGACTTTGTTTTTATTACCGTGCAAATCTGTCACAAAAATATGTATTATGTGTGTGCGGAAAATAAATTATTTTAGCTACTTACAAAATTTTATTTCAAAATTATTCTATATTTACTTTTGTAAATTAGTTTACTTTTAGTTATTCTTATGATAAGACGTTCTATCTCATCTGTATGCGCGTTTCTTTTCTAAAATTGAGTATGTCAAAAGAAAACAATGTTGCTTATTTTTGTCTTATTTGAAAGGTAATTGGACGAGATCTTAAGGTAATACACGAAACCACGAAAATAACTTCAAAGATAATGTCAAAGGTCACAGAAGGAAAATTTTATGTGGGCTCAGGAAATTGCTTACAGCTTGTTACGGTTATAATAATTTAAGGTATTGTTATAACAACAATGTATTATTACCCGCTTAATAATTACCAGTAAAAAATACTGAGCAGGATATTATAATGACGAGGTTCATTTCAAATAGAATACTATATTATGGCGGAAATGTTATTTTGTTTCTAATTAGTTTTATCTGTTTTAAAAAGGATTCTCAGATTTACCTCAGTTTCTACTCTTGGATGCAGCTTTTTGAATTACAGTCATTTTTAATGAGTACTGATAAGAAAAAAACTATAATTGGCAGCACTTGCCAATTATTAAATTTAGATAGATATTTATTCTAACTTAAATATACACAATAAATTTCACCTAAACCGGTACAGCTGTTGAGGAGGAGTTCATCATATCACATTTGCCAATAGAATCTTATAAGGCAATATTTATCTTAATGAATAATACGAGTTCTTGATAAATAAATAATCTAGGAAAAGAAAGTGGACGCATGAAGGTGATTTCCTAACGTCGACATTGTTCAAATGTAGTTATTTTGAGGGGTTCCCCTCGTGTAATCAAGCCGTTAAGGAACTCATCAATCACGAACGGAGCCGCAGATAGATAGGTACGCCTCTAACTTTACTATTTTTTGTCGAATACATTTCATTGAAAGTACAATGTTTAAAAAAACTTTTCTCTAAAGGTTTTCATTAATGCGTTTTAATTGAATTGGAGAACGGTCGGCCGCCACATTGTACGTAAGTTGCTACGGTGTGCTCGGTGCTCAATACAAGTTACGGACTTCGGCCACTAAAATGGCGTCTGACCGGGTGCCAACTCATTTGAAACGCATAGTACGTAATGTACCTTTTCTCTCAGGGTCATAAATATAGTTTTGGAATACTATATAAGTAGGTTCCCATAGAAGAACCCAGTGATGCAAGAGAGAAAAATAATGAATAACACACACACCTATGTACCCCCAGCTTTTTCCTCGTGCTTTATAATTACTATTCGTGGTTTTTAGATGTGACTTTTATTTTTTTAAAAAATAATTCAATTTCATGCCCGATGCCAACTTTTTTTTCTAAACACAACATTGAAGTTATCAACGACTCTGCAGGTGATGAAAGCAGAGCAGAGAATTTATTTTGACAAATGACTAGACACGTAAATAATAGACTGATATATCTAAAACTTGATGATGTTTGAACACTTTTGATACACCAAATTGTTTTTGTGATTACACCTGGTCCAGAATAAAATAAAAAATATATTGCAGTTCAAATTCATATATTTACAATATAAATACATTATAGTAAATGTCTTGGGAACACTGCAACATATGATTATTTTTTACTTGCGACTTAATTTAATTATATTTTATTTAATACTTTAAGTATTTTAGTTTAAGAATATTAAATAATAAAAAATAAAAGTTCCTTCTTATCACACTAATATTATAAGGGCGAAAGTTTGTTAGTGTGTGTATTTTTGTTACTTTTTCACACCAATTTTGATGAAATCCGGTGTGGAGGTAGCTGATATCCTGGATTAACACATTACTTTTTATCCCGAAAAATACAATAATTCCCGCGAGAATAATAATAACCAAGCTAGAACGAAATATAGCTGCAGCTAAAGCTTGCTATAGCATACTTCATTAGTATAATTATTAAAGAGGGCGGGCGGAGTCGTTAGCAAAGTCTAGTAATTTAATGACAGTTCAATAATGTTATCTGTCAATTTCAGGTTTTAGCACGTTTTATATAATATCAACTGTTTAGTAAATATATAATTATTATTAGGCGCCTGAAGTTGAATTTAAAGCTTAGCTTTGGCCATGCGCTTATACAGAGGGGGGGATTTGGGTGTCGTATCCCCCCCCGAATATATTCAAATGAACTTTTTTGCCGCCGCCGCCGTCAAGTCTCGTCTGGTCGCCTCGAGATTGACCCGGACAGATAAGGATCTGTGTATTAAACTACTACTCTGCTTTTAAACACTCGCGTTGGGTCGGTCAGGCCCTATTGGTTTACTTCGGCGGGTGTCGCGATCGGCTCGTGTCGCCGAACGTTTCTGTCCGGTACCTACAAGTGCCGCACGCAAGCCTCGCGTTGTCGGCAAAGTTGCCAGATGAACTTAATACCAAACAAGGGAAAAACTAATTTTCTACGGTGAAAGTACCTACATATACTTACCTTAATGAATCCTCAACTGCATTGAATCAAAACACTAGGTTTAAACAATAATACTGATTTGTATTATTTTTACCCAAAATATTAATGATACCTTTGCATTTTAGGCTAATTTGCAGAGTTTAATGCAGAAAAACCTCAAGGAATTGTTAGTTTCTTACATAGCAAGAATTAAATAAGGTTGATTTTAACTTACGAATGGGTAAAATAAAAATAAAACCACTACTATTTCGGTATCTTTGTCATACCGTACACCGAACAAGGGAGTGCAATATAAGGTGCGAATTTAAGCAATGGAGACGTGGTTTTGCTTGTTTATTTTTTCAAATAAGTGGGATTCGAAGACTTTTAGCAGTTTATGAAGATCTGTGAAAAATTATGTATCGAAGACATAAAGAGGATGTATTGAAAACAATGAGCAAGTAACGGCGAGCAAAGTTGTGAAAATTTTCAATTAACGCTCCGACAAATTAAGTTTTTTTGGCGCCTTTATTGGCGTGATGGTATGTTTATGTTAGGCTAAATGGATCTAATTTCCAACAAGCATTCAGAGCTTCGAAAGAAGGCTGGAAAGTAATAAAAAAAAAAGCGAGCGAGTCAGTCATTCATGTGGTTATTTAAGGAACACAGTTTTGAACCAACGTCTGACGGGGTTGGCGCTACTGAGTATTCATAGGAATGTAAATGTGGAACCTGCAGCAGTTGTGCGCAGATTTACGGTCTCACACAACAGAAGGTTAACATTATAGTAGGTATATTGAATTGTAATTGTAAGAAAAAAAATCATTTTTTAAATCTGTAATAAAGGCTTTTATTGCAAGAATTACTAGGTTTTCATACACTATCGTAGTAATCATAAAGGTTAATATGTACAATAAAATAATCATAATGTAAGCAGTAAGGTAAAAAAGTTATTATTTATTTTTAAAATTTTTAAATTTTAAAAATAAATAATAACCATTACAACATCATGCGTAAGTAAGAATTATTTTGCTCACACTTAGGCATTGATTGATTCACCTATACTTATCAGAATCACAAAAATGCGCGCTCGCTGCGCTCGCCTTAATGTTACAGACCAGTGTCCTCGCGTGCGCCAATATGTCGAAACGCAACTACTTGGCAACCTCAGGCTGGCACTGTTCATCCCCCCCCGAATACAAATCCTGGCTACGCGCCTGGGCAGGACACGACACTAACTAGAAACTGGGTTAGGTTTAATTAGTTATTAGCAAAGTTTTAAGAATCTGTGAGATCCGAGTCGAACTTTTGAGACGAGGGTTTCCGTTCTCTACGAAAATTTAGTATCGCTGTATAAAGAACATAAGTTTGCAGGTAACTTTGGTAATTATTCTACTAATATAATAAATGTGAAAGTTTGTTTGGATGGGTGTTTGTTACTCTTTCAAGCTTCAACCACTGGACGGATCGGTATGAAACTTGGCACATACATAGATTAAGTCATGAAATATAGCATATAGGCTACTACTTTTTATCCCGACATTCCCGCGGGAATAACTATAACCGAGCTTAAACGAACTATAGCTACAGCTTGATATAGAAAACTTCATTAGTGTAATTAAGGAGTAAATCACAGTCGCCGATAATTTAATTTAGGGCGGGCTGATTAAGGAGTAAATCACAGTATTAATACTGTGATTACATAAAGGAGTCCCACGCCGATAACCGAATTTAGGGCGGGCAGAGCCGTTGGCAAAGTCAAGCTATTTATAATTTAATCAATGTTTTAGTCTTTTTGGTTCGTTTATCAACTAAAAACGACATATTATTTTGCGTCTTTTTTTTCTTATTTTACTACTTTTAATCTGAAGCTAATGACTTACGCGCCATATCTTATAAAGCCATTGTTGGAACGATACCTTACTGCTACTGTATAAAAAGCTGTCCCCCAAATTATTATATGGGTGCGTACGTTGTCCTAACCCTTGTTTATCCTCGTTGAGGATTAAAACCGAGAAGTTATACAATTAAGAGATATCAAATTGCACAACTCCATTAAAGAATTGGTACCTATTTAGTAATATATTTCTGTATAGTTATCTAAAAAGTGAGGAAAAATGTTCATGGTACTCTTTTAACGTTTGTTGATCCATAAAATAGATACATTTTTCACAGGTGTAAATAACGTTTGCGCTTGTAATTTGTTTTATACGGCATTAAGTACTAATATTAAGTACTTAATATAAGTACCAAATCACATTTATATGCCGGTAATGGAGCCTCCATTATCACCAGAAATTAAAATGCATGCCATATAAAACAAATTACAAGCGCAAACGTTATTTACACCTGTGAAAAATGTATCTATTTTATAGATCAAGCATATGCACCCATATCATCTATAAATTAATAATATACTATACAAAGACTCCGCTGTCTGTCCGTCCGTCCGTCTGTCACCTGGCGGTATCTCATGAACCGTGATAGTTAGACAGTTGAAATTTTCACATAAGATGTCTGCTGCCGCTATAACAACAAATACTAAAAAACAGTATAAAATAAATATTGAAGGTTCTCCCATACAACAAACGTTATTTTATGCTCGTTTTTGCTCGAACAGAATATTTAGGTATATATTCATATTCACTTTAAAAATATATAATTAAATTAAAATAAAACAAATACCATAATGGTACGGAGCCCTTCGTGCGCGAGTCTGACTCCCACTTTGCTAATTTTTTTTAAGTAATATTAAAATACAATTGTGAGAAACCAAATATATAAAATCAAACACAATATTACCACCCACCAAATAATAAAAAGGTTTATTTTAATTTTTAGTTATAATAAGAGAGTTTAAACGTAAGTAAATCGTAAGTACTCAATAATATTCTGCCACTTAACCTAACGAAATGCTAGCCGCATACGTACTCTCAAAATCTAAAAACCAAATGACACTAAATTATAAATTTTAAGACTCACTTTATTATTTCATTTAAAATTAAATCTGTCAAAGTTGTTAAAATATGCATATGCAGCGTACATTTCAGAAAAATGTCGCAGTGGAAAATGGGGTTAAATTTTTGCCGGATTATCCGCAAAATTGCTTATGTCTCATCAGCTTAAGAAAACTGTTGAGATGGGTTCAAGACAGGGCGACATATTTGAAACTTTGCCACGATCTATTCCTGTCTTCAGCCACACGTAAACACGGCACACGTAGATTATTATTAAGAGTATATCGTAAATACCTGAGAGAGTAACGGTAATATAGTCAAATTTTAGATAACGTTATTTTTTTTGTTTAGTACTATAATAAAATCAGAGTAGAAATACTAGTAACGATTCCTCTGACCATAGTAAATTTTTAATCCCTCTGAAATACCATACATTTTGACTCTCACTAAAATAATATATTTAAAAAAAAAACACTTTATTATCTTGGGGTATTTGTTGGGTTTAATAAAAAGTTTAGTTTAAATAATATCAAATCGGTCAAAGGTTTCCAACCATCGTTCGTTCGTTAATCTCTTAACACTCTTTTGCGAATAAGTGTCGTTATAGTATTTAGATGGCTTAATTATAATATGTGGAGATTTGTTCACTTTTTATGATTAATGTCTACAAAAAAGAAAGTAAATGTAAAATTTTTAGCTCGTTTTCTAACTTAATAATTACAATTTATTACTTTGAAAAAAAGAACTATAGGTGTTGGTAAATACCTTTTTTGTTTAATGATACCGTTGTCTTTAGAAATAGTAACAACCTACTAATTACTGTTGAATAACTTCTACGCAGTATGGGGTTTTCAAGAAAGAAGTTATTAGATTTTTGAAGGATCGGCAAAGCGCCATTGTTGCCCCAGGTGTTGCAATCATCCATAGGCTGCGGTGACTGCCTACCTTCAGGTGGACCGTAAGCTTATTACGCACCTTAGTGCTATAAAAAAAAATATAGCCACTTAGCTTATTTATTCACAGTATATTAAAACTTATTCACACTTTAAACCCCCTCCCCCCCCCCCCCTCTTTTTCCGTCCAACGTCAAGTTGACTCAGTTCGGGTTGCACAAGGCGGTTCCACAACACTTTGGGAGCTCAAATACCGCAAGCCATCTGGCTTGGATACTGCAACTACGCGTCATGAAGTAAATAGAAACAAAAGCAATTTGATTTTAAAATATTTTTTTTAATTTAAATAATTTTTAATTTAGTCGTATTTACTTTGTGTTTACTAATTCAAAATAATTGTGTTTAATCAATTGATAAATCCCTGAATCCCAGGTGTAGGAAAGTTTTGTCATTCACAAAGTAACGACTCTAACATGAAGGGAACTTTTAGGTTTCACATCTTTAATATAAACTTTAGATCTCACGGGTGAACGATAAGGTACTTTATGTTATAAAGAATGTTAGTAATTCTATTATGGACAGTGGAGAAGTCTAAGTATTACATACTCATTAATAATTTAAGTATTATAAGAACCTATGATGGTGCCGGCAAAAAAGCAATACTGTAACTATTGTGCCTGCAGAAAAGCAATACTGTAACTATTGTGCCTGCAAAAAAAGCAATACTGTAACTCAGTCATTTAATGTACAATCGTATAACTTGTGGTAGAATAGAGGTTTTTGTTATAAATGACGTAGGTACCCCTACGTTTTTTAAATTTTTGACGTTGTCTCCTTTGAGGTTGCTTAAAAGAGTTCCGAGGTTGGTCCTATCAGCGATACGAATCTATGTAGGTATTTTAATTTTATAGAGCCATCCGTCTGCTCTGCCGTAGTGCCGTTGTGTTTTATTCCTCGTTGGTTGTTTGTTTTAATGTTTTATATAACAATAGATTTGAATGGATGTGACGAATTGTTGTCTGCGACAAGATAACGCAAAAGTTTGATTACTTCCATTTCCATGCTTTTATTTTATGTGTGTGCGCGTGGCATGTGTGTGTGAGTGTTTTATGTAAAACCCCAAGCGAGGGTGATTTTTATATACTTGACAAATAACACTTCAAAATTCTGCCTTAGTTACAACAGCCCAGATAACAATATCTAAAAACAACCGGCTTCAAAAGATGCACTAAAAAGGTAAAAATAGTTACTTAATGCCAAAAATCTGATCTAAATTACAGTTTGAAGTTGGTTTTTGTGTACCTAACAGTTTATAACACACTTCACTTGCGTAACACCAACTTCAAACGGTAATGCAAATTAAATTTTTGGCAATAAGTAATTATTTTTACATCTTTTTGAAGCCGTTTGTTTGTTTTTTTGTTAAAAAGTTTTTTTTTTTACTTTTACGTTTCTTGTACATTTAAAACATCCATACTTATTACAAAATTTATTACAATTATCAACATAAAAGGCGCGTTTCACTAGTTCAAAATTAACATCAATTATTTTTTGTTTCCAAAAGTTTTGGTTTCAAATTTATTATAATAATACCTCCTTCCCACCTCAGGAAAAAACTATTTCTAGTTAAAAAAGTTTTTTCGAGATCGGTTTACAGTTGACGGAGCAATCGGTGGACATATATAAAAAATATAGGTACCCTCGAACATAGAAACTTCTCCTTTTTTGAAGTTGGTTAAATACATAATTGGCACCGAAATCATTACTCATACACACGTACACACATACACATACTCGTAATTTCTATTGAAAAACCTCTTGCGACTGTGTTGCCAAGCCCGATCTAGCGTTCGTTTTACAAATAATGTTTACTCTATTTTATCACCAATTCAAGTTTTGACATCTAAGTTACTATGATTACCTTAATCAATACATAATATAGTCTAACCTAATGTTCAATATGTGTCATTATTCCACGTTTGATTAGATTTCGTGAACGGTTCCATCGCGCTACAAGTTATTCACTTAGGTATTAAGATTGACGTCACAAAGACATTTAAGCTCAGCTACTTGTATTTAATAAGGAATTAAATATTCACAGATTAACAAGACAATGTGCTGTGTGTTTCGAATAATTAATAATCGGATAATCGAATAAATTAACAAGTATATACCAATTAATACTATAATGCGATGCGATTGCGGCAGAGTAGGATGGCACTACTTCTAATCCTCCCCAGGGTGTCCTAAGAGGTGACTAACACATATCGCATGCTGGGCAACAGCATCATTTTGAGTACTCGTCAACCCTAACCACCAAGTACACAGATAATAGTAGTAGCCTGATCACTTTTTACAAAAACTGCTTTATTCATGACCACTAACAGTACTAAAACAAATGATGTGTGTTTATGCTCAAATGTGTGCGATTTTTATAGTACAAAAACAAATTATGTGTGTTTTAGCTCAAATGTGTGCGTGTTCTATAGTACCTACAAAAACAAAAGATGTGTGTCCAGTGTGGCGGCAAATGGCCATATTGCATAAATAGCTTATACTCTGTGCATACGTTGAGTAGTGGATTTCTCCGGTTGAAATAAATTGAAAAGTTAAAAGAATAAATATTATAAGTCGGTTGTGGCGTAGTGGTCTCGGTGTCTGCCTCACGTTATGAGGGTCGGAGGTTCGAGCCCGTCGTGTACCAATTAGTATTTTAATTAATTTCTTAAGTACATTGGTTGATCACACCACTGATTTATAAGTCAAATAAAACATTTTTTTTTATACCACTGAGGTGGCAAGCAAGCCTACGGTCTGCCTGATGGTAAGCGGTCAACGTAGCCTATGGACGCTTGCAACACCAAGGGCATCACTCGCGCGTTGTCGACCCTTCAGAAATCTAATAACTTCTTTTTTGAAGAACCCCATACTGTAGTCCTTAGAGAAAACCTTGGCAGGGAGCTCATTCCACAACCTAAGCGTTCGCGGGAGGAAGTTTTTCTGAAACCGCACTGTACGCGACCATTTCGGTTCTAAAGTGTGAGAATGAATTCCCTGCCGATAGTGAGCGGTGTCGAAGCCGAGTCGAAAGGGCCAAACTGGTATCCGGGTGCACCCGCCCAGAGATGGCAGCAGTACTCCATATGGGGCCGGACTTGCGACTTGTAAAGCAGCAACCTTTGCCCCGACGTGAAGTACTGCTTCGCTCTGTTGAGTACACCAAGTTTTTTGGACGCCAGCTTTACCTTGTCTAGCAAGTGATGTCGGAACTGTACAGTAGTTGACGTACTAAGGTGAACGCTTTTAAGTCCGGCCCCACACAACATAGATACCTACTGCTGCCATCTCGTTGGGGTACACATTGGATGCCTCAAGGTTTAAAAAGGGGCTGAGAGGGGTCAAACTTTGTATCCAACGTTTATAAATATATGAAAATTTGTTTTTTTTAAATCATATACATCAATAAAGCGAGAATGGGGGAGTAAAGGGAAAGTTAAGTGGAAAAAAAACAACATGGGAGATCGACCTAAGACCTGGTCCTGGTTCTTAGGTACTTTGAATACCATTTTTAGATCATATTTGTGACCAACTACCAAAAAACCACTGAGTAACGATTTTGTAGTAATTAAAAAAAATTTAAGTACATAAAGCCACGGAGATGATCCTTGTGATCTGTACGTCCGGGTCCCCAGGTACTTCCAGGACCTTTTTGGACGTAGTTCTCGTGATAAGTGACCCCAAATACCGCCTAGTAACTTTTTAGTGAATTTAATGATAAGTTTCTAAGGTGAATAACTACTACGTCCTGAAAAGAACAGTCTCGAGCTAGCAATAACTCTAACTCTAACTCTGGAATTCGAAAGCCAATTTTATGCAAGTACATTCACGGGTTTCATGAGGTAAGTCAGACTTTTATACATTTTTTTCCGAATTCCAAAGAATAGCTCGAGACTGTGTCCAATAAGGTCCCTGGTCTCCAAGTACCTCATAAAACTTTTCAGGCATCATATTAAAGATCCTAAGAACCCCAAAGCAAAAATGGGCTTATGTTATCTATTATTAATAAAATAGTAAAATTCATTTATTTCTTAATACCAGCAATGTGTGATTTCGTGAATATAGATTTATATTTACGAAATTATATTGCTCTCGAAAAAAATAAAATTCATGAAATAGCTACTTTTTAGGTACAAAAGTTTTTTATTTACCTCTAAATGTACATGCTCGGCAACAGAAGAAAAAATAAAGCAAAATTTGAAAATGACTTAGGTCGTATGCAACTGGTTTCACCAGAATCCGTTGTTTAGTCCAAAAACCGGAAGTTTTGGCTTTTTTGTGCTTCGTTTCCGCATCTAATATGGAAAATCATTGGGGATGAAAATTTCGTATTTTAATTCCGTGATTTATGAGGTTAAATATTAAACCAAGCGGAAAACACACAGCGTCATTTACCTCGAAATATAAATTAAGTATAAGATAAAAAAAAAACAAGTTTGAACAACAAATTATTTTAAAGTATTTGGTTCCGAGATGGCGATCTACATTCCTAATTTGATAAACATTTAAATTTATAGTCTAATAATGAAAAGCAGCAATCTAATTGAGATTAGTATAATTCCTTAGCATGATAACAGTTTAAGATAAAGTGGATAGAAACTATCCTTGAAGTAAACAATATATTCTAATAGCAACCTTACATCCTGCTATACAAGTTCTGTGTTACGTTTTTATGCAATACTCGACCTGTAACCAGGTTACTTTAAACGAATTTGTACTGTAGCAAATTTTCTCAGTCGATCAATATTGACATTAATAAATTACTGTCATTCTTTTTTTTAAAAAAAACTGAATATTCAACAGCAAATCCAATTGTCATCCGGCCCGGATCCGTCGTGCCGAGATGATGGTTTTCGCGCCAGACGCACGCGCGACATCGCGTCGCGTTACGATCAATTAATACGTAGAACGAAATTAAAAAAACGGAGCAAGTACGGATGAAAAATCTTTTTGTTTTGCAAAGCAAACTTTGTTAAGTGTATAATTTTACAGTTTTTGTGAAAGTACGTTATGTTTTGTGCAAATGGTGGTGACAAGCTTGAAATAATCGTGTGTAGTGTTGTGTTATTATATGTGATTTGATATTATAGTAGGAACTCCATTATTTTATAAAGTCCACGTAGGAATCCACTTTATGAATCTACGCTTCATGTGTTTTACAGAGTACTGGTATATAGTAGTTATAAAGTCATACTACGTTTCGGCTAGTTTGTTCTGCAGTAAACCGTTGTAAAGTATTATGTTTCCCATTAAAAGTTAATTAGGTCAAAACCATTATACATGAATCAGTTGCTTTTTAATGTTTGTCTATTAAACTATGAACATGTATCAGTTCTGATAACGATTAATTTTAGATATATTTTTTTACATTTTGAAACATAAGTGTTTTATTAATATATTTTAATAAATTGAAGTATGTAGGTACTAATCTTATTGTAATTAAGTACATGGTCTATTCAAATATATATGGTAAGTTTAACATACTAATTACATTACTGAGCTAACCATATAATAATTACTAAATATAAAACTTATGAGTTACCTAGATATGTTAAAAAAGATGAATAGCTAAAAAGTCCCTAAAATTTGTCTACACCGAAAGATACCTCAAAATTATATTCCAAACCAGATAGTTAATCACTTGCTTGGTAGCGAATTCTGACGGGTGATCAATCATTTATCATATACATTTATTTTTGACGAAGTCCCTTGAAAATTTCTCTGACATTTGTGTCATCTGGAAATACGCATGGCTGTAAGTAACGGCGGCCTTGGTACAGATTTCACGAATATAGGCTAATAACTGGTCTAAAATAGAACACTCTTAGCCTAAACCTTAGATAAAGCAATAAATTGTCTAAATTTACTACATAGTTGAACACGGTGTAAAATTTTATTGTTTATTATCTATTAGGACCTAGGTACCTACAGGTACATTTTAATGCACTTAATCGAATAAATTTGTTTTAATTATTGATAAAATCCGAGAAAAAAAATAATAAAATCAAGGGTATTTTATTATTATACAAATATTAACTGCCTTTTTTAAAATTTTTTTTATTAAAACAACTATCTAGATATGGCTTTCAAAAACAAACTTAACATAATATGAAAAATGTAGGTAATAAGGTTGTAGATTAGGTTTTCTTTTAAAGGAATGTAAACAAAAGGCATGGAGTACGACATACCTACAACAGGCGTGGTACATTTTAAAGTCAATTTTGTAAAATCTATTGTTATATAAATCAAACCAATGTTTTCAGATGAACATTAACAAATAAACAAAAATAGTTTCTGTTATTTGATTTATAACAAAATGTGACTGCTAAACTGCGCCATCTAGAACTAGTGCCAGAAACTAAAGAAGTTAAAAGCAGACCTATATAATGCTGCCAATCGCCGAATCAGAGAATGGCGCCTCGAGCGCGCTGCTGAGTGCCAATCGTCACCGGCGGACTAGAGACCGCGTCGTTTCAGCTGAAGTCCGCGCCGTGCGCCGCAGACGTGGCTGGACAGTAGTTGGATCTGAAACCAGGTAATATAATCTGGAATCATTAGATGTCGCTATTTAAACTTATGAGATAATGAAACCAACGATAATAAATATACCCTTGTCACTCTGGTGAAATTAACAACTAATGGTTAGAGCCCCACTCAGTAAGTAAAAAACTGGCGACGAAAACTTCAAAGTTTAGATATTGGTGGCAGTTTAACCGAGAGAATTAATAGGGACTATAATATTAAAATCTTAATTCGTATTTGCATTTTTTGTTCGTAAATTCATCGTCTTATAACTTGGCAAGAATGGCTTAACAAATCTATAAGAAATCTCCTGCATGTTTAGCTTATACCTACAATCCGGATTGCTTTAGGCTATATAGTATATGATTTTCGACAAATTATTCAGGCTTTATATGAAAGATAAGAACCCCAAAGCATATATGGACTTATGCTATTTATTATTAATCAAATAATAAAATTTATTTTATTACGCGACTACAAAAAAGGAGGAGGCTCTCAATTCGTCGGAGACTTTTTTTTTTTATGTATGTTACCCGATTTCTCGAAGACGCCTGGACGGATTTGAGAAATTCTTTTTTTTATTTCAAAGGTTATACTGTTCAGGTGGTCCCATATTATTACAGTGAATTTAAAACTAAAACTTTTGGAGAAAAAAAATATTAATGTTAATTTGGAACTGGTGAAACGCCTTTTATGTTGATGATTGTATAAAACTTTGTTACGAGTATGGATGTTTTTAGTGTACAAGAAAAAAAAAACAATTAGTCACTGAAGAGAAGAAAATAAAAACTTTAAAAAAAAACGAACGGCTTCAAAAAGATGCAGGTCAAAATAATTACTCATTTCCAAAAATTTGATCTGAATTACAGTTTGAAGTTGGTGTCTATGTTTATTTCTTCATATTGCCATCAAACGAAATACAATTTGCTGTTTTAATTCATAGAACTTATACTTTGCAATATTTTAGTAATACTTAAGGCGCATGTAGCAGCTAACTAGCGCCGCCATTAGATATCCTCAATTTTCTCTTCGTAGAAAACGAATTTCTCAAATCCAAATGTCGCAAATATAAAGCTAGTCATAAGCTATTTTTAGAAGGTTTTATGTAGTTTCTAAATAATATCTGTGAGTTGTAGTTGGCATTTTTGCTAAAAACGGCCACTTTTAGCTTTCTAAAAAAAGCTTATGACTAGCTTTATATTTGCGACATTTGGATTTTAGAAATTCGTTTTCTACGAAGAGAAAATTGAAGATATTTAATGGCGGCGCTAGTGGGGTGTAAAAGGGGCCCTTAAAGTAATACAACAAAACTTTCTCAAAAATATTTAGCAGGCAGCAACAAAACGACGTCTTAACTAAAGAACCTAGTAGCTGTTACATTCTTTTAAAAAAGTTATGACATTAAAGTTATATTCGAATACAGAAAAACACAAAACTAACATGAGAAACCAAGCATATTAAAAATATTTACATTTTTTGTGACATCAAGTCCGGTAGACTTCCAAATTCGATCACCTAAAGGCGCGCTTGTTTATCACACAGTCAACCATCACATGTACTTTAATTCTCCGGACTGTATTGCGCTTTCAATCGCGAAACATTCTAGGGGTCAGATACCGCAAAAAAACCGTCATGTAATCGTACTAAAGCTACAACAATAGCTTCAGGAGTTTGTCGATTTCCGGACTTTAAAACGATTTACAAAATATACTATTTATAAGCGCGGCTACTGATGCCAGCCACCATGGAAACACAAAATTATTTCCTTTGGTAATTCAATATTTTGATGAAAAAAAATGACGGAATCACGATGAAACTTCTTGAAGTAGAGACCACATCAAACCATTTCAGAACTGATAATAAATTAACTTCGCAAACGTGTTTTTTTGGCTGTCTTGTGGAGTTTGATTAAACCCGGACTGAAATTAAAACCCCGCCCGGACGCTCCCCGGACGCCCTCCAAACTTGGACAAATCCGGGGAAACCCGGACGAATGGCAGCCCTAAGTGTAAGGCATCAATCGGCAGTCATCCCTGATATTCTTATAATTTAAAAATTATTGGATTATAAATAACTCGCTCATCTTAATCACTTAGAATCACATAAAAACAAAAAATAATTTACAGCTATTATGTTAGCAACTAATTTGTTCTTTATAACAAAGGAAATAAAGTTCAAAACCTTCAAACATATCATTATTATTTTATGTATCATAAATATATAATAGGTCTGGGTTAAAGTCTTTTAGGAATAAAGGCAAGTTTATACATTAAACTTGTAAAAAAAAATGCTAAAAAAGAGCTGGTTTTATTGACATTAAAAAGGTTACATTTCAAATAAGAAACAAATTAGTAAAATGTGATTTCCCGTTTTTTTTTATTTGTTTTTTTTCTGTCAAAATGAGTGAACCTTATAAAGAAATTCTACACATTTTAAAATCTGTGACGTTTACGGACCTAATGCAGATTACTGACTATTATTTCATAAAGGACTCTGTTTTTCAATTAAAAATACATAACTAATACTCTATTCAATTTATAATGGTTTTATCAGTCTCAGAATCATATATAGAAAACTGGACAGTGCATACCCTAGCCAGCTGTAAAAAAAAAGTGTGACAGAGACGAAGCGAACGTGTGGTGTCTTGTCTATACGAAATGTGGCCATCCTCGTAAGTCTATTGCGCAGTCCATAGGACAGTCTCAGCTTTCCCAGTTTTCTTTCTTCAGATATTCTTCTAAGCAATTTAGAAGAGAATTTCATTGGAACATTCACACTCTATTTAATATTAAAAATGCAAAACTATGTTTTCTTGTTGGATATAGCTTTGCGACGCAACGGAGCATCCAATTGAGCTAAAATTTGGCACCGACCTTTCTTCTTCTTCTTCGGCTGCGTATTATTTCTTCTACTTATGGCACAGGGATAGTTGCAGCGACGAAAAAACTAACCGAATTCCACTTAGGCGAACTATACCTAGCTATATCAAACTTCCTTGCTATAACCAAGGAGTTGCCATAGGAATCCCACGCCGATAACCGCAACGAGCGCGGGTGGAGCTGTGGGAAATATATAGTTTATCATATTTTAAATTATAGCATTTTACAAACATTTTGTGCCGTTAGAAAGGCTGTAGTTAGAGACACGAGTTGTTTCATGTCTTTTTCGCTGCTATCTTAAAAACCTTGATAAAATTGGACCCCTTAGTGATTAAAAAAGAGGTAAGTTTATGATTAGACCTGTGCATTAAGTCTAGTCGTAATATAAATAATAAATCTCCTGAAAAATCATGTTTATTCATTTCTTGAATCATAGGTAAGAATACTTTCGAACGTCACCTTTCAAACAAAACCAAAATCTAAATCAGTTTGGCTAAGATGCCCCAGCCAGAAACACAGGGGTTCGTCAGGGGTTGCAAACGAAACTATACATTTGCAAACATTTTTTTGTTCATAAATCCATTAATGTTAAAAAAGGTTACATTTGATTATGGTGTTCGTAACACAATTAACACCGAAAATAAAATGGCTGAACGGATTTAAATAAACATACACACACACAAATAGACCATTTCTTTGGAGAAACACAAGGAATACGTGAGAACCCCTATTTCCATGGCAATGAAGACACTTCTGTCGCAAAAGTTTAGCTTATTTTTACACTTTTTTAACGGACCTTAGAAAAGGAGAACTTTACCGAAAACATGATAAATGAAGCTTTTCGCCGACTTAAAAATAAACGAATATAATGTAACAATCAAATGTAATACTTTATAGAACCTAATATATAACCACTTGTATAAATTTATAGAATGACTAGGGTCCCCGGCGTGGAATTCTTACGGCAACTTATTGATTATTATAGTCAAGAAGTTTGTTGTAGGTTTGGTAATTCTCCCTGTGCTAATCTGACTCGCTCTTGACAGTTTACTAAGTATCCATGTCCCTCACCTCCCTTCATAAAATATTAATAAAATTGTCTCAGAGGTTGAATTGTCTCAGAGGGATGAAATTTGGCATACATATAGGTTAGGTCCTGGAATAGCATATAGGCTTCTTTTTATCTCGTAAAATTCAAAAGTTCCCGCGCGAATAACTATAACAAAGTTTAAAGATCAATAGATGTAGCTATAGCAAACTTCATTATTATAATTAAGGAGTTCCACGCCGATAACCGAATTCAGGGCGGGCGGAGCCGCTGGCAAAGTCTATATGAAATAAAGAAGAACATTTGGAAAATATTTTTAACTAAGAATTGACTGTGCTTTAGACCTTGTGAATTTCTAAATCCTTGTACTTAGTACTTATTAGGGCTCTTCTTCTGCTTCATTACAATACCTTTATCTTATGGAATTATTTATAAACACTAACAGTAATCTTCTTTCTAGCTTCTTGGTCATAAATTATTTAAAATTTGTCAAGCAGGAATATTTTATGATTTTTATTTTAAGTCTCTTTATTAGCTAGCATTTTTAATGATAACGAAATTTAATCAATCGTTTAAATTGATTGTAGGCTTCTATACTTTAATGGCAAAAATGTAACATAGTTTCGTAATGCATTTATATAAAAGCCATTTTTTTATATTGGTTTGAAGACCACGCCATAAGCCACGGTGACCGCTTACCATCAGGCGGACCGTGTGCTTGTTTGCCTCCTTGGTGGTAAAAAAAAAGACATTTTACAGAAAAGTGTCTTATAAAAACGCTATATACAGTTTTGTTAGTAAAATGAGGAAAAAATAATTTTAAGGGCAGCTATTTATACATAAAAGTGAGGGATGACAAAATATTTTTAGTCTTAGACCAATTTACTAAGTAGTAAACTAACTAGTTTAATCAAAATCAGTTCACAAGTTCTTAAGATATCCGCAATAAATTCATTAGATGGAACGAAACCCTTATTTGATACCCAAACCACACACACTCATGTTTCTTTCCCCCCTGACCATTTCAAATTAAAAATCCTAACCTAATTTTATTTTGTTGTCAACTACATTATAATGTAGGTGTGCTCCCAGCCGCTGGTTACCACTTTCGGGGGAATGAAATCGTAACGATACACATTCATACATAATACATATATAATTTTAGAACAGGTCGTTTCTCCAGTACCTTCACCTGCGTAGCAATTGCAATACTATTACTATTTTTATTGTAAAATTTCCTTTACCTTCCTAATTCAGCCGAGCCAGCTAATGCTCACGTTTTGAGTAAACTTTAATGACCTAGAAACTCGTTTGAGCATTAAGCATCCCCAGAGGACAGACATCCCAAATTTGTGCCTACCCTTGCATTACGTCGCTATTTGCTCGGCTTAAGTTGAAACTACGTGATATATTAGACTAAATACTATTTTGTCATTTTGTAAGTTGTAAAGAGACTTGATTCCTTTGTGTTTGTATTTAAAGACTTGCCTTACGCGATATCCACTAATATATTGGTTATTCATATTTTCCTATTTGTACAAACTGGACACTCAACAAAAGTGCTATTCTGCCGTCGTATTGAAGAACACAGTATTTACAAAAAAAAAAACATTTTTGGAAAATGGCGAGAGAATTTTTTTGTTAACTTTGTTCAATTTTGACAAATTTAAGAAAGTTAAAATAAAATTTATGGGAATAGTACAATAGAATCATTGCGCTTCAATTCTGTTTCATTATTTTATGTAGTATTATTCTATCACAAGTAAAACTCGTAACTGTGTTGTGGTTAATAAAATAAAATAAATATATTTGCAATTCACTAGACTAAATGCCAGTAACGACACTAATACTGTGTACTAGCTAAGTTTTACAAAATACTTGAATTTAACTATGTATGTAATGATACTGAAAAAATATCAATCTACCACATTAATTGAATGTTTGCTGTGTTTACATCTAATTTAGTGAAGAATCAATTATGCTATGGGCGTAGCCAGCTTTTGGATTAGGGTGAATAGAAAATGTCATTTTAATATAGTAAACATGTTCATTTTGAGTCTATTCCGTCGGGTAATGGGCACCTATTCAGCTGCCCCCCCTGCCTGTACCTCGCTACGCCCATTAATTATACTAGGTTTTAGCTTAACACGCTAACACAGGCAATGTTTGATACGATGCAGTATTTTGTAATGCTGTGGTTTAGGCTTAATTTCATGTAGGTATTTAGATGCTAGAAAGTGCTTAAAGTTTATTTTATATTAGTTGATAGAAGATAATACGATACCAGTAATAATGAACACGCAAGTGATAAAACAAATCATTAGTAAAATTTTATATTTAAACCTATACAAATGAGTCGCAGTGCCTGTCTGGTCATGATTATTATTGAATTAATATTCATTGTTATGTAATTTTTAATCTCATAGGTAGTAAGAAGAAAATCACATACTTATCAGATTTATCTGATAAGTACTAATAAAGCAATATAGCAATGGCAATAATATTACTGAAGCGTACGTAATACGTATCGTTGTTATAATAGAAAAAAAACAAATTAAAACTTAAGTAAGAGTATATAATCTAAATCATAAATAACTATGCATATTCATTTATAATCGAGATTAATTTAAGGTACTCTTTGGTTGGTCTGTCGGTATTCCTGCATTTTGAATTTTGACGGATCCCAGCTAAAAGTAAATGTTTGGTTGAATTCGAATTTAAGACAATAAAAAAATAACAAATGTCAAAATGACAAGCTTCAAAACTGAATAGAAAGTTTTTGTTCAACCTAATTTTTAGCTAGGTTAAAACTTAAAACACCGGGTGGCCGATAGACATTTATGGGAGTGTATTAGCAGGGCCATGCTAAATACAAATAGAAAAAAATTTATTGCAGCCATTCTCTACTTCAGCGCTCAGATCAACAGCAAGATCGTTTGTATGCACTTCTCGCCAAAATATAATATGACTTGGAGGCATTTGATTATGCTAAATGGGCGGGATTTGGTTGAATTGTCTAGATATTTCAACGTTGTCCAGTGTCCCGGTTTAAGACAAAATGGGTTCCGCTAAACAGGGGAAAGTACAATTTTTATAAAACACTAGGACAAGCAAGAAAAAATAAGTTAATTTATATTGGAAGAACATACTTAATTGATATATAGGTACTGTACTTTTCCTATTTACCTTATACCATCAGATGGACCGTATGCCACATTAGTGGTAAAAAAAAAGCTCAAACGTTCATCACATGTTTTTCTTATGATTTAATATTTATTTCATTTTGTCCAGCCAAAAGTTTCATTGTCTAGATAATTTGGAATATTGTCCAGGAATTTTATGTGGTAACCCTAAATAGCATCCTTTCGATGTGTGCTGATTCCTCGTAGACAAATTTTGATGACTCGACGTGGCAGAACACTCTTCTCGTACTTGGCTTTTATAAACTGAATTTCAGTATAAGTTTCGTCTTGGAAGAATTTTTTGACCAATAAGCTGTAAAAAATTTTTGTGTCTTGTACTTCAACCAAGTCAAACAAATAGAGAGTAGAGATCAATTTTTAACCAGTTGCTCAGAAGAGTGACATTCCAAATTAGATAAATCGCCAATTTTCATAACTATAACGTCGACTTACTCAGAGTTAGATGATTTAACAACGTTTAAAAAAATTAAAAAATTATATTTAATTTTAATTTGTTTTATTATATGGTGTTTCCAAGTTTACAACAATTGTCTGAGTGCAACTGTATTAACTTTTATTCATTATGTGCCTTAAGAGTACCTAAGATTGATCTTTGTTATAAATAAGTATGCCTTTTGAGATTATATACTTTTATTTAAGAGCTAATTTGTGTTTATTTTATTGTAACAACGTTACGTATTACGTACGCTTCAGTAATATTATTGTCTTTGTTACTGATATATCTGATAAGTATGACATTTTTCTTCTCGGTACCTATACTACCTAGGTGATTATAAAGTACAATACAATTATTATTAGTTCAATAATCATCATAACTAGACAGAACTGAAGAAAATATGAAAATAACTTGTTTTATTACTTGCGTGTTCATTATTCCTTTAATCGTAATATATTTTATCAAGTAATATAACATAAATTTAAGGCATTTTAATACATACAGTTTAGAAAACGTCATAAATAAAAACCCAGTAAATACAGTTTTTGCACTGAAAAGGTTAAGACTAAAACGCATTAATTACTAAAATACTGTGATTTAATTAAGACATCAATCTTATAAACACACGAAATCTTCATAGAAGTAAGAAATACAATATAAATATACATACATAGAAATATCTATCTTCGTTTATGACTCCCTGAAGCGGAACTTTGTCTTAGAAGAAATCTAATACCTTTAAACGAGCAATTCTTGTATATTTGTATATATATATTTATAATCTGAATCTCGGAAACGGCTCAAACGATTTTCATGAAATTTAGTATGCAGGGAGTTTCGGGGGCGATAAATTGATCTAGCTAGATTTCATTTTCAGAAAAAGTCGTTTTATCCGTATTTTAAGGCAATGCTAAACTGAAAAATATAACTCTTCCTAACATTGTTACTGACACAGCAACGATAAAGCTACTTGATAATAGATGGCGTTGTTAAAAAAGTCCTCCAGGTACTATATATTATACATGCCATATCTATGGCAAGTCTGACTGATGAAAATCCTAACTATATCTTTGCTCTGGAAATGTGCCTCGGTAGCTCAGTGGTAGAGCACTTACACGTAGCAGTTTCAAGTCCTGGCTCGAGGTTATCTTTTGACTGCATCTTTGCTATAAAAGTATTTATTTATATTGGTGATTTAATTACGAAATTACATAATAATTGGTTGACTAGGTAAAAATATTTATACAGTATTTTTAGGTACTGTAATTTTTCCTAGACACAAGTTAAGATTTTACAACTTTAATCTAATTTATATTATAACACAGTTTTTTAAAAAAAATTACTGTGTTAAGGCTTACAATTGCAATTCACTGCGTTCTAACTAACAGTTAATCTCGGTTTGTAGTCATGGCTTCTTGCCTTAAACGCAGAAACCTCTTATTTGCTGTTTTCAAGCCATTTAATGCCTAAATCCTGAGTTTTGTCTAAACATTGGTCTAAATTTAGAAGAAATACTGTGTTTTCAGTTATTAATATTATAACTCAGGAACAAGAAACGCTAAAATTTTACCAAAATTTGCCGCGGTAGATCTCGTTTTTGTGGTTACGTAATTAAAGTAAAAACACAGTATCTTGTGAAACTGAGAGATGTTAATTATAAACAATTTATAAAACAAGTTTGTCTATCTCTTAAGACCCTTTTAAAACTCGAAGTTGAAATTAATATTAAATAGAAAGGTCTACGGGCCCTTAAAGCTGTAAAAAATCAATCTTTTATGTCAACGCAATAATAAAATACAACCATTTTTGACGAATATTTAGGTAGTCAGATATTCTCAAATAAATCAAAACCTATAGGGTACTTCCCGTTGTCCAAGAATCATGAAATTTGACACAGAAAACAACAAAAATATAGGAAAAAATCTGAAATTAGTTAATTTGTACTTATGACTATTTGATTCAGAATGTCCATAATATTAAAGGACTGACGTGTCAATCGACCTATTATTAATAAAGAATGTCTTTGTCTATGTTTACTTTTACTTCAATATATTACAAGAAACATCTCTTTGTAAAGGGGGTGTTTATTATTTTTTGAAATCATAAATACTGCAACATAATGAAATGTTCTAAGAAACTAAGCAGCCCACTATGACTCAACGAGAGATTTCAAAAGGAATTAATAATGATGTAGATAATTATATCATTTGGCCAGCGTGATAGTCAAAAGCGGTAGGACCCGAAAACCGTTGTGTTAAATAAGTAGTAAACCCAGTTACTTTAGAGGTACGTCAGAGTAATATAGCAAACAACAGTATACAAAATAAGCATAAAGAAGAGAATCAAGAAAATAAATACAGCTAAAACTACGATAAATAATGCCTACTTAGAGTTTTCACCATAGGACTAAAACACTAAAAGACAAAGATAGGTACTAGAGAGTTATATGATTTTTCTGTCATCCCTACGCAAAGGAACCCTAATTTACGCTACTTGCACATTTGAAAGTAAAATCTATACGAATGCTTAATCCATTCGCCTTGTAGAGTGGGAACTAGGTAGCTATGTGTTCAGGACTTGCGACCTGAAAGTAGGTTTAAGGGGCGCCCCCTTACGATGAACATCAACGCTTACCTACACTAGCTAACCAGCCAAAATAGTAAAACCCTACTAACGCCGCGAAGGATGGAAATGGATTACACATAGTAATTACTGTATCTCTTGGCAGACCTAGCTCTTTAATGTGCTATATAATTATTATGGCTGGTAGAATTTTAGTTCCCACTTCTACTTTTATTGAAGGTTTTGCTGTACATAGCAAAAAATGTCATCGAACAAAGTCTATTAATATATTCCTTCCTATTCAGGTAATTGAAATTTCTTTCTACCATAAATTTCTATCTGCGAGAAAAGGCGAACCCGTCATTACAATGTTTTCAATATTAATTTAGATATTTTTAATAATAAGCCCTCACATGTCCCCAGAAACAAATTATCTAAAGCCACGTGATGGTTGATTTGCCTGCAACTTTCAAAGGACAACACAACCTAAATAAAGGATTTCACAACGAACATACAATAAAATAATTTCTATTATAAAAGTATTTACTAACCAGTAATGGTGATAAAATCTGGCTGTAGTTTAACCCCACTTGGTAGCTTATAGTGACCCCACAAGCGTAGACTATATATCCTCCTTCTCTAGCAGCGTTTCGACAATTTAAACGACGGCAATTGAATGTTCTGTATGTATGGGACCACGCACTTTTATCACCACTAACCCCTCTCTAACAACCTTCTCACCCCACATTCCAAACCCCTCCATCCTATTTTTTATTCCGGACGGATGTCCGGCCTTAGTTAAATTTAACAAAGAAAAAAAAAATCTTTTAAGTATAAATATACTTATGTTGGTTGGGGTACTATTATAGAGTCCTAGCTTAATATGAACGGTCTAGATAAAACGGCCTAATTATCCAAAACTAATAGAATATTAATATCATGTTCTAAATGTTCGTAAAGTTTTAACAAACCCCGGGTAATTTCAAATAAACTAACACCTCATACCATTATACGGAATACGTGAAAACCAAGACAACTACCCTTTATCATTGTTAGAATATTTATTGTACGAGGCTACCCTAATGGTTGTTAAACGACTCACTTAGGTAAGTTTCGCGGGTGTTTTCAATATTATAAAAGTAGAATTCCCAATATCAGTAGCATAACTATTTAACTAAGGCAATAAAATTAATAAGAAAAGAAAACCGCGGATAACAAAACAACTCCTACCTAGAGGGTTTTCGATTTATCCTACGTTTGATTTCCTGAATAAAATTTTATTCGAGTCAAAGTTATGAAACTACCTCAAAGAGCATATGCAACGTGCTTCCATTTCTATATCACTTAACCATCAATCACATACGTTCAAACAAACCACCAATCAACGCTTTTAAAATATTCTCCAATCAACTTTAGTTCCAATCAAACACCCAAACATAGTTAGCTTTAAACCATGAAATACATTATAACTTCTCATCTCATCATTGTTAAATTTTAATGTAATATAAATTGTCATGTTTGTGTACGATAGTTCATAATTCGTGCAAAATTATTCCCTAACCATTCTAATATCATAATTGCACAACGTTAATATTCAAGTTTTCACTTCTGCCGGCACTCCCAGAGTGCAACCCGTTTATTTTTTATTTTATTTTTTATACCACTAAGGTGGGAAACAAGCCTTCGGTCCGTCTGATGGTAAGCGGCCACACGTCAATTAGGTCTTACGTGTAAAGTGTGCCATGTTATGCTTAGTCAATAGTTTTTGTGAAGTTTTTATATTCATTCAATATACGATCGACAACTAGAGAACATGTCTTTGTCTTAATATACTCATATAGGTATACCCACAGTACTTAGCGCCCACTACAGCCAGTCACTACCGTTGCTCTGGCGAAACGCACACCTCTGTTACTGACCAGAGGCAAGTAGAACGTGCCGGCTGAAAACCGTCTCCGCTCGATCTTACACGTAAGGGGAGAGTCACCGGTGTAGGTAATACGTCAATATTAATTTTCAAACTAAAGGGCAAATACCAATTTGTATTCAGTACATCGTTCCGCCGCTTCGACGAAACGCATAGCTCTGTCACTGTCAAGGTCGGCCGCTCTACATGAAGCTCCGCTGAAGACCGTCAGCGCTCGACCTCATACATATGAGGAGAGTCACTGGTGTACTACGTCAATCTGAATTTTCAACCTAAATGCCAAGTACCAATTTTTATGCTGTGTGTATAGGTAAAGGTGATCATGTGGTAACAGCGACCGTACAGGTAGACTCTCCTCGCATGGTTCCTTCAACTTCACTATCAGGATAGCTGGTACCGACGACCCTTGAACCCCACTAACTCGTGATGATGGCAAGAGACCTGGCTTCGGAGGGATATGGTGTGAAATGCTACTCTTGTTGACCCTTTAACTTTAGAGGGCATCTAGAGGGCCCAGAGCGGCGGCTTTTCGTTTAGAAAACCGGCTCAAACATAAGCCATTGATAAAAGACTTTGTTTCGTGCCGTCTGCTGTTGAGAAGCTTGGTCCATGGAGTTCATCCAATAGTCTATTAGAAAATCGACAAAAATAAAAATCGGCCTTGGGCACGAAGGATTCCGTACCATTATCTACCAATATGGAAAAAAATCACGTTTGGTGTATGGGACCCCCCTTAAATACTTGTTTTTATGTATGCATGTATGTTTTTATGTATTTATGTATGTTATTTTAATTTAATTTATTTATCTTTAGAGTAAATATACAACTTAATATTCTGTGGATATTTCAAGCGTCTACTTTGGGTACGGAATCCTAAAAAAGTAATCCACGTTTGGTCGTTACGTGTAAAACAATACGGGTTTTTTTCGACTTATCTAACCTAATTTGTAAATCGAAATTTAATAAGTCCTCTTTTATTGTCGTTAATCTTTTGAATACAAATTACCAATGTAGCATACTCGTTAATCTTTAGAGTAAATACAGGCAATATTAGCCACTTTTACCTTGCTACGTTTTTTTATTAAACTGTAACTGTAACTTTTTCCTCCCACAAATGTAAACATTTACTGCTCAGCTTGTGCATAATCTTTTCTAATAGATTAAAGGTACAATGTAATTATAATACTTTAGAACCTTTCTTTTAGACGCATTAAATTTTCGGTAGTAGCTGATGTCTGCATGTGAAAGCAGTGGACCAAAATCAATTGATATGATGATGATATCCAAATAACTAAGACATTGTTAATCTTTTTTCGTACCACCGTTGCAATACTTGTTATCAGGAGGAGAAACTTTGAATAGCTTCAAAATTATACCTAAACCACTGTCTGTTATTGCCCCCACCTACCCTATGCTATCAATGCCTGTGTTCTACGTTCTTTTATTAAATTGTTCTGTGACTGCTAACCGTTGTTAGAAGTATTGTTTGCGGCAAGTAAAAGCTTTATAAAATATTTTTTGTACTGATTCTAATGTTAACACAGTTAAACGCGGTATTAAGTTACAGGATTTATTTTGATATAATGTACTAATTAATATTCAAATTCATACTAATATTATAAATGCGAAAGTGTGTTTGATTCTTTTTTTTTGATTCTGGCTTTACGTCGCACCGGAGCGTCGAATTTTGCTAAAGTTTAGCACAGAGATACGGTAAGGGAAAAGAAAAAACGGCAAAGTGCGAGTCGGACTCCCGCACGAAGGGTTCCGTACCCTTATCTATAATTTTTTTTTCTTTCATTTTTATATTTAATGAGAGGAATTTATTGAATGAAAGGTAAATTGCGGTTTACGATTTTTGACGTATTAAATAAAACTACTTACTAGATCTCGTTCACAACAGTTTTCGGTGTAAATTTGCATGGTAATGTACATCATTAATTTTTTTTTGTTTTAACATTCTCTTATTTTAGAAGTTACAGGGTCCCCTACACACATTTTTTGGAAGTGTCTCTCGCGCAAACTATTTTGTTTAGAAAAAAAAAATTAAAAACCTCAATATAATTTTAGTGGGTTGATGGAAAAAAAATATTTGAGTTTCACTTCTAAGTATGGGGATCCCCCAAAATTGATTGTTTTTTTTTTTCTATTTTTGTGTGAAAATCTTAATGCGGTTCACAAAATACATCTACTTACCAGACAGACATGACGAATCTATAAGGGTTCCGTTTTTTGCCATTTGGCTACGGAACCCTAAAAAGACTACTGTTTACTTTGGAAAATTTGAATTTCCCTGCAGATGCACATAACTAGAACCGAATATTATATCTACAGCCATAGCTTGCTATAGTAAACCTATTTACTATAATCCAGAAAATGCCGTAGAAATACCATGACAAAAACAAAATTTAGGGCAGGCGGAGCCGCTGGCAAAGCTAGTACATTGATATGATTTGAAGAACTGGGTGAGAAGTATCACCCTGCCGTACGTCACAGTCTAATACTTATTCTTAAAATACTTAAAAATAAATTCAACAAGTGAAATTATGAATAAAAAAATATATCTAAATGAGCAATTCCTGTATATTGGCAGTATGTTGGCAGTAACCTATGACATGAGGGAGAGTTAATAATAATTAGTTATTATTTTACAATATAATATGTAAACAAGAAAAAAGTATACAAAATTAATATGTATTGGTGGTTTATGAGAATTTAAGCATTTAACACAGGGTTAGTTCTGAGAAAAAGATATGACCTGTTTAAAATTCTGTTATGATTCCCTTTTTAAATGCTTAGATACTTTAAAAGCTTTCTGATGATATTGGATTGGTAGTATGGGCTATAATCCCATTTCTACTAATTGATACTATCTATCGATATCACAAAAACTAAAGGACCAATTTGTTTCGTGACAATATCAATCGATGCACCACGTCATGACTTAAGTCTGGAAAGAGTTTTAGCAAAATCGGTCCAGTGGTTTATTTTTTATCGCTAAAAAACTGAGTTTTTTAAAGACGCAAAAAATATTCTCAAGAGCAGTTGCTCTTGCGTGCGGTACTTTCTACTGAACTAATATTTTTAGGATAACATATTTCTAATATATACATATGTGTATGATACCACAATACAGTAAACTTGACTAATAGGTATTTGTATTATTAGAAGTAGTAGAAAGGGGACACAATATTTTTACTTTGGTTTATAATAACTCACAAAATATCATACAACTAAGAGAAAAAGTTATTTGAAATCCTCAAATGCATTTTGGGATGCTTAATTTTTTTAAAACTTCGTTTACCTGTTTGTAAAATTTTATCACTATCATATAATAAAGTATGGTGGAATTGTACCTTTAATCTCTTCCGCGACCGATTTAAACGTAGCTATTGATTCACACAGCCGACGCGATCGCGCTCCCACTACCGAAAACAAAGTTTGCTTCAACGACTTACACCCCCGTGTAAGAACCGCGCCCAACGTTTCGGTGATCTGATGGAGAACATTTCTCCTTCTCATTAAGCTTATTGGCGCCTAGCCAGAGCTTTGAAATCAGACACCTTCAACTCTCTCCCTCCATTAACTCATCCCAACAACGTTCCCGCGTTCGATGACGACGAAAAAGTGGATTGCCTTGCATCTAGCCTCCGAGCCTAATGTGCCTTAAGCACAAAACCTTTCAATCCCGTTCACGCGCGAGAGGTAGACGGTGAAGTAGAGCACAACTCTTCTCTGCCCCCACAGGATACCCTGCCCCCGTCACAGTCGATGAAGTCAAACAGGTCATCAAAGACCTACGCCACCGTAAAGCGCCCGCTGCCGACGGTATTTCTAACGATATCCTAAAGCACCTCACTCTCCCTCTTCTCTGCCTTCTAGTAGCCATCTTCAACGCTGCTATTAAAAATTGCACCTTTCCTTCTCAATGGAAAGATTCAATTATTATAGGCATCCATAAGCGAGGCAAAGCTCGTACCGAGACGTGCTCCTACCGCCCTATAAGTTTACTTATGGCCCTTGGTAAACTTTACGAACGTCTCCTCCTCGCTCGCCTACGGAACGCTATACATACTTATTTATTTATTTATTTATTACATTATTACAGACTGACAGGAAACCCCAACGCGTCTGTAATCAAGTAGCATTACTTAACTATACATACTAACTTACTAAACAAAATTTACATGGAAACACAAGAAAAACATATTGTAGGAAACATATAAAACAACAAAAAAGAAAAGAGGCACTAGTAACTAACTGCATGGTAATTTATAAATTTAGTAAGTTTTTTACATTTGATAAGAAAAAATTAAGATAAAATCAAGGGACAGGCAATATTCGAATTATTAATTATTTTTCGACAAGTGGAGGCGTGCTGCGGCAATGATTTGTCCAGAGGCATCTTAATCGACGAGCAGTTCGGCTTCCGCGCCAAACACTCGTGCGTCCATCAAGTCCTCCGGCTCACGGCATATTCTCACTGGTTTCCAACCAGTATAAGTTAAGCCCCGTCACACGGGCGCTGTCTTCTTCGACAAAGTCAGGCACAACGGTTTAATTTATAAACTGTACAACGATCAGTTGCCAGATCGTCTCGTCATCATACGAGACTATTTATCGAACCTTAGCTTTTGCTATAGAGTCGAAGGCAATCTCTCTTCCACCCGTTCCATAGAAGCAGGAGTCCCGAGAGGGCCCGTGCTCGCCCTTATCTTGTACCTTCTGCACACAAATGATAACCCTAAACGATAGGTACCCAATTAGCCCTCTTTGCGGACGATACCGCTATCACCGCCCTAGGCGAATGGTTTCGGAAATGGAGGATCAAAGTGAATCCCCACAAAAGCTCTGCCGTTCTCTTTGCCGTAGGCCGCGCTCTCATCTCAGGGTAACCCTGGATGGGCGTTTGAACTTCCGCGATCACACCAAAATAGTTAGACCGAGCCGCTTTTGTCCTCGGTCGTCTCTATCCCATGATAGGCAAGTACAGTAAGATGTCCTACACAGGGACTTCGAACTCCCCACGATTCCCCAATATCTCAAAGACCTGGCAGTTCGCTTCTTCGAGCGTACTCAAAACCACTCAAATCGATTAATTGTGCAATTCACAAATTATCATCCCCCGACCGACCTCGGCACGGTCGTATGACTATTGTTAGGCGGCTTCGGCACGTTCTAACGGCCCCAGATGACGATTTCACTATCCGGATAGCGAGATAAGTCTCAACGACCTCCCCAAATAGTGCCGCCCCTAACACGACGCCGACGTCCCCGGGTTCGTCGGCGACCGCAAGGATATACGAGGTATCAAAGAGTGCCGGTGTCGCAACCGCAACCGCGTAACGGTGAACTCCCGTCCTGGCGCTGACTCACCTTCGGGTTCGAGGCTCACGCTGGTCGAAGGGACGCCCCCGAGTGCGACAACCCAAGCCAAGGCTTCCCCCGCGGGGAGCCCTTGAGCGTTGGGCGCTATATAAATAATAATAAATATATAAATAAATATTTTTGGACATAACACACAGCGCCGTCTGGCCCCAAAGTAAGCAAAGCTTGTATTATGGATACCAGACAACGGATACAGATACATATATTTATTACTTTTTTTTGTAAATACATACATATTATACATAAATGCACCCTGACTCAAGACAAATACAAATGTTTTTTATCACATAAATATTTGTCCAATGCGGGAATCGAACAAACACCCTCTGCGCAGTAGTCAGCCACTCTACCAACTAGGCTGCGAGGTTAGTGCAGAGTCTTGCCCCAAAAGCTTGGTGGAGCAGTAATGGCTGCAACAGCCGACTGCATAGTCAGTCAGAAAAAAAAATTAGCCATTTGGCTACGGAACTATAAAATAGCTTTACAAGAATTTCAGTACTGGCTACACTAATAGTGCAATGCAATTTCTAGCTAAAACGATGTACTCGAACAGTGAACTGAGCTACTACGAAAAAACACCATTCACGCTTATGACAGACGCTTACAGTGAACGAGGATTAGCAAAACGGCATTTTCGATATATTTAGTGTAATTCACCCTAAGTGAATGCGCGCTTTTTATAACCGGCGTACATTAGGTATATTGAACCTAGAATTTTACTGATGGTTGGCATAGTCCCAATCCTTGCATATTATCTTAGAGTATTTACAACTTACACAAAAAATACCCAATCGTATGCTATGCTACCAGTAAAAATTCACAGTTCAATGCATTTTAAGATCGTCGATAAGTCTCATAAAAAGGTACTAAACGATGTCTAATTCTCTTAAAATATAGACTTGCCTAGAATATAACACATATGTTATTTTGTTTACAGGTGTTCACAATGTTACTTAACATTTTTTTCTTTCTGCTGTTGACAATTTTGCACAGTTGTACCAGAATACGCGTAAAAACAAATGTTGATGGTTCTACTCCTTCTGATATATCAATAGAAGTTTCAGGTTTTTTTGTGCGAGATGTTAATGCTGATGAGGCAAATGTCTATGGCGCAAATAAATCAAATATTTACAATCTCATGAGACATTGGCGCCTCGTCACCCCTAAGGAAATATATATAATAGATAGAGCTCCTGGTGCTCAATATTATCCACCTGTTCAGCTGTTTCTTAATCCTGTTGAAGGAAAACTAATTAACTTAGATGAACGCGTGGTTGCCGTCAATTCTGGAGGATATGTTAATAGAAATGAGTCTACATTAAGTGAACCTTCAGCGTTAACGCAGTGTGTTTTCAATGAATATAGTCATAAATGGAATACTGATGGAGTTATACCCGCTTTTGCTATTACGTACAGCGTAAATCATGATGGAATTGAATTTGATTATCAAAATCAATATGGTAAAAACTTAGAAAAGGTCCACCCAAACATATTAGAAGCAGATCAAAAAAACAAAATTTCAAAAGGTGAATTAATGGTTACAACATTATATAGTAAGATAACGATTGTTGAATTGGCCATTAAGTATTATACAAATTTGATTGGTAGGATTACGGTTATTGATCATAATAATGAGATTTTTTATTATGACATAGAAACAATTTTTCGAGGCAAGGAATATGAAGGTTCATTAATTTTTAAGTCTACAACTGAAAATATAAGATTCGCAATTTATAGAAAAGCGCAGGCTAAAACACAAATATTTCAGATAAAAGAGGATTCTTTTGTAATCAAGAAATAAATGTATATGCCTTATAAAGGTAAATTTTCAATTTTTATTATATTTGTTAAATATATTCATAAATAATTACGTTATTATTAAAAGTATACTTTTTTAATGCTTTGATCGACTTGAATTTGTCTTTAAAAAATAAAATAAAACAGTGCAACAACTGCTATGGGCCTCCAGACGTAAAAAACTTTTGTTAAAACCACTCTTCATAGTTGTGACGACATGGCGATGAAGGATGGCCTAAGCCTTCTTCTTTACAAAAGATTCCTTTGCAAACTGTAGTGGGGAAAAATAATGGCTAAGACAATACCAAACAAATCCTTAATAGGGGTTTATTTTTGGTAACTAATCTTGAGTAGGCAATATTTTTTAGTAAAAATAAATTGATAACTTAAAAATATTTAAAATATCTAAAGATTTATTTGTATTTTTTACTTAAAATTTAATTTTAATAAGCACATATTTTATATCTTGTAGAAATTGTTTGTTATTCTAATAAAACATTTAAAAGAGCGATCGCTAGAGAGTTTCTTTCACCATTTCTTCTCTCTAGAACGCTACCTTAATTCCTAATCGATAGTAGTTTATAGACTTTTCGTATCATTCCTTAAAACTTACTTCAGACTTTTTTTTATTTATCTTATCCTCATAATACCTACCTACAATGTCATATCTATATCTAGGAACTAAAAAGCGCATAGACTATAAGATTTGCACAGTCTTTAATAAAGAATACTAAATAAATAACTAATAAATAAAATAATAAATACTGTAAAGTTTACCACCTTTCACATTCTTAGTTTAAATTTCAAAAATGCCCATAAAACCTACATTAAAATTGGCTCCTTGTCACTGATATGTGCATAAGATAATTAATACAAAATTTACCACGCACTTTCAGGCTTTTAAGGATGGATTTTGAAAAATACCTTTCGTATCCATATACATTTTCCATGAAATCTATCAAATCAAATTGCTTTGAAAGCCTACTCGTTTCCGCCACAAGTGAAAAATTGCTCAGCGCCTCAGCATGTAGTTATTTTGCTATACATCTACGCACGGGATTTAGGGGTTTCGAAAACAAATCTTTAAACGATGTCTACAATATATGCATAACTTCTTCTCCAGATTTCAAATTCCTACCCATAGTAATTTTGACTCGGTGATGATGAGCCATTGCGATCCCCTTTCTCACCTTATGGGTTAATTTTAAGAAAAAATCCTTAAACACATTAATTTATCAAATTAATACAGTGTAGAATGTATGCGAAGTAAATTTGACAGTAAAATATAATTTCCAAGACAATATATGTCCTCGTTATATTTTCTTATGGCTTGAATTTTCAAAACAAGAAACATATATTTTAATAAATATTTTGAGAAGCATATAAGAAAACGTGTTTTATTTAAAATGTAAGATTAAGCATTAAAATATTATTTTTTTTGCAAAATTTGTCACCCCTTTTTTTTTTTTAAGAAGATTAATTTTAAAAATCCCAGGAACACATGTTTTATTAATTTTGTTGGAGAAAATTTACATAAATGCAATAACAATTGCTTGTTTCAACAGCCTTTGATTGTAATTTTTTTCTTAACTAACAGATTAACGTTGTGTTTGAAATTTTAAAAGAAAATATTTTTATATTAATATGGTTTCTGGTTTAAAGAGGCTCAATTTGATTTGCGTCACTAAGTGTTACCGAATTTTTATGATAAGCTTTTAGGCCGATAAGTATCACATTGTGAAATCTTCTTTAACTTTTATTTTTTTAATAAACAAGTAAGCTAAATAAATATTCTTTCAAAATGTCCTTGAGTAATAATCGAGTAATAATAAAAATATATTATATTTTCAACAAAGTTTGCTACGGTGGTGTGCACAGAATATATATTTTAGGCCAGGTTTAAAGAAAAGTGATCGTGTGAATATGGAATGTGAATGTGTGAGCTTTATTGTATAATTATAGATTAGATATACCTATTTATATTCTAAGTACCTATTTTATGTTAAATGATGCTTATCAGCTTAATATTCTTATTAAGTGTAGCTATCTATATATAGTATTTCTTTTAATAATTATATCAACAGAAAAAAAATTAAATAACTATTAATGCAAAGGGTGTGCAACCTGCAAAATCCTTAGAATCTGCTGTTATCTATGCTTTTATCTTTAATTATTGATTGAGCTATATGAATGTTATATTAAAACTTTAATCACTAGAAAACAAAAACTTTAATCTAAATAGCTAGTTACCTAATTCGGAACTTAAATAAGTATTTTATAGTTAAAACTGTATATCAAATTTTAAAAAGATTTTTAATCAGCACGTTTGCGTAAATATTCTTGGTAGATAAGTACTTTCACAGAATATAAAATACTGTACATTACGAAACTTAATTTAATTTACTAGTAATTCGTAATTTTCTTAGGTAAGTGTATTTTTTATATGTGCCTGAATACACGACGACGACTGCTGCCGACAAACTGCTATGCAGTTTGGCAGCTATAAACTATGTAAAATTTTTATGTTTAATGTAATAAATAAATAAAAAAAAAAACTTTTATTTTTTTTGAATTAAAATTGAAGAGGTATTACACATGTAGTAATATTTATCAATAAGAGCAATATAAAATGCTTGTTTCAACAGCCTTTGATTGTAACTTTTTCCTTAACTAACAGATTATTAATTTTATAAGAAAATAACTTTTACACCGCTAACCTTTTTTCTCACAGTTAACCCCGAGATAGGTGTGATTTGAAAACTTCATATGGTTTCTGGTTTAAAGAGGCTCAATTTGATATGCGTCACTAAGTGTTACCGCATTTTTATGATAACTTTTTAGGCTGATAAGTATCATATTGTAAAATTTTCTTTTATTTTTACTTTTTTTATTAAAACTGTGGAGATATTTCACAATAAGAAATATGTATTAATAAGAGCAATACTAATTGCTTGGTTCATCAGCCTTTGATTGTAACTTTTTCCTTAATTAACAGATTAACGGTGTGTTTGAAATTTTGAAAGAAAATAACTTTTACGCCGCTAACCATTTTTCTCACCATTAACCCCAAGATAGGTGTAATTTGAACACTTCATATGGTTTCTGGTTTAAAGAGGCTCAATTTGATTTGCGTCACTAACCGAATTTTTATGATAAGCTTTTAGGCCGATAAGTATCACATTGTGAAATTTTCTTTAACTTTTATTTTTTTATTAAAATTTGTGGAGATATTTCACAATAAGAAATATGTATTAATAAGAGCAATACATATTGTTTGTTTCAACAGCCTTTGATTGTAACTTTTTCCTTAACTAACAGATTAACGGTGTGTTTGAAATTTTAAAAGAAAATAACTTTTACGCCGCTAACCATTTTTGTCACAGTTGACCCCGTGATAGGTGTGATTTGAAAACTTTATATTATTTCTGGTTTAGTGAGGCTCAATTTTATATGCGTCACTAAGTGTTACCGCATTTTTATGATAACCTTTTAGGCCGATAAGTATCACATTGTGAAATTTTCCTTAACTTTTATTTTTTATTATTTAAATTGAAGAGGTATTTTACACACGTAGTAATATTAACTTATAAGAGCAATATAAAATGCTTGTTTTAACAGCCTTTGATTGTAACTTTTTCCTTAACTAACAGATTAACGGTATGTTTGAAATTTTGAAAGAAAATAACTTTTACGCCGCTAACCATTTTTGTCACAGTTGACCCCGTGATAGGTGTGATTTGAAAACTTCATATTATTTCTGGTTTAGTGAGGCTCAATTTGATATGCGTCACTAAGTGTTACCGCATTTTTATGGTAACCTTTTAGCAATATAAAAGCTTGTTTCAACAGCCTTTGATTTTTATTTTTTTCTGAACTAAGAAATTAACGGTGTGTTTGAAATTTTGAAAGAAAATAATTTTTAGGCCGCTAATCATTTTTCACACAGTTAACCCCGAGGTAGGTGTGATTTGAAAACTTCATATGGTTTCTGGTTTAAAGAGGCTTAATGTAATCGCATTTTTATGATCACCTTTTAGCTGATATGTATCACATGGTTAAATTTTCCTTTACATTTTTGTTTAAGTTGCAGCAGTATTACACATGTTGAAACCTTTATTAATTAGAGCAATACAACATGCTTGTTTCAAATACCTTTGATTGTGTCTATTTCCTTAATTTACAGATATATATTGTGCTTCATATTTATCGCACCACATACCACAGATCTTTTATTTTTTGTTTTTAAAACTTTAGCGTCCCTTTTCCGATAATTTGGAAAAATATTTTTTACCCATATTATTTTCTGTATTTTTGTTTAATTTTTGACCGTTTTCTCATTGTTTTGCTCTATTTATTGTCATTTTCGTTTAATTCTGTAAATTCTATTATTAAAATCCTTTACTTTTTAATTTGGTCGGATTATAAAAGGCCGCTAACTTAGGCCGCTAACTTCACACCGGTCATACAACATACATTTTCCTTAGATAAATATAAAATGATTTCATTTTGTTTCGTGCCAAACAAATATTTTTTTTATTACTTGGAGTAGTCTGCAAGTTAACACGTTCATAATTATGTTCTTGCATATCATAACCTTCCGTAGTCAGGTACTCATAAACGTTTAAGATTTTTCATCGTTTTCTTAAAGAATGTAAATAAAACGTACTTAAAAAAGTCAAAATAATCTAATAGAATTTTTAATACGATCAAAGTGATTTTATGGTGTTTTTGCTCGCTTTTACATACTAAAATGACTAAGTTGTTCTTGGCCATTAACAAACACCAGCAAAAAAATAAAATATAAAAAATGGCAGCATGGTCTGAGATCTTAGCCTGTTCTAAGAGAAAAAAAAAATTTGGCGCCACCGAAATTTTGCTTCTTACTTATTTATAATTTTATTTGTGTTCATATCAATTAGAAATAATCTCATGTCAATTAACTTATTAACTTAACTCCCTGGTCCAAACCTGACTAAATTTTTATGGTTCGTAGGCACTGTAAATGGGGGTATTTTATCACCGGTGTTTTGTCCTACCGCTTATTACTTTGAAACTGGTAAGTTACAATGTGGACATAGGTAAAGCTCTTTTAGTCCAAATATACCTACTGCTATCAGAAGCAGTGTTGTGGCGATGGGCTCACCCCTATCACACCGGAATAAAGTAGTCAGAGAAAAGACGCTGTCAACAACATTCAACTTCAAATTCAATATTTTATTTCTCAAAAATAGGATATAATATCACTTTTTTGACGTCAGTATAATATGCAAGGAATTTATAAACTACTACCGTTTCGGAATCCGTTTTTATCTATAAGATAGTCTTTAGTTGAATAGTAACGTTTTTTGACAAGTTTCTGTTTAACAAAAATTTTAAACTTTTTTAAATTCAATTTACATTATTTCTGCAGGGATTTTGTTGTAAAAACGGACACATTGTCCTTTAAAATCCATTATGTAATGGTTGCCTATTCCACTAGCTATTCTTCTGGGGATTAAAGTCGTGAGATACATATATATTGTTTTTTGTATATTTTATTTGTGCAATAAAATATATTACAACAACTACTACTACATACATACACACATCCATCCATACATAGATAAATACAGAATCCTAAGTTATTTCGTATACGCTAAGCACTTGGCCAGTGTTTATAAGGTAAAGATGTATTTATGTTATTATGTAGACAGCACCCACTTTAAAAAGGACGTTAGACGCTATATTTTATAAGGAAAGTTATACTTAATGTATTGTGTATAAATAAATAAATATAGTAATTAAAAAAAACTAAAATTAAAATTTTCAAATTTTTCACTAAATAGTAAATATAGTTTTTACCAAACCTCCTAATCATAAATAACAAAAATTCTTGTTTATTTCAGCACAAACTTTAGATGTCGTTTATTTCATGTACCTAGTTACCTAAAATTTTGCAAAGAGGTTTCTCAAAAATGTAGGCAAATTGCTGACAAGGCAAACACCCATTAAAAAAGGTAAACAAAGAAATCCGCTTATTAATAAGTTTATTGAAACTGCTTGCTATATTTTTTTACATTCTGTGTAAATTTTTATGTTACGTTAAGTTAATTTATAATACGGAACGTAAATCCCTCACTTTGAATCAACAACAACTTAATCCATAAAAGAAATGGTAACAATTTTTTGTTATCTTGTGAGATTAACATCGCAGCTTCTTTATATTTTACAGCTTAAAAAAATTCAATTGCAAAGGGCTTGTGCTATTCTGTACGTTTGTTGAAAAAATGATTTTTATTTTTATGAAAGGCAAGTAATTTAAGATTTTTTAATTCCATCAATGTTCTCAAGATTACCAATATTTTCTACTGACTGCGAATTCTGCAATTAGTTAACCTATCACGTGAGCAGTCGTTATATGCGCTCGCAAAGCTCTAGCAAAAGATGTGCACATAAACATTTTATCTACAGAATTAGATGCATAAACAGTACTCCACAATTCTTTTAATCCTGAGCCTTCCATTATAGTTCCAACTGCTTTAAAGTACGACATTAATAGATGGAAACCACCGATGCGAGCAACAACATTTTCCAAATCTTTCACTTTACAATTTTGAACTTGTAAATAACTACCCCATATGTGAGTCGAATAACTAACGGGAATATCACTTGTAAAATGACCAAATTTTAAGCTTCCTATATCGATAAACTCTATTGATTCCAAAGAAAATTGATTTGTTGGCAACTGTTCAATATTTATTTTCCCCTCTTCCGATATTTCGCCTGCAGTTGGTAATCGATTTAATTTTGCGACTTCTCCGAAGGTAGTTAAAGCCGTAGAAGGTGTGACACAGCAAATGCCACCCATACAATGAAAACTATTCAATCCATCTAAAGTAGATGAATTATAATCAGCGTTATCAAAAACATATTGGAGAAACGCACTTGGTTCTATTTTGATTACATTTGATTTTATAGCAGATATTTCATGAAGAGCAACACTGTGATACGACGCACAAACTCCTAATTTGGCCAAAATATTAATAACAGTCTTAGAACCACATTTTCGATTTAAATATATTCCCGTTGCTAAATGAAGTGGAGACACGAACGATTTAGGACGTATGGCCTGTACTATCGATAATCCTATTTGATCAATTTTTATTTTTGTATTTTCAATAATATTTTCCTCATTTTCAAAATAAGTTTCGCCAGTTCCTGCGGTGGAAGCTGTGTTCGTAGAAGAATCATCATCACGTACATCATCTGTGGTAACACTGTCACGAGAACTCATAGACTTTCTCCTTACATATGCCATTTTTCTTTTTTGTTTTTTTATTGGCATCAAACATTATCACTTCATCCAAAAAGATTTTAAGATATTTTGGTTTATCATCAGTGATGGAATCCAAAAAACTAACAGCAGATGGATAGCTTTTGTTGTTAAATTTGGTGCTTTTAATCTGCTTTCGAACTAATTCTGCTGCAGTCTTGATAATCCGAATTTGTTCAGCTTCTACTTCAGCTTCACGATGCATGTACCACATATCAGAAAGCGTCTCGTTAACCTTGCCAGAAAAACAAATAGTGGCATCATCGTCAGATTGGTCGTGAAAAACAATGTTTTCGCTGTACTTATTTTTTAAATGCTCCAAGAGAGTTTTCATACTCGTCTTGCGATCCATAATATCGAGTAATTGGCTTGCCGTAAATTGGGAGTCACTACTATTATCAATAAATGTGAAGACTGAATTTAACGACTCTTGCAATTCTTCCTGCAGTTCACTATGTTCTATTTTCTTTTCAAGGGTAAAATTTGCGTAGCAATTTTTGTAATAACGAGCACCAACTTCAACTAAGGACTCTACACCCAAAATACGATTGATGATTTTTGCACCTAAATCATCATTCCTACGCTTAGAAGTTTCGATAAATTTCAGTTTTAATTCATCTGATTGAACCACATATTTTTGTTCACCTTTTTTTGATTGCCACGATTTATCACAAAACAAACACATTTGTTTGAAGTTAAAATTGTCAGCACCACGTGACGAAGAATGAGATGTTGAAGGTTCTGGAAAAGTAGAAACACGTTTTGCAGAATGATAATAATCATCTCGACACTTTCTATGAATATCTATTTCGGTTTTCTCAATCAAAAGTTTGTGTTTATTATCATTCAACATATGACTATGATTGATGAATGAATTTATAGCTTTTTATTTAAGAGTCACAGTTGGCAAAATCTCCAATCGTTCCCCACAAATGAAGCAACTCACAGAAGTATTCATTTTTCTTGAAAATTAATAAATTTGCACCAAAATTCACAAAAATATAATACTCGAACGAAACGCACTAGACAACTGTTCACTGAATACTAGAGCTGTATGACATACTTTGGAGCTGAATGAATGTTTTTCAGGTCAGGTATAAAAGTAGACCCCCCAAAACCCTAAGCAGATGTTTCTCGAACGTACAAAGGAATTATGTTAACAGGCAGAAACCGGAATTCTAAAGTAATTTTAAGAATCTTAGTATTTATATTTAGTGGTAAAAAACGATTGTTAATTAAGAAATGCATTTTATAGCAATAAATACATTTTTTTAAGGAATATTTTTTTTAAAAAAAATCATAATTTATATCGACAATTAGATTAGGAAAAAAAAATTGTTGATTATCTTATAACAATGCATTTGTTTATAACAATTATTTAAACAATCGCGGTAAAAAATTAAAAAAAAATATTTTCATGTAACGTTTAACCGTTAGAAATCATAAAATTTGAAATATTTTTTAATAACTTTTATGCAGTTTTTAATTTTTTAATGTTTTCGATTGTTAATAAAAAAGTGGAAAATTAAAATTTTTAAATTTTTCCAACGGGGATCTTTTTTAATGCCTTTTAAGAATAACTCCACGAAGTGAAAAAAATCCTAGGGTTGTAGTTTAATAATAATCAGGTTTTTTGTGTTAACATTCTATGCAGAAAAAGTAGTTAATTAACTAATGCATAACTAATGGAAAAATGGGGATAAAAATTTTTCGCCTACGGATTATTGTTCATTTATATATCCCAAAGGTACTTAAATTTTTTTATTCCTTAATATTCATATTTAATATGTTAAAATGATTTTTATTGTTACCGTGTCCGAATGACAAATCGCGAGCGGAAGCCAGACTACCCGCTTTTAGCGCTATTTTCAGGGCTCCGTAAAAATTATACATATTAAAGATACAGTTCCGGGAGGTAGTACTTTTTTTTAGGAAATTTCTTCCTCTTTTCAGATCTTTTTTCAAATTTCGAATATCTTTAATAGTTTTCGAGATATTAAAAAAAAAATCCCGGAACCGAAACCAAATGAACAAAATGAACCAAACCGAAATCATCATGCCAAATTTAATCCAAATTGGTACAGCGATTTAAGCGTGAAGAGGAACAGACAGACAGAGTAACTTTCACATTTATAATTATTAGTACGGATGTAACTGGTACGCAATTTTCACGTAAACTAAAACATTATTTCATATTGACAGCTGTTTAACCTGATGAACTTGAGAATGTTACAAACTTCTGGTTCATCAAGTTACTAAATTAACAAAGTTTGTATTTCAGCAAGTCGGTTACCACTTAGTTTGTAACTTAATTAACTTTCCTAAAGGTGTAATAGGTCAGGTAACTTATTACGATTATTTTTCAATATTACTGAGAAATATAGTTTATCTTAAAACAGTAAAATGTTTTTGAATTGTATGCTAAATTCATATAGATGCTGTAGTAAATACGAAATTCCTGTCTGTTAATTTATTGTGTTTTCATCACTGTACTACTGTATTGATACAACTTATGCAATTTTGATTTTGATGAAGTTTACCCTAAAGAAAGCTTGGAGCCTGAAAAGGAAAATAACGTGTATGTACTCCTATGAAGAATACTACGTGCAAAAAAAGAGTTATCTGTTGGTTTATTATAAATCCCAATACGCAACCTCAATGATACCCTAAGTAAAAAGGGTCAATTTAATAATATACTATTTTGTATCGTTTTAAACCCCAGGCAAATGGACCGTAGATAATTTAATTTATTAGGACAGATCCTGGATGTTTTTAATATGCAGACCACCTATCTTATAGATATGCAATATCGGACGTAGTAAGTATAGGTTCCGATGGGTGACCGCCTAATAGCAAATTTTTAAAACTTCTCCATGCTATGTCGAGTACGTTAAACGTAGGTCCCGGCTATTGTCATAATATGACAGCAGTAGTTAAGCCAAGTCCTTATGGGCGGCTTCAAAACTCTGTCAGTCGAGTGGCCACTAGTTCGACAAACGTCTGTCAATTCGCACTGGTTCGGCGTGGTAAACTATGGCAGGGCATGGTAAGCAGACGCTTTGGCGTATAGTGGCTAAGACAAGCAACCAAGCAAAAGAATCACATTTTGGTTGCCTTGGCCTAATTTCTTTTGTTTCGGAATTCATGTAGCAAATCTAGCAACCTTAGTTTCATTTGCATAAGGGTTATTTTTTTACTTTTAAGTCGCTGTAACTTTTTTATTTAAATAAAATTATTTGGTATTTGGACATAGATATAGATCAATGGGTAGGGGATTACCTTTTTAAGAGTTGCCTCATAATCTGCAAAGACACTTCGTAACATACACACAGAGAAACTAAACATAGAGATATAAGAAAACCTTAGAACCACAGTTTCTTACCTAAATAACTAGTATCTTCCTCTTCAAAGATCCTCTTCAGATTCTTATGCTCACCATAGAGTTAGGTTTGTTCACATACAGGTTTAGTGGTTGCCCATACATCGGTAAACATATAAAGAAAAACAAGTGCGAGTCGAACTCGCGCTCGAGCGGTTCCGTACCATTATCTATAAAAACGGAAAAGAAAATCAAGTTTGTTGTATCGGAGCCCACCTTAAATATTAGTTTTATTTTAATTTAATTATTTATTTTTAAACTTAATATATAACTAAATAATCTGTGAATATTTCTACCTGTTGCATTATCAATATCGAGCAATTATCACGGATCATGAGATACAGTCTGGTGACAGACAGACGGACGGACAGCGGAGTCTTAGTAATAGGTTGCCGTTTTTATGGGTTGGGTACGGAACTCAAAAAAACATACGCGCCGAACATAAAACCTTTAGTCACAATTTAATTTAACAAAAGTATACAACTAGGCGGTCTTATCTTTCTACCAGAACCTTGGGGTAAAGAATATAATTAAATTATCAGAGGTAGGTGAACCGAAACAAAAAAAATATACTTATAATCAATACTAGACATATATGTCTGGTATTGACTCAGACAAATATTTCAAACAAATATACATTATACGAATAAATCCTACTAATATAATAAATGTGAAAGTTTGTTTGGATGGATGTTTGTTACTCTTTCACGCTTCAACCACGGGACGGAACGGGATGAAACTTAGCATTTATATAGGTTAGGTCCTGGAATAGCATAAAGGGTACTTTTTATTCCGAAATTCCAGCGGGAATAACTATAACCGAGCTTAAACGAGCTATAGCTGTAGCTACAGCTTGATATAGCAAACTTCATTAGTGTAATAGATATGATAGATAGTATAGACAACGTTCGACGTGGTTTGGTTCGGAACATGAACAAACAGTTTGTTTGTTTGACTTACACGGGAGAGAGCCACATAGAGCTGACCGTATGAGCAACAGCCGACGCTGAGGCCACGCCGCCGGCAACACGTAGCGTTTGCCCTTGGGCTTTGTTTATAGTCATTGCATAATACAAACTCACCGGGAACTGTACACGTTTGAAATGGAATGGGTAATTATTGGGAATCAGTGGACTTCGTGGTATAAAAACTCTTTCACCGAAGCCACATCCCGCCAGAATCTCCGCTTCTATTATGTTACGCTGCAGAGAAGTAACATTCAGTCTTGTCCCGTTGCATAATTTTGGGGTACTTACATTTCTCAACAAAATAATTGAGACGCCAGTTTTTAAATTAATCTTGTGTGCTGGAAGTCCAGGAGCGCTCAGAGAATTAAGAAATTCAACGGGATAATTAGTAGCGTCATCTTGCTCCATTACTCTGTTGATAGAAGTATACTCAACTCACAATTCTCAACACAAACTCAACATTGTTGAGTATATCCAAGTTGATTCTTGAGTATATCAGAATCCGTGTTGCCTAAGCCAAGTTACAAAGAAAACAATTTTTATTGACCAAATCGTAGAGCTTTTTCAAAATCCGTATTTCCTAAGCCAATTCAGAAGAAAACAATTTCATTCTCCGTATTGCTTAAGCCCAGTAAACTTAATAATTGGATCAATGTTATTTTCCCAGAGAAATACTGTATTACGAATTTTCTAAGTAGTGCACTGGCGTATCATAACTTAATAACTTTCAATTAATTTCAATAGCGCGTTCTATGTCAGAAAGTAATGGGTAAAAAGTCACCTAGGCTAGAACTCGCTGAAAAATTCCCTAAGCGCGTTGTAAAAACGAACAGCGCCATCTAACATATTTCTAGAGAACGATTCTGTAGTGTAGAATGAAACTAAAAAATAATTACTATTAAAATAACATCTCGTTTTTTAATCGATTTGGAAAAGCCAGAAGGTCGGTTTAAGATTTTCACAGGCTACTAACCTGTTCAAGTTCAGCCGGCCAAGTGTGTGTCAGGCCACGCATTGAATAGGGATCCGTAGCAATTTTCTTTACCGCTGAATTCGAGCGTTAATATTAAAGTATCAGCATAAGGTAAGTGCATAAAGTTGTGTGTACTAAGATGTCCAAGTTACTATGATTTTTAACTACCCCACGGAAATCCTTTGACTTTCCGGAATAAAAAGTATCTAAGATGTTGACCAGGGATATAAGGTATCACCATGCAAAATTTCATTGAAATCGGTCCAGCCATTTCGGAGATTAGCCCGTAAAACATGCAAACAGACAATCAGACAGAGTATTCTATGTACAGACATTCGACCTCTACAGTTTTATTATATAAATATATATAATATATATAGAATATAGATTAAATAAAGGAGTCCCACGCTGATAACCGAATTTAGGGCGGGCGGAGCCGCTGGCAAAGTCTAGTATAATATAATGTGCTATGATATTACCACAGATCCGCTAATGATATTGAAATAGGTTTTGATATGATTTATAAAAGTTTTTACAGATTGATCTTTTTTAATTACTGAAGGTCAAGAATTTCATAATTTGATGGCTTGTACAGTGAAGGATTTGTAGTAGAAATTAGTGCAATGAGCAGGGGTTGACGGAATAAACAGAACGCTGTACTAATACAGATTCGAGGCCACTTGAGGTCTTAGCGAAAATAGTAAACACGGTCATATTTGCGAAGTCCAAATATGAAACGTACACAAAGATTCTCTAGACGCTCAAATTTATTAAATAGGTACTCAGTAAGAAAGTAGCTGGCGATTTTAGTGGGAATAGGAAGAAAATTATGTAAACGTCTTCAAAAACTTACAGTTGCATATAGCTTCTTACTTAGTTCCTGTAGATGAGGAGCCCAAGAAAGAGTACGGTTGATAATAATACCAAGATTCTTAACTTTTTCGCTATAGGGAATAAAACCGCCTACAAGTTTTACTGGATTAAGCTGAGAAATTTTTTTCTTGGTACTAACTTTTGACTATCGATTATTATAACTTGGGTTTTATCGTTATTTATTGTATGACCATAAAGTTTACTGCACTGCGTTAGGTAATCTAGGTCTTATTCATAGTTTCGATTAATTGGAGATGCTTGTGTGTAGATTTGTAAATCATCTGCATAAAGGTGACAAGAAGCAGTAATTACATGAGATATAGCATTTATAAATTAAGCGAAAAGAATTAAAGACAATACGCCACCTTGAGGCACACTAGCACGTAGGTAACACTAGAAGAGAAGATGTCCTCAACCTGAATTCGTTGCTGGCGACCATGAAAATAACTGTGGAACCATTCGAATGTTAATAGAGCGTTATCTTCTGAGTAAGCTATTAAAGTCTATGGTGTTAAAAGCGTTGCTAAAATCTAAAAGTGAAGTGAAAGAACAGTAAGTTTAGTGGGATTCATTCCCAATGATATTCCCGCTTGTACAATGGATTGTGTTCTGAGGAATTGTTCGAAATGATGCCCACGGCTACTTTCTACCATCGCACCGCTCGCCATCGACAGGGAATTCATTCTCACACTTTGGAACCAAAATGGTCGCGAACAGTGCGGTTTCAGAGAAACTTCCTCCCGCGAACCCTTGGGTTGTGGAATGAGCTCCCTGCCAAGGTTTTCTCTAAGGACTACAGTATGGGGTTCTTCAAAAAAGAAGTTATTAGATTTCTGAAGGGTCGGCAACGCGCGAGTGATGCCCCTGGTGTTGCAAGCGTCCATAGGCTACGGTGACCGCTTACCATCAGGCGGACCGTAGGCTTGTTTGCCACCTTAGTGGTATAAAAAAAAAAAAAAAAAAAAATCAATAATCTTAGCGAGTGCAGAAGTCGTACTATTTTATGGTATACGGAAACCGGATTGGAAAGGATTAAGGAAAACATTTTTGGTCAGATACTTACAATAGATTACAATTTCAATTAAATATAGTTACCAGAATTTTGTTCAATTTACAATTTTTTTGTTAGTTTCACAAAAAACCGTTTTTTTTAACTATAGGTATTTATAACATTTACTCTTCTAGAATACTATGAAGGTAGTTATTTTATAAAATAAAAACAAATTTATTTAAGTATAATTTATACACATACCTACAAATATATGTTTCGGATAAAATTGCTGTTTAAAAATTTGTACAAATTGAATTACGGTTTTGCAAACATCCAAGTTTCTGGAGTTTATTGTATTCGTCATTTTCCTAAAATAAATTAGGAATCACAGCCAAGCTAAGATTTTTAACGTATACATTCCCTTACGAAGTTTTCCTTCATCACTCACCGAACGACTATTCTTAAACTATAAACGTACTTGTGAAGCATTCCATCCTAAAAATTTTTCAAAGTCATTATCATCGCAGCAGTACGTGATAAAAATCTACAATAAAGCTATATCTAATTCTGTTTAAAACATATTGTTGTCTGGGACTCGTCTGTCTGTTTTGATAACGAGTTTTTGATTTAGGATATGAGTGTTTGCTAGCGATGTGTCACCGTTGTGTGTTTCAGGTATCTTCCGACACGATATGTTCTTGTTGGCAATTTGCCTTTACGGATTTAGACTGGGACGTTACACGATGTCGCATACCGCATATCTTACCGCTAGTCCAAGTTAGAAACTTTATACGGAAACTCAATTATTTTGAAAACCTTGATTTTTTTATTGATTAATGTGAGTGTTTAGTTTAGTTATACTAGCTCTGGACTGCCAGAATTTTAGATCTTGATCAAACGAGATAAAAAGCCGTTGTTCCAAAACCAACCGAGTCATCCGGTGGCACCGTTGCACCTTGACTCCCAAATTAGGTTGATACTAACCCGTGTTTCAGGAATCAGTTGCCAGGAAATATTACGTTCACCACTGTGGAATTGAACGTAAACAGAATAAAATACCCAATAAATCTTATTTCTAATAGAAATCTAGTTCGCTATTAAACTTAACCTATATTTATTTATTTATATTATTCATTTATTTATTTTACAAAGCCTTAACACGCTTACAGACAAGCCAAAACGCATGTTAAGTCAGGAGATAATAAACAATATTTATACATAATTAACTCAAATAAGAAATAAGAAACCTGTAACTATTGTTAACAAAGTGGGACATATTGAAATGGAATATGTCAAAATTCTTGTTTTGAGCGACCATGAGATTTAAAAGCGCTACTCTTTTAAGTCTTACCGCGTCTAGAGAGTAGTCGTAGTGCAGAGTACGTGATCGTGTGTATGTCATTACTTTGCACTTGGAGCAATTGAATTCCAATTTATTTTTTCTGCTCCATTTCAGCTTTAAGACTTTATCAATGTCCTGTTGTAATTTTTCGCAGTCCGAGACGCAACTAATACTAAAACAGAGCTTTAGGTAATCCGCGAAGAACAGACACTGTGCGGTCCCTTCCACATCAGGTATTCTACTTACTTCTATATATATATATATATATATATAAAAAAAATCAGGTAGGTCATTAATCATAACTAGGAACTGCGTTGGCCCCAGCGTTCTCCCTTGACTTACACCAGCGGCTATTTTATATAGATCGGAGCTATAACCATCTAACTGGACGTGTCGTGGACGAAGTCTTTTATTGAAATAACTAGCAAATAAATTTAGAAGTTTAGGAGTGAAACCTATTACCGCAAATTTTGTGAGTAGGATATCATTTTATACACGATCAAACACTTTTTCCATGTCAAAGTATGCAACGTCTATTTGACCTCTAATATCAAGAATACTACTGGAATAGTCAACAAAGTCCACTAAGTCCACATGCTGGCAGTCTAATAGGTAAACATGGATTAGGTTGGTAATATTTCGATCTATAATCGTTTCAAATGCTTTTCCAAATGTTGCAGGTATCTCAATGGGTCTGTAGTTTTTGATGTTGGCTCTAGAGCCGTCCTTGAACACGGGTTTAACCCTTGAGACCTTCCGACATTGTGGGTAAACCGATTGCCTAATACTTAGGTTGAACAAATCTATGAGAGTCTTTTCTAAACAGGAGATACAATACTTGACATTAAATAGTGGAATTCCGTCTACACCAATTGAACTGTGAGGTCTTAATCGCTGAACAGCCTTCTTAAAGTCAGCGTTAGAAACTGTACCTATGGCAACCTGCGAGGAACTCACGCCTGGGCCTGCTTTTTTTTTCGATAGCCAAGGTGTCCGGTGTCGGTCTGTCCGGTAAAAATACTGATTTACTCCTGTGACTGTGTTATCGTTTTACTGGTATTCGTTATGATTCTGTCTTTTTTTGGGATGTCTTTAATGTAGTTCCAGAATTTTTCGGGTCATCTGTTATGTTAAGATCGGTTCGTCGGATATGGTTGGAATATGTAACACTGACAAGGTCCTTAACGTGAGTTCTATAGTTTTTAAATAAAGATTTGTGAAACTCACTTCTATCATTCTTATATTTTTTTAAAAAGAAATATTTAAGTTTTATGTTCTATTATTTCGGGAGTGACGCCATGACGGATATGTATACCGCTGATTCGCTTCGTTACGCTTTTTTCTAGGAACGCAATCATCGATACATTTATTTACTATATAATAATTCAACAGCATAATCTACATTTTCTGTTTCATATAACTCATCCCAGGTTAGACGAGCGAAGGTCGAATATAGTTGACTTAAATTTGCCTTACGGTAATTCCACTTAGGCGCAACACCGATATGCGGCGGCGCGCCCTAGGCTGCGGATGGCGATTTCCGCGCGCTTTGCCACTTGTGAGAAACGTTTCCACTAACACAAATAAATCATGAGGGGCGCTTAAAATTGATTTTTGAAATGTTCCAATTTGCTACGTAGCCTGCGTACTTTTTGGTAAATAATATTGCATTTTTTGGTCTAGTATTAGACTATATCGTCTAATCGAAATCCTGTTCTCAACAACTTGATGTGAACGTTTTCATGCCACTGATTTACAGCCATATATTTCGATACATTTTTAATAGGTACTCGTAATTGGAGGACGCGTAGTCTCCTATTAGATTTGGGGCCTCTACAGTACAGTTGTCTTCTGGGCAGATACATTTTAAATGTTCGGATACTTTGTCAGATGTAGTTCCAGCTTTTACATAAAATAAATGTAAATACGTCCTACGTTTGGCCGCTTCGAGCGCTGTAGTTTCTGGGGCGGCAACACCCCTTACTATGTTAATAGCCGTGCGGCGTGTGCGGTTGTGGCGTGCTACCTGTGTCCACAGTCGGTCATTTAGTTTATCATCCATTGCTGGTTTTAAAGCGTAATAGACCCGTCATCAGAGTCGGATACTTGCAGCTCGGTCACGGTTTTAAGCGGGTACCTAACATACACGTAGTAGCAGTTTTGTTTTGCTCTGACGGTGCCGTCGTCGTTTGCTGGTCTCAATGATAACGCCATTAGTTGGAGCGGGCGTTCGGGTCTTTCGAGTGGCGCCGACGAGCGCCGACGACGCCCAAACGTGTCAAGGTTGACCGGTTTTGCTGCTTGCGGCGTTGACTTGAGTTTTTTATTGTTATTGATAAATTTAGTCACGGTTTACACTTACCTATTTATTTATTCCTCAAGGTATTACCAGGGACTTAACACACACCCACGTCATTACCAACCAACCACTTTAGTCTCTCTCTTACTCATTTCACTTTTATGATAATAATTATATTTATCATATCTATAATTTGTTACCTATTCGTTATTAATTAATGAAACGAAGTGTAGGTAGGGCTGCCATCTCTTAAACCTGCCGCCCAGGACCGGAAGCGTAAAAACCCCGGATTTTGGAGTATTTCGGACATTTGAATATTTTTGTATCCACTTTAAGCTTGGTTTCAAAAATACATTACACTCACTAATTGAAGAATCGGCCAAGTGCGAGTCAGAATCACGCACGAAGGGTTTCGTACCATTATCTATAAAAACGGAAAAAAAGTCACATTTTTTGTATTTTTATTATTTATTTATTTTTAAAGTGACTACCTATATAACTAAATATTCTATAAATATTTAAAGCGTCTACCTGTTGCCGTTATCAATATCAAGCAAAATAATCAGGTTTGTTGTATGAAAGCCCCCTTAAATATTTATTTTATTGTATTTTTTAGTATTTGTTGTTAAAGCGGCAACAGAAAGACATCTTCTGTAAAAATTTCAACTCTCTAACTATCACGGTTCATGAGATACAGCCTGGTGACAGACAGACAGACGGACGGACGGACAGCGAAGTCTTAGCAATAGGGTTCCGCTTTGGGTACGGAACCCTAAAAAATAAGTTTTAGGGCTTCTTTTGGATAAAATAGTGTGTTTTACTCGTTATAGCTGGGTTCGTGAGTAATAACTTCACTTTTATAGAATAATAAACGTATGCGTCTTTTTAGCTAATTTTTAACCTTCAATTAACATAAATAATTATCAACTACCTAGTTAGTGAAATAAAATAAAAGTTTTAATTGTTGTTTTATTTTTTATTAAATTCTTTAATCCTAAAAATCGAAAAATATTATTTTTAACTTTTACCAAGGAACTTTTAGCAGTCTTGCATTTTTATTTTTTAATTATTAATTATCAGTCGTATATGTTTATTTATTCATATTGCCATCAAACAAAATACAATTTGCTGTTTTAATTCATAGAACTTATACTTTGCAATATTTTAGTAATACTTAAGGCGCATGTAGCAGCTAACTAGCGCCGCCATTAGATATCTTCAATTTTCTCTTCGTAGAAAACGAATTTCTCAAATCCAAATGTCGCAAATATAAAGCTAGTCATGACTAAATTGAAGATATCTAATGGCGGCGCTAGTAGGGTGTAAGAGGGCCCTTAAAGTAATACAACAAAACTATCTCAAAAATATTTAGCAGGCAGCAACAAAACGACGTCTTAACTGAAGAACCTAGTAGCTGTTACAGTCTTTTAAAAAAGTTATGACATTAAAGTAACATTTGAATACAGAAAAACATAAAACTAACATGAGAAACCAAACATATTAAAAATATCTACATTTTTTGTGACATCAAGTCCGGTAGACTTCCAAATTCGATCACCTAAAGGCACGCTTGTTTTTCACACAGTCAACCATCACATGTCTTTTAATTCTCGGGACTGTATTGCGCTCTCAATCGCGAAACATTCTAGGGGTCAGATACCGCAAAAAATCTGTCATGTAATCGTACTAAAGCTACAACACTAGCTTCAGGAGTTGTAAGCCCTTTGTCGATTGCCGGACTTTAAAACGATTTACAAAATATACTATTTATAAGCGCGGCTACTGATGCCAGCCACCATGGAAACACAAAATTATTTCATTTGGTAATTCAATATTTTGATAAGAAAAATGACGGAATCACGATGAAACTTCTTGAAGTAGAGACCAGATCAAACCATTTCAGAACTGATAATAAATCAACTTCGCAAACATGTTTTTTTGGCTCTCTTGTTGTGAAATTAAAGCCCCGCCCGGACGCTCCCCGGACGCCCTCCAAACTAGGACAAATCCGGGGAAACCCGGACGGATGGCAGCTCAAAGTGTAAGGCATCAATCGGCAGTCATCCCTGATATTCTTATAATTTAAAAATTATTGGATTATAAATAACTCGCTCATCTTAATCACTTTGATTCACATAAAAACAAAAAATAATTTACAGCTATTTTGTTAGCAACTAATTTGTTCTTTATAACAAAAATTTCATTATTATTTTATGTATCATAAATATATAATAGGTCTGGGTAAAAGTCTTTTAGGAATAAAGCATTTTTTTTTACAAGTTTAATGTATAAACTTGTTATACATTAAACTTGTAAAAAAAAATGCTAAAAAAGAGCTGGTTTTGATGACATTAAAAAGGTTACATTTCAAATAAGAAACAAATTAGTAAAATGTGATTTCCCGTTTTTTTTTATTTGTTTTTTTTCTGTCAAAATGAGTGAACCTTATAAAGAAATTCTACACATTTTAAAATCTGTGACGTTTACGGACCTAATGTAGATTACAAACTATTATTTCATAAAGGACTCATACCACTTAGGTGGCAAACAAGCCTACGGTCCACCTGATGGTAAGCGGTCACCGTAGCCTATGGACGCTTGCAACACCAGGGGCATCACTCGCGCGTTGCCGACCCTTCAGAAATCTAATAACTTCTTTTTTGAAGAACCCCATACTGTAGTCCTTAAAGAAAACCTTGGCAGGGAGCTCATTCCACAACCCAAGCGTTCGCGGGAGGAAGTTTCTCTGAAACCGCAATGTACGCGACCATTTCGGTTCCAAAGTGTGAGAATGAATTCCCTGACGATGGCGAGCGGTGCGATGGTAGAAAGTAGCCGTGGGCATCATTTCGAACAATTCCTCAGAACACAATCCATTGTACAAGCGGTATAACACACACAGGGAGGCAAAGTCTCTCCTTAGACTTAAGGGCTCGATACCGCAAGTGAGTTTGGGATCGTCGACAATTCTCACAGCCCGTCGTTGAACCGAGTCAAAAGGGCCAAGCTGGTATCCGGGTGCATCCGCCCAGAGATGGCAGCAGTACTCCATATGGGGCCGGACTTGCGACTTGTAAAGTAGCAACCTTTGCCCCGCCGTGAAGTACTGCTTTCAATTAAAAATACATAACTAATACTCTATTCAAATTATAATGGTTTTATCAGTCTCAGAATCATATATAGAAAACTGGACAGTACAGCCCTAGCCAGCTGTAAAAAAAAAGTGTGACAGAGAAGAAGCGAACGTGTGGTGTGCCATCTTCGTAAGTCTATTGCGCAGTCTCAGCTTTCCCAGTTTTCTTTCTTCAGATATTCTTTTAAGCAATTTAGAAGAGAATTTCATTGGTACATTCACACTCTGTTTAATATTAAAAATGCAAAGCTATGTTTTCTTGTTGGATATAGCTTTGCGACGCAACGGAGCATCCAATTGAGCTAAAATTTGGCACCGACCTTTCTTCTTCTTCTTCGGCTGCGCATTATTTCTTCTACTTATGGCACAGGGATAGTTGCAGAGACGGAAAACTAACCGAATTCCACTTAGGCGAACTATCCCTAGCTATATCAAACTTCCTTGCTATAACCAAGGAGTTGCCGTAGGAATCCCACGCCGATAACCGCAATGAGCGCGGGTGGAGCTGTGGGCAAAATCTAGTTTATCATATTTTAAATTATAGCATTTTACAAACATTTTATGCCGTTAGAAAGGCTGTAGTTAGAGACACGAGTTGTATCATGTCTTTTTCGCTGCTGTCTTACACACCTTAATAAAATTTGACCCCTAAATGATTAAAAAAGAGGTAAGTTTTTGATTAGACCTGTGCATTAAGTCTAGTTGTAATATAAATAAAAAATCTCCTGAAAAATCATGTTTATTCATTTCTTGAATCATAGGTAAGAATACTTTCGAACGTCACCTTTCAAACAAAAACAAAATCTAAATCAGTTTGGCTAAGATGCCCCAGACAGAAACACTACTTAAACTTATACCACCTCTTTATTCTCGTTAGGGGTTGCAAACGAAACGATACATTTGCAAACATTTTTTTGTTCATAAATCCATTAATGTTAAAAAAGGTTACATTTGATTATTGGGTGTTCGTAACACAATTAACACCGAAAATAAAATAGCTAAACGGATTTAAATAAAATTTGGCACACAAATAGACCATTTCTTTGGAGAAACACAAAGAATACGTCTGTCGCAAAAGTTTAGCTTATTTTTACACTTTTTTAACGGACCTTAGAAAAGGAGAACTTTACCGAAAACATGATAAATGAAGCTTTTTTGCCGACTTAAAAATAAACGAATATAATGTAACAATCAAATGTAATACTTTATCGAACTACTACTTTACTAAGTATCCATGTCCCTCACCTCCCTTCATAAAATATCAATAAAATTGTCTCAGTGGTTGAGCCCAATGTGCGCTCCGACTCACATTTGAATATTTTTTAGTGGCGTTTTTCCTTCTCTTGACCAGACTGCCAAATTTCATGCAGATCGATTCAGCGGCTTAGGCGTGAAAACAAAATAAACGAACAGAGACGTTAAGTTTTATCATCATTTCAGCTGTTTAGGCGTGAAAGAACATAAAGAAAACAGACAGACAGAGAGACTTTTTGTTTTATAATATGTATAGATATTCTACTTATTATAAATGTGAAAGTTTGTATGTCTGGATGGATGTTTGTTACTCATCACGCTTAAACCACTGGACGCATCGGGATGAAATTTGGAAAAATTCAAAAGTTCCCGCGCGTATAACTATAACAAAGTTTAAAGAACAATAGATGTAGCTATAGCAAACTTCATTATTATAATTAAGGAGTTCCACGCCGATAACCGAATTCAGGGCGGGCGGAGCCGCTATCAAAGTCTATACGAAATAAAGAAGTACATGGAAAATATTTTTAACTAAGAATTGACTGTGCTTTAGACCTTGTGAATTTCTAAATTCTTGTACTTAGTACTTATTAGGACTCTTCTTCTGAAAGTAAGATTACCCTGCTTCATTACAATACCTTTATCTTATGGAATTATTTATAAAGACTAACAGTAATCTTCTTTCTAGCTACTTGGTCATAAATTATTTAAAATTTGTCAAGCAGGAATATTTTATGATTTTTATTTTAAGTCTCTTTATTAGCTAGCTATTTTAATTGTCTCTTTATTAGCTAGCATTTTTAATGATAACGAAATTTAATCAATCGTTTAAATTGATTGTAGAGTTCTATACTTTAATGGCAAAAATGTAACATAGTTTCATAATGCATTTATATAAAAGCAATTTTTTTATATTGGTTTGAAGACCACTCCATAGGCCACGGTGACCGCTTACCATCAGGCATTACATAAAAGTGGGGGATGACAAAATATTTTTAGTCTTAGACCAATTTACTAAGTAGTAAACTAACTAGTTTAATCAAAATCAGTTCACAAGTTCTTAAGATATCCGCAATAAATTCATTAGATGGAACGAAACCCTTATTTGATACCCAAACCACACACACTCATGTTTCTTTCCCCCCTGACCATTTCAAATTATAAATCCTAACCTAATTTTATTTTGTTGTCAACTACATTATAATGTAGGTGTGCTCCCAGCCGCTGGTTACCACTTTCGGGGGAATGAAATCGTAACGATACACATTCATACATAATACATATATAATTTTAGAACAGGTCGTTTCTCCAGTACCTTCACCTGCGTAGCAATTGCAATACTATTACTATTTTTATTGTAAAATTTCCTTTACCTTCCTAATTCAGCCGAGCCAGCTAATGCTCACGTTTTGAGTAAACTTTAATGACCTAGAAACTCGTTTGAGCATTAAGCATCCCCAGAGGACAGACATCCCAAATTCGTGCCTACCCTTGCATTACGTCGCTATTTGCTCGGCTTAAGTTGAAACTACGTGATATATTAGACTAAATTCTATTTTGTCATTTTGTAAGTTGTAAAGAGACTTGATTCCTTTGTGTTTGTATTTAAAGACTTGCCTAACGCGATATCCACTAATATTGTGGTTATTCATATTTTCCTCTTTGTACAAACTGGACACTTAACAAAAGTTGTATGCAATTCTCGCCAAAATATAATATGACTTGGAGGCATTAATAGTCTAAGTTTAATTATGCTAAATGGGCGGGATTTGGTTGAATTGTCTAGATATTTCAACGTTGTCCAGTGTCCCGGTTTAAGACAAAATGCGTTCCGCTAAACAGGGGAAAGTACAATTTTTATAAAACACTAGGACAAGCAAGAAAAAATAAGTTAATTTATATTGGAAGAACATACTTAATTGATATATAGGTACTGTACTTTTCCTATTTACCTTATACCATCAGATGGACCGTATGCCATCTTAGTGGTAAAAAAAAAGCTAACGTTTGAGCATCACATGTTTTTCTGATGATTTAAAATTTATTTCATTTTGTCCAGCCAAAAGTTTCATTGTCTAGATATTTTCGAATATTGTCCAGGAATTTTATGTGGTAACCCTAAATAGCATCCTTACGATGTGTGCTGATTCCTCGTAGACAATTTTTGATGACTGGACGTGGCAGAACACTCTTCTCGTACTTGGCTTTTATAAACTGAATTTCAGTATAAGTTTCGTCTTGGAAGAATTTTTTGACCCATAAACTGTAAAAATTTTTGTGTCTTGTACTTCAACCAAGTCACACAAATAAAGAGTAGAGATCAATTTTTAACCAGTTGCTCAGAAGAGTGACATTCCAAATTAGATAAATTGCTAATGTTCATAACCAAAACGTCGAATTACTCAGAGTTAGATGATTTAACAACGTTTAAAATTTTTTAAAAATAATATTTAATTTTAATTTGTTTTATTATATGATGTTTCCTAAATTACAACAATTGTCTGAGTGCAACTGTATTAACTTTTATTCATTATGTACCTTAAGAGTACCTAAGATTGATCTTAGTTATAAATAAGTATGCCTTTTGAGATTATTAAATAGAGATTATATACTTTTATTTTAGAGCTAATTTGTGTTTATTTTATTATAACAACGTTACGTATTACGTACGCTTCAGTAATGTTATTGTCTTTGTTACTGATATATCTGATAAGTATGAGATTTTTCTTCTTAGTACCTATACTACCTAGGTGATTATAAAGTACAATACAATTAATATTAGTTCAATAATCATCATAACTAGACAGAACTGAAGAAAATATGAAAATAATTTGTTTTATTACTTGCGTGTTCATTATTCCATTAATCTTAATATATTTTATCAATTAATATAACATAAATTTAAGGCATTTTAATACATACAGTTTAGTCTGTCATAAATTAAAACCCAGTTAACACAGTTTTTGCACTAAAAAGGTTTAGACTAAAACGCATTAATTACTAAAATACTGTGATTTAATTAAGACATCAATCTTATAAACACACGAAATCTTCATAGAAGTAAGAAATACAATATAAATATACATACATAGAAATATCTATCTTCGTTTATGACTCCCTGAAGGGGAACTTTAGTCTTTAAGAAATCTAATACCTTTAAACGAGCAATTCTTGTTTTTTTGTATATTGTATATTTATAATCTGAATCTCGGAAACGGCTCAAACGATTTTCATGAAATTTAGTATGAAGGGGGTTTCGGGGGCGATAAATTGATCCAGCTAGGTTTTATTTTCAGAAAACGTCGTTTTATCCGTGTTTTAAGGCAATGCTAAACTGAAAAATATGACTCTTCCTAACATTTTTACTGACACAGCAACGATAAAGCTACCTGACTATACATGGCGTTGTTAAAAAAAAACGAGCGCAGCTCGGTCCTCCAGGTACTATATATTATACATGCCATATCTATGGCAAGTCTGACTGATGAAAATCCTAACTACATCTTTGCTCTGGAAATGTGCCTCGGTAGCTCAGTGGTAGAGCACTAACACGGGAAGTAAGGGTAGCAGGTTCAAGTCCTGGCTCGAGGTTAATCTTTTGACTGCATCTTTGCTATGAAAGTATTTATTTATATTGGTGATTTAATTACGAAATTACATAATAATTGGTTGACTAGGTAATAATAATTATACAGTATGTTTAGGTACTGTGATTTTTCCTAGACCCAAGTTAAGATTTTACAACTTTAATCTAATTTATATTATAACACAGTTTTTTTAAAAAAAAAATCTGTGTTAAGGCTTACAATTGCAATACACTGCGTTCTAACTAACAGTTAATCTCGGTTTGTAGTCATGGCTTCTTGCCTTAAACGCAGAAACCTCTTATTTGCTGTTTTCAAGCCATTTAATGCCTAAATCCTGCGTTTTGTCTAAACATTGGTCTAAATTTAGAAGAAATACTGTGTTTTCAGTTATTAATATTATAACTCCGGAACAAGAAACGCTAAAATTTTACCAAAATTTGCCGCGGTAGATCTCGTTTTTGTGGTTACGTAATTAAAGTAAAAACACAGTATCTTGTGAAACTGAGAGATGTTAATTATAAACAAAAAATCCGAAATTAGTTAATTTGTACTTATAAATATTTGATTCTGAATGTACATAATATTATACGACTGACGTGTTTTTTTTATTAATAAATTATTAATAAAGAATGTCTTTGTCTATGTTTACTTTTACTTCAATATATTACAGGAAACATCTCTTTGTAAAGGGGGTGTTTATTATTTTTTGAAATCATAAATACTACAACATAATGAAATGTTCTAAGAAACTAAGCAGCCCACTATGACTCAACGAGAGATTTCAAAAGGAATTAATAATGATGTAGATAATTAAATCATTTGGCCAGCGTGATAGTCAAAAGTGGTAGGACCCGAAAATCGTTGTGTTAAATAAGTAGTAAACCCAGTTGCTTTAGAGGTACGTCAGAGTAATATAGCAAACAACAGTATACAAAATAAGCATAAAGAAGAGAATCAAGAAAATAAATACAGCTAAAACTAAGATGATAAATAATGCCTACTTTGAGTTTTCACCATTTCTAAAGTCAGTATTTTGTACTGACTATCGCGGGTGATTTCAATATTATAAAATTGATTGAACCCCACTAACTCGTGATGATGGCAAGATACCTGGCTTCGGAGGGATATGGTGTGAAATGCTACTCTTGTTGACCCTTTAACCCAACTCCTTCTCTAGAGGGCATCTAGAGGGCCCAGAGCGGCGGCTTTTCGTTTAGAAAACCGGCTCAAACATAAGCCATTGATAAAAGACTTTGTTTCGTGCCGTCTGCTGTTGAGAAGCTTGGTCCATGGAGTTCATCCAATAGTCTATTAGTAAATCGACAAAAATAAAAATCGGCCTTGGGCACGAAGGATTCCGTACCATTATCTAAATATGGAAAAAAAATCACGTTTGGTGTATGGGACCCCCCTTAAATACTTGTTTTATTTAAATTTAATTATTTATCTTTAAAGTAAATATACAACTTAATATTCTGTGGATATTTCAAGCGTCTACTTGTTGCCGTTATCAATGTCCAGCAAAAACGAGAAAAAAAAATCACGTTAGTTGTATGGGAGCCCCCTCAAATATTTATTTTATTCAGTTTTTTAGTATTTGTTGTTGAAGTGGCAACACAAATACATCGTTTGAGAAAATTTCAACTGTCTCACTAGTTCATGAGCCTGATGACACACGGACGGACGGACGGACAGCGGAGTCTTAGTAATAGGGTCCCATTTTTTACCCTTTGGGTACGGAATCCTAAAAAAGTAATCCACGTTTGGTCGTTACGTGTAAGACAATACAGGTTTTTTTCGACTTATCTAACCTAATTTGTAAATCGAAATTTAATTAGTCCTCTTTTATTGTCGTTAATCTTTTGAATACAAATTACCTATGTAGCATACTCGTTAATCTTTAGAGTAAATACAGGCAATATTAGCCACTTTTACCTTGCTAAGTTTTTTTATTAAACTGTAACTGTAACTTTTTCCTCCCACAAATGTAAACATTTACTGCTCAGCTTGTCCATAATCTTTTCTAATAGATTAAAGGTACAATGTAATTATAATACTTTAGAACCTTTCTTTTAGACGCATTAAATTTTCGGTAGTAGCTATGTCTGCATGTGAAAGCAGTGGACCAAAATCAGCTGATATGATGATGATATCCAAATAACTGAGACATTGTTAATCTTTTTTCGTACCACCGTTGCAATACTTGTTCTCAGGAGGAGAAACTTTGAATAGCTTCAAAATTATACCTAAACCACTGTCTGTTATTGCCCCCGTCTACCCTATGCTATATATGCCTGTGTTCTATGTTCTTCCTAATATTACGATTAAATTGTTCTGTGACTGCTAACCGTTGTTAGAAGTATTGTTTGCGGTAAATAAAAGCTTTTTAAATATTTTTTTACTGATCCTAAATGCTAACACAGTAAAACACGGTATTAAGTTACAGGATTATTTTTTATATAATGTTCTTATTAATATTCAAATTTATACTAATATTATATGTGTTTGTTTGTTTTCTCAGCCTTTACGGCGCAATGGAGCGTCGAATTTTGCTAAAGTTTAGCACAGAGATAGGGTAAGGGAAAAGGAAAAAGGCTACTGTTCACTTTGGAAAATTTGAATTTACCTGCAGATGCACATAACTAGAACTAAATATTATACCTACAGCCATAGCTTGCTACCTATTTACTATAATCAAGAAAATGCCGTAAAAATACCATGACGAAAACCAAATTTAGGGCAAGCGGAGCCGCTGGCAAAGCTAGTACATTAATATGATTTGAAGAACTGGGTGAGAAGTATCACCCTGCCGTACGTCACAGTCTAATACCTATTCTTAAAATACTTAAAAATAAATTCAACAAGTGAATTTATGAATAAAAAAATATATCTAAATGAGCGATTCTTGCATATTGGCAGTATGTTGGCAGTAACCTGAGACATGAGGGAGAGTTAATAATAATTAGTTATTATTTTACAATATAATATTTTAACAAGAAAACGAATACAAAATTAATATATAAGCGTTACCGGTGGTTTATGAGAATAACCGTTTTAATATTTTTAAATTAGTAATGGAACGCGTAAATTTAAAAATGTCTATCGATATCCCAAGAATTAATTAACCAATTTGTTTCGTGACAATATCAATCGATGCACCACGTCATGACTTAAATATAAAAAGAGTTTGAGCAAAATCGGTCTAGCGGTTTGTATTTATTCGCTTAAACACTACATTTTTTTGAAGACGCAAAAACGCAGTTGCTGGTGCGTGCGCTACTTGCGACCGAACAAATTTTTTTAGTTATCATTTCTAATATTTGCATATGTGTATGATGCCACAATACATAATTGTATGATACTAAAATACAGAAAACTTGACTAATAGGTATATGTATTATTAGAAGTAGTAGAAATATTGTATATATTTTTACTTTGTTACATAATAACTCACAAAATATCATACAGCTGAAATCAAAAGTTATTTAAAATCCTCAAATGCATTATAAAGTTATATCAAGTCACGTTATAAAATTACTAAACGATGTCTTATTCTCTTGAAATATAGATTTGTAACACTTATGTTTTTTTTTACAGGTGTTCACAATGTTACTAAACATTTTTTTCCTTCTGCTGTTGACAATTTTGCACAGTTGTACCAGAATACGCGTAAAAACAAATGTTGATGGTTCTACTCCTTCTAATATTACAATAGAAGTGTCAGGTTTTTTTGTGCGAGATGTTAGTGCTAAAGAGGCAAATGTCTATAGCCTAAATGAATCAAATGTTAAGAATCTCGTAAGAGCTCCCGGCCTCGTCGACCCTAAGGAAATATATATAATTGATAGGGCTCCTGGTGCTGAATATTATCCACCTGTTCAGCTGTTCCTTAATCCTGTTAAAGGAAAACTAATTCACTTAGAGGAACGTGTGGTTGTCGTCAGTTCTGGAGGATATGTTAATAGAAATGAGTCTACATTAAGTGTATCTCCAGCGTTAACGCAGTGTGTTTTCAATGAATATAGTCATAAATGGAATACTGATGGAGTTATACCCGCTGTTGCTATTACGTACAGCGTAAATTATGATGGAATTGAATTTGATTATCAAAATCAATATGGTAAAAACTTAGAAAAGGTCCACCAAAACATATTATTAGCAAATGAAGAAAACGAAATATCAAAAGGTGAATTAATGGTTACAACATTATATAGTAAGATAACGATTGTTGAATTGGCCATTACGTATAATACACATTTGATTGGTACGGTTGCGGTTGTTGATAATTCAAATGAGATTTTTTATTATACCATAGAAAACATTTTTCGAGGCAGGTATTATACAGGTTCATTAATTTTTAAGTCTACAACTGAAAAAATAAGATTCGCAATTTATAGTAAAGCGCAGGCTAAATCTCAAATATTTCAGATAAAAAAGGCTCCTTTTGTAATCAAGAAATAAATGTTTGTGCCTTATAAAGGTAAATGTTCAATTTTTATAATATTTGTGAAATATATTCATAAATAAATACGTTATTATTTAAAGCAGACTTTTTAATGCAATGATCGACTTGAATTTGTCTTTAAAAATTACAACAACTGCAATGGACCTCCAGACATAAACAACTTTTGTGAAAACTACTCTTCGTAGTTGTGACAACATGGCGATGAAGTATGTAAGTAAAAGTAAATTAATAGCTTACAAATATTTAAAGACCTATTTGTGTTTTTACTTAAAATTACGAATTAATAAGTAGAAAATACAATCACGTAGAAATTGTTATAATTTGGTAATCCTAGTAAAATATTTAAAAGAGCGATCACTAGATTGTTTAGAACGCTACCTTGATTCTGAAGCGGTAGTAGTTTATAGACTTTTCGTATCATTCTTTGAAACTTACTTCAGACTTTTATTGATTTTATCTTATCCTCACAATACCTACTTACAATGTCATATCTATATATCGCAGAAGCGAACATGCGCATAGACTATAAGATTTGTACAGTTCTTTAATCAACATACTGTAAGGTTTACCACCTTTCACCTTCTTAGTTGAAATTTCAAAAATGCCTATATAATCTACATTAAAATTGGCTCCTTCTCACCGATATGAGCATAAGACAATTGTTACAAAATTTACCACGACCTTTCACGCTTTAAAGGATGAATTTCAAAAAATACCTTTCGTATCCTTATAATCTTCCGTGACATTTTTCAAATCAACTTGCTTTGAAAGCCTACTCTTTTCTAACACGTGTGAAAGAGGTGCTAAGTGCTTGAGCATCCAGTTATTTTGCTACGCATCTACGCACACGCTTAGTAGTTTCAAAGAAAAATCTTTAAACGATATAAACAAAATAAGCATTACTCTTTCTACAGATTTCAAATTTCTACCCATAGCAATGTGGACTCGGTGATAATAAGCCATTTGCCATACCCTTTCCCACCTTAGGGGTTGATTTTTTTTTTAAAAAACCCTTAAACACATTTTAAATTTATTAAATTAATACAGTGTAGAATGGATACAAAGTTTTGAGTAAATTTGACAGTAAAATATAATTTGCAAAGTAATATCTGTCCTCTTTTTTCACTTATGGCTTGAATTTTTGATACACGAAACATATATTTTATTAAATGTTTTGAGAAGCATATAAGAACGTGATTTTCCAAGTAAATTGTTTACAGAAAATTGACTTTAGTCCTTATAAATTGTGCCATCCCTTTCCTGCCCTTTTGTGTTAAATTTTTACCCCAAATTTATTAATTGTGATGAAGAGCATGTATACCAAGGATATATTACAGTGATGAATACATAAAAATATTATTTTCTGTGCAAATTTTGCCACACCCGTCTTCCTTTAGGAGAATCCATTTATAAAACCATGAAATATTTGCTTTTTTAGTAATGTTGAAAAACATTTGCAAGTTAATTATTAAATTATAATTTAAAAAAAAACATTAAATACATGTTTTATTTAAAATATAAGATTATTAATATTGAGATTTAAATCTTAAGTAAATTTAAGCATAAAAATATTATTTTTATTGCAAACATTCATCACCACTTTTATTTTTTAGGAAAATTAACTTTAAAAATCCCAAATATACATGTTTAATTGATTTTGTTTGAGAAAATTTACATAAATGCTGAACAAAATTTTACAATAGAAGTGTGCGTGTTTCATTTTTGTGTTGGAAAGCACTGATTTTGTGAAGGCCCTACCTATATCCCTACCCTATAGCTTAGTAAATGTAGTATAAGGTGATGCTTAATTTAATAGCCCTATTAGTTACAGGCAAATATAACCAAACACAGCAGTTGAAATTGTACACGCTGTCGATCTCGTGCGTGTTCGTCAATATCACCTTTTAGGGTCTCGCTCAGCCATTGCGTCGCGTGTCGTCTGACTTAGTCTCTCCGTTTGCTTGTCCGTGCGTTAAATAGACCTGGGGGCTGAGACTTCTCAAATTTTGCGTCACGAAAAAAGAATGGAATCGAACAAAATGTATGAACATAAAGTTTTTGACGTCACTTGCTATCGATCGAGAAAAAAATCATAGACTTGTTGCTGTCTATGCTATCGGTACCATCGCCAAGCCACTGTGGAGCGCCGAAACGAAAGTTGTCTATACATTAGGTAGCCATATTACAACTTTACAAACGCGATTCCTTTTTGATATTCGTTGAACTTGCGTTCGCCAAGACCCTGCGGATAAGCTTGGCGATTGCAAATGGCGGCTTGAAATCTATTTCATATTTATTATATTTTATGAGGATACACTTCGCCGCGCCTCGCAGCGGGCTTCATACAAACGAATTTCTCATTTGTTTTTGACATTTACTGATCAATCACTGTGAAATCCCAAGCCGGATACCTAGGTCTGTACCAAAATCTTGTAAAATGTTTCATTAACTAGAAATCTTTTTTAAACCCATTTGTATGAAAAACTAGAATCCTGTATAACTTTTAAACTATAAAATTTAATAGAAAACTGGCACACTGCAGACCTAGATATTTATTATTAGGACATGTTTTTAAAATTTCGTAATGTTTAATCAACAAGTGTCAAAAATAAGTGAAAAATTCGTTTGTATGAAACCCGCTGCGAGTCGCCGCGAAGTGTATCCTCTTAAGTATTAGGATTTTAAGTATTAGGTATTTAAATATGGTGTTTGTATTCAATATTTGTATTATAGGTATCTATTTGTCTTTGATATGAAGAAATATACCTACCTTAATAAAGATGCTTATTAGGTACCTATATTGCATCTTTAATTATTGTTATATTTTTACATCATAAGCAACATTTTGTAATTAAATATGATGGTGTTATTAAAATCTGTGTTATAAGTACTAGCCTGATTTCTAATTTAACAGATTCATAGTAAGTGTATAGCCAGATTTTCGTTACTAGAAAGCTAGAATGTTTTTACGAAAGTACCTATTATTTTCTCAAAATAAATTTAATATAAACTAGGTACTTAAAACATAAAAACATTTCAATATTCAATGCAAAAAATACCCATATTCTTAATTTTAAACCAACGAAGAGTTAGTTGAATGAAAAAATAAGTAAAAATATCATATAAGACTTAAATTAAAAAAGAAACACCACATTCCATAGTACAAACAAAAAACAAAACATAAGCGATTTTCGATAATTGGCACAAATAATGTAGAGTTTTCCAGCCGACACCCACGTTACAGCGTTTTCGATACATGAGCAATAAGTCTACCACTGTTGTTTCGAAAACGCTTGTTCTATAGCGATACCGCACGATTTTTCGAGTGTAACTTGTCTAAGGCCCCTGGAATTGATTAGATAAAGTGTACATATATTTAGAACATAAAAGAAGTTAAATACTGTAAATGAAGATGGATTAATGTTTATCTGAGCATATTTTGTAAATACAATAGCACTACCTTGTAACCAAAGTATCAGTTCTTGGTCCCTTCAGTTTAAAGGTACTTCGGAGACAAAGCGACAAAACTTGCCCTTGGCTGAAAGGACGGTAGTTTAGGTCATTCCCTCAAATCTTGGATATATTCTCCGGAAATAATATCCAGGATTCTACACCGTGCTATTATGGAAAGTTACTCTACTTAGGTACTTAGAAGCAAATATATAAATCTAGTTAAACAGTAGTAGGTATCAATCGGATTACGTTTGCTACCCAAGTAGCAATGACTAGCCGTAAGAAGGAATTGTAGATATCTTAAAGAGAAATTATCGAATCCGGGCTTTTGTCTTGGCTAAAACTATTATGTCCCTCAGGATATCCTCTAGATACAATCCAAGACAATGTGAAGTAAAAATGGGCACAGATTTAAAGAGAATATTAGGAGTCACTTCATACTATTTTGTAGATAAACTTCAGTCGCACTTAGGAGAGACTAGTATTAACAAATTCTTAAGACTGACTTCAAGATATCCTGAAGACTGACTTCATCCATAGCAACAGTTTTTAAGATATCTACAATACTTAGATAAGGCTTAGAAAGGGAATTAGTCCAGATTCAAAGCAGGCTCACATAAATAAAATTTAATACTCGTTTGCTTTTATGTAGTTATTGTTAAGAAAAATACTGGTGAACTTATGACATATTTGATTCCATAAAAGATTATTTCTAATATGGCGAACAAATTTGAAACTAATTTATTGTTATCAAAACAAGGATGAATTATTTTGTTTGAGACTGTGATTTGAAACGCACGCTTGATTCTCGTTTGAAATTGACAGATAATGTTACAAAACAGACGGTCCCTTTAAATTCTGCAAAGTAAATAGAAAAAACCAATTAAAAACCGTGGAATGTAAAGTTGTAAATGTTAAATTTGCTATTAAATAAATTGAAACAACTTAATTTTCGATCACGACCCGTGCACCCACTGATCTACCCACCAGTGGGTGCAGGGGGAATACTTACTTACCCGTACACACACTGTATTCCACCAGTGGGTGGATGGGGAAATCATGTTTTCCCGTGCACCCACCGGGTTTTCCCACCGGTGGGTGCAGGGTGAATTCATAAAAACTTCATAAAATTCCCCAAGGCTCAACTATTATTTTTTATAAGCTACTGATATGTTTTCGAGTGAAATTGGTGAATCTATTTTAATTTTTCCTGAAATTGCGCAGTGCTAAATATTTTAGATATAGTTATTACCCGACTGTGGCAAAAGCTTCGAAATGTGTATGAGTAGGTGCTGTTTATTTCAATACTATTTATTTTAAAATATTTTCTTGTTGTATATGGGTAGTTGCTGTTTTTTATACACTATTTTCTTTTTTTTTTAAATTAGTATTCAACATTTTAATATTGTTGAAATATGTTTCAAATACTTCTAATTTTTTAGAAATATGTTTCCAATATTTTTTTTTTTAATATTTTTAAATTATTAATATTTTTTCTCAATGTTTTTTAAATACTATTTTGGATGATAGTTGTCAAACTATAAATGACTATTTTCGTAACTATTGATTTTAGTTCAATAGTTTGTACAGAGAAATGATAGATCTCATCAAGATCTTTAGTTTGGATGACAGCTGTCAAACTAGAACGTTACCTTAATTCCGAAGCGATAGTAGTTTATAGACTTTTCGTATCATTCCTTAAAACTTACTTCAGACTTTTTATTTATCTTATCCTCATAATACCTACCTACAATGTCATATCTATATCTAGGAACTAAAAAGCGCATAGACTATAAGATTTGCACAGTTCTTTAATCAACATACTGTAAAGTTTACCACCTTTCACATTCTTAGTTTAAATTTCAAAAATGCCCATAAAACCTACATTAAAATTGGCTCCTTGTCACTGATATGTGCATAAGATAATTAATACAAAATTTACCACGCCCTTTCAGGCTCTTAAGTATGTATTTTGAAAAATACCTTTAGTATCCATATACATTTTCCATGAAATCTTTCAAATCCAGTTGCTTTGAAAGCCTACCCGTTTCCGCCACAAGTGAAAAATTGCTCAGCGCCTTAGCATATAGTTATTTTGCTACACATCTACGCACGGGAGTTAGGGGTTTCGAAAACAACATATGTCTACAGATGTCTACAATATATGCATAACTTCTTCTCCAGATTTCAAATTCCTACCCATAGTAATTTGAACTCGGTGATAATGAGCCATTGCGATCCCCTTTCTCACCTTATGGGTTAATTTTAAGAAAAAACCCTTAAACACATTTTAAATTTATCAAATTAATACAGTGTAGAATGTATGCGAAGTTTTAAGTAAATTTGACAGTAAAATATAATTTTCAAGACAATATATGTCCTTCTTTCATTTTCTTATGGCTTGTATTTTCAAAACACGAAACATATATTTTAATAAATATTTTGAGAAGTATATAAGAAAACGTGTTTTATTTAAAATGTAAGATTAAGCATTAAAATATTATTTTTATGGAAAAATTTGTCACCCCTTTTATTTTTTAAGAAGATTAATTTTAAAAATCCCAGAAACAAAATTTGGAGAAAATTTACATAAATGCTGAATAAAATTTCACTATAAAAGTGTTCGTGTTTCATTTTTGTGATGGAAAGCACTGATGTTGTGAGGACCCTACCTATATCCCTACCCTATAGCTTAGTAAAAGGTATGTAGTATAATGTAATGATTTATTTAATCCCTATTAGTTACAGGCAGAGAGAGGTAGGGCACTGCAAGTACTCGCTCGAATAAGCTGCCCCAACAAATAAAGCGGGGAATAGCGAGTACTTGCTCGAATGAGCGGCCCGAACTGGAGAAGTACCTCCACCTTACAGAAAACCGCGGCCACAATAACACTAACATTGAGTAGTGCTGTGTTCCTGGCGGTGAGTTAGGTTGCCAGAGCTCTCTTTGAGGATTCGCTGCGCGGACAGCGGAGGACCGGCGGTGCTTATCGCTCTGTCATTGCTCGGCGTAGACGCGGCGTGCTGATTCGGCGGTCAGGGAGACCTGATGAAACGGCTGACCGCTGGCCGCCCGCAGGTTGAACGGGTTCCCGAACCCAGGGATCACTTAATTTCCGCCCTGGGAGGCTGATCCGCCAGCCTGTGTAAAGTTTCTAAAGTGGTAGTCGTGCCGGAGAAGGAGACTGGAGTGGACCCTGCAACAACGAAGTTATTGTTCACAGTTGACCCCGTGATAGATGTGATTTAAAAACTTCATATTATTTCTGGTTAGGGAGGCTCAATTTGATATGCGTCACTAAGTGTTACCGCATTTTTATGGTAACCTTTTAGCAATATAAAAAGCTTGTTTCAACAGCCTTTGATTGTAACTTTTTCCTTAACTAACAGATTAACGGTGTGTTTGAAATTTTGTAAGAAAATAACTTTTACACCGCTAACCTTTTTTCTCACAGTTAACCCCGAGATAGGTGTGATTTGAAAACTTCATATGGTTTCTGGTTTAAAGAGGCTCAATGTTATCGCATTTTTATGATAACCTTTCAAGAAAAAGGCTCAATGTTATCGCATTTTTATGATAACCTTTTAGCTGATATGAATCACATGGTTAAATTTTCCTTTACATTTTTTTTAAAATTGCAGTGGTATTACACATGTTGAAACCTTTATTAATTAGAGCAATACAAAATGCTTGTTTCAACAACCTTTGATTGTGTCTATTTCCTTAATTTACAGATATATATTGTGCTTCATATTTATCGCACCACATACCACAGATCTTTTATTTTTTGTTTTTAAAACTTTAGCGTCCTTTTTCCGATAATTTGGAAAAATATTTTTTTTACCCATATTATTTTCTGTATATTTGTTTAATTTTTGACCGTTTTCTCATTGTTTTGCTCTATTTATTGTCATTTTCGTTTGATTCAGTAAATTCTATTATTAAAATCCTTTACTTTTTAATTTGGTCGGATTATAAAAGGCCGCTAACTTAGGCCGCTAACTTCACACCGGTCATAGATAAATATAAAATGATTTCATTTTGTTTCGTGCCAAACAAATATTTTTTTTATTACTTGGAGTATTCTGCAAGTTATATATTCATCATGTTTGAATAAATAAGACCTCATTTATCAAATAAGCATAGTAGCTAAGGTGCTACACGAGTAATTATATTTGTAGTTCTGCTATGCTACTGCATAATAATGAACATACTAACATATATGCATAACCTGAACGTATGTTAACACGTTCATAATTATGTTCTTGCATATCATAACCTTCCGTAGTCAGGTACCTAATAACAGTTTAAGATTTTTCATCGTTTTCTTTAAGAATGTAAATAAAACGTACTTAAAAAAGTCAAAATAATCTAATAGAATTTTTAAAACGATCAAAGTGATTTTATGGTGTTTTTGCTCGCTTTTACATACTAAAATGACTAAGTTGTTCTTGGCCATTAACAAACACCAGCAAAAAAATAAAATATAAAAAATGGCAGCATGGTCTGAGATCTTAGCCTGTTCTAAGAGAAAAAAAAAATTTGGCGCCACCGAAATTTTGCTTCTTACTTATTTATAATTTTATTTGTGTTCATATCAGTTAGAAATAATCTTATGTCAATTAACTTATTTACTTAACTCCCTGGTCCAAACCTGACTAAATTTTTATGGTTCGTAGGCACTGTAAATGGGGGTATATTATCACCGGTGTTTTGTCTTAATGCTTATTACTTTGAAACTGGTAAGTTACGATGTGTGTTGTGACGATGGGCTCACCCCTATCACACCGGAATAAAGTAGTCAGAGAAAAGACGCTGTCAACAACATTCAACTTCAAATTCAAATATTTTATTTCTTAAAAATAGGATATAATATCACTTTTTTGACGTCAGTATAATATGCAAGGAATTTATAAACTACTACCGTTTCGGAATCCGTTTTTATCTATAAGATAGTCTTTAGTTGAATAGTAACGTTTTTTGACAAGTTTCTGTTTAACAAAAATTTTAAACTTTTTTAAATTCAATTTACATTATTTCTGCAGGGATTTTGTTGTAAAAACGGACACATTGTCTTTAAAATCCATTATGTAATGGGTGCGTATTCCACTAGCTATTCTTCTGGGGATTAAAGTCGTGAGATACATATACATTGTTTTTTGTATATTTTATTTGTGCAATAAAGTGTATTACAACAACTACTACTACATACATACATACATCCATCCATACATAGATAAATACAGAATCCTAAGTTATTTCGTATACGCTAAGCACTTGGCCAGTGTTTATAAGGCAAAGATGTATTTATGTTCATGTTACCTTAGACGCACCCACTTTAAAAAGGACGTTAGACGCTATATTTTATAAGGAAAGTTATACTTAATGTATAGTGTATAAATGAATAAATATAGTATTTAAAAAAAAAGTGACATTGAAATTTTCAAATTTTTCACTAAATAGTAAATATAGTTTATACCAAACCTCTTAATCATAAATAACAAAAATTCTTATTTATTTCAGCACAAACTTTAAATGTCGTTCATTTCATGTACCTAGTTACCTAAAATTTTGCAAAGAGGTTTCTCAAAAATGTAGGCAAATTGCTGACAAGGCAAACACATTTCCCATTAAAAAAGGTAAACAAAGAAACCCGCTTTTTAATAAGTTTATTGAAACTGCTTGCTATATTTTTTTACATTCTGTGTAAATTTTTATGTTACGTTAAGTTAATTTATAATACGGAACGTAAATCCCTCTCTTTGAATCAACAACAACTTAATCCATAAAAGAAATGGTAACAATTTTTTGTTATCTTGTGAGATTAACATCGCAGCTCCTTTATATTTTACAGCTTCAAAAAATCCAATTGCAAAGGGCTTGTGCTATTCTGTACGTTTGTTGAAAAAATGTTTTTTATTTTTATAAAAGGCAAGTAATATCTTAAAATACTCCAGCATTGCCAATTAATTAGTAGTATACATTGGTATTGTAATCAAACGTTTTTCTATCCAATTTATTTGGTAGATTTAATTTAATTTGAACATTTTTTTTATTGGGATATTAAATTTCACTCAGTATATATTGGTATTTTAATCAAAAGTTCTTCTATCCAATTAATTTGGTAGCATTAATTTTATTTGAACATTTTTTTTATTGGGATATTAAATTTCACTCATACCTAAAGATTTGGAAGAAAATCCTAAATCTTTATCTAATAACTTAAGTTTAAGACAGTTTTAGGACGAGTCTACTTTAAGTACTTTTCATTCAGTACAAAACCAATGAAATTAAAACGATACAAGAAGTTGAACAAACACAAGATAACAGACACAGATTCTTCAATATGCAATTACCGAAAAAAAAAAAAGCCCGAGGTTCCATCCGCCCTAGATTCGGTTATCGGTGTAGTATTTTAACGGCAACTCGTTTTCAAGGCTATGTCCTTCTCTGGGACTCAAACTATTTCCATGCTAAATTTAATTTGAATCGGTACAGTGGTCTACGCGTTAAGAAAAAAACAGACAGACAAACAGACATATAGACAGACAGAGTTACTTTCACATTTATAATATTTTTATATGAATTTCATTTAATATTTAGAAACAATGCTCTGACGAGTATGAAACATAGCGAAAATATTTCAAGTAACAGTTGTTTATTTATATTTACCCTAATATAATATCATAAACATAAGAAATAGGAGGAGAAATGTATTTACATTTAAGTAATTAAGTCTTGATGTCAAATAATGTTTTAGCAATATACTCAAACAATTTAAACATAAAATTTTTGGTGGAAAGGTTTTTAATTTAAGTATATTACTATACTTAAAACTAAAATCTGTGAATACCTTAGTAAAATTTTAGTTCTAATAATGTTGTTATTATATCAACTTATTTTGAACGTAACATACAACCTGTTTGTATATGTTTGTTTTGATATTTTGCTCTAAAGTGTTTAAAGGCGTAATGACAAAATAAATCTTCCATGCGGAAACTTTCAGGATTTCAACGGCAACACTACAATTATAGAAAAAAGCGACTTACACTAGACATTTTTAAAGTAACCTATGTCCTTCCCCAGGGCTCTAACTAGCCCCATACCAAATTTCATTGAAATCGGTTAAGTGGTTTAAGCGTGAAGAGTTAACATACAAACAGACAGAGTTACTTTCGCATTTATAAAATTAGTATGGACTGGCTGACCTGGCAGACGTTGTTCTGCCTTTCTCGTTGCAGACTCGCGAGTGTTATTATTTCGTTTTCGCTAAGCTCGGTTCCTTAAAGTCATAGCGTAATTTAAAATCTACCGCAAGAATGAGGCTATCAAATGCAAAAAATGGATAAAACTTTTCTGGCCCGTTGGTCAAAAGTCAAAACTACAGTCGCCATATTGAATTGGTTTAAAATTACAACGACACTACTTGAACTGACTTTGACAGTCCTTCTGTTGTTTGTTCTAATTTAGTTTTTATTTATCCAGGTAAGCGTCAGTCTCAATAATTCTCATAAAAACCACATCGCACAAGATATCCGACTGCAAGGTAAGTGCCCAATTTATTCTTAAATTATTATCCGTTACTTTGGTAACCATTCGTTTGAATTTTTTATTGCCACGTGATTACTGAATTTATGAAACGTTAGAAAAAACAGCAACTGTAACAACTGTTACAGTTCAGAGCTTAAAAACCGACCAAAGAAGCAACAACCATTTTTTTTAGGTTTGTATTTGCAATATTACAAGTTTTGATTTTATTTCTATTAGTTATTTTATACAGAAATAACTGGTTGTTTCAATTTAAAAAAAAAAACCAAAGAAAAGTAAAGCAGCAACCTTTGCCCAGACGTGAAGTACTGCTTCGCTCCGTTGATAACAAGAATTTTTTTGGACGCCAGCTTTACCTTGTCTTCCAAATGATCTCAGAACTAAACATCGCTGGAGATGTCAACACCAAGTATCCCAATGCTCTTGGAAAGGGGAGTGTTCTGGAATTGTGTGACCACAGTGAATGGGGTTTTCTTAGAGGTGAACGCGCAGACTTGTGTCTTTGAAGGGTTGAATCGGTCCAAGTATTCCCGTCCCCAGTCAGAGACCTTGGACCGACTGATTTCAATTCGAGACACAAGTTCTTCAGGAAATCGGGTTTTATTCCTTTTAAGAGCATCCGCTGCGTGCGCTGCGTAAACGGTTAAAGTTTCGCAAAAATCATGTATGACAGAATTGTTCCCCATTAAAAGTTAAAAAAAAAATCCACGACAGCATATGGTTATATTTTAAGGTTGGCTCACTAAATTTATTTTTATGCTAACCTTTGTTCTAAAATAATTCATTAGTTACGAAGGTGTTTTTTATAAACATGATATTAATCTTTATCCAAAAAAATACGTTATTCATCACAAGTATTAAATAACATCGCAGCAAAAAAAAAGGGGGTTTAAAGTTTGTATGGAGCACCGAGATCGCGAGGTTAATCCATTAATTAATTATTTTTTAGTAATTCATTATTTAACAAGGGTGAAAGGATTGTACTAATTCAGAAACCTTCCCCGGCATGTGCATAACAACTTACCAAAATTCCATTACAATCAGTTTACCCTAAGTGCGCGAGTCTGACTCGCACTTGACCGTTTTTTCTTTCATTATAACCTTGTCCTAACACTAACAAACACAACAAAATCAAATTACCAGAATTGGTCCAGCCTTCTTCGAGTTTTCCTTAGTGCGCGAGTCCGACTCGCACTTGACCGTTTTTTTCTTTCATAACAACCTTGCCCTAACACTAACAAACGCAACAAAAACAAATTACCAGAATTGGTCCAGCCTTCTTCGAGTTTTCCTTAGTGCGCGAGTCCGATTCGCATTTGACCGTTTTTTTCTTTCATAACAACCTTGCCCTAACACCAAAAAACGCAACAAAAACAAATTACCAGAATTGGTCCAGCCTTCTTCAAGTTTTACTTAGTGCGCGAGTCCGACTCGCACTTGACCGTTTTTTTCTTTCATAACAACCTTGCCCTAACACTAAAAAAACGCAAAAAAAAAAATTACCTGAATTGGTCCAGCCGTCTTCGAGTTTTCCTTAGTGCGCGAGTCCGACTCGCACTTGACCGTTTTTTTTTCATAAGTACTTTCTCCTGACAATAACAAACACAACAGAAAAAGAATTAGCGAAATCGGTTAAGCCGTTCACGCGTGATGACGTGACCAAGGGAAATAGGGATTCATTTTTATATATATAAGATATATAATATAATATATAGATAATTAATAAATAAGTATATTTTTAATTAGATCATTTAGAGGCTCGACCTTAAATATATTTTAAAGTTTAAATACGTTTTTAGATTATCATATATAACATTTATAATTCTTTACTATGAGCTTATGTTTGACTAGCTTTTGCCCGCGGCTCCGCCCGGCCTAAATTTGGTTATCCGCGTGGGATTCTTACGGCAACCCCTTGATTATACTAGACAAATTTGTTATAGCAAGCTATAGATGCAGCAATGGCATCTATGGTTCGTTCGTGGAATACGGTCCAAGATGAAAAATAGCCAGAGATAGGCTATTTTTTCCAGGACCTAACCTATATATGTGCCAAGTTTCATCCTGTTCCATCCAGTGGTTGAAGCGTGATTGAGTGAGACAACCAAACATAGAAACTCTTGCATTTATGATATTAATGGGATAGCTGGTAATTAATAAATTTTGACAGCGGCTCCACCCGCCCTAAAGTTGGCTGTCGGGGTAGAATTCTTACGTCAACTCTTTAATTGTACCAATGAATCAACTCCTTAATTATACTAACAAAGTTTTCTATCGCAATCTATAGTTCGTTAAACTCGGTTCCTGCGGAAATAACTGAATTTTTCAGGATAAAAACTATCCTATGTCCATCCCCGGGAGTCAATCTATCTCTATACGAAGTAGAACGGACAAACATACTTTCGCATTTATAGGATAAATTTTAACCTTCACTTTTCTTTAAGCGTTATAAATCTTAAATAAATTGCTGTATTGTATTTAAAACCTATTGCTTTGTTATAAATCAATCAATCAAGTATATACAAATATCTAATATCATCTTTCTTGAAGAACCCCATATTGTAGTCCTTGGAGTAAACCTCGGCAGGGAGCTCATTCTACGATTCGCGGTAGGAAGTTCTCTGAAACAGCACTGTACTGACCATTAAGGTGTGAGGGTGAATTCCCTGCCGATGGCGAACGGTGTGATGGTGTGGTAGAACACACACAGGGAGGCAAAGTTTCTCCTCATACTTAAGGGTTTAATACGGCTTGTGAGTTTGGTTGCCATGACTCCCTCGCAGCCTAGTTGGTAGTGTGGTCAGCTGCTGTGCAGAGGGTGTGGGTTCGATTCCCGCACTGGTCAAACATTTATGTGATAAACATTTCTGTTTGTCTACAGTCTGGATGTATTTATATATAAGTATGTAGTTACAGAAAAAAAGTAATTGTATTTTTTTTATACCACTAAGGTGGCAAACAAGCTTACGGTCCGCCTGATGGTAAGCGGTCACCATAGCCTATGGACGCTTGCAACACTTGCGCGTTGCCGACCCTTCAGAAATCTAATAACTTCTTTCTTGAAGAACTCCATATTGTAGTCCTTGCAGAAAACCTTGGCAGGGAGCTCATTCCACAAATTAAGCGTTCGCGGGAAGAAGTTTCTCTGAAACCGCACTGTACGCGACCATTTAGGTTCTTAAGTGTGAGAATGAATTCCCTGCCGATGGCGTGCGGTGCGATGGTAGAAAGTAGCCGTGGGCATCATTTCGAACAATTCCTCAGAACACAACCCATTGTACAAGCGGTAGAACACACACAGGGAGGCAAAGTCTCTCCTCAGACCTAGGGGCTCGATACCGCAAGTGACTTTGGGATCGTCGACAATTCTCACAGCCCGTCGTTGAACCGAGTCAAAAGGGCCAAGCTGGTATCCGGGTGCACCTACCTAGATATGGCAGCAGTACTTCTTAGGCCGGACTTGTAAAGGCACCTGTGCCCCAAGGTGAAGTACTGCCCCGCTCTGTTGAGTAGCTCAAGACTAAATAAAAATTAATATATAAAAATAATCCACTTTACCAGAGAATCTAATGAACAGTGTGTAAGAAAACTACGAGTATGAAGGAAAGATATATTTTTCTATTCATAGCACGTACACAGTACACGCCGAATGATTGAGCTGCAGTGAAAGATTCCCAGACTTTTTTAAACACTAGATTTTGCCAGCGGCTCCACCCGCCCTATATCGGTTATCTTTGATCGCACTTCACCAGTTTTATCCCAATGCACCATTGTTGTAAATATTTATCACGTCGTCTTTTTAATAAACATCCATTTATCAAATTCGTGTGCTTAAAGAACACGTGACGAGTTTCACGCATCGTGTGCTATTCAGGCGTGGAGTGTACCTCCACAAAACGTTATGTTAATTTTTAAGGTTCCGTACCTAAAGAATGCGAACGGGACCATATTACTAAGTCTGGGCTATTCATCTATTTACCTGGCCGTGTATTTATCATACCGTCTGTTATGCATTGTACTGCATTGTATATAATAATAGTAGCAATCCAAATTCTCACATAATATGCGTAAGTACACACTCGTTATTTATTTTTTCCATTTCTAGAGGCTGTTTGTTTGTGACACATATTTTGTGAAGTACACTTACTAGATCCTGATACAAGAACTCGAACTATTTCCATCTTTTTTTATATATAAAAAGTTAACAACAGATACTTAAATATAGGTAAATTGTAATAGTTTTGTAAAAAAAACTTGAAAGCCCAATATATAAAGTCTTAATACTATAACCGAATCATTCGTTTCGTTCATTCAGTCGGTCATCGCCTCTGATAAGTCTGAAAACGTCAAGACAGTCATTTTATACAAAGTGGTGGCTTAGTACCTAACTAGTAGGTTATCATATTTTATAACATCTTTACAAAATATAAAAGGACTCGCTATTCTAATGGTACACTTTATACGCTATAAGTTTGTAGAATTATTCGTACTCAATATTTTATTCTCAGAATGTAATTTATTCATAAAGGTTTTGGATCAAATAGAATGGTTAAATATATATACAAATAAATATTTACTTCAATATAAATAAAGAATTAGCTTTTATCTCTAATTTTTTTTTTTTTTTTGTTTTCCATGATATATATGATCTTAAATTCCTGCAGTGATAAAACTTTACCAATTATGTTGTTAGGTCCATGTCGATGATAAAGACCAATAATTAAAAAAAACCTATCTAACTTATATCTATACCGACGAAACAAATACGAAAAGCTTAAATGTGTTTTAACTACAAAAACAATACGATTCTCATAAAAACTTCCTACGTTTAGGTAGAATTTTAAAATACGCTAAAATTGTGTTATTTACTCAATAATAATGTCGCTAAACATAATCAGTAAAATTTACCATAAAAATATTATTTTCCATACAAACTATTCCATACTTTCTACTTTCATCTTCTTAGCGGCAGAATTTCGGAAAATTAATTCTTGATCATAACACCCTATTGGGATTTCAGATCTTCCATCCTTAGCGATTTGCATTTGACATTATGTACTTGTATAATCATAAATGTTTATAGATAAAAGGAAATAAGGCTTTGACTACAGAAAAACTATAACATGATTTTGTACTTTTTCCGTTTTTTTGTTTTTTATTTTGCCTTTTTGCAGCCCGTAGCACCTACATAAACCCCTTAATATATTTCGGATTGATAAAGTAGAACTTGATTACGTTATAAGGTTTTTTTCTTTTACGGTGTATCTAATAAAAAAATGCCTTTAGCATAAATAGAAACTTAAATCTATATCAAACAATCTTCCTACAGTAAATAAACACATCCATATGTTTTTTTTTTTTTATACCACTAAGGTGGCAAACAAGCTTACGGCCCGCCTGATGGTAAGCGGTCACCGTAGCCTATGGACGCTTGCAACACCAGGGGTATCACTTGCGCGTTGCCGACCCTTCAGAAATCTAATAACTTCTTTCTTGAAGAACTCCATACTGTAGTCCTTGCAGAAAACCTTGGCAGGGAGCTCATTCCACAACTTAAGCGTTCGCGGGAGGAAGTTTCTCTGAAACCGCACTGTACAATAGAAAGAGATGTAACGCTCATGTCTCAATAGAAAGAGATTTTTCATTGGTAGTCAGCTTATTTATTTGAATAATAACAAGAATACCTTCTCATCCACCAATACAATAGCATTTCATACGAGAACTGAAGAGTATTGTGTTCTGCCCTATTGTACCTACTTTTCGTTTATTCATATTTTTGGTACTTGTCTATTCGTAAATAAATGAAATTATATACATATTTTTTTCTAAAAAAAATACCACGTCATCGCATTGGAATGAGTTATGTAAAGTAATGAAATGAGTTACTTCTTTCTGCAATAATATAGAATTGGCTTTCGACTATTGGACTAATTAAATAGGTACTAATTTCGAGTTTTTATTTGGAATTAACATATTTTATTATTTATATTTATATTATTTAAAAAACGTTTAACTCATGTTTTTAAAACGAATTAATGACAACAAACATGCAACGCTAATGCAGACGACAATTTAAGGTTTGAGCATTCGACAATTAGAGCAGCATCAGGCTACTAGAAAAGGCTTAGTTTAAATTTACATAGCTAGTCACTCTTCAGTGGAAACGCGGCTACATTGGTTTACTCAGCAATGGTGTCAATGGTGTGGTGTGATCAATTACCAAAGAGAGGATCAGACACTAAAATAATGAAACCCAAATATTGTTCCGATACCCTGCAGCCAACTTAAAAGGTGGTTACTATAATTGAGAGGGTCAGTGCGGAAAACATACGCCAAACTAACCTAGCAATGGTAGGTAGTGGTAAGTGTTTATGGAATTATTATATGATTTGTCTCTTTGGTATACTTCGATGCAAACTTTGTGGGGGCTGACGAAACTTTTTGTAACTATGTTTTAAATAATATTTCTAAAATTGAAAATGTGTTTTCGCAAATAGTAAGATGACAGTTTTAGTTTTGAATTCCGAATTTTTGTTGATGTTTCTGTAAACAGGAAACTGTATATAATACAAAAATCTTATATTAAAACTTAGCATTATTTTTCTTTTTGCCTTTACCAGCCTCATACGACCCCACTGTTGAGACATGTCTTACCCTCACGTAAGGCGTGGGTGATTTGAGCCATAGTCCATCACGACGGCCAAGTACGGATTGCGCCTTTTAAGGGTTCCGTACCCAAAGGGTAAAAAACAGGCAGCCGTCCGTCTGTCACCAGGCTATATCTCATGAACTGTGATAGTGAGACAGTTAAAATTTTCAAAGATAATGTATTTCTGATGCCGTTATAACAAAAAAAAAAACCACAAAACGGAATAAAATAAATATTTAAAGGGTATTCCATACAACAAACGTTAGTTTTTTGCTCGATATTTATAACGGCAAGAAAAAGACGCTTAAAATATTCACAGAATATTAAGTTATATATTTACCTTAAAAATAAATAATTAAATTAAAGTAAAACAAATATTTATGGGGTTATTCATACAAAAAAGGTGATTGTTTTGCCGTTTTTATAAATAATGGTACGGAACCCTTCGTGAGCGAGCTCGACTCCCACTTGGCCGATTTTTTTTTAAGTATGCAAGTTTCCCAACGATGTTTTTCCTGAACCGAAGAAGAAGTTAAGAAGCTAGGCGCAAACTAGGACGGAATGTGAAATCGAAAACTCTAGGCCACTACTGACCATATATTTCATTATATACTTCATATTATTTTTCTTAGTTAGCGAAAAAGTGTTATCCGAGTCAATAATAGAGTGCTGAATACTATATCTAGCAGCACTGCCTTCTGCAATTTAACTCTAACCCCAAGAATACGAACCTCCTTTTACAGCCATTCATTTAATACGTTACGCATTTAGGGTAGTTTTAATGCAAAGTTGAAAAATTGCGTGGCATGGGGGAAGGAAGAATTCCGTTAAATTTGTTTAAAGTATTAAATGGTCTGAATACTATTGATTATTCTTATTTATTAAGAGAATTAGATCGTATAACCTAGGCACACCGATAATATTTCTGGCACAGACATTTTTGTGTATTTCTCTATGAAAATAGTTACCGTCGGCAAATGACAAAAGCTGTGCGCGTCGACTCATTGAACCAACTGACACCTTACTGGAAGTGACACTTTACTCTTAACGATAATTAATCTCAATCTTAAAATTTCGTATACAAAAACCAAAAGTTTTAAATAGCTTTTGATCACTGCCTAATATTACATATTCTTCACCGATTAGCATAGGGACACACTCATTTTACTCAAAGTTAAAATAAATTTTAAGTTTGGAAACAAAATGAAACGATAACTCGGTTCTAAAATCCTAATTTCGGAACACAAAACTTAATCCCATCCTAGGACGTTTCAAAACCAACCCAACAAGAACGTTTACTACAATATCAACTGTACTAAGTGATTAGATATTACTTTACGGACCGGCGTAAACACATTAACATTATCAGAACTGTCAATAATATTAACCTTAAATCGACAAAATTGGGTTTAGTTTTCTGTATACTAACCAGTTTATTTAAACCGTTCTTCTATCTTTTGGTTTCTTAACCTAACAAATTAATTAGGTGTAAACTGCGGTGTTGTTCTACATACGTATTGTTTACTTCGCATTAAATGATATCTGCTCGGTAGTGTAGTGGTAGTGTAGGTAGGCGCTGCGACTTAGTCCAGCGAGCCTATGGTTCAAATCACGGTATTTCCGTATTGAGTATTTTTGTTAGGAATAACTTTTTTTTTTGTTTTGACATCTAGTTCTCTCTGAAAAGGACCAGTTGATATGAGAACTTTTTGTTTTGTTTGCAAGAATTAAAACACATGCAAACTAATAAAAATGGTTTTTATTAAAATTTTATAAATAATGTTTTTGATAAATGTCTCTTTTTTCTAAATATTTATTACCTATGGTTATAGCTTAAGTATTCGTTTTCATAATGAAAAGAAAATTGAAACATAACCATAAGAATAAAAAAAAAATACAAGTCACCATTCATTTGGTTGAAAAAAGTAAAAAAAAATATGTTATGTCTTAAATATATGTAAATGTTAAATAATATCTGTAAGAAAAATAGTACTTTATTTTTAGGGTTCCGTACCCAAAGGGTAATTAGCGGAACCCTATTACTAAGGCTCCGGCTGTATCTCATTAACCGTGATAGTTAGGCAGTTGAAATTTTCACAGAAGATATATTTCTGTTGCCGCTATAACAACAAATAATAAAAAACAGAATAAAATAAATATTTAAGGGGGTCCCATACAACAAACGTGTTTTTTTTGCTCGATATTTCTTGATATTGATAACGGCAACAGATAGAGCCTAAAATATTTACAAAATATTTAGTTATATAGTTACTTTAAAAAGAAATAATTAAATTAAAATAAAACAATAATTTAAGGCTCCGATACAACAAACGTGATTTTTTGCCGTTTTTATTGATAATGGTACGGAACTTTTCGTGCGCGAGTCCGACTCGCACTTGGCCGATTTTTTAGTATTTAATATAACCTCCATTATTTTCAATCACAGCAAGCAAGCGCCGCCGCATAGATCCAACTATATTAGAACAGATATCTGTTCCTCTAATATTATTCCAAATTTCTAAACAGTGAGCCTCTAATGACTCTGTAGTTCTTTCATTTCGCATGTCCTATCTTTGCACCATCAAACCCCATAGGTTTTCTATGGGATTTAAATCTGGTGATTTTGCAGGCCAAGGAATAACATTAATGTCCGGGTGTTGAGTAAAACAATCCTGCACTATATGCGCTCGATGCACAGGACAGTTATCATGCATAAACTGTATTCGTGGCATATCAGTTAATGGATAAACACATCGCACTGTTGGCAACATGATCTTGTCTATCACTTCCACATAATGTGAAGCTCTAGCGCGCCCTGCTATCGAGATTAATTCACCAGGACCAGCCGCAGTCATCCACCCCCACATATTTAGTGATATCCGTCCAGATTCCATATTTGGGACAACATTGTGTTCTGCATAACGGGTTCCATTTCTGCGCCACAAATGAAGCCTCCCGTTTTCAGATGATACGATCGACTTCTCATCGGTGAATAATGTGTGCTCCCAGTCAAAATCTAAATACTCCCTTGCAATATAA